>CM067546.1:15544614-16744614 GCA_034509755.1 Anisodus tanguticus | reverse complement strand
TATGTCTAATATATCACTAGATATAAAGTGACATACACACCACAAACAAAAATGCATATAATAACATAATTGCATGCAAATTGTAAATTTTGACCAGAATCTGTACAACAAAAAGTAGTGCAAGTTGTATCTAAGTTGTATGTTTTCACTTAATGGTATATATTTTGTAAAAAACTTTCGATACTTTTTGAAAAAAACATATTTTATTGCTAAACCGAGTAAATAACAACAACAACATTCCAGTGCAATTTCAAAAGTGGGGTCTTGTCATACCCAAATCATGAGTCATGATGGCACCTACACTATCCCCGGTAGGCGAATCATCCCCAAAATAATTAATTAAATTAATGAAATATAGGCGGAATACAAAAGAATTTATAATAAGACTGAATTTCCATAAAATACTTTAAACATCCAGTGCTAAAACATTACATTTTCCAAAATCTGGTCTGACTTGTACAAAAGCGTCTAATGATTTGTACAACTTGAAAGAAACTTAACATCAATATCTGTCTTGAAAAAGTAAGAACAGAAATAACAATATAGAAAGAGACTCAAGGCTACTGATAGGACGGATAGCCCACCCTAAATCTCCAAGATCGCTCTGGGGGTCAGAATTGGAATGATAGACTACCTCTGCATCCAAATAAAAGATGCAGCAAGTGTAGTATGAGTATACAACGTACCCCCGTAGGCATCATAGAAAGACTATCACGTCCCGAACCATGGCCTAGACTAAATACAACACTCGGTGCCTAATAGCATGTGACCGAGTGAACCACATGGCTTGCTGAATCAACATGAACATCAAAACATGTAATAATAATGATTTAAAACATGTAATAATAATGATTTAAAATATGTAAAACTGAATACTGTAATTATAATCCGAAATATAATGGCCGAAACATCTTTAAAACATAATAAGTCTGAGTGACAGACATAACATGCTAAATTAGTCTATGAAACCTCTGAACATGAGTCTGACTGCTAAAACTATTTACTAGGACAAGGCCCTGATATACCTTTACTACATAACATGATATATAAAATAAATAAACTAACACCCGGAATGAGATGGGGCTCACCAATGGCTGAGATGGTAGAAATCCTAACAAACTAATATGTCGTCCTAAAACTCTATACATGCACCGTGAAGTACATGCCTCGGGAAGAAAGGAACGTAAGTACATTTGAAATGTACTATATGTAAAGTAACTGAATGAATAAGCAGACACATGAAATAATAGGGACATGAATCTGAAACTGAATAATGAGCATGAATATGATATGACATGAATTTAATAACATGTATAAAATATGTATTTCTGTAAGAGAGCATTAGTAAAACCGACATGTAACCACCACGTGAGCACGTGGCGTCTGAACTCTGTCCGACCAGCTAAGCCATCTCGTACCTTGTCAGTATACGAGACATGAACATGACATGATGGATCCATATAATATCGCGCAATGGGAAAACATGAAAGAATCGTCCTAACTGGGCGGAGCGATCCTTATTCTAAATTGGCATACGTAGTTTTAGGTATTAAACCTTCTAGGTAATTTGTGCAACTCCCAAAATATAAATATGAATATATTTAGCTTCTAAGCCCATGAATGTCATGAATATAACTTGTAAATATAGTTAACATGTATAGTTGTAATATACCTTGTAATAAGTCTGAAAAATATATGTAAAGTGCATATAATGAAATGGTATTTATTCATGGCATGCATTAAAGAACCTATGGAATTCAAGTTATAGGCATTCATGGATTAAAGACGGATTCATGATAATCGTAACAAACTATCAAGAATACAATTGACGAATTGTAATAGAAACATGACATATAATATTACACGTAGTTAGGGTTATCATGATAATAGATTAAAACTCTAAACTTATGGAAATTCGTGTTTCATGAATAAGCGTGGCGTGGGTAAGAACAAGGATGTTCCCACACGTGGATAAAAGTTCTACATACCTTATTCGCTCTTAATATTGTAATAAAAATCTGACTTGATTAAGAATTCCCAAAAACTGAATTTTAATCCCCTTAAATTGGGTTTTCTCGAAAATCATAAGTTAAGAATCATTGATTTCACTTAGAATTCATGAGAATGATGTTAGGATCACTTGGAATTGCATGAAATAGGCTTACCTTGATGTAGGAGAATGTTTGGAGGAGAAGAACTACGTGCTAAGGCTTGGATGAATTGAAAAATAATTAAAAAGACTGAAAATCATGAAATATACTATTTAGTTGTCGGGGTTCTACGACGGGATTGAACGATTCGTACAACTTGTACGGCGAGAAGTACGGTCCATACATAATTGTATGGTCCGTATAAAGTGACTGTCACTGGGTTGTTAATTCTAGTAAGCATCAAAATCTGGGGGTCATCCTATGGTACAGAAGTACAGTTAGTATAACTTTCTACGGTGGAAAGGACATGTCGTATAACTTGTACGGTCCATCAAAGTCTACCGTATTTTATTGGTTTTCGACAGACTTTGTACGGTGAAATTCTACGGCTCATAAAACATTCTACGGTCCGTAGATTCCTGGCGTACAACAGGAATCACTGAACTGAAACTGGATTTTAACTTTACACTTTCTATCTCGGTTTCTAAACTCCTGAATCTTGACTAAGGCTTAGTTTGAAGGTATGAGGTGTTACACCGACAATGATAGAAAATACGTAACACATATAAAGATTGAGTCTACTTCACACTATAGATACAAACACTCTGCGCAACCGAACAACCTCCCTAAATTGTTCCAAAGAAATGATATCACCTCAACACAACATGAAATTGACCCAATCCATAATTATCAAGTCTCACCATACTGCTAGTTATGGACTGAACCTCTATCATTGAGGGACACTCCTCATCCATCAAGATCGTCAACTATCCTTGCCCACTATCTTCCGGGCCAACACATCCGCCACCACACTAGCTTTACCAAGATGATAAATAATTGTAATGTCATAGCCCTCGAGTAACTTCATCCACCTACTACCTCGAAATTTGATTTCGCAGGAAGAATACACACTGAATATTACGACGGTCAGCGAACATCTCATAATGGACTCCATATAAATAACAGTGTTGGATTTAACCCAAGTAATGACTGCCAAAATCTTCTGATAACAAAAGCAATGGACACATCTGCGAAAAGACCTCATAGGTGCAAAAATGCAGGAGCGGTGCAAGCTCCACAAATGCGAACCTGCAGGAAAAGGAGAAACTTATAGAAGCGAATGATTTACTGTCGAATCGAAATCACAGAAGTGGATGATTTACCATTGAAGCGGAATCGTAGAAGTAGGTAACCTTTCATCGAAGCGAATGTTAGTCGCATGATGAGAACTTACAATAGTGGATAAGCTCCGCTGATGCGGGCCCACAGAAGCAAATAAATTTTTGGAAGTGCGGCTTTAGGTAGATCTACAAACAGGTAAAAAGGGGCAAAAGAATTTTAAACCTCAAAACCCTTTTTCATCTCCCCCGCGATCGAAAATAGAAACCCTCCACCTCCCCAACTCAAAATTTAACCCCTCCTAGTCCCCTAACTCCCAACCTCACATACGTCACAAGTAAGGAGTCCGTTTCAGTGGAAAAACTCATTATTTTCTCCAGTTCTCTCAAGGATTTGATTCAAATCAAGTACGATCGTTTTTCTCATCTCTAACTTTGTGTGGTTGGTAAGGAATGGTATGTTTATCCGTGTTTAGTATCAAAATATCTAATGATTTTGGATTGAAATTGAGGTTTAGGGCACTCATATGAGTTTGGTGGGATTTTGACAATTGGGGTGTTGTTTTAGATAATAACCCGACCAATCGAGTTTAAGAACCATGCATGCTAGTTTTGTGGAAGGTTTAGGAGTTTAAAGTTTGAATCTTGACCAAAAATCATGTAAAGATAGAGGGATTTTGGCTGGGTTGTCGGGTTTGTAAAGAAGATGACTGTCGCGCCCGATTTTGACCCGACCCCCCGCGAGAGGTCGGAAGCGGAGCACGGACTTATTTCGGGTGATTCCTGGGTAAAGAATTGAGGAGTCGCCACCTAATTATTTTTTATGGTGAATTAGGACACCTAAATATTTAAACTAAATGCTGCAATGTAACTCCAATTTTAAGGTCTGCGAAACTAGCGAGATTCTAGGTAAGGGTTCTTTATTATCCTAAAGGGAAGGGGTTAGGCATCCTTTAAGATCCGCTAACTTGCGGTTATCCGGTCAAACTCAGGTTAATATTACACTAAGAAAAATATATGTTTTTACAAGTATAACAGATTTAAAGATGTTTGCAAATAATTAGTAAATGATGCATTTTAAAAAGAAAGATACATGTAGAGATTTAAAATATGCATTTGTATGGTATTTAAAGAGAAATACATGTAGAGTTGAAAAATATGTATTTGACAATTGATAGTAAAACAAATTATTTATAATGCCAAAGAAGTAAAATTTGGGGAATCAATGAATTGTAAATTGACAAAAGATAAACTTTATTCGGTATGATTTAATAAAGCAAATAAAAGATGACAAAAGTTGTTTTGAAAATCTTGAATACGCGTGACGAGCCAAAAATAAATAAACTAGCGAAGGAATTCTAAGTTTGAATTTAACCGAGCCTACAAATAAATAAGCTAGCGACGGGTTTTAAATCTTAAACTACCCTATGAATTAATCCTAAGTTTGCCTATTCTAAGCATTTCAATAGTTACATAAGTGCGATGAATAATATTACAATACAAAGCGGGATAAAAGCCTGAATTAAAGAAAGTAAATGAAATAATAACTCCGCGGAACATTTGCCTTTACTTACTTTAATCCCTGCAAGCTGTCAAGAACAAACGGTTAGAAACAATTAAATACAAATAACTTCATATCCGTATTCAAAACAGTGAATGTTTTGATCACGGAGGGCTCAGACTTAAATTTTGAAAAGAACATTCCAATCACGTCGTGGCCGCAAACATATGACTAATGTGGTTTATTTTGATTGCCTCGCCTACTAAACGTGTTGGTCTCTCGGGTGAAATAGAAAAGATCACTATAATCACATCGTGGTCTGCGAATATATAATTCACCTCGCCTACTAAACATGTTGATCTCGGATGAAATAAAAGGTTTAAGTCTTCATCATTGCCCGTGAAGTTATATTTCCGTCTTTGCAATCGTGGAGGCCTCAAAATCGACGGATATTTTTCATCGGCCAGTGTAGTATCGTGTTCAAATCAAGTAAAAAATTAAAATGGAACAAGAACGGTAGGCGCAAAAGAAGGAAAACAAAGTAAGTAGAAAATAGTTTCCGAAAAAGACGCAGTGTTTAGTTTAAAACAAGTAAAAAAAAGTAAAACGGATATTTGAATGCCGAAACAGTTGAATCGAAATAGAAAGCAATGTTTGAAAAATGCGGTGTTCAGTTTAAAACAAGAAAAAAACGGTAAAGACAAGAAATGATAATCTCGAAAACCGGCAAAGAATCGAAACGTAAAAACAAAGGTGCCGAAAGACGCGGTATTTGTTCAAAACAAAGAAATAGTAGAAAGTAATCGAAATCGAGTTGAACTCGAAACAGAAAAAGAAAGTGTTAAAGCGATCGTTTTCAGCCAAGAAACAAGCGGCAAATGGGTTTTAAAATAACGCAAAGAGTGGGCCGGAAACGCGAAGCGATGGGCTGTCCGAAACGACCTTAAAGTAGCAGTGCTTTTAGCCAAGAAAACAGCAGCAATTGTGCTAAAAATACAGCAGTGATAAGACATCAAATATGCTCAAAATGTAGCAGTAAAATATTTCCGAAAAGAAGTGTAGATGGTCAAGATTGCAGCAGTTATGCGCAGCAAACGCAAAGATCGAATAATGGCTCAAAAGTGCGATCAAATCAGCCCAAGTATTGCAAAGAATCGGCGATCTCTTAATCAAGAACCAAAATGCAACAAAACCCATAACCGAACTATTTAAAGATGACATATATCCAGAATCTCAAGGTGCAGCTGGATACCACAACTATTGGTAGCACCGCAAAGACAAAGGGGAAGGTCAACTTAAAGACCAATCACTCTAAACTTCAAATTTGAAAGATAAGAAGATCAAGGGGGGCTACCACCATTCATTTCCGATGCCGCAACAAGATTCAAAAGGTTTCTAGAACCTTAGGCATGGCAGGCTATCGAAGAAGGCTAAACCCAACCCGAAGCTTGCCTCGACTTTCACCGCTAAGCAATATAATAGAAAATTTCAAACAAGGGAACTATCAATTTGGGATCAAGCTAAATACACACATGTGCCCAGATCAGTTAACATACTAATATGGTAAACCAAATGACTCAGAAGGAATTATATGTTGTCATGGATGCAATCTAGCATTTAGATAGATAAAGACATATAGATGATTAGTTCAGAAGACATTTAGGACATGGAGATGGGCAAATATTCATTTAAGACAAAATTTCAAAGAGCACAGAATCATTTAAGCTGTACTAAGCACACACAACCATTTTTCTGTTATGTATTGGACATATTGACACTTAGAGGAATAACTCATAATATATCATACTTATTAGACTTACTAGGCAAGGCAAAGGTATATTCAGTTCATCACACATCACTAACATGCAGAAATAGTTAACTGACTCTTTGGCAATAATATCTTAGATTATACAGAACCACTGGTGGTCTAATTACACATATATGGACATATTCATGCTGTACACTAGTCAATGTAACATACTGAGGCAGAACACGCTTAATCAGGCTGGCATACAATTCAGTGGCCCTTTAAAGCACATAGAAATGAGTTATACCACTAGCCACATATGATATTCCAAACATACAGGATCATTTTTAAACCAAAGCATGAACACAGGGTCTCAGTTATGTTATACACTAAGTATGGTATTACTTAGGCAGATATGATAAGCATATACTAGTCTAATGGACATATGGAGCAGACAGAGATGACCAAATGTTTACTCAGGGATAACAATGAGGGCATGCATCTTGATCATGGATAGGATGGACACATAAGAATCCACATAAAGCAGGGACACACATGAGCAAGACAATATTTTATCAGGATAATGCAGGTGGTCATACAACACACTTTATGAAGTAGGCATGGCTAGTCACCAAAGGTCACCCTTTCATAGTTTAAGTCAACACATACATAGTTAAGATTAAATATGAAGTGTTGGGCATAAGTAGGCAGATTCTCATGGCATAAATACTTGGATTGATTATCTAGTATATTACAAGTCAAATACTCATATACCACAACTGATAAACAACTGATCATCTATGAGGAATGAATCAATTAAAGAAACTCAAAAACCCAGAAACCATACACATGCATAAGGCTATATATTTGTTTTCTCCAGATTCATTTCATACAGACTTAGGCAGACTAAATGAATGTTCACAGAGAATACTAACATGCATCACATCACTCACAAACCACAATGATATATGGACAGGACAAATACATAGAATATCCTAAGTGTTTCATCGTGAATAGGCAGGTGCATTTAGGATTCGAGCCTAACTAGTCATATTAATCTCTTGAAAAGGGAAAGTCAGAACCAGAATAATGTAGACAAGTGTGGTAAGGTAAGCAATATGGCACAGTCTGGGTTATCATCGGATTAAACAGACTAACCTAAACCAAGCATCAACCATTTAGATTATTATTTAACCAAACAGAGACTAGGTGACATATTAAGAGCATTTTAAACACATTCAAGCCAAGTAAGATGTCCGGAGGCCAACATACACGTTATACAAGCATTGAATTCTCTTAACAACATGTTCTTGACTTAAAATTGGTGTTGAATGGCATAGCAAGGACACAGGGACAATGATTGGCTAAACAGAGTGTTTAAGAGGTCGAACATGCTTCTCAAACCAACATCATATGAACCAAACAATCAAGAAATGGTTAAAAATAAATTGTAGTTAACACACTAATAATTGGTTAATGAACACAAGCAGTAACCATTATAACCAGACATGTTTATTACGCTTAATAGATAACCTAATGATCCCAGGCAGTGGCTAATTTAACAAAACATACATAATAATTAACTAGCAGGCTCAAACAATAATTAAACATGCTTAATCAACACGCAAACACATAATGTAAATTACACTAAGCTAATCACATAGAAGATCAAAAAGGGTTTGTGTTTACTCACCTTCTCCGGGTAGCGAACTGAGGCGTTGTTTTGTAATGTCGAATCCGCGCGAAAATGTTTAGAATTCTGATTTATTTTCGATTTCGAATTCTGATTTTCCTCTGAAATAGAATTCTGCTTTCTGATGTTCGACCCGACCCGGAGTGACCCGACCTGGCAGTGACTGACGACCCGACCCGAATCGAATTGAAACAAAAGAAATCAGATATTTTGAGGGTGAAATTTAGGGAAAAGAAAAGTAGTATTTTTTCGGAATTTTTAAGTTGAAGAACATATGCAAGAACAAACACTTTTAAGTAGATTTCGGATTTTTGAAATCCGGAATCTTTCCAATAGTGAAGAACACAAACAAAGTACAAAGCAAAACCTTTAAGAAAATTTCGGACTCATAAACATAAATTTTCGGACTTAAAATCGACCCCAAAAACTCTAAAATATCGACTTCATAGACAGATTTTCCGACCTCCCTAAAAATGAAGAACAAGGGGGATATTTATAGGTGGATTCCCCCCCAAGAACGAGTTTGAAATTTGAATTAAAGGCAAAAGAAATCTGAACTTTGGAAGCGGATTTTAGGGGTATGGGTATGGTGAAGTGATGGGAGGGGTGTGGTGGTGTCAGGGTTTGGTGGCAGGGAGTTGGTGGTGGCAGTGGGCGAGGTGACCGGTCGGGTATGGGGGGTATGGGGTGTGCGGCGGTTGAAGGTCTTTAGGTTTAGGTTTTTTTTTGTTTTTGTTTTTGGGTTTTGGGGTTGGGGAAGATGGGTGATGGGCTTGTGGGTCGGACGAAATCGAGTGGGCTGGCTATTGGGTTTTTGGGCTGGGGCGATGGGGAATAATAAAAAAAGGGAGTTGGGCTGAGGGGTGAAGGGAAAAGGGGAAAGGGAATTGGGCCGCGGGTTTGGCCGACTGGGCTTCGGTTGGGGGAATTATTTTGTGGGTTTGGTGAATTTTGTTTGGGTAGAATTTGTATTGGGTTTGGGAAAATGAAATGGGTTAGAAATTGTTTTGGGTTTAAAAATATAAAAGGGGTTTAACATTAAAAATATTATTTTTGTTTTGTAAAAGATGCGAATTATTTAAAATAACATAACGATGTGATAATAATAAAATATAGTATTTGTGAAATGTTTAATGCTTAATAAAAAATGGAAATACGATGCAATTTTGCGAGAATAAAATAACATAGAATTTTCGGATAAAACTTATGATTATGATAAAATGCAAATGATAGTAAAAAATGCGAATAATAATAATAATAAGAGAATAATAATATATATATACACGCATGTATGTATATAGATTAAAATTGTTTTGATGTGTTAAAAATATTTAAAATTGCAAATAAATTGGAAAAGACGGGACAAAATTGGGTGTCAACAGATGCCCCTCTTTGGACGGAGACGATGAAAGAGTTTTCGGCCAAAGAAGTTGACTGAGTAGCCAATTTTGTCCTAAACAACGGGACTTGAAGGAAGATTAGGTATGCATGATAGAAACAGAATTTCAAGGGAGATGATATTGAAAGAGTTGGTGCGGATTCAAGAAATATTGCCCCAGTGTCGAGCTATGATGACACTGGTCGCAGATGTGACAAAACTATTGGGAAATAGCGGATCGACGTTCGAAGTAGGTCGTTGACCAATTTGCCTCGGTTCGCCGTAAGAGATAGTTCCACGTTGTTGATGAAGTTCCTGCAAATTAAAAACTTCTGCAAACTAAAGCTTAAGATATAATTAGTGTATAACTGCTGAGAAAATGTAGAGAATATAACTTGGAAATACCCGCATTAGGAGGTGGGCGCCTAACTGAAATTAAAATACCCGTATTATGAGGTGGGCGCCTGACTGAAATTAAAATTCCCGCATTATGAGGTGGGCGCCTGACTGAAATTAAAATTCCCGCATTATGAGGTGGGCGCCTTACTGAAATTAAAATACCCGCATTATTAGGTGGGCGCCTGAAATGACGTCGTTGGATTGACGTGTTGTGTTGAAGACGTTGTAATAATGTAAAAGACAGTTGTTATGCCGCCGTAACGTCGAGGACGTTGTTGTAATGCTGTTTTGCTATAAAAGATAATTGTTGTGCTGAAGACGTCGTTGTAATGTTGTTGACGTCATTGTAATGCTGTAAAAATAAATGTTGTGCAGAAGACGCCGTTGCGTAGGCGTGTTGTTAATGACGCCGTTGTATGGGCGCGTTGCTGATGACATCATTGTAATGCTATTGATGTCGTTGTAATGTTGTAAAAGATAGTTGTTTTGCAGAAGATGCCATTGCGTAGGCGTGTTGTTCGTGACGCCGTTGTATGGGCGCGTTGTTGATGACGACATCATTGTAATGTTGTTGATGTCGTTGTTGTAAGAATGTAATGCTGATGTCGTCGTTGTATCGACGTGTTGTGTTGAAGACGTCATTGTGATGACGTTGTTGCAAGAATGTAATGCTGATGACGTTGTTGCAAGAATGTAATGCTGTTTGCTGTAAGCGATAGCTGTTGCGCTGAAGACGATGTTGTAATGTTGTTGACGTCGTTGTAATGATAACGCTGATGACATCGTTGTAATGTTGTTGATGTCATTGTAATGCTGTAAAAGATAGATGATGTGCTGCAGTAACGTCGATGACGTTGTTGTAGGAATGTAATGCTGATGACGTTGTTGCAAGAATGTAATGCTGTTTGCTGTAAGCGATAGCTGTTGCGCTGAAGACGACGTTGTAATGTTGTTGACGTCATTGAGATGTGGTAAAAGATAGTTGCTGTGTTGCCATAAAATATAATGATGCGCTGAAGACGTCATTGTAATGCTGTTGACGTCGTTGAGATGCGATAAAAGATAGTCGAAGTGCTGAAGTAACGTCGATGACGTTGTTGTAATGTTGTTTTTGTAGGAGATGTAAGTGACGTCCTTGCCGCCAGTTTGCTGTAATATGGTTCCACATGCTGAATCTTCTGCCTATTCAAACTCATGTGGACTGTGAATTGAAATGTCGTCCTAGCACGGGCGAAAATGTGATGCGACGTCTTTGCCGTCGGGTTTGCTGTGTTGTCGTTCCTTGTGATAACATCTTTGTGCAGACATAATAGTCGGGACCCTGTAGGTCGAGATGATGTCTTTGTACAAATGCAAAACAGGGGGCGTGATCCTTGTAGTGAGCCATGATGCAGAAATTCTCTGTGAATTTGATCATAAGTGATGTGGCTTCCCTGCTTTTTCAACCTGAAGAACCTGTACTCAAAGAAAATTTGTGAGTTTGGGGAGGGGCGGTTGATTCGCGTTGACTTTGTAGCTTTGGCTCTTGATAGTTGCATGTCCTGCTGATTCGGACCTGTAGCCCCTATCTAGTTCCCAGTCTTGGCTAACCGCTAATGGAAACTTTTGAAAACAATTTGTTTACGAGAAAGTATGCATATCAGTAAAAAGTTCTTGTCGAACTCTAATGAAAATTTTTGTTGAAAATAATTTGCTTATAAGAAAGTAGGCATATCAGTAAGAAAGTTCTTGTCGAACTCTAATGAAAATATTTGTTGAAAATAATTTACTTATAAGAAAGTAGGCATATATGTAAAAAGTTATGTCGAGCAGTGACATGTCGTGAAACAAAGCAAACGTCTAATCCAAAATCCTTCTTCTGGCTGAAGGCTTAGTTTGCCGATGCTTTTCCATGTTTATTGGCGTCCTCTAGCAGTGATCCCAAAAAAAATGCCCCAGTTTCTAATATATGAGGATGATGATCTTTCGAACGGACCACCGAGTCTTGTCTGGGTTGCTTGCATGTCCTATCAGGGTGATCAGATGGGTGCATTTTGTCATATGTGAGATAAAAATATTTCCTAATGGTGGGACCGAAGCCGATGTGGCCGCCTACGTATCCCGCCGAGGGAATCAGGTCATAACGTAGTTCAGGTAAGTAAAGAGGATTGTAAGGTTTTTTAAAAATGGGACCGAAGCCGATGTGGCCGCCTACGTATCCCGCCGAGGGAATCAGGTCATGACGTAGTTCAGGTTACAAAGAAATGTGATTTGTAAGGATTTTTCTAAAAAATGGGACCGAAGCCGATGTGGCCGCCTACGTATCCCGCCGAGGGAATCAGGTCATAACGTAGTTCAGGGTACAAGTAAACAAATGCGATTTTTTGGGAAATTTCAGTCTTAAAGAGGCGAAACCCTATGTCGGTTCTATGCCTATCCCGCCGAGGGAGCGCAACTTTTACAACATAGAAAAAGTATTACATAAGGAATAACTAATCTTAGATATGGTATCTCTTCACTGCATCTGCATTGATGGTTTTCGGCCATTCTATCATGATAAGGTTGCCCCGGACGATTGCGTCCCTCTGCTTTCATCAATGAGTCTCTTCGTACCTGATTTGGCTTCGAATGATAGGGAAATGCCCCAGTAGAAGTCCTGGTCGTAGCGTGGCAGCCCAAGAGTACAAATGGCAAACGTCCGTGCCGATGCTTGTAACTTATCAACCATCCTGATGTTTCATCCAAATCTGGC
Source organism: Anisodus tanguticus (assembly GCA_034509755.1). NCBI lineage: Eukaryota > Viridiplantae > Streptophyta > Magnoliopsida > Solanales > Solanaceae > Anisodus > Anisodus tanguticus. Next base: position 16,731,897 of record CM067546.1, on the reverse strand, counting down.
TTTGACTTCTTCCAAAAAAAAAATGCCCCAGTTCTTCCGGTTGCGAGTCTTCCTCATATTCTTCGAAGTCTTGCTCGTTGTTTGGGACCTTGTTTGCTTGTTTCATTATATGTCACATATTACCGACAAATTAGTTTGCATGATGAAAAAGAAGAAAATTATTAAACAAAACAGATTTTAAATTAGCAAAAGCAATGCAGATGTGTCATTTTGAGCTTTCAAAAGGTGGAGGTAAAACATATTAAATGCATATATGTGATTCAAGCCTCAATCTGAATCGCATTATTTCATTAAATATTAATACAATTTGAGTAGACATAATTGAGAAATAAAAGATGGGGTGCTCCGCCAGTTTTAGTCAACACAAATCAACCTTTGGGGAAATAAATTAGGCAAAATAAACCTCCTGAAAATGAAGATAACCAAGTTAGTATAAGGCGAGTAATTATTATTTCAAATAATATGAACGGAGTTTTAAGCAGCACAAAATAGCAAGCAGATTGTATGGAAATTATATGCGCGTCCTAATATGCATGGGGCCTCTCTTATGCCAGAGGTGGGCCTAAACGCCAGATATGCGGGATTAGAATAGATTGATCCAAGCTGCTAAACTGCAATGCTTTTGTCAGAAATGAGATAAAATGAATGTACATTTCCCAATTTCGGCATGTCATGATTAGGCTTGGAATAGTCTATCATTATCACGCTACACATAATATGTTGATTGGTCGTTGGGTTGTGAGACCCGTAGACAATTTTGGCGGATTTCTTAATTGTGGAATCGATGCCAAGGATCGACCCACCTAAGGTGTATGCATGCATGACTTAAAATAAATGGTGGTATAGCTCTATCCTAAATTTTCTAAGATTTGGCTGACTAGACACAAGGTTCCCGAGCGGACTACTCGAGTGAGAAGGCTACGCGGCCACCGGATGGTCCGGACACTCCGCGCATACGCCAACTCTCCTAAAATTTGGTAGATTGAAAGAAATTTTGCGGGTGCGCAAAACACACCTCGCGTGTAGTGTGTGATAGTGTCAATTTTCCAGAATGGAAGAAATATGAGCGAAATGCCAATTTAAGGAAAGCAGTAAAACAATATAGCAATTAAAGCAATTATGCAAAATTTCACAAATGAAACATATCAAAGCATTAAAACAAATAATGAGCAAAAAGTAAAGCACAATAATAATTAACCTGATTTGGCTATGGTCAAGAACCTGAAATATCCCCAGCGGAGTCGCCATTGCTGTCGCGCCCGATTTTGACCCGACCCCCCGCGAGAGGTCGGAAGCGGAGCATGGACTTATTTCGGGTGATTCCTGGGTAAAGAATTGAGGAGTCGCCACCTAATTATTTTTTATGGTGAATTAGGACACCTAAATATTTAAACTAAATGCTGCAATGTAACTCCAATTTTAAGGTCTGCGAAACTAGCGAGATTCTAGGTAAGGGTTCTTTATTATCCTAAAGGGAAGGGGTTAGGCATCCTTTAAGATCCGCTAACTTGCGGTTATCCGGTCAAACTCAGGTTAATATTACACTAAGAAAAATATATGTTTTTACAAGTATAACTGATTTAAAGATGTTTGCAAATAATTAGTAAATGATGCATTTTAAAAAGAAAGATACATGTAGAGATTTAAAATATGCATTTGTATGGTATTTAAAGAGAAATACATGTAGAGTTGAAAAATATGTATTTGACAATTGATAGTAAAACAAATTATTTATAATGCCAAAGAAGTAAAATTTGGGGAATCAATGAATTGTAAATTGACAAAAGATAAACTTTATTCGGTATGATTTAATAAAGCAAATAAAAGATGACAAAAGTTGTTTTGAAAATCTTGAATACGCGTGACGAGCCAAAAATAAATAAACTAGCGAAGGAATTCTAAGTTTGAATTTAACCGAGCCTACAAATAAATAAGCTAGCGACGGGTTTTAAATCTTAAACTACCCTATGAATTAATCCTAAGTTTGCCTATTCTAAGCATTTCAATAGTTACATAAGTGCGATGAATAATATTACAATACAAAGCGGGATAAAAGCTGAATTAAAGAAAGTAAATGAAATAATAACTCCGCGGAACATTTGCCTTTACTTACTTTAATCCCTGCAAGCTGTCAAGAACAAACGGTTAGAAACAATTAAATACAAATAACTTCATATCCGTATTCAAAACAGTGAATGTTTTGATCACGGAGGGCTCAGACTTAAATTTTGAAAAGAACATTCCAATCACGTCGTGGTGCAAACATATGACTAATGTGGTTTATTTTGATTGCCTCGCCTACTAAACGTGTTGGTCTCTCGGGTGAAATAGAAAAGATCACTATAATCACATCGTGGCTGCGAATATATAATTCACCTCGCCTACTAAACATGTTGATCTCGGATGAAATAAAAGGTTTAAGTCTTCATCATTGCCCAGAAGTTATATTTCCGTCTTTGCAATCGTGGAGGCCTCAAAATCGACGGATATTTTTCATCGGCCGTGTAGTATCGTGTTCAAATCAAGTAAAAAATTAAAATGGAACAAGAACGGTAGGCGAAAGAAAGGGAAAACGAAGAAGTAGAAAATAGTTTCCGAAAAAGACGCGAGTGTTTAGTTTAAAACAAGTAAAAAACAAAAACGGATATTTGAATGTTGAAACAGTGGAACTCGAAATAGAAAGCAATGTTTGAAAAATGCGGTGTTCAGTTTAAAAAAGAAAAAAACGGTAAAGACGAAGAAATGTAATCGAAACCGGGCAAAGAACCGAAACAGAAAAACAAAGTGCCCGAACAGACGCGGTATTTGTTCAAAACAAGTAAAATAGTAGAAAGTAATCGAAATCGAGCGATGAATCGAAACAGAAAAACGAGTGTTAAAGCGATCGTTTTCAGCCAAGAAACAAGCGGCAAATGGGTTTTAAAATAACGCAAAGAGTGGGCGGAAACGCAGAAGAAGCGGTGGGCTGTCCGAAATGACCTAAAGTAGCGAGCTTTTAGCCAAGAAAAAAGAGCAATTGTGCTAAAAATACAGCAAAGTGATAAGACATCAAATATGCTCAAAATGTAGCAGTAAAATATTTCCGAAAAGAAGTGTAGATGGTCAAGATTGCATAGTTATGCGCAGCAAACGCAAACATCGAATAATGGCTCAAAAGTGCGAGATCGGCCCAAGTATTGCAAAGAATCGGCGGTCTCGAATCAGCAGCCAAAATGCAACAAAACCCATAACCAGAACTATTTAAAGATGACATATATCCAGAATCTCAAGGTGCAGCTGGATACCACAACTATTGGTAGCACCGCAAAGACAAAGGGGAAGGTCAACTTAAAGACCAATCACTCTAAACTTCAAATTTGAAAGATAAGAAGATCAAGGGGGGCTACCACCATTCATTTCCGATGCCGCAACAAGATTCAAAAGGTTTCTAGAACCTTAGGCATGGCAGGCTATCGAAGAAGGCTAAACCCAACCCGAAGCTTGCCTCGACTTTCAGCCGGCTAAGCAATATAATAGAAAATTTCAAACAAGGGAACTATCAATTTGGGACTGGCTAAATACACACATGTGCCCAGATCAGTTAACATACTAATATGGTAAACCAAATGACTCAGAAGGAATTATATGTTGTCATGGATGCAATCTAGCATTTAGATAGATAAAGACATATAGATGATTAGTTCAGAAGACATTTAGGACATGGAGATGGGCAAATATTCATTTAAGACAAAATTTCAAAGAGCACAGAATCATTTAAGCTGTACTAAGCACACACAACCATTTTTCTGTTATGTATTGGACATATTGACACTTAGAGGAATAACTCATAATATATCATACTTATTAGACTTACTAGGCAAGGCAAAGGTATATTCAGTTCATCACACATCACTAACATGCAGAAATAGTTAACTGACTCTTTGGCAATAATATCTTAGATTATACAGAACCACTGGTGGTCTAATTACACATATATGGACATATTCATGCTGTACACTAGTCAATGTAACATACTGAGGCAGAACACTGCTTAATCAGGCTGGCATACAATTCAGTGGCCCTTTAAAGCACATAGAAATGAGTTATACCACTAGCCACATATGATATTCCAAACATACAGGATCATTTTTAAACCAAAGCATGAACACAGGGTCTCAGTTATGTTATACACTAAGTATGGTATTACTTAGGCAGATATGATAAGCATATACTAGTCTAATGGACATATGGAGCAGACAGAGATGACCAAATGTTTACTCAGGGATAACAATGAGGGCATGCATCTTGATCATGGATAGGATGGACACATAAGAATCCACATAAAGCGAGGACACACATGAGCAAGACAATATTTTATCGGGATAATGCGGTGGTCATACAACACACTTTATGAAGTAGGCATGGCTAGTCACCAAAGGTCACCCTTTCATAGTTTAAGTCAACACATACATAGTTAAGATTAAATATGAAGTGTTGGGCATAAGTAGGCAGATTCTCATGGCATAAATACTTGGATTGATTATCTAGTATATTACAAGTCAAATACTCATATACCACAACTGATAAACAACTGATCATCTATGAGGAATGAATCAATTAAAGAAACTCAAAAACCCAGAAACCATACACATGCATAAGGCTATATATTTGTTTTCTCCAGATTCATTTCATACAGACTTAGGCAGACTAAATGAATGTTCACAGAGAATACTAACATGCATCACATCACTCACAAACCACAATGATATATGGACAGGACAAATACATAGAATATCCTAAGTGTTTCATCGTGAATAGGCGGTGCATTTAGGATTCGAGCCTAACTAGTCATATTAATCTCTTGAAAAGGGAAAGTCAGAACCAGAATAATGTAGACAAGTGTGGTAAGGTAAGCAATATGGCACAGTCTGGGTTATCATCGGATTAAACAGACTAACCTAAACCAAGCATCAACCATTTAGATTATTATTTAACCAAACAGAGACTAGGTGACATATTAAGAGCATTTTAAACACATTCAAGCCAAGTAAGATGTCCGGAGGCCAACATACACGTTATACAAGCATTGAATTCTCTTAACAACATGTTCTTGACTTAAAATTGGTGTTGAATGGCATAGCAAGGACACGGGGACAATGATTGGCTAAACAGAGTGTTTAAGAGGTCGAACATGCTTCTCAAACCAACATCATATGAACCAAACAATCAAGAAATGGTTAAAAATAAATTGTAGTTAACACACTAATAATTGGTTAATGAACACAAGCAGTAACCATTATAACCAGACATGTTTATTACGCTTAATAGATAACCTAATGATCCCAGGCAGTGGCTAATTTAACAAAACATACATAATAATTAACTAGCAGGCTCAAACAATAATTAAACATGCTTAATCAACACGCAAACACATAATGTAAATTACACTAAGCTAATCACATAGAAGATCAAAAAGGGTTTGTGTTTACTCACCTTTTCCGGGTAGCGAACTGAGGCGTTGTTTTGTAATGTCGAATCCGCGCGAAAATGTTTAGAATTCTGATTTATTTTCGATTTCGAATTCTGATTTTCCTCTGAAATAGAATTCTGCTTTCTGATGTTCGACCCGACCCGGAGTGACCCGACCTGGCAGTGACTGACGACCCGACCCGAATCGAATTGAAACAAAAGAAATCAGATATTTTGAGGGTGAAATTTAGGGAAAAGAAAAGTAGTATTTTTTCGGAATTTTTAAGTTGAAGAACATATGCAAGAACAAACACTTTTAAGTAGATTTCGGATTTTTGAAATCCGGAATCTTCCCAATAGTGAAGAACACAAACAAAGTACAAAGCAAAACCTTTAAGAAAATTTCGGACTCATAAACATAAATTTTCGGACTTAAAATCGACCCCAAAAACTCTAAAATATCGACTTCATAGACAGATTTTCCGACATCCCTAAAAATGAAGAACAAGGGGGATATTTATAGGTGGATTCCCCCCCAAGAACGAGTTTGAAATTTGAATTAAAGGCAAAAGAAATCTGAACTTTGGAAGCGGATTTTAGGGGTATGGGTATGGTGAAGTGATGGGAGGGGTGTGGTGGTGTCAGGGTTTGGTGGCAGGGAGTTGGTGGTGGCAGTGGGCGAGGTGACCGGTCGGGTATGGGGGGTATGGGGTGTGCGGCGGTTGAAGGTCTTTAGGTTTAGGTTTTTTTTTGTTTTTGTTTTTGGGTTTTGGGGTTAAAAGGGGGAAGATGGGTGATGGGCTTGTGGGTCGGACGAAATCGAGTGGGCTGGCTATTGGGTTTTTGGGCTGGGGCGATGGGGAATAATAAAAAAAGGGAGTTGGGCTGAGGGGTGAAGGGAAAAGGGGAAAGGGAATTGGGCCGCGGGTTTGGCCGACTGGGCTTCGGTTGGGGGAATTATTTTGTGGGTTTGGTGAATTTTGTTTGGGTAGAATTTGTATTGGGTTTGGGAAAATGAAATGGGTTAGAAATTGTTTTGGGTTTAAAAATATAAAAGGGGTTTAACATTAAAAATATTATTTTTGTTTTGTAAAAGATGCGAATTATTTAAAATAACATAACGATGTGATAATAATAAAATATAGTATTTGTGAAATGTTTAATGCTTAATAAAAAATGGAAATACGATGCAATTTTGCGAGAATAAAATAACATAGAATTTTCGGATAAAACTTATGATTATGATAAAATGCAAATGATAGTAAAAAATGCGAATAATAATAATAATAAGAGAATAATAATATATATATATACACGCATGTATGTATATAGATTAAAATTGTTTTGATGTGTTAAAAATATTTAAAATTGCAAATAAATTGGAAAAGACGGGACAAAATTGGGTGTCAACAATGACGAGTACCGCACCTGCGACAAAAGCAGCACAGGTGCGATCCTGCATCTGTGTGGAACATACGCAGGTGAGATCATGTATCTGCGCAAAAATTGTGCAGGTGCGATCATTGTTGGACAGTTGAAAAATTGCAGAACCGGAAAATTCTCAGCAAAAGTGATCTCGCATCTGCGGGGTCACTTCTACAGGGGTGATGCCTCAGAAATTTCTGCAAACCAGTAGCTTCGCAACTGGTACCTTCTGCACCCGTTTAGCTGGTTTATTTGCTCCAATTAATGAGTTTTAAACTGCTTGACGTGGTTCCATTGTCACACTAACTTGGGTTTGATCTTTTCAGGTGCTTGAACTATGATAATAGACCAAAATGAAAATGAAAATGTGACATAGCACCAAAAATTTATGGGAGAAGCTATGGGGGAGTAGTACGATACTACCAGATTCATGTCCCGCGATTGCCGTCGCCGATACTATGACAAGTTACTCAACAAGAATCTACTACCATAGAAAGGAATTGTTATAGCAAGAGTGGCCGAGCTTCTACCATAGTTCTATGGTCGGCTAGAGACCACCAGATGGACATACTTCATTACCTCCCCATGCAAGGCTAATGAGGAGTGGGTAAGAGAGTTTTATGTGAATTTGAAGCATACAAGATTTGAGAATCCATAAGTTACTATTAGAGGCTAGATTGTGAGATTTGGGTCTGAACAGATAAATGAATTTTAGAACCTTCCAAACCATCCCACTGAGTTGATGCAAGTGAAGGATACTTGTTTTGGAGATTGGCTGGTGTAGAAATTTTTCCCCGCTGGCAAAAAGGTTCCATGGGCCAACAAGAATAGAGGTATCAAGTCTGCAGATTTTACGATTGAGGCAAAGATGTGGCAGTATATCATAGCTAGTTAGGTATCTCCCTCCGGGAATATGACTAAATACACATATAATTGTGCTATGATAATTTCTTGTATTCTAGATAGCAGTCTTGTGAATGTTGGATATCATGTGGTTCGGGAGCTGAAGAAATATTTGACACAGGACAGTTCGAGTTTGATGTTCCCCTTTCTGATAACTGAGTTGTACAATCTTGTTGGGGTTGCTGATCTCCTTACATATCATTGGGTAGATCCTGAGAAGCCTTTTTATCTATTGAGAGTTACAATAGCGGATAGTGTCGTGTAGAGTAAGAAGAAGAAGAAGAAGGTGGAGATGAATATAGAGGTGGACCTCTTCTCAACAGGAGGGACCTTTTGGAGCATTGGGTTCTTAACTGAAATCCATCTGGGACTTGGTGTCCCAGCTTCCTAGTGGCCCTTCAGAGGCCAGTCTTGACCATTTTACTCAGTAAAAAATAAAGCGTACATGGATGCTCAGAAGGAGCAGGCACAAACTATTAAGAACCTTGCAAATTCTGTTAGCATGCTGGAGATTGCTTGAAGCACCATGTAATGCTGGAGATTGCCACAGATGTCGGGATCGGTACGCTCGGGCCTTAAGGCACTAGGTGCCGGCTACCCCCAAGGTTGGGGTGTGACAAAGTGGTATCAGAGTAGGTCAGTCCCAAGATGTCTACAAGTCGTGTCTAGTAGAGTCTTGCTTATGGGTGTGTTACACGCCACACTTATAAATAGGATGCTCCAAGGCATTTAGGGTGTTACATTTCTTGAAAATCTAGATCGTGCAATTGAAGAAAAGTTATAAGTCACTAAATTCCTATCATTTCATGTTGATCTTTTCCCAGTAATGCCGAGATCCAAGGGAAGTACTGGTAGCAGGAATTGGGTCAGAAATGCGGAAGAAGGTACTAGCTGACATCCACCCATTAATATGAATCCGAGAAATATAAGGTCACCAGAGGGGAGTATGAGTTATTCAATGGAAGAAGATCTGTCTAAGGACCCATTTATAGAGGAAGATCCATCTATAGAGGAAGATCCATCTGAAGATCCTTCTATAGAGGAGGACCCATATGAAATTCCATAGGAGTCGCCCTTCCGAGTGTCCCCGATTCCAATAGTAGTGCCAGATTAAAGGAAAGCCCGCACAAATATAGAGACCATCGGCGTAACAATCGTTTCCATTTGGGTTGGGTGTGTGTGGTCCTTTGTATTCAACAACATCCCTTAGTTATTATTCCAGAGCAGGGTCATGTTTAGATACCCCTATAGGATAGACCTTTCGAGAGACTGAGAAGCCCGATATCATGGAAGTCAGTTAACCAAGGTTCGCCCCTAACAAGTAGAAGTGAGGAGGAACTAACTAGCAGACAAACTGGGAGATTTAGGATGGACGCAGATGTGGAAAAATTGATATTGAGAGAGGCATCAGATCGAAGCTCCCAAGTAGCAACCAGAAAAGTACCAGAAGATATTGGGAGTAGTAGACCACGCTGCCATCAATGCGGAGAGAGGCATGCTGGAGTGTGTTTATCCAATATTGAGATATGTTCTAGTTGTGGATCTTTGGGACATAGAGCCAGAGAATGTCCCGAGAGATTTCAATCGTTGGGCGATTAGTATGGATATGTGCATTGCAAGCCATGCCCAGGTGATCTTGAGGGATATTATTGATGTGGAAGTATGAGCCATAAAGTGTATAGATGCCCGAGGTTGAGTCAGAGAGACTAGTCAGTTCCGCTATTGCCTAGAATCTTGCAATCAATCAGGTATTTTGATAAGTTTATTAGGAATAGTTGTGTTTATGTCTGTGAACAGTAATTTATTAGTGATATAAGGATTGCGTCCATAAATCGACACTAGGAGTTGAATGTGGTAAGTAAAATTTCTATTATGTTTAAGGATATAAGTACGATGATTTAGGATAAGACATTTATTGATTACAGATGTATCCAACACTCTTAGACTCTGTAGCATGAGTAATATAGAAATGCTGAGGACATATAACCATGACCCAAATAAGGGGGATTCACGATCCCAAAGAACTAAGAGGGACACCAAAAGAGTAATAAGGGAAAACAAATTTCCAGGCATGAATTACCTAAAGTTTTGTCCAGAAGACAGTGAGAGGAAGAAAAAGGATCCGGAGGGTTACACATTAATTAGTAAGCTCCAATCCCTTCCTAAGGATTAAACCATTCAGGAATAACTATTGAACAAAATGAGATTTGTCAATCAAAGGCAAGTGATATACCTTCTTCATCGGGAATGACGACAGTATTCTCGACATTAAGCGGAAATAATTTGCGATGAAAGTATGACTAACAGAGAAGCGGTGACAAATGATAAATGGGTGTCTGGTAGACACAAGTAAGAGAGTTATGACAACTTAATAAAGTTGAAGGATATATCTTACACAAATAGATTAGTGGAAAACCGGAAATAGTAAGGATGGCGATAAAGGAGTGGGAGTGGGACTTTCAAGTAACCAGAATACCAGTAAAGGATAAGGGTATAAGTAAATGAGTGACATTTAAGTTTCCAGAACTAAAGATCTAGGTTATGACGTCCGCAAACGACGATACCAAAGTATGTTATGACAAGGAGTCATTGAAGAAATTCAAATCAACAATCGTCAAGTTGAAGTAATAGGACAATGGATAGAAAAGAATTCTAACACCAATTTAAGGGAGAAAGCCCGAAGTTAGCAATAAGAATGAATCCAGCTATGACTCGAATTAAATATGCCAAGCCTTATGCTCTCCATGAATATCGGCAAGGCATTTAAATATATGTGAGTAAGAGTAAGCGCGAGTGAAACCCGATGTAGGGTATAATGGAGCAACGAAAAGAGGATTTAAAGTAAATGATAAGGAAAAGAGATAAAGAGCAAGAGTAAAGGAACACGATATAAGCAGGCAAGTGGTAGTAAATGTGGATGGCCGAGTAAACCAGAAACCTTACAAAAAAGATAGTGTAATGGTAATAATAATGACATCAATTACAAAAGAGATCAAAATATAACAAATAAGGGCAGCTGCATGGATTCAAATACAGTAACCACAAAAGAGATCAAAATATAACAAATAAGGGCAGCTGCATGGATTCAAATACAGTAACCACAAAAGGAACAAGTAAGAGCAACACCTTGTAAAAGTAAATCTTTCAGTAACAATCCCTAGCATGAGCAATAGTGAAAAACTAACCAGAGGATGTCAAAAATTTGCTTCGAGGAGCAGGTATACAAGAAATACCCAGCGAATGAACAGTCGAATGTGAAGTATAAGGGATTTTTAAAGTTACAAGGGGAAAATACGCGCTCTTAGTATGAAAGAATATGATTTTTGGAAGATCACGAGTCTGAAGCCAGTGAATACAGTAGATGCTCTAATACTAAGGCCAAGCAAAAGAAGGTACAACGTCGAAAAAGAGAAAATACCTTATTTTCAATATTTGACAAACGATATAAATCGACAGAGGATACTTGAGAAAATAGGGGGTTTAATGAGTCTATCTTGGAATGCATCACATTGCCAGATAAGTATACAAGCTTGAGATATTGTAAGAAGCAAGAGGGTCGGGTGTAAAGAGCAAGAAGGTAATGGACCATTGGGTCGTATACCATTGAACAACGAGAGTCACTAAAGAAGTCACAAAAAGGGACTGACCAAAGAAGTAACAAGTGATAACCATAATAGAAGCTGGGTGATACCTCCCTTAGAGCTATAGATAAACAAATTCTTCCTTATATTGGTAATTGAGGAGTGTCAAGATGAAACATCTCATCTAAAGACCCTTTAAGAAGTGTTTCTTTTGAAGTGGAGGTACTACGTATAGATTATTGAATGAATCAGGGATCTTTAAGGACTAGTTTAAAAGAAGCCTTAAGTATTCAGAATTTCCATTGTCCAGTCATAAGATAACCAATGAAGATTTCAGGTCGGAATATCAAACCCAGGCCGAGGGTGAACGCATAAAGTCTGGAAGAAGATTGAAATAAGGATTGATGACCAGTGAGGGGATATCACAAGAAAAGAAATGGACCGGAAGTAAAGATACCATATTTAAGGAAAAAGTATAAAGAAACACTTAGATCAACGGGGAAGCGAATTGAGAGATTTGATGTTAAATGTAAGAGTTAACTTGTCAAGAAAGGAAGATTCCATCTAAGCATGATCAAGTTCATAGTATCGAATGCAGTTGAGAGAGGCAGTAGCTGCGAACAAAATCCAGTCTCAATCAGAAATATTTATTCTGAGACTCCTTCAAGCGAAAGCAAACAAACGATTTATTGATAAAAGAATTTTTAAGGCTAGTAGGCTGCTTCAAACTCATATGCTATGTAAGAATATTATCGAGAAAAGAAAAAGAAGAACATTAAAAGAAATTCTTGGATTCATGCAACTCCACTATTTTCACGTTCTTGACTGGGCATTTATCGTACCACAATCCTTTGTTATCATCTTACACTTCGTATATACGGACTTAGTTATCTAAACTCCTTCACAAGATGAACATTATAACCCAGAAAATAAAGATGTGGTCTAGATGTCAGAATACAACAACTCAGATAAAATACAACCACTAGACAATTTTGTAAAAAGGACTGTACGATTATGAAAAACTCGACAATGTACCAGCAGTGAAATGTTAATGTAACCTGGTCAAGTGACGAGTTGAGGCAACTTTTGGTTTGAAAAGAACTTTATCAGAATGATTACAGATCCTAAAAATCACTCTACTAGAATGATTTAGAATTCATGTTAGTATTCGTGCGGTATAACCTCTCTATTTTATTCCGTTTATCGAAGATGGACCATGTATCTTATGTAAGCTATATTCGTGAAACAAGTGTATGGACTTCGCGAGTCTCCCATGGGTCACTTTTATATGACAAACCCCTATAAAGTGTGTATACCAGTTGATGGAAAGGTACCTGACATATGCATTACATTCATATCATACATACACATCTCATTTCCTTGATTATCTATTGTTTGGTAATGTGGAACGGTTGTCTGCCGTGATTGAAGTTGTCTCTGCAGATACTTGGATAATTGGATCTTTGAACACTTGGATAAATATTGATTTTGTTGCCATGTGTGGCTTAATTTCTTATGCATGGGTTTGTGGTTATAATTTATAAGTCTAAGTCTTTGATGTCTACTGCTACTGTTGTTGGGAGTGTCAATATGTCAGGACTATTGTCTAGGTCCAGGGAAAATATGTGCATCGTGTGTTGTCTGTTAATTGACCGTGTAATTGAGTACCGAGTTTAGTAAGGAACTTGTGGTAAGTGTTGCCATTGAGAAGGTAAATGTTGAATGATCTATGTGTTTCAGACTATAACTGTATAGAGACTTCGCTAAATCCAAGACTAAGAATAATAGGGGAGTTAATATATTCATGGTTCGCTTAAGTGTAATATTCCTAGAAAGTGTTCTATAAGGGTTATTGTGATCTAAGTGTTGACTTGTTTAGTGATGTGCTAAGGTTAGGTAAATGGGGTAATGCTTGAATATGAGTTGGACAACGGAGTACTAGTCGTGGGTACTATGATAGTAAGGTCCCTGTATATATGAATGGATGGATTGTACTTGACTGTGATTGGAAGCTTAAGTGAACAATATCATTTGTTGAATCTATGTATTAATGTGTACAAGATGACTTATATGGACTACTGAACTGTCTAGTATAGGCTTATCTGGTGTCAGCATGATATTTATCTTTGTTACTTTTTTTGCATCATTGTCAGCCTATGATGTCTACGGTGGTACATTGTGTATTCATGCTATGCTTGCTACATCTTTTCTGATGCAAGTGCAGGTTCTTATACTAGTTTGCGAGCTCGAGTGTGAGTTCGGGTAGGTGGATTTCGGCATTCCAGGGTGAGGATGCTTCTTCCAATATGCCTTGGATGCTCATTCTTCTCACATATTTTCTTGCATTTGAGAGACATATTTTAGACTACGTATTTGTTTTGGCCTATGTTGCCTTCATTCAGACTTGTATTCTGCATTAGTGCTCTTGTATCACAGACCAGATTTGGGGGTTGTATTGATGATTTGATTATATTTCTATATATTTTCATATTGTTTTATTTATATGTGAAGTGGTTCGCCTACTGGTGGGAATGTGCAGGTGCCACCATAATTCCCTAAAAAGGTTCGTGACAAAATGTCAAATGCACATTGTACGTGCTTTCTCTGCATTTCTGCTTGGATGAAAGAGGAAAGGGCATTAAACGCCCTCATCCCTCTCACCTCGCACGCCACTAGACCCACCCCCTTAGCCAAGGTAAGGTTACCCCACTTTGTGATTTTTCTGTAAGCATTAAATGCTTCTTGTCCGATTTAGAATTTGAATTCTACATTATTATTGGTCGAAGAACGAATTCGTGGGAAATTTCCCCCCAATTTGGTTCTCCCACACTGATTTGTGAAGGTCTGCTAGCGGTTTATCTCACTTTATAAATACAAACCCCTTTCCTTCAATTTAGAGGTCTCTAACTTGACTCTCTATCTTTTACATTGTTAAGAGCCATTTTCAAATTATATTCAACTAGTTATTATTTAAGTTGGGATCTAGCCCTTTGGAGGAATCTTGATCAAGTATAATTGGTCATTTACAACTAAAATTCATCCCTTTTTGTGTGATTTGCGAGATCGAGGTCCCCGGAGTGAAGACGAGCTCACCTTCGACTTTTCGGCTGCCTCCACACAAGGTAATGCCTAATCCTTTTAGATTTTAGCTTATATTATACTATACAAGTTGTGATTATGTGTTTTATATGTTTAAACTAGCATGTTTTGTTGATTTGTTACTGTTAGGGTTGTTATGATTTATGTTTGGGTCTAATTTATGGTTCATGATATGTTTATGCTTGTTGGATACCTGATAATTCTTAATATAGATTTAAAATACTATTTTGATGCTTCATATGATCATTCAGAGGCTAGGTTTATTTGTGTTAGTATTCCACGTGTTAAATGATCTTAAACATCAACAGGTTATTCAAAAACTGGAATATATGTTATTATGACTAAATGAGCATGCTTAGTTGAGGTAATATGTAGTGATGTTAATGTCTTGTGATATTATGTTCATTATGAGCTGTATTGTATTCTAAATGTTGAATTAGGAATATAAATTAAGTTGTGATAATTTGTTTAGATAGTTTAAGAGCATGTTTACGTGTTTAGAAGTATATTTACATAATTAAGTACCATAATGATGTCTATTAGGACATCCAATAGTAGTTTAAAATGAGAAATTCCCACTCTTTGTTGGCGTTACTAATTAGATGCATGATATGTCTGTCTTGTATCTATAAATGGCTTGCTTAGTTTAGATAAATAGTATTCCATGCCTTGGTGTCTGTTTGATCTATGTTATAGATAGCATTATCCCACATTATCTAGTTTAGATTAAGTATGGATGGAAAATGACATTTATGTGTTGTTCATGCCTTAACATATGAAAATTTGAACCTGTATATTTCTTTCCCTATCCTCTCATAAGCCACAAATGCACATGTTTTGCCTTGAATCCTGAATAACACACTAGAGCCTGGTTAAATTGTCCATGCTCTGTTAAGGATCTGTAATTGGTAGACTTATACTACACTGCTCTGTATGCCATACTAGGATAGGCTTTGTGCGCATCTTGTCTAACATATGCTAGTCTGATATCATGTATCTCTATGCCATGTCTGTCGTTAATAAGTGTTGGATCCCTATTAAGTACCCTGCTGGTATTTAGTTTGAGTTGATATGGGTATAAAGCATCTTTGGATTTGCATGAGTCCATGACTGTTTGTTTATGATTTATAACTGATAATCTCCAACTGGGATGTCCTCCATGTATACAGAATCTTACCTTGCCTATATAAATTTCATTTCATGTCTAGACTCACATGTTTAGGATAGTAACCTCTCATAGCCATGACATGCTCTCATTTTATGTCAAATCTAAGGATCTGTTGAGTAATACCCTATGCCATGATTTGGTTTATAGTGCTCAAGTACTGTATGAATTCTTTCCCAGCATTTCTATTTTCCAGAATTGTTTCATTAAGCTTGAACACCTAGCTCAAATAAGGTTCTGAACTTGAACTTGTAGACCTTATAATTGTTTAATATATAGCTAAACCAGCACATGCCTTATGCTAGTTAGAAATAGTATGTTCACTTGCTCTTACTTATGTTGAATATATAACTGGAACCTACTTAACTAATACTAGAGTGGCATTGTGTCAATTTCATTTAAAAGGAGGAAATGAAGAAGTAGCCATGTATGTCTATTCTGTTTCGCTTTCCGTTTGTATGTGATATGGTGTGAGTAAGGCATTAGGCATGATCTTGTTATTTTCTTTAGCCTTAAGTTTGTTCAATCCTATTGGTGCTGTAATAATTTTGTTCTAGCTATGTTGACACTGTCTGTTGCCTCAATGTCTTGGTATTTTGCGTTTATTCATTTAAGTACATGTCAATATACATTATGGTATATAGACAATATACGATTATACACAGTATATGAGAGTATACAGGATATATATGTTCCCTGTGTATATCAGACGTGCCTAACTTATTTGCATCTCACATCTCCCCCTTGCTTATTGATGATAAAGATTGGGCCTAACCCAACTCTTTTTCTTTTCCTGAACATGTTATTGACAAGTGTTAGCTGGGTTGGGCCCATGAACGTTATTTTCCTTCCATGTTTTCATTCTTTCAGTTTCTTGCTAAATGATTGGGCTTGGCCCATCTATGTGGTGTTGTCTTCCTATTTTCTCTTTCAATTTAAGGATAATCACTGGGCCTATCTTATTTGTTTACTTTCTTCATACATTTTGTTTGTTGTTGAGTTGATTTGCTTACATTGTTTACCTTAGTCTTTAAACATAATTACCTCTCGTGTGTTTGTTAATTCATGTTAGTTATATGATAAGTTCTAGATGTCCTCTAACTTGCTTCCTTATTTTCCCATCTTCTTTTCCACTGCCGCGATGATCTGGGTCCTTACTGGGCCTCTCAACACTCCTTTCTTTAGCCAGTTGGGCTGAGGCACAATAATATTCTTGATCGAGTTCAAGTCCGGGAAGCTAATATTCGCATTTGAAGGCCTAGCTATGGGTAAAACTTGCCAACTGGTGGGCTTAGGTAGGCCCAACAACCTAAACTCAACTTTTGTATTCCTTTATATATTGTATGTATATATTGTATTACTTGTAAATAAATATACTTTCATATGTTTGAACCTTTGTAGTTACGAATCTAGGATAGGCAAACGATACGTAAATCGTTTAGTTAGATCGTCAAAATAATTTCAAAACATTTGTTCTAATCTGGGCATTGAATAAAAGCGGACTGTTTAACGTTATAAAAATATGGGAAGTACACTTCTTAATTCGGATTAAGGACTTTAGATGTTAAAATCGTACTTGGGCTTTGAAATTTAATTGGGCAAAGTGCTGATATTTAAAGGACCCAGTTTGGGCCTGAGTGACTGAAGCTAAGCAAATGGGCTGATGATCTTTGAAATTGGACCTAAGCGAACATTTAAAAAATTGAGTTTACAGGCTAAGACCAACTAATTGATTTTTGGACTTTTAAAAACATATCTTGAACTTGAAGTTGAGTTATGGGTTTTGGAGTTGGAATATGTCTTGACTTTGGGAAATATAGCATGCAAATGAATAAAAAGAAAACTATTTTTTTATCTCTTTTTGTCAAAAAACAAAACTTGTCATTTCTAATATATTATACTCATTTAGAACCTTAAAAAGATTTTCAAAAAAGATGCAAGTGTGAATTAGACAATATTGTTGTACTAAATATAGAGTTCTACTCGAATTCACATTCGGGTATCCTTAGTCTGAAAATAAATTGATCCCGGTGCATACTATTTTGGCGGAAGCTTAATTCTTTTGTTTTCAAAAGAAACTTTTGAGTTTCGCATTAATGAATGTGTCACGTCCCAAATCGGAGGGTCATGAAGGGCACCCGAACCTTACTTTCCGAGTACCACTAATCATATATTTAACATCTAACCATAACTAATCATGGGCCACGAGGGCCGTCACAAAGTACCCTGCTGACACATAGAAACG
Source organism: Anisodus tanguticus (assembly GCA_034509755.1). Classification (NCBI taxonomy): domain Eukaryota; kingdom Viridiplantae; phylum Streptophyta; class Magnoliopsida; order Solanales; family Solanaceae; genus Anisodus; species Anisodus tanguticus. Next base: position 16,714,031 of record CM067546.1, on the reverse strand, counting down.
ATAAACTAGAAAGGAGCTACGTAAAATCTTACAAACAGAAGAACCCAACCTATGCATATATACATACTAAGGCCAACAAGGCCATACACGACTACTATACACATGACATCTGTCTACAAGCCTCTAAAGAGCACGTGACATCATAAGGTCGGGACAGGGCCCCACCATACCCATATGCAAAAATACCATACCAAGATTAGACTACAACTCCGGGACAAGTGGAGTGCTCCGATATCAGCTGAACCAGCAACCTACTAGTGCGAACCATCACCCTGCCTACTTGAGCCTGTGGACATGAACCGCAGTGTCCCCCGATAAAAGGGACGTCAGTACGAATAATGTACCTAGTATGTAAAACATAAATATTAATATGAATCTATAAACTTTAAGGAAAGGCATAAACGCAATATGAAGCGACAAGCTGTAATTGAAAGCATGAGCAACCTGAATGCCATATGAGCTGAATAATGAAACTCAAATAAAACATGTCCGGATAGGCCTTCAATTTATAAACTAGCCTCGTCTTATAGTGAGAGGTGTATAACATATCACTACCCCTATGTATTCTTTAAGGTGTATGTGTGGATATGCAATGCAATGAAAATACCGACTTTGCATGTGTTGCGGAACACGCAACCCGATTCATTATATGTATATGTTGGGGAACGTGCAACCTAATCTAATATATTTATATGTATATATGTTGCAGAACGTGCAACCTGATCCAATATATTTATATGTATATATGTTGCGGAACGTGCAACCCGATCCAATATATGTATATGTATATATATATGTTGCGAAACGTGCAACCAGACCCAATATATATATGTTGCGAAACGTGAAACCCGATCCAATATATTTATATATATATATGTTGCAGAACGTGCAACTCGATCTAATATATTTATAGAACTAACATATAAACAGAACTTTCATTATGAGTCAATAAGACAAGATATACATGAATCAATAAGCTTCTTCAGTAGAATGAAGGGCATCTACATTTCTAGCTTTCAGGAGTAGAGTTACTTTGGACAGACATTCATTTACGTTCGTTTACATACGGGTCATTTCAAAAGAAGGAAGAGTAGCCTTAACATACATTTAGTGTCGACTCTACCGACGGGGATGAACTTAACCTCTTCACACATTAATCTCAATAAGTGGAAGTAGACCTTAATTTCACCCTTGAAATCTTAAAATCCATGCTGGGAAATTTATGATTTTTCTCCAAAAAAACAAATGGAGTTGGCTGAGTGCTCCAAATGGTGTAAATAACTATTTCTTTTTTGTACTTTGCCAATGGAATATAGTAAAAGAGATATAGGTATATATGTGTATTAGTCAGCAACTATTTCATATAGAGACCCATCCATTGACACGTGCCCTCCCTACCTAGCAAACTTAATTAGTGTACTAGTCTAATGACTATTTACATGTACACATCAATATACACGTATCTGAAGTCAATTTAAGTTTTCCTTATCAAAAATATAATTTTAATCATCCACTTTAGTGGTTCCCGCTTAGTATAATGATTATAATTAACCTGCCATTAACTTAATGCTTCCATATTAATACTAGTTAATTAGCAAACTACACATAGTAATAAACATGCTTTGAAAATAGGAATGACTAATATGAACATCCTTAACTACTAATAGTAGAATCATTTATAAGACAGTATTACGTTTACGTTTCGTACTTAGAACATGCCAAAAGAAGAAAGGATTTGCCTTAACATACCTTTAGCGTCAACTTCCTACTTGTTGTGACCAATCTCCTCTATGCCTCAATCTTTTATGTCAAGAACCACTCTTTTTCTACCTTACTTCTCTTCGATAAAAGCCCGAATTCAACACACTAATATTAGATGTGAAGAACTATGCCTCCTTTAGAGTTTCCCGTCACTTTACTTTACTAAGAAGATTCGATTTACTTTTGTGTTGAAAAGAAGTACGATTTGTCTTCTTAAAAATGGAGAGGAATGTTGCTACTACATAAGTATAAATCATGTTGCTGTTGAACTCTTATATTCATTGCCGCCAATATTAATTATCAAATAAGAGAATGAACTCTCAAATTATACTTTCTGCCAATGATATCTTATCTTAAGTTCATCTAATGAATTCTTGCCCAACACAAAATCAATGAGAATTAATGTCTTGTCCCCAAATTAATGACTATCCTTTCCACTAACATGCCACCTCATAAGAGAAAAAGTTTAGTCACTTGGTACTTTCTCCCACTAGGACGTGTGGAACATGTGATATCTAGTCAGCACCTATCCACTAATCTTAATAATTAATTACTTACACACACAATTTCTTAATGTAAGTGCACTTAAATAATTATACTTTTTAACACACTTCCTATACTTAATAGCATAATCATGTGATATAACATTAGTCCATAACCTAATTTTACAAACACTAAATATTATTTCTAATAAATGTTGTCACACTTTTAAGTCCTAAATCATTTTGAGACTTCATCTTCTTTGTCTAAATACTTGAATGCGACCTTATTCTTGCGGGTTCGGGTAAAGTTTCTCGTCTTGGATGGTTCAATTCCTAGTCTGAAAATACGGGGTGTTACAGAATGACATGTATTTTGCGGATATTTTCAAACACTTTAAGCAATTCAAATCATTTAAGCATGTTATAGAACCTCTAGGTCAATTGTAGTATATAGATCCTTAATACCAGGGTGTCTAACACCTTCCCCGTGGGATCACCAAAACTCTTACCTTGACTCTGGTTTAGATAGGATTTTTCAACTAATTTTGAATAAATCCTTTCACACCGATTTTCATAATTTACCTATAAATTAGGTCGCGACTCTAAAAATATTATCCGACTTAGAGGATTATCCCAAATTCATAGTATCTTTTATGCATCCCCGCGTAAAAGTGAACCGTAACAAATAGAGACTCCACTGGGGATAAACCTAGGTTCTAACCATAAGGGTTCCAATACAACATGCTTTTAAATGATATGAATTGCTTATGTCTCTAAATACCTGCAAATTATAACTCTGATTCATGCGTTTCATCTTCCGCCAAATGGCATGCACATACACTTGCATCAGTGCACAAACATGGGTTTGCGTATTTCACAACCATCCTCCAGTATAAAACCTAAAAGCTTTCTCGGAACACGTTGAAGACGGAGTTGGCACGCGGTCATTCCAACAGTCAACAATGTTTCATCCTATGTTGTTCGCTCGGGTCCGTAAGTCATTTGCTAAACTACTCTAGTATAACTAGGCTGGAGCAACACCAAATCCCTACTCAACTAGTGCATGCTGACCTAGACAAGTTTGGGTATCTCGGACCTACCTGTACCTATTAGGCTGACTCCATCATGTCTTGATTGTCTATGACCCAATGGAACCGCATCCAACTACTATCTATGTGAAAGCATTAACTGTTCCTTATATGATGAACCATTTTTCCTGGGAGAGGGATTAACCATGTTCAATTTTGTAGATGCATACCAATCTAAAATTTGACATGGTTATCGATGCACCTGAGCTGCTGATAACTTGGTGGTCGTGGCTAGATGCCCCACAACAAAGAGAAGTAACGAACTGTCTAGGACACCTACATTCCCTCATGACCATGTAAGGAAATAGTGAACTTCTAGAAGTCCTTACCAGATATTGGGATCGAGATAAGATGATATTTAGGTTCGGAGATTTCGAGATGACCCCGACCGTAGAGGAGATCTGGGACTTTATAGACAATGTGGGTACTTGTAGGAGGCGAAAGAAGAAACCCAACCACAACCTCTTAGTACCCCATAAGCCAACTCCTAGAGAGATTTTTAGGTTCTTGTCCCTACCTATCACCGACTGGATATTCGGCTCGACCATAGCCTTCAGGGACCTCTATAGCCGATTTGGGTCTAGACAAGGGTATGTAAAGCACTCCGTAGAGTTTTACTCCTTCGCTGCTTGGGAAGCCACCCGACCCCTAGACTTTGCCATATGCCTACTAGGAATCATGGTTTTTCCCAAAGACTGTTACCAGGCCATAGATACCCGGGTCATCTTTGTTACCCATGCTATATTCCATGGCATAACTACAAACGGGGAAACCAAATACTATGACTTGGTCCCGGTTATCCTAGATGACATCTAGCGAGCCCTAGGTCAATGCCGAAACCTGCATAGGTTCTTCTAAGGTTATAGCCTCTTAGTCCAATGGTGGATCATTAATCACCTCCACAAAACCTAGGTTCCATCATACCGAGACCCCGAGCGTAGGAAAGAAACCTCAAAGACACTTACCCAATTTTCGAGACCCAATCCAAAGAGCGGTGGACTCTTATCTTTTCTAGGCTCTGAAATGACAGTATTCAGTGGAGGTTTCCCGACTTCATATCCGAGACCATAGTCGTGAGGGGTAGCAAATGCCCTTTCCTTTCACTTATGGGGATTCGGGGAAAATGACCATACATACCTCTTAGGGTCTTAAGACCGTTCGGAAGGAGACAGTTAATCCCCCACTTAGGGAATATGGGGGGACATGTGGTCGACTACGAAGGCGATAATATCAGAGGGGTTGTTGACATCATCCGAGAGTAGAATGGCTGAGTCAAGTGGGGTCCACATACCCTAGACGATGTCCCCTCCACTCAGGTCGTGATGAGGACTATGTAGACCAATTGATAGTACACTTGCAAGGTATCCTCACATCGGGGCCCAACCTCTATAAGTCCAGACATGATTGAGATTCAAATGCCGAGATCACATCCCACCTTATTCAGAGACAAGCAGATGATAGAGATGCGCGATACCTGGAGAAGATGGAGCATGACCAGACTGTCATAGCCAGCTTGACCGAGGAGTTAGACATCACTCATAAGTGTTTAGAGGACTTAGACACTCGCATCAAGAGAGCCATGGACAATACTACACCCATGACCCTCGCAGAAAAAAGTTATTGGGTTGTTTCGTTATTGATATCTACTCATCTCCGGATTCAGACCGCCCTTCGAAGGGCCAAGAGAGTTCGGACTGACAATGCTTCATCATCCACCACTAGAGGCGACTTCTTCTAATTTTACTTCTTTATTTACATTTTGTAACCCTACTGAGGAAAACATGTTATTAATGAAATGAATATGGGGCAGTGGGAAACCTTGTTAAAGAGTCTCCAGAAGGAAAAGCTTAATACAGAAACCTCTCAAAGAGGTCAAAAGGTTGATCGACGACTACGTCCCTCTGACTCATTTTCTTGAGAATGATCCAATGTCATACGGAGAATCAAGTAGGGTACCTGAAGGAGTTACCCCAGTTGCCGACATAGTTGCCAATCACTATGGGACACCACAAGGCCTCCCCGTGCACCATCTCCAGTGTGGTGGGCAATTTCTCTCAAAGCTCGTGGTTCACACTTCATAGTTGCACCCAGAGAGGTGCGAAACCTAGAGGTCTTCGCTAGAATGAAAGTTATCGAATTGGCATATACTAGCTCACACGTCCTCCCAACTTGTGCACCTCTCTTTGCTCACAAGAGATGCCTATACCACATGAGTCAACCTGGACACATCATCGACGAATACATGGCATTCAAGAGAAGAACCGTCAGACTAATTGACGAAAAGGACATTCTTAATCTATGGGGGCCATACTCTCTACTGATCTACACCCTATTATGCATGCTGAAGGAATCACCATGGATACACAACTTTGGCATTATGACTTCATTGCCTTTGAAGATTCATACGCAGGCATCTTTTCACTCTTGGCTCGCATCAGTAAGGTTCGCCCACTCAAAGCCTCCTGGAAATTATATGCCAGCACTTTTAGGACGAAGATCTACATGTACCATTCAAGAGCACCAGGGCACGACATTGTGGAATTTGAAGCCTTCAAGTTCGAGTTAGAGCATTTGGTCAACACCAGCCAGATTTGGCCCGTGATACAAGGTTGCTTTTAGGAAAGCCACTGGAAAATGCGCGATCGTAAGGACGACGACCCGTCATGGCTTTAAGGAGAAGCCATCTTTTGGATTGTTTAGGCATTCCCTTTTCTCTTTCAATCAAATGTTATCCCCTTCTATTTTGTAAAAAAACCACGTCAGACCTGATGTCTCGATGAGGGATATATGGGAAGCCCATATTGGGCCTTGTTAGGGTAAGATTTGGGTAGATGAAATTAGGATATAATTTCCATGTAACTCGAACTACGAAAGGGCCTAATTTCTCGAGGAGGGATACATAGTTAATCTTTGTAAGACTCGACCCCTATATAATATAAATTATAAATCCTCCCTATTTGTATCATAGTTTCTGGTTCAACGACGATGTGGTGGTAAATAAACCATAGGCCTTCTGACCGAAATCCTAAAAACCAAAATTGGCCAAAATGCACAAAATACCCCTGGAATTTAAAATTAATCAAGAGTTCAGACGAAACACATGAGTCTATGTGCTTTATGTTCAACCTATGTGTGATATCTTGTATTTATGATTTCCGACTAGCGTACTAATGTCATTTTCTTTGGATTTATTTTTCTTCTTATAGAAAAGGGTTGATCCGTGGTGCATCACACTGGCATACTTCACTAGATCTAAAGCCACAACATCATCCCTAAATCAATAAAATCATGCAAAATGACTGGTACTCCCAAGGAAGCACGTAACAAGAATGCTCTGACTATTGTGGACGTTGTGCCTCAATATCTCAAAAAGGCCTCGCATACTGAGGATGTGATAAGCTTGTTATTCAAGAAGATAGAAGACCTGTAAGAGCAGGTAGCAAAAAATAAAGCTATCAACACTACCAAAGAGGCATTTGCTGCTGAGGCAAGAAGGCCTTCACCACTTTTCCCGTCACTAAACTCACCTGTAATGGAACACTTTCCAAACAATCATGTTGGTACCTCATACCAAAGCTAGGACTTCCCATTCCGCGCTTACTTTTCAGGCACCACCTACTTATGCTAATCCCAACATTCACCAAAATTATTACCCATACTACACCCAAAGCCACGAGCACTCCCAAAAGTCACCTCGCGAACCCCACTATATCCTTTCATACTCCAATTAATCCTATCGACTCTTCGCCAGAACTTGATCACTACGAAGAGATGGAAAAGGAATGGAGATCCGAGTAGGACCAAAGAGACAAATAAATAGAATAGAAAATGATGGATCTGTTTGAAAAGTCAAACAAGGGCTCACCTAAAGCAATAGGCTTGAGATACGATCACTTATGCATGCATCCAGATTTGGATTTTCCAGAGGGCTTCAAAGTACCCAAGTTTGAACTATTCAATGACACAGAAAACCCTAAAGCTCATATGAGGGCTTGCTGTGACCATCCGATTGGCGCTAAAGGAAATGAGACATTGATAATGAGACTTTTCAGCTGAAGCCTCACGGGCGAAACATCAGAGTTTTTTAAAGCGCAAGAAATTTGTCGGTGGGACTCATGAGAAGATATGGCAGGGGCATTCATGGACAAGTTCTGCTTCAACGTGGAAAATATGCCCGTTCGCTACTCTTTGGAAAACATCAAACAAAAGTCAGCAGAAACCTACCACGAGTATGATAGTAGGTGGAGGGCCGAAGCCGCCCGAGTGCTACCTCCAATGAGCGAGGAGGAATTGGTTTCAACCTTCATATGTTTTTAAAAGTAAGACTGTTATGATTGAATGTTGGCCATGGCTAGAAGGCCATTTTCAGATTTAATAAAGATGGGAGAAACAATAGACGATGGCCTTAAAACTTGAATAATTGTAAGCATTAACAAAGCTGGTACTCCAAGCTCCACCGAAGCCACAAAGAAGAAAAAAGAGGACGTGGCAAATGTTTCTCACACCCCAGCCCGAGGAGTCGTAGAAAGGAAAGATCACAACCATCCATCGATATATACCAGCCTTCTCCACCAAGTAACTACATACATCACTATACAGTCATATGCCAGTCTACTACGCACATCCTAATTACCAAATGCCTATACCCACATGCCAAGCTCCATCTCCAAATTACTATGTGCTCACACCTACCTATCAAGTACCTCAAAACCAATAAAACTATCGTAATCAACCATCTCCATCTACCTATGACTTGCCACATCCAAATTTCAAGACAAAACCTCCACAGACATTCACTCCACTTCAAGAAACCCAAAAAATCCTGTTCATCAAATTAAACGCTGTCGGTATTATCGAAACCGTGTCACCAAAGTCGGCCAATCCTAGAAGTCTCTTCTATAGAGCTTACAAAACTTATGCTTACCATTATGGGGGGAATGAGCACACTACAGAAGATTGCATTAATCTTAAGCACATGTTGCAAGATTTAATCGATAAACGAGAGATTTTATTAGAGGCCACGACGCCGAACGTGAATACAAATCCCCTCACAAATCATGGTGCCAATCATATCCACATGATAGAACGAGAGGAAGATTGGGATGTATGCCAGCCACTAGCTCAAGAGTCTAAGGAAAACTTAGAGCGTACGGTCACCTCTTTGACACTACAAGAGCATCCTAACTTCAAGGTGCTGATCTCAGCCCCAAAGAAACCATATGTGGTCTAGCCACTACAAGTGGCCATCCTACCTCTAAGGAAAGAGCTCATAGCCGTTACCCAAGGAATGAAGAGATCGAGATGATGTTACACTCTCAACCAGTTGGCGCAAGAGATACCCTGTAAAGAAACCAATCATAGAAGGCCCATCACTGATAGAGAGGCCAAATATTTGTGGCTCAGGATGCATCTGAAAGATTACTCCATTGTTAAACACTTGTAGAAAACACTAGCTAGAATATCAGTAATGTTACTGCTTTTGTGATATTCACAACATCTTCAGGCGTAATAAAGGTGCTAGACGAGGTCTATGTCCCAATAGGGACGAGTAGAGAAATATTAGCCGACATAGTAGGCATATCATTGGGGCCCATCAGCTTTTATTCACTACTAGTAAATTGCCTAGATAGGGAACGACTCATAACAAGAGCCTCCACATCACCATCAAATGTAGAGGAAAAGTTATCTCTCGAGTGCTAGTTGATGTTGATAATGGTGATAGACTTAGCATATGCCATGAATCCAGACTAACGCAGTTGGGCTATGATATTGGGAAGATAAGCTAGTGTCGTACTAATATAAGAGCTTTTGACGAGGCATAATATGATCCCGCAGGTGAGGTAGACCTTAATATACAAATAGGGCATATCGAGTTCACCATCAAATTCTAGATTATGGAATTCAGCGCCAACTACAACCTGCTACTGGGAAGACCATAGATATATATGGCCGGGGCAGTAGTATCATCTCTACACCAATCACTGAAGTTCATCTAGGAGAATTATGAAGTAGTGATCCACAGAGCGGGTAGCATTCACAAATATCCCAACTCCATGTCGATAATAAAATAAGTACCAAAAGATACAGACTTCCATGTAATGGAACTTGTGGGAGCTGTCCACCAAAGGGATGATGAGGAAATCTCAATGTTACCGGTATCTATTATGACCAATGAATATCATATCGGTCTTGGGTACATGCTAAGATATAAAGAAGCCTCTAATCCAGAACAAAAGAAGAGAGGCCCTCCATATATGAGAAAGTCATTTATGGGTCTGTACCAGTCATTTCTCGTGCGAATGGCCATACACAGCGGTGAAGATGCCAAAGAGGGTTTAGGGATGTTGTTCTAAGAGAAAGAGCATGTCGCGCTACTAGAGAAATGCTTTAAAGCAACCACCATCTGCGATGGAACCAGATGAGAAAATGATCAACTGGACCTCTACCGTACTTTTGGCTCCTCGGTAGAGAGAATTTAAAATTTGTTTTCTAAAATCAGTGGAAATCGGCTGAGGCTCGAGCATTCACCATTTATGCCTTTATTTTTTACGTGATATTTGAAAAATGGAAATGACTTGACGTTGATCTGAGTCAGGATCGCAATTTGTACTTTCATTATTAAATTAATGAAGGCCTCAATTTATGCAAAAATAGTTTCTTTTTTTAAAATGAATTATGTCTATTTAAGATTTTTATTTCATCGGGAAAATAAAAAAAAAATCATCCAAAAGGCTAGGCCCAAAACGAGCCCAGCCCAAACACTAAAAAAAATGCAGGATATAAAAGCAACAAAAAATATCTTGATTTGTAATGGAAAAATTAGGAAAGTTCTCGACCACACTTCTCTCTCTACGTTCTGCTTTCTCTCTAACTTATTTATCTCCGGTGAGCTTATCCAATGGTGCAAGGATGATGATGACCTTTTATGGTGTTCGTATGTGCCATGACGGTGCTCTAACTTGTATCCTTTGTCTTCAAAGTCCGTTCAGCTTCAAGTCCTCAGGTAAATGCTTTAACTTGTCGATTTTTGATGAATCTTCCATTATTTTTTCATTATCTACCACTAACTGTTGTTCTTCTGCCATGTAAGTGACGAATCTGTTCTTAATGGCCACCACGTATCTAATTTTTGGTCGTTTCTTTCCTCGTACGGCTTGATCTACATCTGTTCCTAGGTAAGGCCTTCATTAGCAATGCTTGATGTTTGCAAACTTTGTGTTGCATGTTCCCTTACCCCATATATATCCATGCTTTGTTTGTACTGCTGTTGTGTGTTTTTGGTTAGAGTCTTACTACTTGATCCGAACTCGTATGTATGGGATTTGAGACTTGGCACTGTTTAATATCTTCTTTAGCTTCACTTCCATGTCCATGAAATGTTCATATACCACTGTACCTTTGTCTAGGGCTTGATTAGCTATAGCTTCAGCTAATTGGTTTCCTTCCCCAAAAATGCAAAAAGTCTCTTTAGTTTTATATAACATGTTTTTACACACTAACGATGCTTTGCCTTGTTTTTCAGTAAAAATAATAAAACAACTCATAATGTCATGACATGTCGTGTGACGAGCAAGTCAAGTGATACTGATGAAAAGGAATATGAAGAATATGACGAGGAAGAAGCGTTTCCAGAAGACCTCATCGATGAGGAAGATCAGTATGAGAATAGACACAAGCTTTATTTGGATGAAAGTGAAGAAATCAACCTCGAAGACGAGGAAACGGTTAACGAAACCCGTATAAGTGTGCACCTGGACATGCCAAGAAAATAAGAGTTAATAAATCCGATGAGAGAGTACATAGACATATTCGCATGGTCATATGCGGATATTCCTAGACTAAGCACAAAAATCGTAGCTCACAAGCTACACATCAACAAGGGTTTCACCCCGGTCAAATAGAAAATCCGATAATTCATGCATGATCTTAGTATAAGAATCAAGGATGAAGTCGAAAAGCAGATAAAGCCCAAGTGGAAGTAACTCCTTACCCCACATGGTTGGCCAACATTATGCCAGTACCAAAGAAAGATGAAAATATCTGAATTTGTGTGGATTACCGTGATCTCAACAGAGCTAGTCCCAAGAATAATTTCCCGCTGCGAAACATCCACATACTCATAGACAACTATGCGAAGCATGAGTTACAATCATTTGTGGATTGCTTCGCCGGTTACCATCAGATTCTGAGAAGCGAGGAAGATGTAGAGAAAACAACATTCATCACTCCATGGGGAGTAGACCACTACCGTGTAATGTCATTCGGCCTCAAGAACATCGGCGCCACTTACATGAGAGCAATGACCGCCATCTTCTATGATATGATGCACAAATAAATTGAAGTCTATGTGGATGACATTATAATCAAGTCACGTGAAGGCTCCGACCACATCATACACTTGCGAAAATTCTTTGACATACTTCGCAAGTTCAATCTAAAGATGAATCCGGCCAAGTGCGCATTTGGAGTGCCTGCCTGAAAACTGTTGGTGTTGATAGTCAGCCGCAAAGGCATAGAACTAAAATCCTACGAAGATCAAATCCATTCAAGAGTTACCACCACCAGAAACCATGAAAGATATCACGAGTTTCCTGGGAAGGTTGAACTATATTGGATGCTTGATAATCCAATATACGATAATCACAGAGCCTATCCTTAAGCTACTAAAGAAGGATGCATCCACCAAGTGGATGGATGAATGCCAAAGAAACTTTGACACTATCAAGAGATATCTCTCTAATCCTCCAGTTTAGGTCCCTCCTAGTCTAGGGAGCCCATTATTGCTATACTTGTCTGTATTAGACAATGCATGTTGGAACAACACGATAAAACATGAATAAAAGAGTGAACAATCTACTTTCTCATCAAAAAGTTCACCCCCTGTGAGTCAAGATACACTCTGGTGGAAAAGACATGTTGTGAATTGACATGGGTAGCAGAAAAACTGAGACACTACTTGTTAGTGTACACTACCCACCTGATATCCCAAATGGACCCTTTGAAATACATCTTTCACCAGCCCATGCCTATAGGGAAACTAGCCAAATAGCAAATCCTTCTAAGCGAGTTCGATATCAAATATGTGGTCAAAAAAGATGTCAAGGGACAGACATTGGCAGATTTGCTAGCTGAAAGTCTGGTTGACGAGGAGATTGCACTATTGAGGATGTATTTTCCGAATGAGGAAGTAATGGCAATTGAAGAAGATATGGTCGAAACCTACTTAGGATGGAGGAAGGTTCTTCGACAGTGCAGTCAACTACAAAGGTTCAGGGATCAAAGATGTTTTGGTCTCATAGATGGTTCAATATTACCCTATGGCAGCCAAGCTCAATTTCCAATGCACAAACAATATGATAGAGTATGAAACCAACATTTTAGGTCTTCACATGGCCATTGCAATAGATATCCACGAACTCCTTGTAATAGGAGACTCAAATCTTCTAATTCATTAGGTCCGAGGAGAATGGGCTACCAAGAATGAGAAGATCTTGCCATAGGTCAACCTCACACAAAGATTGTGCAACAGATTTAGAAAGATCGAACTCTAGCACACGCCGAGAGACCAGAATGAATTTGTCGATGCCCTTGCGACTATAATATCAATTATACAACACCCTAAAAGCAGTTACATTGACCCGCTGAAGATCAGCATCAGGAAAGAACATTCTTACTATTCCCAAATGGAAGCGGAACCCAATGGAAAGCCATGGTATATCGACATAAGCACATATTTGGAAGAGAAAGAGTATTTCAAAAACACCACAACCAATCAAAAGAAGACCATCAGGAGAATGTCTAATGGTTTCTTTTTTAACAAGGGAGTACTCTACAGGAGGACGCTCGATCTAGAGTTACTCAAATGTGTCGAAACCATAGAGGCCACGAAACTATTAGAGGATGTACACGCTGGGAATTGTGGCCCTCATATAAATGGGTTCTTCTTGGCCAAGAAGATTTTGAGAGCAAGCTACTATTGGATGGCCATGGAAACTGTTTGTAGACATTTCGTGCAAGGATGCCATCAATGCGAAATACACAAAGGTCTAATCAGGGTCCCACTAAATAAGCTTAATGTCATGAGCTCACCATGGTCGTTTGTATCATGAGGTATGGACGTCATCGGGCCCATAGAGCCGTCAGCATCCAGTAGACATCACTTCATCCTAGTCACCATAGACTACTTCACAAAATGGGTTGAAGTTACTTCCAACAAGTCGGTGACAAAGAAAGTGGTAGCCAACTTCATGTGAAACAATATCATATGCTAATTCGTCATCTCAGAGTCAATCATAACCGATAATGGAGCAAACGTAAATAGTCATCTGATGAAAGATATCTGTGAACGATTCCGTATCACTCATTGAAATTCAACCACATACAGGACACAAATGAATAGAGCCATAGAGGCAACAAAAACATTAAGAGGGTACTAAGGAAAATAGCCGACAACTCTCAAGTGTTGGCATGAATAGCTGCCCTACGCATTTCTAGGATATCAAACAACCACTCAGACCTCAACTGGAGCAACTCCATACTTGCTTGTCTATGACACTGAAGCAGTAATACCAGTCGAGGTAGTGATACCCTCGCTCCGAATCATATAAGAGACAAAGATGGAAAACGCATAGTGGGCCTAAAAAAGATATGAGCAACTGGCTCTACTCGATGAGAAAATGATAGTTTTCGTATGTCACGGTCAACTATACCAACAGAGAATGGCACGCGCCTTCAATAAGCGGGTAAGATCCTAAATATTTCAAATAGGACAACTGTACTCAAAAGCGTATTTCCACACCAAGATGAGTACAAAAGAAAGTTCGCACTCAACTGGAAAGGGCCCTACATGGTGTGCAAAGTATTATCAGGAGGAGTAGTCATCCTCACCGAAATGGATGGCCAAAATTGCCCAAAGCAATCAATTCAGATGACATCAATAGATACTATGCGTAAAGACACGCCTATCAGTTGTAATCACTCTTTACTTGTAATCGCATTATCTTTACTTGTAATTACATTTTTATTTTGCTTGTAATCGCACTTCTTTGATTGTAGTTGCATTAGAAAAACAAAATATTTCCTTCTAATGAGCTACGCGAGGACCTGATTCCCAAAGAGGGATACATAGGCGTCCATTTCAGATTCGGTCGCATTATTACCAAAATCCATATTTCCCTAATATGAATTACGCAATGACTTGATTCCCATAGAGGGATACGTAGACGTCCATTCAGGACTCGGTTTCACTACTATAAAAATAAAGAAACCTTTTTCTAAACTACGTTTCGACCTGATTCTCAAGATGGGATACGTAGGCGCTCTTTGAGCTCGATCGCACCAAACAAAAAACAAAGAAACCCCTAGGAAGCTTCTGAGAGATCAAGGATTCAAAGGATCATCTCAGAAAGTATAGACTAGGGAAGAAGTTTTGAGAGGATCCCACCAACAACCCGACTCAGAGGATCAGCCGGCCCAAATTTACGAACTAGGGAAAAGATGATCTAAAAAATTCCACCAATTACGCCGGCTTAAGAATTAACAGGTATAAAACCTGCAACTAGGAAAGAATTATTTAGAAGGACTCAAAAATTCCTTCAACACAAATCGGCATAAGAGTCAGTTGATCCAAACCTTCAACTAGGGAATTTTTTTGAGTGGGTCTCAAAAATTTCACCAAGATGGTCGAGCATCAAAAGCAGAGCGCCAAGGACGGTCAAAAACCTCGCTAAAATCATAAATGTCATGACACTGAGTTAACAATATTTTTAATATAATAAAATGTTTAGTCATTATTTATTTTCTCAAATATTTTCAAATATTTTATTTCAAAACTTCATCTCTCATAACACTGAGACATAAAAGGAGTCGGTATTGGAGAAATAGAAAAACAACATAGCGGGACGTTAAACATTGAACTAATTCCTCTATATTTGTCTAGAAGTTCTACCTTGTAGGCACTTTCCTCGAACCTTGCCAACATCTTGAAAGGACCATCCACCCTTGGCATTAGCTAGTTCTTCCTCATATTTGGAAATCTTTCCTTCCTTAGGTGCAGCCAAACCGAATCTTTGGGCTGGAATTGTGGTTGAGTCCTTGACTTGTTCAAATCCATTTTGTACTTGGCGTTGGTCTTCTAAATTTGTGCTCGGATTTGGTCATGTAACTTCTTGAAGGCCTCAATGAGATCTTTAGCCGTGAAGCTAAAGATTTATTTATTTGGGATTGGAACTAGATCAATAGGTAAAAATAGGTTAGTGCCATAGACAATTTCAAATGGAGCTTTACCCGTTGTACTAGATTGACTCCGATTATAAGCAAATTCCACGTCTGCCAACTTGATGTCCTAATCCTTGGTGGTCTTGCTCACCAATCATCTCAATAGTGTGCCAAGAGTTCTATTAGTCACTTCCATTTGGCCATGCATTTGAGGATGATTGGAGGTACTAAATAGCAACTTGGTACTAAGAAGTCTCCATAGTGTTTTCCATAAATATCTTAGGAACTTCACATCCCTATCCGACACAATAGTCTTAGGAATGCCATGCAATCTAACCATTTCCTTCAAATACAAGTACACAATATATATTCCATCATCGGTCTTGTGACAAGTAATGAAGTGAGCCATATTCGAGAATCTATCCACAACCATCATAATAGAGTCCTTGCCCCGTTGTGTTTTTGGTAAGCCGAGGATGTCCAAGCTCACACCTTCCCATGGTCGCCTGGAATAGGTAAAGGAGTATACAATTCTTTGTGGAAGAAACTTTTAGCCTTTTGACAAGTGGAACATCTACTTACCACTCCATTTACATCTTTATCCATCTGTGGCCAGTAAAAGTGTTCTTGTAGACTCTCCAAAGTTTTCACTACCCTAAAATGTCCAGCTAGTCCACCTGAATGCACTTTATGTACAAGTAATTATCTCATGGAAGATTTAGGCACACACAATTTGTTTCCTTTGAAAAGAAAACCTTCTACTATGGAATAAGAACCAAGAACTCCATTATTACATTTGTTTATTACGTCTTTGAACACGAGATCTCATTCATAGAATTCCTTTAGCACTTCAAATCCCACAAGTTTTTGTTCAAGCATGGTCAACATTACGTGCCTCCAGGAAAGTGCATCCGCCACTATGTTGGACTTGCCATATTTATGACTTGTAGAGAATGTGAAAGCTTGTAAGTACGCCACCCACTTAGCATGCCTTTGATTCAACTTTCTTTGCCCATGTAAATACTTCAAGGATTCATGATCTGAATAAAAGACAAAAGGTTTTGGCCTCAAATAATGTTCCCATTGGACCAAGGATCTCACAATAGCATAATATTCCTTGTCGTACAACTTTACTTCTCTTAACTTCTCAAATATAGCTTCTAGATGCAAAAAGTGAGATTCACTATCTTGACTATAAATCAAGATATCATCTAAGTAAACCACAACAAATTTACCCATGAACGGTCGTAGCACCTCGTGCATAAGCCTCATGAAAGAGCTGGGAGCATTATACAATCCAAATGGCATCACAAGCCACTCGTACAAGAAATACTTGGTTTTGAAAGCCGTATTCCATTCATCTCCCTCTCTTATCCTCATTTGATGGTAGCCACTCCTAAAATCTATCTTGGAGAACAACTTGGCCCCACTCAATTCATCCAAAAGATCATCCAATCTTGGCATAGGAAACCTATACTTCACAATGATGTTATTGACCACTCGGCTATCGATACACATGCGCAAAGTTCCATCTATATTTGGCACCAACAGGGTAGGTACCGCACATAGACTAAGGCTTTCTTAGACAAAGCCTTTGTCTAATAATTCTTACACTTGTCTTTGCAATTCCTTGGCCTCTTCCGGATGGCATCTATAGGATGGACAATTAGGTAATGATCTTTCCGGATTAAATCAATAGCATGTTCAATACATCTTATTGGTGGTAATCCGGGTGCAAGGTCTTGCGGAAATATATCTTCAAATTTCTTCAAGAGTTCTTTCAAGTTGGCATCTTCAACCGAATCTCCCACAAGACTCTTCTTATCCTTGCAATTTAATACATATATGGGACTCCCCTTCTTAAACTCCTCTTCAATCTCCCACACATCAAGCAAGAGGGTCTCGGATTTCTCCTTGCGGTTCTTGGCAATTTGGATCTTCATTTTCATCACCTCACTAGGTGACAATGGTACCAACCAGATCTTCTTACCATCCTTTTGAAAATAATAGATATTCTTTTCTTCATCATGTTGCACTTTCCTATCAAATTTTCATGGCCGACCCAATAAAATATGACAAGCATCCATAGGTAGGATGTCACACCATATCTCATCTTCATACTTACCAACCCAAAAACTAACAAGAGCTTGTTTCATTATCTTTAGCCTTTCTTCTTCAGTCACCCATTGGAGAGCATATGGTTTAGGATGGTTGCGGGTAGGCAATTTTAATTTGTCCACCATTTGTTCGGTGGCCATGTTGGCACAATTTTCTCCATCAACAATCATATTACATACCTTGTCTTGTACCCTGCATCGAGTGTAAAATAGTTGATCTCTTTGTGTCTCCTCATGTTCTTTAAGTTGAACAGTCAACACACGTCGGCAGCACACCCCGCAAATTCTTCACTTGATATTCTTGGGCTATTTTGTAAAACCCCGAACTCAACATTATTGCTCGCAGCACACCCCGTAAATTTTTTTCTCATGATTTGCGCTTGTTTCGCAAATATGTCACTTATGATCACTCTTAGTTATTCATTTATATTAGCCATAGCGTCAAGGCGTGGGATTGGAAAACCTTGCTCTGATAGCAAACTAATGTATATAAGGAGGGGATTATATGGTTAGGTGGGTCGGAGTTGGATTAAGACCGGGTGGATAATAAAATGGGGGTCAAATAGAGATTGGCGGGTTTCCAGGCAGTGTGTTTGGTGGGGGGGGGTGTGCGAGTGAATTTGAAGGGTGTTGGGCTAAGGCATTTAGAGGGGATGAACTAGACACGTTGTAGGTTATGTTGGTGGTTGGGTGGTGGTAAGGTGGCAGAAAATGGTCAGGACAGTCAGGTTGGTAGAATAGGGGTGCGATCGGGATGGTGGGGAATTGGTTGGGGTTTTGGGTATTTGTGGGAGGAGTTGGTTGATGACCTTTTTGGGTGTGAGTTGGGGAAGTGTTGGAGTGTATTGGCGTACAAGGAATTATGAATTTTTGACAAGGATGGGGCACAAAATTGATAAACAAATTCGTGTCTGGGTAAGGTATTGTATGCCGAGAAGACATCAAATGTGTTTATAACAAGTAACCGGATAGAACCTTGGTTTGGGTATAGTTAGCTCACAAAAGTTCTATCTAGACTTACACCGAGGGTTTGGACCACAAAAGGACCAAGGGGTGGCCCACAAAAGGATCGGGGTTTGGACTACAAAAGTACCAAGGGTTGGACCACAAAAGGTCTGACTACGATAACAACACAAAAGTTGAAAACTTTAGCAAGTTTGAGTAAACTCAAATATATTTCATAAAACTTAAATTTCCCCTAACATCAATTACATCTCCTATTTATACTAGTTGTAGACCTTCTAGAAGAGGAAACAAGTAAGACACAAACATGACACTCGACTGAATGGGAAAGAGGAAGGTGTTCGACTGGTTTTGGGAGAACGGAAAAAGCCCAACTCTTTATGTTCTATAGGCCACCCTTTTGTGTCATCCATGTAGATAAGTGTATGAACTAGCTAGTTCATGAATTACCTCCTTGGGCACGTTGGAAGCTTCTCATTCTAGATGGTTCTCAGCCTAGTCATCTCATCCTATTAGATGGCCTAGTAATTAAGTTATAAGGAAATTAAGCTAGGAATTAAAATAAGCTAAAAGTTGGTCTAGGCCAATACCTACATAAAAGCCGAAAATTAATGTCACTTGGCTTGGATCTTCAAGTCTTTTCTTCAATTCCACTCCATACTACATTCCACGTTAGGAATGTCACTATAGGATTGTTAGTAATCTTCGGCACTCCTAGAAAATCAAATTGTGGATCATGTTGGAAACTTAAGTTCATGGCCGTCTTTTCATCATCAATGTTAAGGGGTAATGGTCCTATTTGGGGGTCCAACTCAGATGGTTGTGATGAACAATTTAGTGGGTACTGGTATTGATAAGTGATTTGGGGAATCAACCTTAAGCTGATTCCGACTGTTTTTATGTGGGCTTGTCTCCATTATGTGGGCTTGTCGCCATATTTGATATTGTTATATTTATTCATCACACATGTTTTGATATGATATCCTGATTGTATATGGATTATTGTTGTTGGACTGCTAATTATGATATCCTGATTGTACTTGGACTATTGTTGTGAACTCTGAAAGCATGTTGTATTCATCTCCTATACTTGGTTGTATCTCATACATTCTTATTTCTTGCCTTATATTGTCATTTACATTCATACATTTATGGTTTCGATGATATTACTATGAGAGGTATGAAATTGTTGTGGGTCCAAGAGACTGGAAAGGCAAGACAATTATAAGATTATTGGCAATATTGAGATGATGATAATATTACGGATGGTGTGGGTTACACGCTGAAATAGATATGATGATACACGAGGATCAGGGTTGCACGCCTGCAAAATGATATTAATACAACCAAGAGCTGGGATTCGTGATCCGACGAGTTATTCCATAGTAGAGAGGTATATGGACCTTGCAGGTCCTTCATGGGTCACTTTCATATGGAATACCCCTGTGAAGTGTGTATATCGGTTGATGGAAAGGTACCTTTCATTTGCATTTACATTACCATGCATATCATACATACATATATATATGTTATTTCATTGATTAATTGTAGTTTGATAATATAATATGGTTGGTTATTGGAACTTGGGTGAAACCCTGATTTACCTAGATTATTGGATTGAGGCTATTGAATCAGATTAATGACCATGATTGTGTCACACCCCAACCTTAGGGGTGTGGCGGCACTCGGTGCCCTAAGGCCCAAGCATACCACTCATGATACCTATAGCATACTCAACAATACATGGGCCGACAAGGCCTCTAATAAGTGATTACCTTATCAGATAACACAACCACCTGCACGCACAAAAGGCCCAACATATATATATATATATATATATATATATATATAGAACAAGGCTGACAAGGCCAATACAAACACAACAGGTCAACTTGAAAGGCCGACAAGGCCACACAAGTTTACTATAAACAAGACAACTGTCTATAAGTGTCTAGAGAGTAAATCAACAACATCTGGATGGGAGAGGGCCTCGGCATACCCAACTGTATACCTATACATGTAAAAACCATACCTATAAACTCACTAGACAGCTCCGGAAGAAAAAAGCGTGACAACCTTCCGCTAAGTCGAGTCACCTACTACGAGGGATCATATATATACTTGCGGGCATGAAACACAGCGCCCCATCAAGGGACATCAATACGAGAGAATGTACTAAATATGTAAGGTTGAAACTGTAAACAAATGGAATACTGTAAATAGAGCATAAAGCTAAAACTGTAGTTGAGTGCAAGTAGAGTAATATAGAGACAACATGTACCCTGAGTGCCTCTGTCGGCAAGCAATATGCATACTTTGCTTTAAAACTCATGTATTTGTATATATGTATATATATGCCATTTATCGAGGCTATCTTATCATTATTAAGCCACTCTTTGGGGATATCATCATGATAAACTTCCCAACTGCAGTTGTGTGCATGGACAACTGCCTGCTCGATAGACTACATCGCGATGTGGTATTGTAAAATAGATACTTATATATATATTATACATGCAGTGACTCAGAAGGGCCTCATGGATCTGATTGGGGTGACTCAAAGGTCATTATCCTCTATTTATCATTATGTAAGTGTGTCTGTATCAATTGTTTGAGAATTCATAAGAATCATAAGAAGCCATATACTTTAAGATACTATCAAGGCGGGAACAACTCCCAACAAAGAATAATAAGAGTCATGAAATATACCAGTATGAAACAAAGGTGTTCACAAGCTCAATTCTTAATAATAGAGTTCACTTTGAAGGGACATCGTTATGGTTACGCGTATTCGTAGGTCATGCCAAAAGAAAGAAA
Source organism: Anisodus tanguticus (assembly GCA_034509755.1). Taxonomy (NCBI): domain Eukaryota; kingdom Viridiplantae; phylum Streptophyta; class Magnoliopsida; order Solanales; family Solanaceae; genus Anisodus; species Anisodus tanguticus. The sequence continues at coordinate 16,692,587 of CM067546.1, read as the reverse complement.
AAGTGAGCCTTAACATACCTGAGTCACTTGACAACCCGTCCAACGCAACCCTAATTGTACCTCAATCTACAATAATGACAATCACACTTTCTTTACGGTAAGGAAACACTAGTATCTCACGTATATCGTTTATCAAGCTCATTTTTAATGAATCGAACAACAACTCCCATACTTCTTCTACTTCCTCCAAGTTCAGAACTATAAATCCACCAAATTCCAGCCATAACACAACTTAGAAACTCACCAAACAGTTTATACAACAACAAAAATATCAAATACGATTTCCTGCTATTAAAAATTTAAGTTCACGTTTCACCTATATCAATGTAAATTACATTGAAGCATGGTCATTTCCTTCATCCAAAATTCAAGCATGAAATGTAGGAATTTTAAGTCAATTTTTCATCTTTACACGTGTCATTATCCACTTAATGTGCTATTGACTCAACAAATTATCTAACACCAACTTAGTGCAACCTACTGGCCTACTTAATAACATGTGGTATCCCACCAACAATATTTATCCATTTAACTCCTATTAATTCCATATTTTCCCACTATATTCCAATATTTAGCAAATTATCCACATAATTAATTTTTTAATCTCAATTTACTTAATAATAAATATTTTCAACACACTTCATATACTTATTATCATGGTCATGTGATATATCACTAGTCCATAGCCTTTTTGATACACACAAAATATTATTTCCAACCATCATCATTATATTTTTATGTCTAAAAGATTTCGGGACTTCATCTCCTTACACAACGAGCTCTTTATTTGCATATTTTAATATAACCAAAATTTCTCCGCGGTTTAGGTCGACTCACATACGAAGGGTTCTTCATACCATAGCCCAAAATCCCGGGGACTACATTGATGAAACTTATACTCTTCGATTCATTTAACCTCTTAACTTCACGACACTTAGTTATCACTTATTAAAAATAATTATAACATAAACAGTTATACCCTTAAAGATAATATTACCCTTCAAGTTTATGTGGACTAACTTACAATGCAACTTAACGTTCAAAAATAGGGGATGTAACATCCTTCCCCCTTAAGAACATTCGTCCTCAAATGTTGGGGTGATATATCTGAGGATTCTAACTCTTGGAAATTTTAACAAACTTTCCTCTATAAATAGGACTATCCGGAACATGTCACACAGCTAGAAAACAGAACCACTTCCTTGCATAGCCATATAATATAACATACATTATCAAATCAGTCTCACACGACCATCTACCATCAAAATAGTCATATATTAAGCCATATCTCACCTTCAGTGTTTGATTCGGTGGCCTGGGATGCTTCTATCACCTCTTAGCCACGATCATTATCTTAAGTTCGGAATAGGTGATGGTATTTATACTTCATATCATCTTCGGCCTCCAATGTCATTTCTTCTACATTGTTGTTTCTCCATAATACCTTAATGGAGGCTATATCCTTAGTTCGTAACATCTGGACCTGATGATCTAGGATAGCAAGCAGAACCTCATCATAAGACAAGTTTCCTATAATCTGAACATCCTCTACAGAGGTAATATGAGAAGGATCTCCTATACACTTGCGCAACATTGATACATGGAAGACCGGATGGACTTTCTCTAATTCAGGAGGTAACTCGAGCTTTTATGCCACCTAGCCAATTCTTGACATAATTCTATAAGGTCCGATGTACCTGGGGATAAGCTTGCCTTTCTTGCTGAACCTCATATATCACTTCATAGGCAATACGTTTAAAAAATCCAATCGCCAACGACAAATTCTAGATCTCAGTGTCGTACGTCTGAATAGGACTTTTGCCGACTCTGGGCTGTCAGTAACCATTCCTGAATCAACTTCACCTTTTCACTACTTATTGTATCAAGTCCGTTCCTACCAACTAAGCTTCTCCCACCTCAAACCAACCAATTGGAGGCCTATACTTCCATCCATACAAAGCTTCATACGGAGCCATCTTGATGTTAGAATGATAGCTATTATTCTATGCGAACTTGATCAACGATAAATGATCATCCCAACTGCCTTGAAAGTCCAACACATAAGCTCACAATACGTCTTTGAGCATCTGAATGGTGCGCTCCGCCTGTCCGTCAATCTGTGGATGAAATGTTGTACTAAGATTCACCTGAGTACCAAGACCCCTCTGGAAGGATTTATAGAAATTACCCGTGGACTAGGCACCTTTATCAGATATGATAGACATTGGAATCTCATGAAGGCAAACTATCTCCTTTATGTATAACTGGGCATATTCTTTGGTTGGATTAGATTATGTAACATATTCCTTTCATACTTTTGGCTTGTTGCTTCTGCTACACTTGGAACACGACCTTGGTCCTGCTAGTTTTAGATTTCCTCTTTGTTTGGCTCAAAGTTGTAAATCCTCTCCTGCTAGACACCTCTTCTGATCTACCTTAATATGGAACCCTTATGTCGACATTTCTTTTTCCCTTATTATACAATGTGACCCTGCTCTATTTAGGGTTGCTATTTCTTTTTCCTCCAAGCATACCAGTCAACAACAACAACAACAACATACCTAGTGAAATCCCACAATGTGGGGTCTGGGGAGGGTAGAGTGTACAAAGACCTTACCTCTACCTTGGTAGGTAGAGCGGCTATTTCCTGGAGATCCTCGGCTCAAGACAAAGCATAATCATAATCAAGCAAGCATTATAAAGCAAGATAAATGGTCAGAGACAAAAAATTAAAGTTGTATGAACATGCTGATACCAAAATTGAATATGCCATGGTAACGTATTTAGACAAAAGGAAGCAGTCGCTAAGGCGGATAAATAATATAAACAAAGTACACTAGGGAACACATAGCAACAAAAATCAAACTACAAGGACTATAAAGCAATAGTGTACCTATTAGTGTGATGGGCTAATCGGGCAAACAATAATAATATTACAACTATCATTTTGTGAGTGTAAGTAGGACTACGCTCGACTACTTACTACCCTTCTACCCTAATCCATGTCCTCCACAATCCCTATCTAAGGTCATCTCCTCAGTAAGTTACACCTGCACCATATCCCATCTAATCACCTATCCCCAATACTTCTTCGGCCTACCTCTACCCCTTCTGAACCCGTCTATAGCCAACCTCTCACACCTCCGCATTGGGGCATTTGTGTCTCTCCTATGCACATGCCCAAACCATCTCAACCTCGTTTCCCACATCTTATTCTCTATTGAGGCCACTCCCACTCTATCCCGGATATCGTCATTTCTAATCATATATCTCCTTGTATACACACACATACATCTCATCATCCTCATATACACAACTTTCATCTTTTGGATGTGCGAAGTCTTGACTGGCCAATACTCTGCCCCATACAACATAGTTGGTCCAAGCCTACCAGTCGGGTTTCGAAATTTCCTGACTAGTAAAGAGTGTGTCGCAATTTCTTTTTTCTTCTATAGGCTTGCTCATTATCAATCTCATACGGAAAGGGTCAGATGTATTACCTTTGGGAGCTAAGAGGAAAATCTCACGTATTTGCTACGATATTAGTTCTACTTCCTTACCTTAGTTTTAACGAGCCGTCTTTTATATGAGGACACTTTCTTTTATTCTTCTTGCTACTGTCAGTTACTAATGGCTTCTCATAGTGTATTCCGTTAGACATTACTTGCATCTAAACTCTGGTTCCCTCATAGTTTGGAGTTCTTGTACGGGATGTTTTTGACATCGTCTTTTGATTTATGCCGTTATACTAACTTTTTCCACTTGTGACCCTTCCTCGCTATCAACCAAAAATCTTATTCTTAATATCGACTTTATTATTTCTCCTTTTGATGGTTTCTCTTCCTTAGCTTTTCCTCGAAATATTACATTAACTCTATTGTCATTACCGCCGTCTCGTAATCCTTCGAGGTTTCAACTTCATAAGAATAAGACTAATCTGGAGTGTCTACTCCTTTATGATATTCCTTCATGGTATATCCTTAACTTCTATCGCAATGGTAATTAATCCCTTTTCCAATTACTTATTTATTATTCAACCATTTTATCTTCACATCTCATTAATTCCATTGTCATTACCGCCGTCTCGGTCGTCCTTCGAGGTTTCAACTTCATAAGGATAAGACTAATCTGGAGTGTCTACTCCTTTAGGATATTCCTTCATGGTCTATCCTTAACTTCTATCGCAATCGTAATTAATCCCTTCTCTAATTACTTATTTATTATTCAACCATTTTATCTTCACATCTCAACCTCAACCAATTTCTTTTGAAGCTAGATTTTGACTTCGAATCATTCTTTGGGTAATCATGCTTCTGCCCAAAATGGCCAACTACGTTTTTCATTAAGTTGTAGGTAAATGTTGTCTTATATTCATATTTATTTCCTCCACAAGTTATTTTAAAATCGCTCTTACTTCTGTTTGCTATAATCCCCTATCATATCCATTATTGTGTGAAGTTGCATTCCTAACTTTGTACTTTATTATCTCATATTTAAGAGACTTATGTTCATAGAAAGGCGTACATTCTTGCTTTCAAACCTTCTTCCGGAGAGCTTAGCTTGGGTTCAGTAGGTTCTCACTGAGTTTTCGATGAACAACTTACATCAATCATTTCCCTCCTTCTACTCGTTTACTTATTTATTCACTATAACATTACCTAGGGTGGGAATCCTTCGGCTTTCTAGTCGGTGCCTTGACTCTTTCCATATCAAGTCATTCTCTGGAGGTTAGCGTCCCTTGATCACATAATCAAATTGTCCTTCTGATAACCTCCCATTCAAAATTTCTAGTTCATCTTTGCATAAATGTAACCCATGTTGCTTCGTAACTCCTAGATCACTCATTCTCTAACTTTTCTTGCCTATAAATCTTATTGGATTCCTATGAGTTAACTTATTTCTTCAAATGAACTCCCCATCTTATACTTGTCGCTTTACTGAATTTCACATCATTCTTTCGCAACCTTTTGATTCTTATCTTATTCGGAGTGTAGCAACAAAATATTTTCTTGTTTCTAACCTTCTTTACTTTAACTGACCTTATTCCCTAATCGCGTTACTCAATTTATTAATCCCGTAGTTGTATATCTTCCTTAACTAGGTCTTCCTCATCTTACTTTTACCTTCTATCTTCAATACGTTAACATATATCACAATCTATCCATAAGGACTGGAAACTATCCACTTAAACTTTTCTGCATATTTGGCTAACATTTTACTACTTAATTTAAGCATCATAATGAAGAAACTAGGGCCGTATATTCATTGCAATGTTGATAAAGGCTTACATCTCGATAACTTTAGCAAAGCATAAATATGGCACTAATAATTATTCAGATATATAGAAGCTTCACTTCAATCCTTGCTTTATACTTGTAACTCATTCCCATATAAATGTCTTGAGTTCTCATTAATACGACAAAAAATCAGATGCTATGATCAGGGTATTTGTACTAAAAAGGAAAACTCACATTGCATCGGAGCTCGACACTTTATTCCTATACTTATCTTAGTCTTCATGCTTAGGTATCGGACATGCCCATATCTTGTGGCCTTTGTTGCCACACCAAAACAAATCCCATTCTTACATAATGTTGACTGGAATGCGTCTAACTGTACCAATGGTACCATGGCCGGGACAACTCTACTTTTCCGTACTGACACAACTCCGACATGGTGACATCTACAAATTCAGCCTTGATCCTATCTGAGAACTCTTGTCACATACCAGTCACTGCATAAACCCAATCTGCCATAACCTACTACCACCCGACAATCTATTAAATTATCACATCACTAGATCATCGTCCGTACCATAACTTCATCGAAATCATCTCCTAAATATATAAATGACTCCCGTTCCCTGGACTCCTTTGGCTGCGAGCTTTCTATCCCTTCGAGGACTCTGTTACTATCTGGGGCCCTTGGATAACGCCAAGGATGTGAGGCAACCAACTACATCAAATACATGTAATGCTTTCCTTATATCCCATTCAAATGGAACTAGTAGTGGAACTAGTAAGGCTAATAATACTGAAGCTTCCCTTGACTCCTTTAGTACTAGTGAAACTGGGACTATCTGAGGAAATAACTCACTCCAGGCCCCAGATGGATCAATCTCAATAGAAGGCATACTTCTTATAACTTTCTTACTTTGAATCTTAGACGGATCTGTCTCAACGGAAGGCATACATCATATATCATTCTGAACTCCTTCCTTTACATCCTGACTAGTTGTATCTCTCCTAGGAGAGGAAATACATGTACAACCTACCTCAACACATACGTTAGGCTTGATTTCCTACAACTTAGCTTTATCGCATGATCTAGAATGTGAAAGGAATGTAACCATCCTAAATGTCTTGTATCCTCGTATTTATAATGTGGCACTCTACACAACCATAAACAAGACTCTACTAGACACGACTTGTAAACATCCTACGATAGACCTACTCTGACCACGATAGTGTCATACCCTAACCTTGGGCAGTGTGGCAATCACCCGGTGCCCTAAGGCCCAAGCCTACTACTCATGATACATGTAGCATACTCAATAATACATAGGCCGAAAAGGCCTCTGACAAGTGATTACCTGATCAGATGACACAACCACCTGCACACAGAAAAGGCCCAACATATATATATATATATACAACAAGTCTGAGAAGGGCAATACAAACACAATGGGTCAACTTAAAAGGTTGACAAGGACACACAAGTCTACAAGCATCTATAGAGTATATCAATAACATCTGGTTGGAACAGGGTCCCGCCATACCTAACTATATACATATACATGCAACAACCATACCTATCAACTCACTAGACAACTTTCGAATAAAGGAGCATGACAACCTTCAGCTAAGTCGAGTCACCTACTGCGAGGGATCGTCTGTATCTCTATTTATACCTGAGGGCATCAAATACAGTGTCCCATAAAGGGACGTTAGAATGAAAGAATGTACTGAATATGTAAGGTTGAAACTGTAAACAAGTGAAATACTGTAAATAGAGCATAAAATTGAAAATGTAGTTGAGTGCAAGACTATAGGTAGAGTAACATAGAGACAACTTGTACTCTGAGTGCCTCTATGGAAAAAGATTATGCATACTTTGGGTAAAAACTCATGTATACATATATATGGATATATATCACACATTGGGGCTATCATATCATCATTAAGCCACTCTTTTGGGCTGTCATCATGATAAACTTCCCAACTGCAGTGGTCACGTATAAGTGCCTGCCCAACTAACTATAGCGCGGTTCAGTGTTATAAAATAGATACATATATATGTATATATATATATATATATATGTATATACATATATATATATACATATATATATATATACATATATATACATATATATATATATACATATATATATATATACATATATATACATATACATATATATACATATATATATATACACATATATATACATATATATATATATACACATATATATACATATATATATATATACACATATATATACATATATATATATATACATATATATACATATATATATATATACATATATACACATATATATATATATACATATATACACATATATATATATATACATATATACACACATATATATATATACATATATATATATATATATATATATATATATATATATATATATATATATATATATAATTCATGGAATGACTCAGAAGGGCCTCATGGATTTGATCGGAGTGACTCAAAGGTCATTATCCTCCGATTATCGTTATGTAACTATATTTGTATCAATTGTCTGAGAATCAATAAGGATCATAACAAGCCGTATACTTTAAGATACTATAAAAGCAGGAAGGGCTCCAGAAAAAGAATAATTCATGAAATATACCAGTATGAAACAAAGGTGTTCACAAGATCAAATCTTAAGAATAAAGTTCTCATTGAACGGACGTCGTTATAGTTACACTTATTCGTAGGTCATGACAAAAGTAAGAAAAAGTGAGCCTTAACATACTTGAGATGATTCACTTAACAACCCATCCAACATAGCATGTATAGTACCTCAATCTACAAAAATGACAATCACACTTTCTTTACGATAAAGTATATCACGTATATCGAGTGAAAAGCTCATTCTATAATGAATTGAATAACATCTCCCCTATTTCTTCTACTTCTCCAAGTTCAGAACTATAAATCCACACAACTAAAAATCACCAAACAGTCAATACCAGAACAACAATATCAAATTATGATTTCCTGCTATTAATTCCGTATTTCTTATCTTACAATTTAGCTATGACCTGGACAAATTTAAATATATCTGGAGAGGAGAATTCTTACTTTATATTCTAAGAACTACTCTTCTTTCACTGTACCTTCCTTTCTCGGATTCAACAACGCAATGATACAGAACAATAAGATCGAAGCGGTGTGTAAAACTCATAGGTTTTTCTTGAAAAAAATTGCACTTTGCTGCCTTACAATTGCAAGTGTCTGTGCTTCTATAAAAAAATAATTTCACGTTTCAGCTATATCATTGTAACATTACATTGCAGCATGGTCATTTTCCTTTATCCAAAAGGCAAGCATGAAATGTAAGAGTTTTAAGTTAATTTTTCATCTTTACACGTGTCATTAGCCACTTAATGTGCTATTGACTCACCAAATAATCTAACACCAACTTAGTGCCACCTATTGGCCTACTTAATGCCATGTGGCAGCCCACCAATAATATTTATCTATTTTACTCTAAATAATTCCTTATTCTCCCACTCTATTTCAACATTTAACCAATTATCCACGTAATTAATTTTTTATCTCAATTCACTTAATAATAATTATTTCCAACACACTTCATATACTCATTATCATGGTCATGTGATATAGCACTAGTCGATAGCTTTTTTTCTACACACAAAATATCATTTCCAACCATCATCATCATATTTTTAAGTCTAAAATCATTCCAGGAGTTCATCTCCTCATACAACGAGCTCTTTATTTGCATATTTGAATATAACTAATATTTCTTCGTGTCTAGGTTCTACTCACATACGTCAAGTTCTTCAAATCATAGCCAAAAAGCCCGGGGTACAACATTGATGAAACTTATACTCTTCGATTCATTTAACCTTTGACCTTCAAGACACTTACTTATCACTTGTTAAAAATAACATAAACACTTATATCCTCAAAGATAATATTTCCCTTCAAGCTTATGTCGACTAACTTACAATGCAACTTAACGTACGAAAATAGGGGATGTAACCACTTGGGCTTGTCTATGTGGATACTCGGATACATGAATCTGTGAACATTTGGATAAATATTGAATTTGTTGCCATGTGTGTCTTGATTTCTTATGCATACATGAGTCTTGTGGGTAAAATTTATAAGTCTAAGTCTTTGATGTCTACTGTTGTTGTGGTTGGAAAGGTCAATACGTCAGGATGATGGTCTAGGTCAGGGGAAAATATATGCATTGTGTATTATCTATTAATTGACCGTGTGATTGGGTACTGAGTCTAGTAAGGAACATGTTATAAGTGTTTCCACTAGGAAGGTAAATGTTGAATGATTTATTTGTGTCAGATTATAATTGTATAAAGATAGCTAAATCCGAGACTAAGAATAATAGAGTTAGTGTCTTCATGGTTGGCTTAAGTGTGATATCCCATGAAGGCATTCTAAAAGAATTGTTGTGGTCTAAGTGTTGACTTGTTATGGATTTGTTAATGTTGGGTAAATCTGGTTAATCTTGAATATGACTTGGACAAGAGAGTACTAGTTTGTGGGTACTATGATAGTAAGGTCCTTGTATATGTGAATGTATTGATTATAATTGACTGTGAATGGAACCTTATATGAATATTGTGAAATGTTGAATCAGTGTATTGATATGTGTAGAATGTGCCTTATATGGGCTACTAAACTGTCTAGTATCGGCTTATCTAGTGTCAACTTGATATTTATCTCTGTTACATATCTTTCATCGTTGTTAGCCTATGATGTCTACAGGGGTGCATTGTGTACTCATGCTACACTTGTTGTATCTTTTCTGATGCAAATACAGATCCCTCTACTAGTTCGCGACCTCGAGTGTGAACCAGACAGGTGGATTTTAGCGTTCCATGGTGAGGATGCTTCTTCCAGCATGCCTTGGATATGTCACACCCCAATCTTCAGAGGTATGGCCGGCAAGGCCTCCAATTAACCATATACGACAAGACTAAAATATAACTTGCACACAGAAGAGTTCCAGTAGAGTATATACATATGTACAGATAGCCAAGGCCAAAAGGGCCATAATATGAGTATGCTACTAACAAAAATGACCGACAAGGCCACACCATATCAACATCTATTGTACACAGATTTGCAAGCCTCTAAGAGTAATATCTACAAACCAATAGGTCGAGACAAGGACCTTTCATACCCCAAAATATTAGTAGCATATGTAATAGTACCTAAAGACCCCTGTTCTACAACTCTGAGGGAAGAGAGTGCGAAAATCATAGCTAAGAAGATCACTTACTGAGGAGGAATGCTGCTTTGTCGATTTGTACTTGTAGGAATGAACACGGTTCCCCAGAGAAGGGCATCAGTATGAAAGATGTACTGAATATATATCGCAGTTAACATATGTAAACATGAGATATAACATTAAAGATATGGAGATAAGAGTCAACCTGAAACTTATAATAGCCTCTGGGGCCTACTTTATCACAATCAGAAACATATGTATGCATGTCTGTAAAAATCATGCCACTCTGTGGGGTTAATCATATCATAATACATATATATTGTACCCAACCTCAATGATGAATCAGTTGTACCTAGCCCATATATGGGACTCAGTACTATCAAAACAACAAGAAAATAAATACATACTTATAAGTGCAATGCAAGATATACTCTAGCAGAAACAACAACAGATCCGGAGTGACCTATCATTGTTATCCTCCGACTATTATTATTAGTAATACATTCAAGAATTTTGATATGACCATTTGGGGCTTATATAACCTGAGATATGCTAAGGACAGGAAAGTACTCAAGAACTATGAGCGATTTGTTAAGGAAGACCTTTCGCTACTTCATTTCGTCAAAGGGATTTATATTCAAAGAAACAATGTATCAAATCATGTCAAGAAAGAAGGTTGCCTTACATACCTTATCCTTGAAATTACAATCACCTTACAAGTCCTTGTACTCCATATATATAGTTATCAATAGAAAACAAAGGGTCGATATCAATATTGAATCCATATTCCATAAAGAATCTTCATTTAGGCATCTTATCGACAATATTAACACAAAGAGTTTTTAGACTCCTTAACAAAGGGTACTTAGATAGTTTGATCTCACGATCCTCCGAAACATTCATTCATATCTTTACAATACAAAAAAATCAAATTACTTATCAATATCAACACATAATCCAAGAAAAACAGCCCACAAACCATATCACCATGATTTAATATTTCTACGGGTTTCGATTACGAAAATCCTTTCATAACTCACTCCAAAGTATCTATTAATCACAAATATAAATAGAGGAGGATAAAGTTTACCACGATGTGCTAGAACCCTCTCAAAATGGCAACTTTTCCAATATCAAGGGTTTCCAAAATTAATTCAATATAGAGAAGATAGTTTTTATGATAATCACGGGATTAATAGCGTTAATCTTACGTAATTCGGCTTAGATTTGATCTAGGGAGGTTGGGATACCTTAGAGAGGATTTTAGGAGAATTCTAGGTCTGGTTTTGGGGAAAAGGGCAAAAAAATGCAAAACTCGATTATAAACCCGTCAGAATTATTCCACCGCAGCAATTTGACGATTGGATTAGCAGTCCATCAAATAGTCGATGATCTGTCAATATATGCTGTCAATCTGCCTCGTGAGATCAGAAAATCTAGGCACTTTGACGGTTCACCTTGGCATTTTGATGGTTCGTGAAATACTGTTACGGTCCGTCAACTCTGCCGTCAAAATGCACAGTTTTCCAATTTCATTGAAACGTACTTTCTTCGATCCGTTCGAATTTCCAATATGCCTGAACTTCCATAAATAAGCCATAAACATTCATTATCCTTTCATAAAGTTGTACCTCCTCCCAGGACATCGGTATCATACATGACACGATGGGACTCAAGGACTACGGGGTGTAACATTCTTCCCCCATTAGGAACATTCGTCTCGCGAATGTAACTTTCAAGGGTTCTAAAATTTTGGCAGAGTTTCCTTTGTAAACAGGACTTTCCAAAACCTGTTAAACATCCCAAACATATATCCAATGCCACGCAGGGAAACATAACAATAAAACAATATCAACTAGGCCTCACATGATCGTCTGTATATATCAAAATTTTAAGAAACATAGCCATAACCCACATCAACTATACTCTGTTGTACTCTTTGCTACACCTGCCATATCTGCTTTAACATTTACACCTAACACATGATATAAGATTTAGGATTGTCGAATAGAACTGAAATAATAAAATCATATCGCATGAATGGCGGTATAGACCTGAGTACTGAAACAAGTATGGATATCTGGATCGCATATCTTGTTCGGCCTCCCAAGTCATTTCTTTTGTATTGTTATTTCTCTATAGTACCTTAATGGACGCAACTTCATTAGTTCTCAGCTTTCGAACTTGCCAATCTAAAATTTCTACTGGAGTACCTTCGTAGGTTAAATCTTTGATGATTTGCACATCCTCTATGGGAGTAATATGGGAGGGATATCCTATGCATTCAGGCAACATCAACACATAGACCAGTAGGTGAACTACTTCTAATTCTGAGGGTAGCTCAAGCTCATAAGACATTCGGCCTATCATGCGGATAATCTTATATGGCCCGATATATCTGGGGCTAAGTTTCCCTTCCTTGCCAAATCTCATAACCCCTTTCATAGGAGAAATCTTTAAGAATACCCAATCGCCAACTACAAACTCTAAATTGTAGCATCGAATATCGGAATACGATTTCTACCGACTCTAGGAAGTCAATAAGCGTTCTTGAATCAACTTTACCTTCTCCATTGCCAGTTGGACCAAATCAGGGGCTAGTAACCCAACTTCACCCACTTCAAACCAGCCAATTAGGGATCTACACTTTCGTCCATATAATGCCTTATATGGGGCCATCTTGACATTGGAATGATAGTTGTTATTATCAGCAAAATCGATAAGGGGAAAATGATCATCCCAGCTACCTTTGAAATTTGATACACAAGCTTATAGCATGTCCTCGAGTGTCTGAATTGTGCGCACGTCTTGACCGTTGGTCTGAGGATAGAAGGCAGTACTAAGGTTCACATGGGTTCCTAAACCTTTCTGAAATGACCTCCAAAAATGAGATGTAAACTGAGCACCTCTGTCAGATATAATTGAGACTGGAACAGTATGCAACCGAACTATTTCCTTTATATATAGCTTGGCGTAATCTTTAGATGCGAATATAGTATGAACGGGTAAGAAATGAGCCGATTTTGTTAGCATGTCGATGATAACCTAAATGAAACCAAACTTCAGATAATAATGGGGCAACCCGGTGATAAAATCCATATTAATCATTTCCCATTTCCAAGTAGGGATTTCAATATGCTGTAGCAAACCTGTAGGCTTCTGATACTCAATCTTAACTTACTGACAATTCGGGCATTGAGCTATAAACACTGTGATATCTTTTTTCATGTCATTCCACCAGTAAATATGTTGGCGGTCATGATAAATCTTAATCGATCCATGATGAATGGAATACATAGACTGGTGGATTTCAGCCATAATTTACTCTCAGAGTCATCTTACATGTCGTACACATAATCAACCCTGATATGTAAGGATTCCATCTTTCGTAAGTTCCTATTTCAGCATCTTTTGCAGGGAAATTTCCTCTTTTATTCGGACCAACTCAGGGTCATCAAACTGTCTTGCTTTCACCTCTACTATCAAGGATGATTCTGTGGTGTTTTACACCACTGCTCCTCCGCCATCCGTATATAACATTCGCATATTTAAATTGGCTAAGACATGTATTTCTTTAGTCATTTCCAACTTATTGGCTTCAATACCATCCAAACTCCTCATAGACTTATGACTTAAGGTATCAGCCACAACATTTGCCTTATCGGGGTGATATAAAATGTCGACATCATAGTCCTTTAATAGTTACAACCACCTTCTTTGCCTTAAATTTAGATCCTTCTAGAATAATATGCATTGTAGGCTATTATGATCTATGAATATGTTCACATGGACTCTATATAAATAATGACACCATATCTTTTGGACAAAGAATATTGTTGCCAGCTCAAGGTCATGAGTCGGATAATTTACTTCATGCTTGCTTAGTTATCTTGAAGCATACGCTATGACCTTACCGTGTAGCATCAGAACTGATCCTAGGCGACTCTTGAGGCATCACAATAAATCACATACCCATCGGTACCTTCGGGAAGAGCTAACACAGGTGCGGATGTCAACCTATTTTTCAACTCTTGAAAACTGCGGTTACATGCATTTGTCCACTGAAACTTAGTTGCCTTATGAGTAAGCTTGGTCATGGGTGAGGAGATAGAAGCAAAAGCCTCAACGAATCTCTGATTATATCCTGCTAAGCCCAAGAAGCTATGCACTTCGGTAGGAGTCGTTGGTCTCGACCAATTCTTTACGGCTTCAATCTTTTGATGATCCACCCTAATATTTTCGGATACGATAATATGGCCCAGAAAGGCAACAGAGTTCAACTAGAATTCATATTTGGAAAACTTGGCATCAGCTCACGGTCCAAAAGCATTTTTAATACTACTCACAAATGATCAGCATGTTCGGCTTCTGATCTAGAATATACTAGAATATCATCTGTAAACACTATTATGAAGATATCTTGGAATTTCTAAAATACCCAGTTCATCAGATCCATAAAGGTTGTCAGCGCGTTAGTCAGACCAAAAGACATAACAAGAAACTCATAATGGCCATATCGAGTTAGGAAAGCGATTTTTGGAATGTCTTTCTCCTTAACCTGCAACTGATGGTACCCAGACCACAGATCAATCTTTGAGAAATACTTAGCGCATTACAGCTGATAAAACAAATTGTCAATTTTGGGGAGCGGGTACT
This sequence comes from Anisodus tanguticus, assembly GCA_034509755.1. NCBI lineage: Eukaryota > Viridiplantae > Streptophyta > Magnoliopsida > Solanales > Solanaceae > Anisodus > Anisodus tanguticus. Next base: position 16,677,457 of record CM067546.1, on the reverse strand, counting down.
TGTTCTTAATGGTTACCTTATTGAACTGACGGTATTCAATACACATCCTTAATGAACTGTCTTTCTTACAAACAAACAATGTTGGAGCACCCCATAGGGAAGTACTGGGCCTAATAAATCCCTTCTCCAAATTATCATTCAGTTGAACTTTTAGTTCCTTTAGCTTTGCTGGAGTTATTCGTTACGGAGGGATAGATATAGGTTGGGTATCTGGGAGTACATCGATAGCAAATTCAATTTCCATTTCTAGAGGAATACCAAGAAGTTCATCAAGAAATACATTGGAATTCACTAATGATGGGGACTGACTGAAGAGTTGGATGATTCGCCTTCGCATCTTGAACTCGCATGAGATGATAGATATATCCTTTCGAGATCATTTTTTGAGCCTTAATGTAGGAAATAAACCTACCCTTGGGCACTGCAGTATTGCCTTTCCACTTAAGAAGGGGCTCGCTTGGAAAGTTAAAGTGAATGATCTTCGTCCAATAATCAACATTAGCATAGCAAGAAGCCAGCCAATCCATGCCTATAATAACATTAAATTCCACTATCTCTACTTCATTTAAGTCAGCTACCATATGACGATCATGTATCTTTACATAAAAATCCCTATATACTCTCTTAACAATTACTAGTTTACCCATGGGCGTAGACACTTCAAATGACTTATTTAACAATTCAGGCTTTTTCCTACACTTACCTGCCACAAAGGGTGTAATATAGGACAAAGTGGAACCCAGATCTAACAAAGCATATACGTCATAAGAGAAAACATATAATATACTTGTAACCATATCTAGAGACGACTCAAGATCCTGTCTACCTTACAAATCTTTCATGCGGTTTTGGGATCCACTCGAACTAGATGATGTTCTTTTGCCTCTTCCCCTACAAGTCGATGCCTGGGTGCCCTGCCCCGAAGGGCATACTAATGAAAGAAGAAGTTTCTACAGACCCAGTAGGTTGTGCCATACCGCCCCCACCTCTTGTTGGACAAAATTGCACACCACATGAATAAAAAACATCTGAGCCCTCGCGACACTGCCTAAAATGACTCCTACCACATCGACTGTAATATAGCATCGGTGGACTTGTCTGACTAGATTCCCCTCTATACTGTGGGTCTAACGGTGCGAACTCTAACCTTGACCAGAATAAGTGCCCTAGTCTCGATGCTGACCCTAAAACTAGGTCACGACCATATCCCGGAATCTATAGGAAGCCAACTTTACTATCTCAACATCCGTTGCATGCATAACTCTTAAAGTCCGCTGTATTCTATCTAGAAAATTTTATGGGTACGCATAAGGGTCTGTTCCATAAATACCGAAGGGTCCAAGTTAACAAAATCACAAACTCTTCCACTCACAACTTTATCAGCATCACCGAAAGTCTGACACTGGGCTTGAGAGACCACAAGTTGAGTCAACAGTTACACTGCACTCAACATATCTAGATCCTGATCGGGGGAAACTAGAGGAGGAAGCAGAGGTACATCAGCTCTCCCATATCCTTCTAGAGGTGGTGGTGGGGGTGGAGTCTTGGAGGCTCGCGACATAGCCTCATCTTGGTGCTCTTGTCTCCTTGGATTAGTGGGTAGGTCTTTACTAGCACCCTCTCTTGCCTCACCGCCTACCCTTCACAGGGCTTCTTTTCATCGAGTAGTAGCAGTCATAATTGAGATAATACACAAGATGGAGATTAGGAGTAAACACCTATAATTTAGCACTATCGCACGATCTAAATCGGGAATAAAAGTAACCATCCTAAATATCTTGTAGCCTCTTTCTTATAAGTGTGGTGCACAACATACCCACAAATAAGACTCTACTAGATATGTCTTGCAGACTCCCTAGGAAAGACTTTCTCTGAAACCAAGTTTGTCACAACTCAGCCTTGGGGGAAGGGGGGGGGGTTGGCACCTAGTGCCCGAAATCCTAAGCATACAACTATAGTATCCAAATCTTGAAATATGAAACTTTAGCTGACAAGGCATCCAATTAACTATATACGACAAGATTGAAAGATAACCTACACACAGAAGAGTCCCAGCAGGATATATACATATGTATAGATAGCCAAGGCCGACAAGGCCACAATATATGTATACTACTAACAAAAAGGATCAACAAAGCCACGACATATCAACATCTATTGTACACATGTCTGCAAGACTCTAAGAGTAATATTTACATACCAACAGGTCGGAACAGGGCCCCGGCATACCCCAAAATCATTAGTAGTGTATGTAATAGTACCTAAAGACCCCTGTATTGCAACTACGAGGAAAAGGATTGCGACAATCACAGTTGAGCAGATCAAAAAATATGTACTGAATATATAAGGCATGTAACATATGTAAACATGAGATATAACATAAGAGATATGGAGATAAGAGTCAACATGAAACTCATAATAGCCTTTGGGCCTACTCTGTCGCAATTAGAAACATATTTATGCATGTCTGTAAAAATTATGTCACTCTATGGGGAAAATCATATCATAATACATATATATCATACTCGCCCTCGATTAGGACTGGTCGTACCCGGCTCAGATGTGGGACTCGGTAATATCAAACAAACTGTTGTTGGGTGCATATCTATATGTCGTACCCAATCAACTATGGGACAGCTCGGTAAGAAAATAAATACATATATATAAGTGCAATGCAAGAAATACTCTAACAGATACCACAACAAAGCTAGAGTGACCTATCATCATTATTCTTCGACTATTGTTATTGGCTCTACATTCAAGAATCTTAATATGACCATTTGGGACTTATATAACCCAAGAGATGCTAAGGAAATGAAAGTATAGATTTGTTAAGGAAGACCTTTCACTACTTCATTTTGTCAAAGAGATTTTTATTCAAAGAAACGATGTATCAATTCATGCCAAGAAAGAAGGTTGCCTTACATACCTTATCCTTGGAGTTACAATCACTTTACAATCCTTGTACACCTTATATATAGTTATATATAGCAAAAAAAGGTTCGATATCAATATCAGATCCATATTCCATAAAGAAAATTCATTTAGGCATATTACCGACAATCTTAACACAAAGAGTTTTTATACTCCTTAACAAAGGGTACTTAGATAATTTGATCTTACGATCCTCCGAAACATTCTTTCATATATTTACAATACCAACAATAAAATTACTTATCAACACCAACTCATAATCTAAGTAAAACAACCCACAAACAATATTACCATAATTTCATATGTCTATGAGTTTTGATTATAGAAATCCTTTCATAACTCACTCCAAAATATCAATTAATCACAAATATAGATAGAGGGGGATAAAATTTACCTCGATGTGCCTGAACCCTCTCAAAATAACCACTTGCTCCAATATCAAGTGTTTCCAAAACTGATTCGTTATGGAGAAGATAGTTTCTATGATAATCATGGGATTAATAGCATTAATCTTATGTAGTTCAATTTAGATTTTATCTTGGGAGGTTGGGATACCTTAGAGATGATTTTATGAGAGTTCTACTTCTGGTTGTAGGGAAAATGGCTAAAAAATGCAAAATTCGATTATAAATCCGTCAGAAATTTTCCACCATCACAATTTGTTTGTCCATCAATATGCATTGTCAATATTCCTCCTAAGATCAGAAAATCTCATGCACTTTGACGGTTCACATTGTCATTTTGATGGTCCATCAAATACTTTGACAGTCTGTCAACTCTGTCGTCAAACGCACAGTTTTCCAGTTTCATCAAAATGTACTTTCTTCAATACATTTTGCTTTCCAACACTACAGAACTTCCATAAACAACCAGTAAACCTTCATTACCCTTTCATAAATATGTACCTCTTTTCTAGACATTGGTATCCATTCATGACACGATGAGACGCAAGGACTATAGGGTGTAGCAGGATGCTTATTCTCTTGATCTATCTTTACATTTGGATTCGAAAGACGCAGTTAGACATTTGATTATGTTATTCAGTTTTGACCTACGTTGTCTTCATTTTGACTTGTATTCCACATTAGTTCTCTTGTATCACAGATCAGATGTTTGGGGGTGTATTGATGTATTGATTTTATTTCTGCATTTCATCTATATTATTTGTTTATACGCGAAGTGGTTAGCCTACCAGTGGGAATGTGTAGGTGCCACCACGATTCCTGATAAGGGGTCATAACAAAGTTGGTAACAGAGATTTAAGTTAAACGGTCTTAAATACAATAGCAATATCTAGTAGAATCTTACCGATCGTTGCAGAGACACCGTACTTATCTTCGAGAGGATATGGGAAATTTAGGAAACTTTGCTTCCTTCATTCCTTTCGTGCTAAGTTGAATCAAATTGGTATATGAACTTCTTCTTCTTATTCTATCACCTATGGTGGTAACACACTCTTAAATTCATACGTGAGTGGTTCGACATGATGTCTCATGGTAGGGTATGAGTTGTGCTACCATGATATGTACGCATGACCCTATTCAGTTTTTTTCCATGGTTTGGAGGTTCGGTTTAGTAGGTGTATGATTGTGACTCCTCAGTTTGGTGGTATCTTCGGAAAGTGGGAATGACAATTCAGAGGTGCAAGGACAGGAAATTGGATGGATCAATCTCTGCGGTAAGAAGGGAAAAATTGGTATCTGACGTGCTTGTTAGTTATGTTGCAAGATGTACGTGGATGAAATTTGTATAAGGTTATGAAGGGTAAGATGGCTTCGATTTGACATAATTGCGATAGCATGGTAGAATTAGTGGTTGTGAGTTGTTATAGGGGATGACTTTCTTTTCTATATCAGGTGGAAATGTTACTTGTGATGAGTGAAGCTTAATGGAATAGACCATCACATTTCTTCTCCTAAGAGGGTGTTCGTGGGTTCACTTGGCATTGCAAGGATAGTGATGATAGGGGACTATTGAAACCAAGAAATTATAGATTTATTAGTTAATTCACAGTTGTTTAGTATTGACCGAGTGTAAGAAATCGTATATGCATTTATATGTTGGACTCGTAATAGGCTAATGAGAGCTAGTGATCGACTAATTGTGAGGACTATAACGCTGAATGATGTGGGTTCTATCGAGGTATTATTAGGTGTTGCATTAGTCCTTGGCTAAGATTTTTGTCCATGATATGTGAAGGTTAATACTTGGAAAATCCTTTAGTTGCTGGTATAATGACTTTGGAGGTGACCGAAGGACAGGGAAGTTGCACGGTTAGTTGGATATGTTATAGTTTGGTAAAATAAGGTAAAGGTTGGTTCTCCTTCGTAGGAAAGTAAGGTAATAAACTCTCGAATATAGTGTTGGCTAATGGGAATGATTACAGTAATAGATTGATGACGGTTTGATCTAATTCTCATTGTGAAAATCTTTAGTATCGGTGATCGGGTTAGTGAGCGTATGAACTAAGATAAATGAATGATTGTTTCGTTACGGACTTTTGACAAGGGCATTTCAAAGAAACTATGTGAGGGTGTTAGTAGGAGTGTATGTTCGATAATTAGAGATCTCTTCGGATTATGGATTAGTTCAGTGATGGTTTAGGTTATTGTTTTGGTACTAAATGACTGTTGGTCAGAGTAACTAGAGTGGGTTGACATCTTTTCCAGTCGAGGAATTTCATAAAGGATGCTACATGGAATATGCCAGGTTTCAGAAAAAGTTTCCATGTTCAAGGGTTGGACTAATGATCGGCTGTCATTAGTTAACATGAGTGTAGTGAATGGTGAAAACATAAGATATTCGATAAATGGGTAGTTGATATAATTTGGATTGAGTAAGGTGCATCCTCAAGATAGGAAATGAATCAGATTTTAAAGAGTGGAAATTCTTGGGTTAGATGTGGTTTATGGTATCATTAATTTCGCATCTTTCAGACTGGGTGAAATGATTTGGTACTCTCGGAGGAGTAGGTCTATCATAGTTGGCTAAGTGTTATGATGAATGTTCCATGAGGGTTGTATTGGGCGACCGGTAGTAGACTGTGTTGAGACATTGTGGAATGACAACATGGATGAGTATTTCAAGTATCAATACTTGGAAGTAATTGCACAATGAAAGGTAAATGGAAGGTAAAATTGATACATCAAAAATTGGTAAAGCTGGTAATTAGCAAGATATGACAGATGGAGGTTCGACAAGGTGTCCAAGGTGCGTGCGAGTTTAGAGAAAGTAGAAGTAGAATTTGATGTATATAGGGTTCGTGTGGCTTTATCAGACTTGCGTATCGGGTAGAAGTTGTGAAACTTGGATATTATAATCAATGGTATGGTTCGTTGGTGTTAAATTGATGACTTGGATAGAATTCGGCTTTGGAAGCTATGGGTGACAACACATGATCGATTATACATAAAGAAAAGAGATGGATGAGGACATAACATTTTTATGGAAAGCATACAGATTCATTTGGAATCTGTTTGGGTGGCTACCGATGATTTAGAAATTAAGCATTTTATTCTGGGTCAGATTTGTTCAATTGATGCAGGGTGGATTGTGTTTATGTTGCATGGTGTTATATTAAACCACTGATAAGGGTTCAATGGATTTTGATTCGGAAAGGAGGTATGATAGTATTAACAATTCTCATTGAATTTACAAGTAGGGTTGATGATATTTCTCAAATGATAGTGACTCAGACAGTCCTACTGGTTTTGCATGAGTACTTGGTATGTATTGAGGAGGTACAATGTTTAGGAAAAGTCTTTAGAGTGATCAGTTGATTTTCTACGGATTCGACACAGTAAAGTAATCAGTAAGTATGTTTGTAGCATGGTGGTTAGAGATTCGAGGGAGATTGGGTTTGGGGTGTGTATTTATGTGTTTGTAGGAAATTTTGGTATGAAGATGAGCATTGATAAGTAGGAAGAAATACTAGTAGTATTAGATTATATTATCAGTACATATTTAATTATGGTTGTGGCTACAACTAAAGGATAATGGTGGTTGTCGTGATAGTTGTGAATTCAATCGGATATGTACGAGGTATGGTTATGATAAAATCAGGGGTTTCGAGCACAGTTAGTTCATACATTTGAGAATCAGATTTCGAAGAAATTTTGGTTATGAAATTCAGGGTGTTGAGGTAAGTTATAATAGTTTCAACTGCATAAGTGAACATGCGGTATTATCGAGTTATTTCTTCCTATTGAGGCTTTCATGATCATATGATAGAAATTCCTTGGTTACTCGTCAGCTTTCGTACATTCATTCTCTCTGTTCGAGGATAAAAAATTGTTTAATAGGTATCTGATGTAATGACCCATCTGGTCGTTTTAGCTAAAGACCCTTACTTGACTATTTTACCCTCGTACACTCTATGTGGAGTTTGTAGTATGCGGGGATGGGTGACACGGATCCCTAGGTCCATTTATGTGAGTTTCAGATGAAAAAACCCAAAATAAGAACCTTTGCGTTAGATGGTTTGACTCAAAGTTGACTTTTATCTAGATGGGTTTGTTTCCAGGTTACATCACTTCCGAGAGTTTTAGAGGGTCATTTATGAGTTAGACGAGTCTTTGGTTTACTTCCCGAAGAAATTGGATGTATTTGGTGGCCTTATTTGTAAAGTTTGGATATTTGGTTTTCCTGGACATTTCTTTAGAAAAGTATTCCTTTAAATGGTTAAATATTAAATATGAGGGTACGAGTGAGTTCGTAGCACTATTTACTTTAGACGAGCATATTTGGTTTGTGTCCAGAGGGGGTCTCGGGAGTGTTTTGGGTGTTGGATAGGAGTTTTGGTTTTCTTTTCTTTGCTGGTTTCTGGTGTCCTCCGCGGTGACATTGGTGTTCTCGCCAAAGAAAAAGTTTGGGTGATGGTGGGTTTCTGCCACAACAAAGGATTTGCCCGCCGAGATGAGTTTGCCGCTGCAGAGTCGAGTCCACCATGGCGATATGTGAAGTGTCAAGTGACATCACCCAAGCGAGGGTCTGGTCCGCCACAACGGGTCCTCTCCAGCGGAATCGACTACGCTGGAGCGGAAGTACTGTATCATGTACCTATAAATTCTATTAGGTTAGAAATTCTTTCCCATGATAGAAACCTCGAGACTAGAGCCATTAATGGAGTATTTTTAGAACCCTAGAAGCATTTTTAGAACCCTAGGAGCATTTTTAGAACCCTAGGAGCAAATTCATTTTCCTTTTATGGATTAAGTTTATGTTCCTAAGCTCTTTAATGGTGGGTTAGCATGTTATTAAATTGGGGAAAATGAATTTCAAGTGTTTATGAGAATAAGAGAGTTATGTTGTTGATTTTAATGGAGGTTTATGGATTAAAAGGTGTTATTATTGTTATTTAGGATTGGATGATGATAGATAATTTTGTTTTTAGGCTTAATTTGATTATAGAAGCTTATTTTGAAAAGGGGGAAATTCTAGGGTTTCAAATTGGTATTTTCCAATTGTTGTCCATTTGGGGATTCAATTGTGGATAGTTTTTCAATTAACTTAAGGATATGACTACTTAGAATGCGTTCTTGGTACTTGAGTATTAAAGCTCGAGTCTTGGTGATGTGGGCCCAGGGTCGATATTTGCAGTCTTGCTTTGTTAAAGATTATGTCATTATTGTTGTATAAGTCTTATATTAATGAGTAGTATATGTGTGAATAGACTTTGATTATCACGAGGCACGAAGGAAGGGCAAAGCTATCACTGAGGCTTGATTGTTGGCACACTTGTTCTACACAGAGATAGGCTACGGTTTAGTTTTTTGAGACTCCGATAGAAGTACGTAGTAGTTATAAATGTTGAGGGGTATTGGGCGTGTTTGGGGGTTCCACTCAGACAGTTGTGATGAATGATTGAGTGGGTACCAGTGTTAAACTGTGTTGATGGGTGATTTAGGGAATCATCCTTAAGCTGATTCCGACTGCTCTTATGTGGGATCATTTCCATAATTGATATTGTCTTGTTTATTCATCAGACATGCTTTGATATGATATCCAGATTGTATTTGGATTATTGTGGTTGGACTGCTAAATATGACATCATGATTATACTTGGACTATTGTTGTGAACTATGAAAGCATGTGGAATTCATCTTCTATACTTGGTTGCATCTCATACATTCTGATTTTCTGCCTTATATTGTCATTTGCATTAATACATTCATGGTTCTGATGATATTGATATGACAATAGTATGAAATTGATGTGGGTCCAAGAGACCGAAAAGCCAAGGTAATTATGAGATTATTGGCAACATTGAGATGATGATAATATTACAGATGGATCGAGTTGCATGCCAAAATGGATATGATGATATGCGGAGATCAGAGTTGCACGCCAGTAACATGATATTATTACCGCCAAAAGCTGGGCTCCGTGATCCGATGAGTTATTCTAGAGCGGAGGGGTATATGGACATCGCGGATCCCCCATAGGTCACTTTCACATGTCATATCCCTTTGAAGTGTGTATACTGGTTGATGGAAAGGTAACTTGCATTTACATTATATCATACATATATCTATATATGCCATTTCATTGATTAATTGTTATTTGGTAATATGATATGGTTGGTTATTGGAACTTGGGTGTAATCCTGATTTACCTAGATAATTGGATTGAGGCTATTGAATCAGATTGATGACCATGATTGGGCTTGTCTCTGTGGATACCTAGATCTGTGAACATTTGGATGATTATTGAATTTGTTGCCATGTGTGGTTTGATTTCATATGCATGACTCTTGTGGCTATAATTTGTAAGTCTAAGTATGTCTAATGTTAATGTGGTCGGAAGGGTCAATATGTCAGGATTATGGTTTAGGTCTAGGGAAAATATGTGCATTGCGTGTTGTCTGTTAATTGACCGTGTGATTGGGTACCGAGTCTAGTAAGGAACATGTGAGAAGTGTTGCCATTGGGAAGGTAAATGTTGCGTGATCTATGTGTGTCATACTATAACTGTATAGAGACTTAGCTAAATCCAAGACTAAGAATAATGGAGTTAATATCTTCATGGCTAGCTTAGGTGTAATATCCCTGGAAGTCATTCTAAAATAATTGTTGTGATCTAAGTCTTGACTTGTTATGGATCTGTTAAGGTTGGATAAATGGGGCTAATCTTGAATATGACTTGAACAATAGAGTACTAGTTGGTAGGTACTATGATAGTAAGGTCCCTGTATATGAGAATGGTTTGATTATACTTGACTGTGAATGTAACCTTATATGAACATTGTGACTTGTTGAATGAGTTTATTGATATGTGTACAACATGACTTATATGGGCTAATGAACTGTCTCTTTTCATTCATTTTCTCAAAACAAACCATATCAAAGTCTTTACAATGTAGCCAAAAGGCTTAAAAATGCAATAATTAGTCTAATGACCAACCTAGGATATATATTGTCACGACTCCTGTTCAGGAGTTGTGATGACACCTACATAATCCCACCACGTAGGCGAACCACTCCCAAATCATTAACATGATACGACATATGTAAAAGCGGGAGATAATAAATTATTACATAAGCTGTCTCATACTATAAATGCAAAAGAGTAACAAATATGAAACACCAACAAAACACCCCCAAAGATCTAGTCTGTCGATACAGGTGCACTAACATAATATAAAATAATTCTGAGAAAGTGGCACGCAGGCAATCATTCATGAGAATGAGCATTCAAGGTATGCCAAAAGAAAGCATCCTCACCCTAAATACTAGAAGTCAACCTGCTCGTACTCAAACCCGAGATCTTAAACTGGCAGAGGGACATGTATCTGCATTATAAAAGATCCAGCAAGTGTAGCATGAGTACACAACGTACCCCTATAGATATCATAGGCCGACAACGACGGAAGATACGTAACCGAGATATATATCAAGTTGAAATCAGATAAGCCTATACTAGACAGTTCAATAGCTCAGATAAGTCACGTTGTAGACATATCAATTAACCGATTCATTAGTGACATTGTTCACATAAGGTTCCAATCACAGTGAAGTACATTCAATCCATGCACATATATAGGGACCTTACTATCCTAGTACCCACTGACTAGTACTCTATTGTCCAAGTCAAATTCGAGTTTAACCCCACTTATCACATAAAATAAACAAGTCTACACTTACATCACAACATTCATATTAGAACGCTTCCAAGAGTGTTACACCTAATGTAAGCATGATAATGTTAATTTCTTTATTAACCTTAGTATTTACACTTAGTTAAGTCTCTATACAGTTACGGTCTGACACACATAGATCGTTCCACGTCTACTTTTCCACTAGTGACATTTGATATATGTTCCTTACTAAACTTGTTTCCAGTCATACAATCAATTACCAAATAACACATAAATGCACATAATTCTCTGGACCTATACAATAGTCATGGCCTTATTTTACATTCCAACCGCAGTAGTAGTTGACATCAAACACTTAGACATGAAATTATTAAACCCCAAAAACCCATACACGAAGAAGCCAACCACACACGGGAATCAAATCAATCCAACAACCTCAATCATTTATCCAAATTTTCATAGAGACCAATATAATCATTATTTCAAGTATTCATAGAGTCAAGCTCAATCGTAGCAACAATTCCGGTCCAATGCAATCATTTCAATCTAAGCAAATCAGGATTTCACTTAAGTTACAATAACAAAACATATCACATTACCAAACCACAATTAATCATTGTATATTTGTATGTATGATATGAATGTAATGCATATGCAGGGTACGTTTCTCAACCTGGTAAACAGTACGTCAAGGTTTAATTATGATCGTACACCCATGGGGACCCGCAAAGTCCATAGACCGCTCCTAGATAGCCAGAATTCCACACACGAATCTGACTAGAGCCCGTGACTCATTTTGTTAGTCTCAAACATGTTGCAGGCATGCAACTCCATTCCCCGAGTATCAATATTTGTTGCGGCGTGCAACCCGAGCCATCTGTATTATCATAATCACAATATTGTCATAATCTCACAAGTGTTCTTACCTTTCTGACCTCTTCGGCCCATAATATATCCATACAACTCTCATATCTATATCACAGAACCATGAGCGTATAAATGCAAATGACAATATAAGGCAAGATATCATGATATAATGAGATGCAACCAAGTAAGGAGATGAAATATCACATGTTATCAAGAGTTTAATAACACACATATAATTCAATACATAGGATTTCATATCAAAGAAGTCCATCAATAATAACCCTAGTACAATCAGGATATGATATCAAAGAATGTGTGATGAATAAATTCAATATAATCAAATATGGTGAGCTCACATAATGAAGACAAATCCAAATAACAGCAGTCGGAATCAGCATAAGGCTGATCCCCCAAATCACCTATCATAATAGTTCAACACTGGTACCCACTCAAACGTTCATCAAATCTATTTGAGTGGGACCCACAACACACCCAATACCCCTCAACATTTATAACTACTACGTACTTCTATCAAAGTCTCAAAACACTAAACCGTAGCTTACCTCGAAGCCGAGCGTGAACGTTACCAAATAAAGTCTCGGATACATCTTTGCCCTTCCTTCTTGCTTTGTGACGATCGAAATCTATTCACGTGTATTACATAAATAATAATAAGCTTAACACAACAAAAACAAGACTTTAAATACTCATCCGGGGCTCACGTCACCAAGACTCAAAATTTAATACACAAAACCCACGATTACATACTAGATAATCATATCCTCAAATTAATTGAAAAATAATCAAAAGCCTCAATTTCAAACCCTAGAAATCTTCCCCAATTGAAAACATGTTGCTATAACCAAATTAAGACTTATAACATGATTTTCTAACATAATCCAATCCTACTTCATGATATTACCATCATTAAATCCATAAACCCCCATTATGATCAACCATAAAACTCTCTTAATCTCACCAAAAGCATAACTCATCTTCCCCTACTTACATAATATGCTAAACCACCATTAAAAGAACCCCTAATCATAACTTAATCCAGAAGAGAGGAAGAATCTATTACCTCAAGGTTGGAAATGCTCCTAAAGCTCAGAAAATACCCTTATGCGGCGCTGGTTTCAAAGTTAGCTATTTGGGAAAAGAAAATCAGACCTAAAAATATTTATAGGCCACCTGAAAAGTACTTCCGCCCTAACAGAATTGACTCCACTGGAGCGGACCTGCTGCGGCGGAAAAAGATTCATCGTAGCGGATGTCACTTGAGACACCATACCTCTCCACAGCGGACCCGACTCCACTGTGGCTAAAAATTCCATTTCCCCATCTTCTGCTTCGGTGAGCTAAGCTTTTGCTGAGGCAGTCCTACCGGAGTGGATGTTGGTGACACCAGACACCAGCAAATGCAAAACAGTCCAAAACCTCCATCCAACACCCGAAACACTCTTAGAACCCCCCGGATGCAAACCAAACAAACTCTTCTATAGTAAATAGTTCTATGAATTCGCTCGTACCCTCATATTTCACAAATAACTGAGCTAAGGCATACTTTTCTAAAGAATCGTTCGGGAAAAACAAAAATCAAAACTTTACAAATAAGGCCACAAAATACATCCGATTGGCTCGGGAAGCGACCAATGACTCTACTAAGTCATAAATGACTCTCTGGAACTACCGGAAGTGACAGAACACGAAAGCAAACTCATCTAGCAAAAAATCAACTTTCAGTCAAACCAACCAACTCTAAGTTTCCAAACATGGGCTTTTTCATCTGAAACTCATGAAAATGGACCTCTAAATCCGTGCCACCCATCGCCATGCATCACCAACCCTAAAAAAGGTCACGAGAAGGGTAAAATAGTTAATTAAGAGTCTTTAAGTAAAAATGACCGGACATGTCATTACATGTATAATATCCTAGGTTGGTACTACAATAAGCAAACCTATAAAGTATGTTATGAATGGATAATGAACCACCTAAAATAAGTCCCATGCATGATCCACCAAGGGTGAAACCATGCACAAAAACATGTTTATATGTGTCTAGTATATGCTTATATGGTGTCAACTTGATATTTATTTTTGTTAGATATCGTTGTGTACTCATTCTACACTTGTTGTATCTTTTTTGATGCAGATACAGATCCCTCTAGTAGTTTGCGAGCTCGAGTGTGTGTCAGGTAGGTGGATTTCGCCATTCCAGGGTGAGGATGCTTCTTTTGGCATGCCTTGGATGCTTATTCTCGTACTCTGTCTTTACATTTAGATTCGAAAGACGCGGTTAGATATTTGATTATGTTATTTATTTGTGGCCCATGTTGTCTTCATTTAGACTTGTAATCCGCATAAGTGCTCTTGTATCACAGACTAGATGTTTGGGGGTGTATTGATGTATTGATTATATTTTTGCATTTCTTCCATATTATTTGTGTATATGGGAAGTGGTTCACCTACCAGTGAAAAGGGATCGTGACACTTAAATCATTTGAATTCACTTCAGTACAACTCAACTCCATTAGTAGAATGAAAACTCTTTACATAACCTCAAAACAAGTCCTACCACCCCTGACCTTGTCATCAAGGTTCACCTTTCATGTCTTTGTCCTTTATCAACTTCTCTTCACAATATTAACATAGGGACTATCCCCTCATATGACAAATTGATCCTCCTATGATTAAACCTTTCTTCAAAATGCCAAAATATGTACTCTTTCATTACTGAATTGTTGACTTATCCTAATAAATTCGGACGTTGTTGAAGCATTCCCACACCAATCACATCTCAAGTAAATAATCCTGGATATGCCAACCTCCTTAACTGCAGTCTCTAAGGCCACCACACTTATAACTTAGTTATTATGCTAATCATACTAATTCAAATCGACAATTCTCTTCTCATCACTTGCTATACCATACATGCACTTTTTCCACTTTCGAGTAACCAACTGTTGAAGACCTAGTGATCATACAATCCTTCTTACCATCACTCCCATTCCCTAGAAGTATCACCGACTAAAGAGACTAACTCACAACACCACTCAATTGAGTCTTCAAGTCATAGCTGTAATCTGAACTTCATCTCATTTCCTTAACATGGTGGCACACTTCGTACTATACCATGTGATGTCATATCCAACCAATAGTGTGCGAACTCGAGAACGTGCCCTCACCATTAGTGAGAGATTGAAACAAAGAAGTTTAGAAGTTGAACTTAATCAAATACGTACGATAAGGAATGAAAGAATAAAAGTTTCCTAAATCTCCTATAGCCTCTCGAAGATCAATACAGAGCTCTTCATACCGATCTGCAAGACTCTCCAAGATCACATCGAGTACTAGCACATATAATATTATATACTCACTCGGAATGTCAACACATCGGGTATCAGCTCATGGGCTATCAAATCATCACCATCACTCCAATCATGTACCATATCCAAATTCGGTCTATACGGGGCCCTTTTCTCATATCTCATCATTTAGATGCCAATAATATCATGAATGAATTTAATGGATATGTGTACACTATACAGATACATAATATCAATTCAATTTAACAAGGTGAATCCTTCTTTCATAGTTCAAATGAGATGTTGAGTGATGAATGCATGATAAGTTAATATTGACAAAAGTCAATCAATCATGGATAACGTAGCCCAAATAAGCAACATTCATACCAACCTAGTGGAATTATGCATCCTCTCTGAGGCCCGAAGGATAAATACATAGTCTCCATCATAAGTATAATTACTTTGTATTTTAGTTACTCATATAGATACACCGGTACTCACACAAGTGCTAGTCACCACACGAGTACGAGACCCCTAATTTTCCCATTGCACCCCTTAATTAATTAAACCAACACAAAACACTACATAAAAGGTCTAGAAAGTCACAATTTACCTTATATTTAAAGTCCCAAAGCTCATGGATTGCCCTTCGTCAACGCCTCCAAATGATTACAATCTCAATCCGAGCAAAGATTAAACCAACTGAAAGCTCTACCGTATTATAATTCATCAAACGGTTTCAATCTAGTAAAAATAGTAATGTACGGAGTTAGATGAGTCCAACGATACCTATATTGTTATACTTTATTTCAGAATCCAAACACTCAAAAAACTAATCTTGAGCTCTGAAGGTCAAAACTGTAATTTCATTGTAAAATTGAGTTACCCATAGCCCATAGGTTCCATATCCAGAAACTTTATCAATTTCATCCATGAATTAACACTCAAATCAAAGATTTACCATTTCAAAACTTCCAAGCTCCAAACCCCCATTTTCTAGAACCGAACACGGATAAAAATGATAAGCAACAAAAATAATTATGGAAAACACCAAAATAAAGGTTAGATACTTACCCCCAATTAAAAACAAGAACAACGCAACGAGAATCACCTAAAACAGAGCTCTAGAACTCAAGATATGATGAAAATACTAAATGGACGAAGTCAAAAATTTAATACACTGGGATCTTCGCATTTGTGACCAGATTTTTCGCATTTGAAACATAGGCTAGCATTTGCGACCACACCAGAAACGAACAATTTTTTCGATACTAAAATGTGCATAACTCCCCGCACGGCCTCCACATTCGATGATTCTATTTGCTATGACTCACAAATTTTAATACGCATCTATCCAAATAATCAAAAATCAATTACATTATCAAATAGATATAATGGTATATCAAAACGTTGGAGGCGCTCGACGTATGCCAATGATTTAAATACCAAAACTCGACCAAACGATGTTCAAATCCAATTATGAAAGTTCCTATAAGACACAAATGATCATATGAAGTTAACGGAAACAACGTATTTCCTACCCAACTCTTATTTCTTCCCGTGACCATCTTTTTATCATAATTAGACATATTAAATAATGAAACCGTCATAATTGCCAAAACCCAACCAAACGAACTCTCAAATTAGTTCCATCAATTTCTAAAGGTCATACATAATATAAAAATCCAATAAAATCTTCAGGTCGCCAATCAGAGCACGTTTTACTAAAATTAATAATTAATTCAAATTATTAAGTACTGAGATTTCCAAAATGAAACCCTCTCCCATAGTGAACCAAATATTTGTTTGACTTCAAATTTTGCAAGCAAGTCAAAATAATTATTACAGAGCTTCTGGAATATATGACACACAAAATAGAGCATCAGTCCTCAAAAGGATCGATTGGGTCGTTACACTAGGAAAGTTAGAGATAAAGTAAATGGTTGTCACTTGTATTATATTGTAATGATAAAATTTATATTATTTACATGAATATGTAATGCACGTGTGCAGTGACTAGTACCCAAAAACCTCGATAGTAATTACAAAATTTGATTTCAGAAAATCATTTGTATTTTAAAAATTACATAGAGGCGAGACATAACTAAAATTCATAATAAAAAAGAATTAAAGTGATGTTTAATTAACTTACATTAGGTTGAATCGATGAAAAAGGAAAGAAAGGAGATTACATCATATCCAGACAATTTAAATTTTGATCACAATATGTGTCAATTATTTTGCTATAAAAACCGCTAACCATGAGTACTTCCCATCATAAATCATTGAATATTTTTCTTTTTACAGAGAACAAAAAATCTTATTTTCTTATCAAATGTTTATTATTCATTGATAGATCTAAAGATTAAGAGAGGTGATTGAAGTAATCAAGTAAGATCGAAAATGAGAATCTCCGTTGATCTACAAATAATACCAAAGATGGTTTCATGATATTTTTTTCTTTTCTTCATGTTGATTTATTAACTTAAATTTGAATATTTTTTTGTTATATTTTTTTAGCGTTTGGTTAAACTAATTTTTTTAAAAAATATTTTATCTTACAAAAAGAGTTCTTTAAAAATAAAAAAATGATGACTTTTCTGCTGGTCAGTGGAAGTAGGCAAACAAAATCTGAAAGACGAGATTCATATCAATTTCATGATGACTCATTGCGAAACTGTAGGGTTTTTGTTGGGTACAAAGCACATAAGTAAGACACATCGGAAGTTTAAAATTTGTTTCTTACTTACCCCAACAATACTTCTGGTATGGTTATACAACAATTAAACTTGTAACATAAAACATAAACTTACAAGTTTGAATATCTGGAATCTTTTTCTACTATAAGATGCACACGCGGTTGCCCTTCCGATTGCAAGCTCCAAGCTTCAATGTATTTCTCCTTCGGAAAGCTAGAAAATCCGGCAGAGGTTCGAGAGAGTATTTGATTCTAAGTCTCTAAGGCTTAGAATGATTTTCAAAAAAATTGTGTGTTAATAATGAAATGGAATGCCTCTATTTATAATTGAAAATTATGTCAAAACTGGATTAGGGTTTGACCTTGGGCCTGGACCAAAAATCGACGCAGAGGCGCTGCGGCCCTAGGGTATGGGCGCCGCGACGCTCGACGTGCACCTGCACTGCGCCGCGACGCTCGACGTGCACCTGCACTGTCTTAATTTATTTTCCGTGCATTCTTAATTAAATCCAAAATCCAATTTTGACTTAATTAAAATAATCATTATTTATTTAAATATCTCGATTCCAAATCGAACATTTAATTTACTCTCTCAATACATCCTTAGATCGAAACGGACAATCGACATAGTGTGACCCTACAAGCCTTCTCATATCGACATTAACCAAATTAAGGTCTACGCGGAACTCCTAGACGGCGCCGGAAGACGAACTCAATATGTGAAGTACGTTTACACGAATCTAGTAAACTCAACCTTTATGTGGTAAGATAAAATCCTTTCATTCACGACACACCCGATCAAGCTTAGGATTTGTCAAGTGTCTATCCAAATGACTTAATCATTATATCTCATCTATATTAGTTGACAACTATACCATATTCTAAATACGTCTATTGCGTTGGCCAATGACTTAGTCAACTTAATATCACTGAGAATCCGAGTGTTCTCCCGAATACACATTCGAGGATTGAATCCTAATATTGGCTCAACTACCTCCTTTAATCCACATCGTAATATACCTAATACAAGTCGTATCTCAACCTATAAGGCATTTGACCTTAGGACGGGTCAAAGTACATTACTTTGTAGACAGGGTGCGTATTGACCTCAAGTCTAAGGACTTCTATCTCCCACACGCTGATCATACTTTAGACAAGTATAACAAACAGTATATCAGCAGGGTATACCAATGCTTCCAAGGTATCCATGTGTCCATCACGAGTAGCCATTACTCGTAGCAGGTGAGACATACTACATCCTCTAAGGATGTGATGCAGACCACATGTCGACTTATCACATATCATCGATATCCCATTCTCGATGATTATTAGTCGAGGCTATTTTAAGATTTACGCTCTATCATGAATAACTCACTCTATTAGTGATAACGTAAGCTCAAGGGATGTACATTAATGAATAATTACAAATAAATAAATAATAATTCAATAATTACAAATGTCAAAATATTAATCTCCATTAATAACTATATGAATGTGTATAAAGTACATTTGTCCTAATACAGATTGTCTCTAGGACATAAATATATTTTAAATCTCCCACTTGGCCTAGAGCCAATCTCCAACATATCTAATGACCATATTCTCAAAATGACCATTATGCTTGACTAAGCTTAATAGTTTAGTGAATGGCTCAGCTAGATTATCGTCTGTGGGAACATAGTCTAATCTAATCTCTTCAGTCCCCACCATCTCCCTGAGTATGTGGTATTTTCTTGGTACATGCTTGTTTCTGTTGGTTGATCTTGGTTCCTTAGCTTGCGCAATCACACCGGTGTTTTCACAATAAACCGTTATTGGACAAGTGGCACTTGGAACAACCCCTAGTTCCTTCACGAACTCAGATATCGCGACAACTTCTCTACCAGCTTCCGATCCAGCAATGTACTCAGCTTCTGTTGTTGAATTAAAAGTTGTAGCTTGTTTGGAACTTTTTCATCTTACTGCTCCACCATTGAAAATAAAGGTGTAACCTGATTGAGATTTGTAGTCATCAACATCTGTCTGGAAGCTAGCATCAGTGTACCCAGTACATATTAGCTTCTCTTCCCCACCATAGATTAATAAGTAATCTTTAGTTCATCTAAGATACTTAAAAATACTCTTGACTACCTTCCAGTGTTCTTCCCCAGGATTCTGCTGGAACTTGTAAGTCATACTAAGTGCAAAGGCCATATCTGGCCTAGTACAGGTCATGGCATACATGATCGATCCTATAGCTGAAGCATATGGGATCCTTTTCATGCGTTCAAGTTCTATAGAATTAGAAGGATTATCCTTCTTAGATAACTTGATGCCTTGTCCCATAGGTAGACTGCCTTTCTTGGAATTTTCCATAGAAAAACGTCTAAGCACTTTGTCTATGTAGACTGACTGTGACAGCCCCAACAATCTGTTAGGTCTATCTCTATAGATCCTAATCCCCAGAATGTAGCAGGCTTCACCTAAATCCTTCATCATGAAGGTACTGGACAACCACTCTTTAACTGACTGCAGGAGAGTCTTATTGTCTCCCATTATTAATATGTCATCTACATATATGATAATGATGGCAATACTCCCATCATTGAGTTTACTATAAACACATGGATCCTCTTTGTTTTTGACGAAATCAAATTACTTGATAGCCTTGTCAAAGCAAATGCTCCAACTCCTCGAGGCTTGCTTAAGCCCATAAATGGACTTTTGTAGCTTGCACACAACATTTGGTTTGGACTCAATTGAAAAACCCTCAAGTTGTTTCACATACACTTCCTCAACTAGATTACCATTGAGGAAAGCAGTCTTGACGTCCATCTGCCAAATGTCATAGTCATAATATGTACCTACTGCAAGAAAAATTGAAATGGACTTAATGTTAGCAACAGGTGAAAAGGTTTTATCATAATCGACCCCAGGCCGTTGATTATAACCTTTAGCCACCAGTCTTACTTTATAGGTCTGTACCTTGCCATATGCATAAATCTTCTTCTTGAAGACCCATTTGCATCCTATGGGTCTAACCCCTATTGGAAAATCAACCAAGTTCCAAACATGATTTACGTACATCGAGTCCATCTCAGATTTCATGGATTCTTGCCATCTCTGCGAATCAATGTCTATCATAGCTTCGATATAAGTTGTAGATTCATCGTCATCAGGAATATCTATCTCATTGTGTGTTTCAACAAGGAGATTAAGTCTTTTAGGTGGACGATGAGTCCTAGTGGTCCTACGGAGTTGAGTATTCTGTGTTTCAGTGTTTGTTGCATTTTGATTGTGAGAAGTTATTTGTGTGTTGGACAATCCATCACCTTGAGAGTTTTCAGAAATGTCATTTTCATGTATTTCCTGAATGGAATGATGTACAACCATTGTATCATTCTTCTATTAGTTGTGTATAAGAGCCTTGCATTTCTGCATTATCTGTCAAAATACTCCCACTGGCTGAAGGGCGTACTCTAAGTACCCAATCTTCACCAGATACTCCCACTGAATCCTTGTTTAGGTCATTCGACAAGTGTTCATTTTCTGTGTTATCTTGTGGTTCTTGAATTTCTTCAAGTTCTATCTCTGTGCAACAATGTTCCTTGTAGACATATTCTTCTTTAAGGAAAGTTGCGTTCCTGAAAACAATGACCTTATGTTCTCCAGGAAGATAGAAGTAGTACCCCTTAGTTTCCTTTGGATACCCCACGAAGTAACATTTCTCACTTTTAGATTCCAACTTGTCAGTGAGCATCTTCTTGACATATGCAGGGCACCCCCAGGGTCTCATATATTTAAGAGTTGGTTTATTGCCATACCATATCTGATAGGGTGTCTTTTCTACTAACTTGGAGGGAACCCTGTTCAGAATATATAGAGAGGTTTGTATAGCATGTCCCCAAAGGTATGTCGGTAGAGCTGAAGAGCTCATCATGGATCGAACCATATCCAATAAGGTTCAATTTCTCCTTTCGAAAACACCATTCATGTGTGGTGTTCCTGGAGGTGTCCATTCTGATTGGACTCTATGCAGCTTTAAGTAATCTAGAAAATCCTTGCTCAAGTACTCACCTCCTCGATCCGATCAGAGGGTCTTGATATTTGTTGCAACTTGCTTCTCTACTTTCGACTTGTACTCCTTGAACTTCTCAAAAGCCTTGGATTTGTGTCTCATAAGATACACATACACATACCTTGTGAAGTCGTCAGTAAAATTGATGAAGTATGGGAAGCCTCCTTTAGCTTGAGTCGAGAATGGCCCACATACATCAGTATGGACCAACTCAAGCACCTCCTTGGCTCGCACACCTTTCCCAGAGAGTGGTTTATTGGTCATCTTTCCTCTCAAGCAAAATTCGCAGTTACCATAAGACTCCAAGTCAAATGGTTTGAGGTAGTCTAACTTCCTCAATCTTGCTATCCTTGATTCGTTGATATGACCAAGTCTGCAGTGCCATAGGTAGGTAGAGTTTCTATTACTTGTCTTGACTCATTTATTTTGTACATTGAATATCTCTCGACTACAGTTCAGTGTATATAATCCATCCACAAGAGGAGCAGTTCCATATATAACATTATTAAAAGACAGTACGTGACTGCCATTATAAATATATGAGGAAAAACCCTTCATGTCCAACACTGGGATAGAAATAATATTCCTCATTAACGAGGGAACATAAAAACAATCATTCAACATTAAACAATGGCTGGAAGGTAAATTTAATCTATAAGTCCCTACGAGCTCAGCATCCACTCGTGCTCCATTTCCAATGCGTAGGTCTACCTCTCTCGGTCCAACCTTCCTGCTATCAGTTAGCCCCTGTACATTTGTAAATGTACAAATGTGTGAGCCACAAGCGGTATCCAATACCCAGGAATGAGAGTTATTTATAGACATATTTATTTCAATGACGTACATACCTTGTCCACCAAAGGCAGGAGCACCTGGTGCTTTTTCTCCTCCTGGTGCCGTGCAGTCCTTTTTCTAATGCCCTTTCATATGGAATTTGAGGCATTCATCCTTAGCCACGCTTACCTTCTTCTTCAGACCTCCCCTGGGCTTAGCTGAGGGCGCAGCGATTGCCTTGCCCTTCTTCTTCTGCCATTCCTTGCCTTTCGGCTTGGGTCGACTAGAAGAGCTCACCATGAGCACAACTTTGCCTTTGGAAGTGGAGGACTCAATGGTCTTGAGCATGTTGTGCAGCTCTGGTAAAGTTGCCTTCATTCCATTAATGTTGAAGTTCACTATGAAGTTCTCAAAGGAACGAGGGAGAGAGTTCAGGATGAGTGTGGTAACGACATTCTTTTCAAGCTTCGTTCCAATTGAAGCAAGCCTCTCTATCAGCCCTATCATCTTCAGCACATGCTGCGAGACCAGGCCCCCTTCATTGAGCTTACACTTGAAGAGTTCTATTAGCAACTCATATTCCATTGTATGGGATTGAGAGTCATAGAGGCTCTTCAAGTGTTCGAGCATCTCATTGGGCCCCATGTTCTCATGCTGTCTCTGAAGTTCCATAGACATGGAAGACAGCATTACGCATTACGCCGAAGTGGCATCATCTAGATATTTTTGGTAAGCATCTTTATCAAATGAGGCATATTCTTCAGAATCTGTCGCATGGACTGTTGGGAACACCGTGTCCAACATGTATTCAATTTTCTCTTGTCTCACTACTATTTGCAAATTCCTTAACCAGTCACGGTAGTTCGGTCCAGTAAGTTTATTCATTTCAATCAACATTTTCAACGATAAGTTTGACATCTTTAATAATCTGAAGAATTAGATAGACCAGAAATCAAATTCAAAATCTATTTCCTATTATACACATTCATTTAGGCTAATCGATAAAGCCTTTTGTTTAATTAGCTCCCACTATTTTAACATACTTCTACGACCCCATGGTAGAATACATACCTATATTAATTGAGGTCATAATGGGCCAAGATCCAAGCCTATGTTATCTCCGCGTTTGCTTTGGCTGATAACTTCAACAACATATCTTGGTAGGTTCTAAACCAATTGCAAAACTTATTCGCAACTCTTGGTTATCAAACTATTACATTTAATCTTGCGTCCTTAGATTAGTCCGACACTTTGGCGCCAAGATTTGTCTAAGCAAGTCAACCCCATTACACGATTGCGTTTATGTATCTAAGAAAATTTGGCCTTTGTGAGAAAACACTTTGGTGTAAATACCCACAAAAGTTTATCATTTACCTTTACATTAAAACACATCTATGAAAGAGTTTGGGTCCTCGTAGACTTAGAGCAAATGCTTTGGCATAAATACATGTATCGCCGAAAAGGATTTTGCACTCTAACAATTATAATGGACGACACGTTTTAATTTAGACTTGTATTTAATGTTTTGGGGAACATTTTAATTCAAGGTTCTAACCAAGATCAACTCTTTAATGCCATATCCAATATGACATCTTAACATCATACAAAACTAATAACACATATAGTTTGGGAACCGTCAACCCAATATGCATGATATAAGATGGTTTAATCAAATATTGGGCGCCGCCTGCCTAGACAGTTATAGCGGACGCTATTCTAGTAATTTAAATGACAAACAATTTGACATTTAGCACATAAATAGTATACTTATCAAATATACTATATAATAATAATCATTGGTTAAACATTATGAACAAATTCGACCGTCGGGGCCGCGATGCTAATTATTAGGGTCGCGGCGCCAGGGAGGCAGAAACTGAATTTCTGCTTCTGCAATGCATTAGAGTTGCGGCGCTCCACCATGGGGTCGTGGCACTTGCAAGGCAGAAACCTTCGGCTTGCATTAGGGTCGCGGCGCTTCACCATGGGGCCACGACGCCTAATGTCCAGAAAGTCCGAAACATAAAAAATGAAGCATTAGGGCCGCCTTGAAACCTTAGCAAGCGCCGCGGCGCCCTACCTTAGGGCCGCGGTGCCGATGTCCAGACAAACGTTTTTGTGTTGATTCTTCAAAATCGTCCGACCCCTAAATCCAATTTAGGGATCAAATCACAGGTCCTTTATCATTACCCACCATTATCAATAACGCCCATATCGACCATAATCCGTTTTTAGCCGTGCACCGTGCAATGAACCGGACAATGCACTTTGGCTTAGTTCGAGTTAGATTGGAATGACTTCCTCGAGTTAGCGTAGGAAATAATTTAGGGCGATATCAAAAGGTCAACATTTGTTCAAGACATGCAGGATTTCAAGAAACCTCGTTTTAATTCAATTTTATATTTAACCCATATTATTACTTTATTTAATTGTTATATAACCATTGAACCAGGCTGAGCTCTGATACCACTGTAGGGTTTTTGTTGGGTACAAAGCACATAAGTAAGGCACATCGGAAGTTTAAAATTTGTTTCTTACTTACCCCAACAATACTTCTGGTATGGTTATACAACAATTAAACTTGTAACATAAAGCATAAACTTACAAGTTTGAATGTCTGAAATCTTTTTCTACTATAAGGTGCACACGCAGTTGCCCTTCCGATTGCAAGCTTCAATGTATTTCTCCTTCGGAAAGCTAGGAAATTCGGTAGAGGTTCGAGAGAATATTTGATTCTAAGTCTCTAAGGCTTAGAATGATTTTCAGAAAATTTGTGTGTTAATAATGAAAGGGAATGCCTCTATTTATAGTTGAATATTAGGTCAAAACTGAATTAAAACGACCCTAGGGTATGGGCGTCGCGACGCTCGACGTGCACCTGCACTGTCTCGATTTATTTTTCGTGCATTCTTAATTAAATCCAAAATCCAATTTTGACTTAATTAAAATAATCATTATTCATTTAAATATCTCGATTCCAAATCGAACATTTAATTTACTCTCTCAATACATCCTTAGATCGAAACGGACAATCGACATAGTGTGACCCTACAAGCCTTCTCATATTGACATTAATCAAATTATGGTCTATGCGGAACTCCTAGATGGCGCCGAAAGACGAACTCAATATGTGAAATACGTTTACGTGAATCTAGTAAACTCAACCTTTATGTGGTAAGATAAAATTCTTCCATTCACGACACACCCGATCAAGCTTAGGATTTGTCAAGTGTCTATTCAAATGGCTTAATCATTGTATCTCATCTATATTAGTTGACAACTAGACCATATTCTAAATACGTCTATTGCGTTGGCCAACGACTTAGACAACTTAATATCACTGAGAATATGAGTGTTCTCCCGAGTATACATTCGAGGAATGAATCCTAATCTTGGCTCAACTACCACCTTTAATCCACATCGTAATGTACCCAATACAAGCCGTATCTCAACCTATAAGGCATTTGAGCTTAGGATGGGATCAAAGTACATTACTTTGTAGACAGGGCGCGTATTGACCTCAAGTCTAAGGACTTCTATCTCCCACACGCTGATCATACTTTAGAAAAGTATAACAAACAGCATATCAGCAGGGTATATCAATACTTCCAAAGTATCCATGTGTCCATAACGAGTAGCCATTATTCGTAGCAGCTGAGACATACTACATCCTCTAAGGATGTGATGCAGACCACATGTCAACTTATCATATATCATCGACATCTCATTCTCGATGATCATTAGTCGAGACTATTTTAAGAGTTACGCTCTATCATGAATATCTCACTCTATTAATGACAACGTAAGCTCAAGGGATGCACATTAATGAATAATTACAAACAATCAAATAATAATTCAATAATTGCAAATGCCAAAATATTAATCTCCATTAATAACAATGTGAATGTGTGTAAAGTACATTTGTCCTAATACAGATTGTCTCTAGGACATAAATATACTTTCAGAAACAATATTCATTCATTACTAATTCTTGATTTCTTTTGTAATTCAGGGAGGAAGCTGATGACAAAAAACTATAAATTCATTATATCATCATTTTATCAACATTGAATCAATCAGTCACCATATTGTCATGGAGACTGTGCTTGAATAAGGACTTCAGGAGGATAGTTTGTTGTGTGTGCAACAGAATGGATCGGAAAAATAACCCATAGTGTCAGGAGCCCCTTTTAGTGACAGTGCTATATTAAAAATTACATTGAACTATATGCACTTAATTTATTAATTTGGAAGGAATTTGATGGTTTCATTTCAGACCATGGTATTATAAAAATACTTGTGGACACTAGTTGTTTGTTGGAAAGTCCATTGGACTGCATACAACAATGTTGGGGAGAGAAGGTTCCCCCAGTTCTCTTGTACGTAGTTCGATGGACTTCCCCACAAACAACTAATACGTGGAATTATTTGTATCAGTCTACATATAATTATATCTAAATTCATTCACAACCAACCAGTTAACCGAAACCTATTTTTAAAAGACCCAACTTATTAACTCAATCCTATTGCTTTTATATTAACTTTTTCCTTTTGATAGCCAAGTCTATTTTATGTGGTTATGATTAGATGGATGAACTCTAATTTCCGCTTCTTATTAACTTGTTTTGTGTTCTACCATAGGTGTTTCTTACCTTTAAAACACTTTATTATTTTTATCTTTTAAAAAAAAGTTTGGGTTAATAGTTGGGTTGTGAATAGATTTGGCTTTACGTGGATCAATAAAAATAATGTCACATATTTAACTAAAAAAAATCATATTTCCTACGTCATCTTCTGTTTAAAGGAGGGCCAGTTTTTGGCTTAAATTTAACGTTGGGGCATTTTTAATTGAATAGGTGAAAGGAAGAGGCAAAATTGATCTAATAGGTGGAAGGAAGGAATTTGGAGCAATTTTTAATACATTGAGGCTGTGTTTTACCCTTTTCCATTTTCAATATACTATTTTCCCATGAATAGTTAGTACTCCCTCCGTCCCAATTTAAGTGTCTTAGTTTGATTAGATACAGAGTTTAAGAAACAAAAGAAGACTTTTGAATCTTATGATCTTTAATTAAAGATGCGTGGGTCATTTAAATCTTGTGATATTAAACTAGTCAAAACATACTAAATATAGAAAGAGACACTTTTTTGGGACAAACCAAAAAAGAAAGTAAAATACTTAAATTGAAACGGAGGGAGTAGTAGTTATTTTTTTGTTAACACAATAGTGAAAGAATTCTTCTACATTATCCGTCCACAGAAGTTAAATTTCCTATATTCCATTATTTTTATCTATCGAAAGTCCTAATAGATGTGCCCGATATGTTTATTGCTTACCTGATATAAAAAATATTGCTCTATCCAAATGTATATAGACAATGACGAATTTCAGAAACTTCTTTAAACCAAAAGTATATTCTTTTCCATTTTCATTTATAGTTGACTTGTTTGTCCTACATACTCTTATCATTTTAAAAAGTTAGATTAAACGAAACCAAATTCAAAATTACTTGGGTTTGACATGCCATTTCAAGTTTGTTGTTGCTAGATCCATGAACTACATGGTTAGATTTGTTCCCTTACATTATTTATCTTGCCTTCTTAATTTATTTATTCGAATTATAAGCAACCGCCGGAATATTTTGGACTGCATTCAGTAATATAGCGGTTAACTTATGAATAAAAAAGTACAACTTAATATAGTAGCTAGTACTTATCTTAATTTGTTGATAGCACACCTTTATATTTATTTTAAACTTCTTCCACTATTCCCCTATTAAATATTTCGTTAAATTGATAATTTTTTACTGTTGACATTAGAAAGTGACTTGTGCTCCTATGAATGCTAATTTGGTAGTTATGAAGTATGTTAAGTCGTCATTTCTAGACATTTATTTTAAGTGAAAATCTTTAGAAAGGTTATTTATTATGGCCAATTCGTATAAATAGCGTTTACTCAGCTTTATGATCGTTGATGTTACATCACTTGTAGCATTATCAGTTTTGTTTGAATATTAGAAATCACAATTAACACATAATTTTTCTTCTTTCATGTTTTTTAATCTTACACTTATAATATTTAGAAAATTAGAGCAAATCAACTTCTACGTATCCTAATGTCGAGAGCCCGCTTATTCCGGGAGGCCACATATATAAGTGATGACCCTAATAGAACCAATCAACCAAACATGAGTTTAATAAATGACATATGTTTTCTTGCCTTCAAAAGTCATGTTTTTGTTTTTCTTCAACTTGATAAAATACATAGTATGAAGCGGAAAATATGAAACTGAGAAAGAATAGTAATACTTTTGCCGACTTCAATATTTTAACTACCAATTTAAATTAGGCTACATTAATTAAATCATGACGAAATTTTTTTAAGGGGAAAATTAGGTTGATCAATGCGTAACGGCATCACTAATCACATATCATATTTATATTTTCCAAGATAATTAGGAAAAGAAATATGCAAGTTATGTGAGATTAATTAGACTGATCAAATGAAAAAAAAACATTCAATTTATTATATGCGGCCTCCTTCTGATTTAAAACACGGGGAAGCAATGGATGGTCAACTCAACAACATCATTAATCATATATCATAGTCAAGCTTTGCTTCATTATTTTCCTTATGTAGACAAAATATTTCTTCTCATTTTGCTTCATAGATCATTTTGAACTTTTTTAAAGAAGTTATTTTGAATTCCTACTATTTATTTAATCAAATCAATTTTTATGTTCCTATACACACAATATACACTACTAGAAAATGTACCTATGGCAACGGTTCCATATTTGTTTCGATATATACCAAAACCGTTGCCATAGACCTATTGCAACGGTCTATGGCAACGGTTTTGGTGTGTTACAACAACTAGCGTTGCAATAGGTCTATTGCAAAGGTTTCGTGCGACGGTTGTAGACCTGTCTATTGCAACAGTTGTTGAGTCAAATGGAATAGTTAAAAACCGTTGCTATATCATATTGTGCAAAGGTTATTAGCAACAATTGAAACAGTTATTAGGAACTATCGCAACATTTATTTGGAGCTATTGTAACTGCGTTTAGGAGTTATTGCAACAGTTTAATAAATCAACAATATACTCTTTTATTTGGTTGTAATTAATTATTTACTAATATAGTAACATAAAACAACAACAACATACCAAGTGAAATCCCACAACGTGGGTCTGGGGAGGGTAGAGTGTACGCAGACCTTACCTCTACCTTGGTAAGTAGAGCGACTATATTCGAGAGACCCTCGGCTCAAGACAAATCATAAGCACAAGCAAAGCAAGAGAAACGGTCAGATCCGGACAAGAAATTTAAAGCAGTATGTAAATGCTGGAATCAAAAGCGAATAAGCAATGTTAGCACATTCGGAGAAAAGGAGCAGTAACTAACACAGGTAAATAGGTTAAACAAAGTACACTAAAGAACACATAGCAGCAGAAATCAAACGATACTATAAAGCAATACTGCGCCTACTAGTGTGATAGGATAAGCGTGCCTACAATAATAACACTACAACTACAAGTTTGTAAGTGTATGTAGGACTACGCTCGACTACCTACTACCCTTCTACCATAATTTGTGTCCTCCCCAACCCCCTATCTAAGGTCATATACTTAGTAAATTACACATGCTCCATATCATGTCTAATCACGTCTCTCCAATACTTCTTCGGCCTACCTCTACCCCTCCTGAACCAATCCATAGCCAACCTCTCATACCTCTGCACTGAGGCATTTGTGACTCGCTTGTGCACATGCCCGAACCATCTCAACCTCGCTTTCTGCATTTTTTCCTCCACCGAGGCCACACCCACTCTGTCTTGGATATCATCATTTCTAATCCTATCCATCATAGTATGCACACACATCAATCTCAGCATCCCCATGTCCGCAACTTTCATCTTTTGGATGTGCGAAGTCTGACTGGCCAATACTCTGCCCCATACAACATAGTCGGTCTAACCACCACCCTATAGAACTTGCCTTTAAGTTTTGGTGGCACCTTTATATCACACAAGACTCCAGATGCGAGCCTCCATTTCATCCACCCTGCCCCAATACGATGTGTGACATCGTCATCAATCTCTCAATTCCCTTGGATAATAGACCCGAGGTACTTGAAGCTTTCTTTCTTCGGAATGACCTAAGTACTAAGCCTCACCTCCACGCCTATCTCAAGGTCCTTCCCGGTACTGAACTTGCACTCCATGTATTTTTTTCTTGGTCCTACTCAGCCTGAACCCTTTAGACTCCAGAGTATGTCTCCAAACCTCTACCTTAGCATTCACTCCACTGCGAGTCTCATCAATCAGGACTATGTTGTGTTGCGAATAACATATACCATGGAACCTCCTCTTGGATTTGTCGTGTCAGTCCATCCATCACCAAGGCAAATAAGAATGGACTAAGAGTTGATTCCTAGCGCAACCTCATCGTCACTGGAAAGTGCTCTGAGTCCCCTCCTACTATCCGTACCCTGGTCTTGGCTCCATCATATATATCCTTGATCGCCCTAGTGTACACCACATGTACACCTCTAACCTCGAAACATCTCCATAGAATCTCCCTACGGACTTTGTCGTATGCCTTCTCGAGGTCTATGAAAACCATATGTAAGTCTGTCTTCCTCTCCCTATACTACTCCACCAATCTCCTAATAAGATAAATGACTTCTGTAGTCGAACTCCCCGGTATGAATCCAAACTAGTCTTAAAAATAGAGACGCCTCTACTAACTCTCATCTCCACGACCCTTTCCAAAACTTTCATAATGTGGCTTAGCAGCTTGATACCCTAATAGTTGTTGCAACTCTGGATATCACCTTTTTTCTTGTACAAAGGAATCATTGTACTCCACCTTCATTCTTCGGACATTCTCACCGTCTTAAAAATGACGTTAAATAACTCTGTCAGCCACTCCAAATCTGTCATGCCAGTGCTCTTCTAAAATTCAACTGGGATCTCATTAGGACGGGTCGATTGTCCCCTATGCATCCTGCGAACAACACCTTTAACCTCCTCAACCTTAATGCTTCTACAATACCCAAAATCCCGGTACCTACCAGATTGCTCCAGGTCTCCCAGCACAATGTCCTATCTCCTTCTTCATTCAAGAGTTTATGGAAGTAAGACTGCCACCTCCGCCTAATATGCGCATCCTCCTCCAGTACTTTGCCATCCTCGTCCTTGATGAACCTCACGTGATCGAAGTCACAACCCCCATCTCCCTCGCTTTAGCTAGTTTGTACAACTTCTTATCCCCGCCTTTTCCTCTAATTCCACATACAAACATTCAAAAGTTGTCGTTTTCATCACCATAACCGCTAGCTTTGCCTCTTTCCTCGCCATCTTATACAATTCCCTATTAGTCCACTTTTCCACCTCATACTTGATTTCTACCAATTTCGCATACGCCGCAATAGAGTAACATAAAATAAATTGACATTTACATATATGAGGAGAGAAATTTATTCTTAATCACAATTAAAATCTAACATATTCAACAAGTATTCTCCATATATAAAAGCAAAATATACAATATCATGCATTTGACAAAAATGCAATTTTATTGAAAATGGTTTACCCATAACCCGTAGGTTCTAAATCCAAAAAATCAGTTAAAACTATCCACAAATCGACCTCCAATTTCAATAAAATCATAATCCTAACTTTAGGCCTAACCCTCCCCCCCCCCATCCAAAAAACATACAGTAATTAAAACTCATATCTGCTTAGAGCCTCGAAATTCAAACCCAACCTCAAATTCATAGTTTCCAATCGGTTACAAGTCCATACATATAAAATTTGTCCAAATTAGAGTCCGTTTGCCCATCCAAATCCCCAAAATATTCTAATTTGGGTTTATGTCAAAACCCAAAAATAGGCTATAAATCTTAAAGTCTAACATATTAAATCACTTCAAATTTGAATATAATAATCATAATATGGTAGAAAATCATTACCTTGAAGCCCATCTAGAAAATCCACTCTAAAATCCAAGTCCAAATAGCTCCATTTGGACAAAAATAGTGAAATAATGAAGAAATTTGTGAAATAGGTTTATATAGGGGAAAGTCAACACAGCTTATGGTACGTCGCGAGGTAGCTGATTGGCACCAGATACCAGCAACTTACCACCTCACTAAATTAGCTCTAAAAACCTCATACGACCTCAGAATTTGACGATTCAATTTGGTACGACTAACGAATTTTGATATACATCTATCCCAACAATCAAAACTCAACTCCGACATCAAATGCATATAATGGTACATCAAAAATGTTGGAGGCTTTCAACTTACGCCAATGGTTCAAACCCCATAACCTGACCAAACGAGATCCAAATCCAATTTCAAAAGTTCCTACAAGTCACAAATGATCATACGGAGTCAACAAATTTCAAATCTAAGTCCTATTTCACCATAAATAGGCATATTAACTACTAAAACCGACTTAATTGTCAAAAACCAACCAATCGTGCTTGAAAATTAGTCCAGTCAATTTCTACATATTATAAATAATATTACAAATCTGATGAAATATTCAGGTCATCAATCAGAGCATGTTTTCATAAAACGAGCAATTAATTCAAATAATTAAACTCCGGGATTTCGAAAATGAAACCTTCTCCTAAAGTGAACCAAATCATATTTGTTTGACTTCAAATTTTGCAAGCAAATTAAAATAATTATTACAGAACTTCTGAAATAGAGGATACAAAAATCAGTGTATCGATTCTCTAAATGACGACATAGTCATTATAATCTCCCCTACTGAAACTCTAGTTCGTCCTCGAACGAGGAAAATGGTCCATATGAATGGAAACAACCGGCTTAACCATACCACTACAATCTTCACCAATTGCCAACTCCACCATATGGCACAACTACGCCACCAATTCATCGAAAATTTCACTAAATCCTAAATTTCTCAATATTTTTGGCAGAGATTTCTTTG
This sequence comes from Anisodus tanguticus, assembly GCA_034509755.1. Classification (NCBI taxonomy): domain Eukaryota; kingdom Viridiplantae; phylum Streptophyta; class Magnoliopsida; order Solanales; family Solanaceae; genus Anisodus; species Anisodus tanguticus. Next base: position 16,643,755 of record CM067546.1, on the reverse strand, counting down.
TAAATTGGACTATCGCCAAACATGAAACAACACAACATCAACATTTACAATAGATACCCTCTCAAGATATCACTTAATAGAATCCAAGAGTCAACACATCACATGTGGTCCCACACAATCACGATATCAACAAAGCAAAAGTACCATAAAAATATACAATGACAAGAACATATCGAAGAATGACATCTCCTACCATATAATGTCTCAAATGGTGTCATCTCAATGCTCTAATGGTAACTATCACTGTAAGAAAATTCTGTCAAAGGTAAGAACTGATCCTAATGATCACTGAATTCAATCACACTGGCCCGTAACATATCCTCAAGAAACTAAATAGTCCATTATGAGTGACCATCAGTCTGAGGAAGAAAGGCTTTACTAAGCTCCACCCGAGTACCAGATCATTCTGTATAGATCGGCATAAATGAGATGTGAATTGTGTGCCCCAATCCAAAATTATAGAACTGGACATCCCCTATAAACTAACTATCTCTCGGATGTAGATCTTGGCCAACTTCTCAGATTGTAAATAGTTTGAACCAGTGATAAATGAGCCGACTTAGTCAAATGTTCTACAATGACCCAATTGCACCAAATTCTCCCCAAATCCATGGTAATCCTACCACAAATTCCATAGTAATTTGCTTGTTAACTTAATCCGACAAATCTTCCTTTAACTTAGCTCAATAGTCTGATTCTCCCACATTTGATCTCGTTCTACTTGAAATAACAGATATTAATTATAACCATAACTCTGAATTCAATTGGTTGATTCCATGATTATCATCATAGTCACCACAATTTCTTAATTGAAGGCACAACCCATTGTCAAAACTATACCCGTAAAGTACCCTAATTCTACTTATCTTTCTTCTACACTTTCCAAAGTCGTCTTTAGTACTAGGAAGCACGTTGCCACATACCGCGAGTATAAATCATGAGTCTCTATAACCAAAAATATTTTGTGCTTGTACCGAGCCAATCCTATGCATTTTTGTAAAAAACATGACCTTATCCAAGACAATTACACAAATTTAAAATCCCTTAGTTTTGCTTCTTCTAAAACTACTGAATCAACACTCATCGTGATGTATATAAGGATGGGAATAAGTGGGTAGGTTGGTCGAAGTTGGATTGGAACCGGATGGACACAAAAATGGGAGTCAAATGGGGGTTGACAGGTTCGGATAGTTTACCAAGCAGTGTTGGTTTGGGGGGGGGAGGGGGTGTGCGGATAATTTAGGGTGGTGTCAAGTTAAGGCATTTGGAGGGGGTGTTCTAGACACGTTGTGGGATATGTTGGTGGTTGGATGGTGGTAAGGTAGCGTAATCTAGCCGAGGCAGGAAGGTATGATGGTCAAACTCGGTAAGGACGGTGGAGTAGTTGGTTGGGGTGTTCGGGTAGTTTTAGGAGGTTTAGGTTAATGTCCTATTGGGTGGAGGTTGGTGAAGTATTGTGATGTGTTGTGGTGAAAAGAATGAGGCAGTTTAAAAAATGATTGAGCATGAATTGATGGACAGAATTGTGGGTGGATAAGACAATGAAAGCTGAGAAGACCTTCAATGTATTCGTCACCAAGTAACCAGTTAAACCTTGGCTTGACTATAGTTAGATCACAAAAGTTCTAACTAGACATACACCGAGGATTTGGACCACAAAAGGATCGAGGTTTGGACCACAAAAGGACAGATGGCCCACAAAAGGACCAACTAAGATAAGCAACACAAAAGTTGAATAACTTAGCAAAGTTTGAGTAAAACTCAAATATATTTTATATAACTTCAATGTCTATTTACATCAACTACGTGCCCTATTTATACTAATGCTAGACCTTATAGAAGAGGAAACAAGAAAGGCACAAACAATGTACCATTCGGCCGAATGGGAAAGAAAATTGGTCCGGCCTATTAGGGGGGGAGGAAGTACCCAACTCTTCATGTTCTCTAGGCCATCCTTTTCTGTCATCCATGTAGATAAGTGAATGAACTAGCTAGTTCATGAATTACCTCTTTGGAACCTAGGTTCGGCCGAGAATGGGAAAGGGAACGACCAACTCTTCATGTTTTCTAGGCCACCCTTTTGTGTGATCCATGTAGATAAGTGCATGAACTAGTTAGTTTATGAATTACCTCCTTGGAAGCTTCTTCTTCTAGAAGGTTCTTGGCCTTGTTACCTTATTCTATTACATGGCATATTAATTATGTCTGAAGGAGAACTAGTAGTTAAGCTAGGAATTAAAAATAAGCTAAAAGATAGTGGTCTCGGCCAAGACCTTCATAAAAGCCAAAATAAACATGTTCCTTCTTGGATCTTCACATCCAATCTTCAACTCCACTACATATTCCATTCCATAATAGGCATGTCACCCTAGGACGGTCGACAATATTTGGAACTCCGCTCAAATTACCTCGCGACTCATTTTGGAAGCTTAAGTTCACGACCTTTCTTTCATCAATCTCCCCTTCTTTAATAGAATTGGCCCTCAAATTCTCGTCAACCATGCAATGTTACCACTTTCTTCAAATGATGGGAGATCAAACTGTAGAGTTCGGTCATTTTTCCTTTCAAGTCCGTAATATATGTTGCATCATTTGTCTATTGACAAGCAATTAAGTGAGCCATCTTTGAGAATCTATCCACAACCACCATGATAGAGTCCTTGCCCCGTTGCGTTCTTGGTAAGACGGGGATGAAATCCAACCTCACACCTTCCCATGGTTGCTCCGGAACCGGTAAAGGAGTATACAATCCTTTGTGGAAGAAAAAATTAGCTTTTGACAAGTGGAACACCTACTTACCACTCAATTTACATTTTTATCCACCCGTGGCCAGTAAACGTGTTCTTGTAGAATCTGAAAAGTTTCCACTATCCCACATGTCCAGCATGCCCACCCGAATGTTTAGGTTGCATTTCATATACAAGTAATTCTCTCATGGAACATTTAGGTACACACAATTTGTTCCCTTTAAAAAAGAAACCTTCTACTATGGAATAAGAAATATGAACTTCATTATTACATTCTATCAACTCGGGATCTCGTTCATAGATTCCTTTGGCACTTCAGATCCCACAAGTTTTTATTCATGCGCGGACAACATTATGTACCTTCGGGAAAGTGCTTCCGTCACTATGTTGGCTTTGCCATCTTTGTGCCTTATAGAGAATGTGAAATTTTGCAAGTACGCTACCCACTTAGCATGCCTTGGATTTAACTTTCTTAGCCCATGTAAATACTTCAAGGATTCATGATTCAAATATAAGACAAAGGATTTTGGCCTCAAATGATGTTCCCATCGGACCAAGGATCTCACAATATAAATTTCCTTGTCACAAGTAGAATAATTGAGCCGTGCACCACCCAATTTTTTACTAAAGAAAGAAACGGGTCATTTGTCTTGAATCAAGACGATACCAACACCAATTCCACTAGCATCGTATTCCATTTCAAATAGCTTCTCAAGTTTTGGAATAGCTAGAGCCGGTGCTTCACATATCCTTCCCTCCAAGGTTTCTAAAGATCTTTGTGCTCCTTGGTGCCATTTAAACTCATCATTTCTCCTTTACTCAGTGATAGGGGCAGAAAGGGTAGAACAATCTCGAATGAAATGACGATAAAAAGAAGCAAAACCATGGAAATTTCTCCCCGCACATACATTCATAGGCTCGGGCCAACTTCGGATAGTTTCCACTTTGAGTGGACTCATAAGAATGCCCTTAGATGATACTATGTATCTCATGAATTGTCATAGTACCCCGTGTATGATCCTTATGAAAGAGCTTGGAGAATTACACAACCCAAACGGCATCACAAGTCATTCGTACAAACCATACGGGATGTTGAAAGCCATCTTCCATTCATCTCCCTCTCGGATCCTCATTTGTTGGTAGCCACTCCTCAAATCTATCTTGGAGAACAACATGGCCCCACTCAATTCATCCAAGAGATCATCCAACCTCGGCATATGAAACTTGTAATCCACGGTGATGTTATTGGACGCTCGGCTATCCATACACATGTGCCAAGTTTCATCTTTCTTTGTCACCAACAAGGCTGGTATCGCACATGGACTAAGGCTCTCTCGGACAAATACTTTGTTTATAAATTCTTACACTTGTATTTGCGACTCCTTAGCCTCCTCTGGATTGTATCTATAGTCTTTTATTGGTGGTAATCCGAGTGCAAGATCATCCGTCAAAATATCTTCTGATTCCTTCAAGAGTTCCTTCGAGTTGGCATCTTCAACCGTATCACCCAAAAGACTCTTCTTCTCTTCGCGCACCAATATATCTATAGAACTCCCCTTCTTTGACTCCTCTTCTATCTCTGATACATTGAGCAAGAGGGCTTCAGATTTCTCCTTGCATTTCTTGGCATTTTGGATCTTTATTTTCTTCACCTCACTAGGTACAATGGTATCAACCGGATCTTCTTATCATCCTTTTGAAAAGAATAGACATTTTTTTCTCCATCATGTTTCACCTTCCGATCGAATTGCCGTGGCCGACCCAATAAAATATGACAAGTATCCATAGGTAGGATGTCACATCATATTTCATCTTCATACCTGCCAATCCTAAAACTAACAAGAGTTTGTTGCATTAACTTTAGCTCTTCGTCTTTGTTCACCCATTGAAGATCATATGGTTTAGGATGGTTGCGGGCAGGTCATTTCAATTTTTCCACCATTTCCATGAGTCCATATTGGTACAACTTTCTCCATCAATGATCATATTGCATACCTTGTTATGTACCTTGCATCGAGTGTAAAATAGTTGCTCTCTTTGCGTCTCCTCATGTTCTTCAAGTTGAATACTCAACGCATGTGGGAGTACTAAACATTCACATTTCTTCGCAAGATCAACATTTTCCTCTAAGACCTCCTTGACTTTGGGTTCCTGAATAAGAAAGGAATCCCCACACTCCTGATATTCTTTCATCTCATGCCTTGGGCTATTTTGTACAACTCTGGACTCGGCATTATTAATCACGGTACGCCCCGCAAATTCTCTTCTCAAGATTTGTGCTTGTTTCGCAAAAAGGTCACTTACGATCCTCTAAAGTTCTTTTATGTTAGCCATAGTGTTAAGGCGTGGGACAGGAACGCCTTTCTCTGATACCAATCTGATGTTTATAAGGAGGGGAATATCTGGGTAAGTTAGTTAAAGTTGGATTGGAACCGGATGGACACGAAAATGGGAGTCAAGTGGGGGTTGGCGAGTTTAGACGGTTTATCGGGCAGTGTTGGTTTGAGGGGCGGGGATGTGCGGGTAGTTTACGGTGGTGTCGGCTTAAGGCATTTGGAAAGGGTGTTCTAGACACATTTTGGGATATGTTGGTGGTCAGTACTTGGTGGTTGGATGGTGGTAAGGTGGCAGAATCTGGCCAGGGCAGTAAGGTATGACGGTGGAACTCGGTAAGGACGGTGGAACTCGGTAAGGACGGTGGAGTAGTTGGTTGGGTTGTTCGGGTGGTTTTGGGAGGTTTTGGTTAATGGCCTTTTGGGTGGAGGTTGGTGAAGTGTTGTGATATGTTGTGGTTAAAAGAATGAAGTAGTTTGAACAAGGATTGAGCACAAAATGGATGGACAAAATCATGGGCGAATAAGACAATGAAAGTCGAGAATACCTTCAATGTATTCATTACCAAGTAACCGGATAGAACCTTGGCTTGGATATACTTAGATCACAAAAGTTCTAACTAGAATTACACTGAGGGTTTGGACCACAAAAGGACCAAGGGGTGACCCACAAAATGATCGAGCAACACAAAAGTTGAATAACATAGCAAAGCTTGAGTAAAACTCAAATAAATTTCATATAACTTCAACAATTATTTACATCAACTACATGCCCTATTTATACTAATGCTAAACCTTCTAGAAGAGGAAACAAGAAAGACACAAACAATGTACCATTCGGCCGAATGGGAAAGGGGAATTGGTTCGGCCTATTGGGGGGGGAAGTACCCAACTCTTCATGTTCTCTAGGCCACCATTTTATTTTATCCATGTAGATAAGTGCATGAACTAGCTAGTTCATGAATTACCTCTTTGGAAGCTTCTTCATCTAGATGGTTCTTGGCCATGTCACCTTATTCTATTACATGGCATATTAATTATATCTTAAGGAGAACTAATAGTTAAGCTAGGAATTAAAAATAGGCTAAAAGATAGTGGTCTCGGCCAAGACCTACATAAAAGCCGAAAATAAACATGTTCCTTCTTGGATCTTCACATCCAATCTTCAACTCCACTCCATATTTCATTCCATAATAGGAATGTCACCCTAGGACAGTCGACAATCTTTGGCACTCCGAGCAAATCACCTCGAGGCTCATTTTGGAAGCTTAAGTTCACGGCCTTTCTTTCATCACATCATTCAATTCCTCTTAATCCTTCAAATTATGTACTATGCACACCATCCTAGTGATTATCTTACCATGCCAAATTTGTAAAAATCAACTAATCACTCAAAAGACTTCCCATATCCATTTGTACTTCCTCAAACATCACCAACTATTCACGTAGATTATCAGAATTACTCGTAAAGTTGGCATCAATAAAATATTATCTAATCTCCTTTTAAACTCCAATGGCACTCGGTAAACCTGTCATACCTCTATCTTGAATAAAAATCCATCAAATCTTCAGAAATGGATTACTAGAACAACCATAAATCTTTTTGGTAATATATTCAAAAGAACATACCTGACCCGGTTAGAATGCACTATTCCCTGAATGTCACCAATAATGCCCGAACTGTTTCCAAATTTTTATAAAGTGAACAGTAAACCATTCATAAGTCTATGGTGACCCATTCTAATATGTTGTTCCTCAATATTCAACCTCGTGTTGTCGTTCCCAACCTGAAAAGCTAAAATTTGCCCTAGTCATCAACCGAGTACCGATGAAATATACCTTATGAATTTAAATCTTTGTGTTCGTCAATGCGCATTTGTCACCCACATACGATAAAAATTCATGAAATCTAATTACACCAAACTCTCCTCTTCGTACTTTCACAAAACTAGTTTTTCACCTCGAATACTCCAAAGTAAGGCATATGGCCTCGTACTTCACCCTTAACAATCATAAAATCTCTGAGTGCAATACCTTATTACGCCTTTAGCAAGGCCAAGAGTATCAAATCATCCAATACATGTGCCTTACCATGCACAAATACTCTCAAGTTATTCGCATTGGAAATATTCAAGCATACTATTTAACCATCACTTCGACACAGTCTACTACCACAAATATATTCTTACCTCGAATTATGACTGTAACTTTCAATTGTAGTGATTTCTTCTTATCAATCAACTCTAGCTCGTCCATTTCAGGATGCCATAAAATTACCTATCTTGGTACTGCACAAGTTACCTCCTCATTTATTTTCAATCAGAAAGTCACATTGGCACTTGCCATAGACTAAGTCAAATTGTCCATAGACTCCCTTCCTCAATCATACATATCACTTTTACACACTATCTGAAAGATAAAACATAATGTCAACATAACCCATACATGATTCAAGTAGTCGCGCTACTTTAAATTCAAGTTGTATTAATCTTAATCCTCTAAAAATGATAGTAAGAGTATTTATCTTAATGCTTCAGTTTTCATATTCTATTCAAATCACTTTTATCAACCGATAATCACTCAAACTCACTCATGGGGTGGATCAAAATTTTTATAAATCTTGCATAATAGCTAAGCCAAACATGGAGGTTGTAGTAAACCATAGGTCCCAACTGAGAAGGCCCATACAAAGTCATGAAGGTTGCTAGAAAAGGGTCGTACCAATTAGAAGATCAAGGCGGAAGTAAACCTCAAGTACCTATAATGTCAATTATTAGAAGAAGTATTACTCCTAAGGTATGGTGTTCTCATTATTTACTTTGTTTATATTATTCACCAGGTATTCCTTTGTAGCATAGGAAGAAAGTATTTTTGCACCTTGAAAAGGCATCCCGCAATTCTATTATAAAATACGTGTTGTACTCTTTTTCCTTTCGACTAGTTTTTTCTCAATTGGGTTTTTTTGGTAAGAATTTTAATGAGGCAGCAATGTACAACGTATTACGATGAGTCGCGGCTGGTGGTGAATTATCAAGTGCTTGGACCTTCATTCTTCACACTCGAACATTGGGGACTATTTCTACCGCCGGTAGAAATGAAGACGTTTTGAAGTCAATAGAAATGAATAGGCCCATGAGAAGGCTTAGTATTTATCCTTTTATGAAGTAACCTAAGGTACTTCAGACTAGAAGCATATCTCTTCAAACCTAACGACCACCGGTAGGAGGGTGTCTGGAGGAATGAACATTACTATGTTGGGGACTGCCCAACCAAATACTGGGGACTGGACGATTAGACCTTCCTCACATATATATAATCGGAACGACCATACTAGATGAAAATCTGATCAATTTTGCATCTGTCTTCATATTGGTATTTATGGTTATCGTTTTTATGACGACAAAGGGATTTATAAATAAGAGTTTCCTTTTTCCGCACAAGATATTGTCATGAAAAACAAAGTTTGCTACTTCATGTTGATGTTCCTTAAACAAGCCAAAACATGTGACATAATGAACATGAGACGTCTTCTTCTAAAGCACCAAAAATAAAAAGGCCCTCTCTTAGAAAAAACCTTAGTAAGTAAAAGGTAAAAAACCGATTGCATACGCGTCCGGTGACAAAGGTAACCGGATGAAAAGTTTTCCGAAATTTGTAATTTAAAAGTTGTGAAAACATTAAAGACTTGGCAATTAAATGGCTCAAAGGCAGGTACTGAAACTACCGGCTAATGCTCTTCTACCGGACAATGATTGTCTGGCCAAAATGAAACTAGAAGGGTCTTAATTTTTTTTGAGGTAAAAGGGTATTTCCTAGCCTTGAAAATTATTCAGAGGTCAATAAAATGGTTATTCATTTTTAAAAATTAAGTCCCCTAGAATTCGTAAATGAACTTTGTGCAGAAACAAGAGGCATCGAGGCTAGTTCAAACCTTAAAGTATCTCTGATTGGTTGTAATCTAGTCATTAAAAGTGAAAAATGACATGCATGGAATAATGTAGTAGAGGGAAGAAAATAGTCGTTCATGAAAGCCCCAGACTTGAACTGGCCTGGAGAGGGGGAAATTTACAAAATAAGACCTTTGTTTCCGGTCTTCACAATCACCAACAGGAGTTTAACCATAATAAAAGAAAAAAATACAAGGCCTTGAGGCCCGAACAAGAAATTTGTCATCAAGCGGGCGGACCTCCCCAACTATAAGACGATTAGTTAAGTCGTCACTCTCGGAGTTGGTCTCTTAGGTCTCCTGAAGGTATTCTACGGCTAACTCTGTCGTGGATAGATTACTCTCGACATCCATCAAGGCTGAAGGAATATCATGACATCCTTCTTGCATCTTCAGGATGGAAAAATCCCTTGTCAGAGTCGCATCATGTTCATCAGCCTCGTGACGAAGTTGCAGTCTCTGACTCAGGGCTCAAAGGCATGCTTGGGAAGCTTCGATGTTGTTAAGCCGGCCCTGAGCCATATTCAAATCAGCTTGTGCCTAGGATATTCTTGATTGGAGGTTCTAATGAGATGCAGTAAGGGTCCACAAAGACTTATTAGCTTCCTCCAAGCGAAATATTATGGAATCTTTAAGAGACTCAGAGTTTATGTTCTCGGCCAAAAGTGTTACCATTTCAGACCATAAGTGTTGGTTCTCCGCCTTCAGTCATTCTGTCTCTTGAGAAGAGGCAGTCGCTTTGGCTGTTTCCATGACGGATAAAAAGTCGGCATGTCCCTTAAAGAATAATGAATATAGGAGGTCGGCACACTTAGGAAAAGAAATGAATGGTAGAATTGGCAAGCAGTGACAAAAAGGGGAATACACATACCAGAAGGAACAGATCGACCAAATGGGAGAGAAATGCCTCCAAGCTAGTGACGTGAAGTCTTGACCGATTGGCCGAGCGACTTTAATGTTCGATGGAGGGACTACACTTCATTTAGGGTGTGAGGACATTGGAGCCTCAGGAATTTCAAGATTAGGCCTTGTACCTTCAGGAGTGTCTTCCATTTCCTTGGCAGGTTTGCTTGATTCCTCGATAAAAATACCTCCATGGCATTAGGGGCACTTTCACCTTCATCGTCATCGTCAATATGGACCACCTCCCGTGCAACTTCCCTTCATGTGGCGTGGTTTCTAATGCTAGAACCAATCCCCTAGGGAAAGGCACTTTCAGGATCTCTTTCTTTCTGTTTTTAGCTGTTAAAAGTCTCGGTGGAAGCTTTCATGATATTGGTTGAAGCTGCTTCACAGGTAGGGACTCTCCAAGAAGCATATCTCATCTTACGAATGCCTAGAAAGAAAATTATATGAAAATGGGTAAGAGCCCAAAGAGGGGAAGTATCGAGAACATAAGGTGTTGCTGCTCACTGTGGCTCTTTCCATCCACCAAGGTGAAAACATGCTCTTCCAGGTAGTAACCACATCGCGATAAGCTCGCAAAAGGCTAGTCACCTATTTGAAAATTTTGGAGTACAAGTTTAGGCTAAACGTAGGCAGTTGTAAAATGCGAAAGAAAACCAAGGAGAATAGATTGGAGGAAAAAAGTAAGTAGGACCACAAGATGACTTATGAGCAGCATTTCATGCCTAGGGGAAAGGTTCTGATCAAGGGTAGTGTATCAGATCAGTTCTAATCATCACGAACCTGTCATTCCATCCACGATCATAGTCATCCTTAGTGCTGGTGATGAGGTACCAGGTGCCCTGGGAGTATAGGTGAATCCTTCCTCCCAGGAACAATCTCAGGGAGTAGAAGTGAATGAGATGTTCAAGAGTAAACGTTCTACCCGCACTATCCACTATGTATCAAATGTAGTAAACCACTCACCACAGTTGGGGATCTAACTAGCCTAGACATACCCGGTAATGACGGAAAAAAGCCTCGATGATCTCACAGATGAGAAACCCAAAGACAATGGTAAATAGGTAAGTATGAACCATCGAGAAGTCATAAACGTGGTGATTCATTTGAACGTCAGCCACTACCGTTGCGACTTCAGTTTGAGGTCCCCAGTTGCAGTATCCACAAACTTAGTGAAGAAGTCCTTGAGTGATCAAAGAACTGATTTCGTTCACAGACTCATGACGATCGTCACCACAGAAGTCTCCTTGACATTGAAAGTCAATAGGGAGCATGTCGGCGGCAAGGGAGCCCAAGTCATTTTCTTGAGTAGTTGGGTAGGCAGCCCACGATGGAGACTGTTGCCACTGTCGCAGTCGCTATTGGCTATTTCCAGGAGGCGGGGACTGCCCTTCACGTCGCCGTTGTTGCCGGAATTTCTTCCGCTGCTGAACTTGCCGGACTACCTGCTCCAGCGGTTGTTACGGGAGGAAGTGGATTGTTGCGAGTTCTCTGGCCAACGGTTCTTATTGTCGAACCGGGAGGCCTTGCAGTCGGCGGAGGGCCCGACTGTGGTGTTGAGGGAGGCATCAGCAATACCGGCCCGAGTGGTGCTGCGCTTGATTTTCCAGGTTTCCTCAAGGATGAACTTCGAACGGGCCTCATAAAACTGAAGTAACAACGTGCATTGCTGAAGGATGGTGGCAGCGCCGTCATAGGATTCGTTCAAATCTGCAATAAGTTGCATGACCAATCGTGGATTAGTGACTGGTGTACCGACGTTGGAGAGTTGGTCGGCAAACATCTTGAGTTCTTGACAATAGGCAGACACATTTGGAAAATCATCCTGATGAACGTCCTTAAGCTGATTTTCAAAGTATAACGCTCATTGAGTTTTGTTGTCGTGGAAAATACTGTCCAAATGTTCCCACATTTGGTGGGCAGTGGTATCAGTCTCAATGATGGTGTGCAATAGATCATTAGATATTGTGTCGTATATCTACTAGAGGATGGTTACGTCCAAATGAGTCCAGAGTGCATTATCAGAAGTTGAAGTCGATGGTACGTTTGTGGACGTCGGCGTGGGAGTGATGATCTGGTCGATAACTTCGTAAACACGACAATGGATCTCATAAATCTCCGCCCACAAGGAGTATTGACCCTTTTCCATCTCAAGAGTCACAGGGATGAAGTTCTTAATGTTGTTTACAGAAAGTGCCAGATGGAATTTGGTTTTATCAGTCATGGAAGAGGAAATTTAGGAGGAAGAGGGAGGGAGAATGGCCGGAAAAACTAGGGTTCCGTCGTGGGGAAAAGAGGGGGGAGGCCGAGAGAGGTCGGCAACTAGGGTTCCGACGTGGGCTAGGTGCCGACGTGGAAAAAAGGTGGCAGCTGAGAAGGTGTATCGGCGGCTAGGGTAGGGTTTGTAGTTTTAGGCTACTGATACCATAAAGGAATATGTTCCCTGATTTTATTGATGAATGATTTACAATATATATAAGGTTACAAGAATATTTACTTTGATACAACCTAGGTAACTAATTAACTTAATTACAAAAGGATTATAATTCTACCTAAAATAGGAGATATACAATTAATACAATTAATGAAAGAATATTAAAAATTATTCTATTAGTTATAACTTATAATTCCAAGAAATATGTTATGCACGCAACAACTTTGTGACGAAACAATCTATGTAAGTACATGGATCTAGCTACAAAGAAACCTGAATATCATGTCAAACCAACTAACTTTGAACTTGGTTATGTGCAGTCTAACTTTTGAAATGATAAGAGTATATTAGACAAATAATGAAAAATGATCTCCTATATGATCAATTACAATTTAAATGGACGAAAATAACTGTATAAAAATCTGTTATATTTTATTACTAATCTTCTTTGTTTTAGTTCAACCGAATGATTGTGAAGATGGTCATATCACAAAAGAAAATTTGTAATGCGCCATAAAATTAATCTCCCCACAAACAAGTCAACCATAAATGAAAAGGAAAATTATCTAATAGATATAAATGAAAAGGAAAATTATCTAATAGATAGTTCTTAAAGAATGTCTTTCTCAAATTCGACATTGTCTAAATACATTTAATTAGAATAACTTGTTTAATACTTTGAAATAAGCAATAAACATGAGGCACATCTAAGAGGACTTTAGATATATAAAAATAAATGATTATACAAAATCTATTTCCCTATATAAAGGATCCAAGGAAACAAGACATTCTTCAGACAAAAGTTTTTGGGTTTCTATAATTAAGTTGATATATTTAACATGGGTCACCAAGCACCTCTAAAACTTCCTCTTATAAACCTCTCAAATGAGTACTTGAAACCTGATACAACAAACTGGCTCTCCACTTGTGATGAAGTCCGCCGTGCACTGGAAGAGTACGGCTGTTTCCTGGCAGTTTACGACTCGGTTCAACCGGAGCTAAATAATGATATATTTCATGCACTTGAAGAATTATTTCATCTTCCCACAGAAACCAAAATTCGTAACACTTCTGAAAAGCCTTTCTATGGATACTATGGACAAATCCCTGATATCCCTCTTCATGAAAGCCTTGGCATTAATATTGGAGATGCAATAACTACTGAAGGAATTCAAGAGTTTACAAACCTCATGTGGCCTTGCGGAAATGACCACTTTAGGTACTCAATTTGTTTTAGAAAAAAAAGTCAGTACCTTTCTATATTTGAAAACTCTTTAACTATTGAACTTCAAATATTACTCTTAATCACATGATCTTACTATATCCACAGAAACGTCATGGCATGTGTAAGACCAAAATTTATTTTTAGATTTTTTCTTCTTAAATTTCACATTCAATCAAATATTGTCATATAAAATAAAACAAATAGAATAGTATAACAACAATAGTGTTTCTTTCTAACGCAATTGATTATAGGCTGCACTTGGTTAAGTCACAAAGGTTTGATATTTTGTTTAAATTAGAATATTTTGGTAGTAGTAACAAATTAATTTTATTTGACCAAAGTTTTCCAAAATTTCTTGGAATACAATAGCATGTAATTTGTATAGTTTCTCTCTTTTCATTTATAAAATCTGTAGTAAAGAAAAATTAATATTATCAAAAAGTTAGCTGATTCAGTTTTTTGTCATGCATTCTGGAGGTGAAATAACATTCGTAGAATTGAGTCACATATAGAGATGATTTATAGCCTATTAAATATAACACGTTATCTCATATTTAATGTTTTTTTTGGTTTAGTGAAATTATTCACGACTATGGAAACATAGTAGCTGGTTTGGAGAAGAAGGTGAAAAGGATGGTTTTTGAGAGCTATGGAGTAGAGAAATGCTACGATTCTATTGAAAAATTAACGACTTATCTTCTTCGACTAATAAATTATCGGGCACCAGAACTACATGAATCAAATGTTGGCTCCCAAGTACACACTGATAAAACATTTTTGACCATACTGCATCAGAACCAAGTAAATGGTTTAGAAGTGAAGACTAAAGATGGTGAATGGATGGCTGTTGATATGACTCATCCTAATTCATTTGTTGTCATGGTAGGGGAAGCATGTTTGGTATGTTTTTATAACCTTGATTTCCTCATGCCTAAATTAGGTAACTTGACTTTCTAGTTTGTTGATCTGAAGGACGTGTGAAGTTTTTCTCTAGTGGTAGAATACCTCCATCACTAATCGGTATACTATATATAGCTAATTGAATGTTCGAATGGAAACATATTAATTTTACAATGGATTTAAGGTTTAATTAATATGTCATTCTAAAAATTTTAAATGGCGAATGATGTTTGCTCTAGTGGTAGAACATCTCCATCAAAAAATGGTATAGCTAATTGAATGCTCAAGCAGAAAATATATATGTTAATCTTTTTGGTGGGTTGATGATTTAAAAAAATATAATATATAGTAATAATCTTAATGATGAGTGAGGTTTGCTCTAATGGTAGAATATTAACTCTATCATCAAACGACAAACGATAGTTCAGTATTCAAGCCACATGAAGGGTAAGTGAGAACATTATTAATATAGAATTAGAAAAGCATCATCTCAAGGAAATCAAAAGCTTATCCCTCTAAATGAGTGGTCTTTTTCTAATACTTAAGTTTTCATGTATTGGTAATCAAGGTAAGTGAAAACAAATGCGCATGTAATATACTTTTCTTTTGAGTCATCCACCTAACCGGATAAGTGTTTCAGTGAAATACACTTTAATTTTCGTACTTTAGTTGTTCTAAATATACAATTAGCTTTTTTTGCTAGGGTGTCTTTAGTATGAAGGACACGTTTATTTTTTCTCAGTAGTATTTATCTAGATTTATCTACCCTAACCACCATAGTATTTATCTAGATTTTATATAAATGTTTTACGCACAATATTTTCTACTTACTTATCTAACATCAGAAAATAAGTAAAAAATACATAGTTTTTTGAAAAAATATTTTGTAGGAAAATATTTTCGTGAAAAACATTTTTGTTCCATACCAAACAGACACTTAATCCGTATGCTTTTTGACGAGAAAAGTAAGTAATTGTTGCTATTAAACAATGACTAATTAACCCATAATATGTTGCTAAATTAACTCTATATATTTCTTCTGGAAAATTAAAGGCATGGAGCAACGACAGATTGCATTGTCCTGAACACAGGGTGATGGTGAGGGAAAGTAAACCAAGGTACACATTGGCACATTTCTCATATATCAACGGGATGATAGAAATGCCAAAAGAGCTTATTGATGAGAAGCACCCTATGAGGTTTCAACCATTTAATAACTTTGATTTATTGAATTTCTTTGCCAAACATATACATGATCAAATGGAATACACTGTTAAAGCCTTCTGTGGCATTTGAACATTAAGTTGATGAAATCCATCGAGTTGTTTTGCAAAGATTTAGGCTCACCATTTGCTCATTGTAATCTTTAGCCAATGTAAATCTCTAATAAGGCAAGTTACCATCTACTGTACTGATAGTGAAGAGTTTATTACACTATCGATGAATATAAATTAAATAGGTTCTTTTTGTAATGTAAACATGTCAAATACCGGACTATGCTCTTGGTTATGTATGTATATATATCTCAAAAGCTGAAAATATCTATTTGATCAGCTGAAAACGTTATGTATAGTTTTTTTTGGTAATCAGATATGTGGCCCTTGGGACATCCAGAGGATAAGGAGTACATATTGTTTGGCACTATTTCTCGCTTGTTTCATTTTGTTTGATACTATTTTCTTATTAGTTCACTTGCAAAGATACATTGCTATATTTTTTTAATAAAAAATTTCTATAATCACACAAATATTATAATATATATTTAAGATCACAAGTTTTAAAAGTCTTATAATAATATACACAAATATTATAACATGTTTAAGAATATAAATTTTAAAAATCTTTCTTTCCTTGTTAAACTTGGTGCTGAATTAATTCTATATATGCCGACTTTCTAGCAGTGGCAAGATGAACTTTTAATGTACTGCTAATTATAATTGAATATATTTTATATTTATTGACTTAAATGCCTTTTTTGTTTTCGTATTAAATGACTTAGTAGTATTAGTATGATAACAGGTACTGTAAAATGACCAGAGCAAAATTGACCCTTTTCACTTGCGAATAAATCAATAGATATCGATGTAGTGCCTATATGGATGACTTTCGAGATAGAAAAATAAATGAAAACGACAAAAGATCTCTAAAAGTACCTAATGCATTCATCTGGCAGAATATTTACTTCTTTTTTGGTGAAGAATTTTTTTTTATTAATCACCGTGAACAAAACATTACAGTATCCTATCTAAGAGGCCTCACTGATTATCCTCATCCTATGCTATGCAGAAATAAAGATCACCATGTACAAGAATATAATGTTATCTAAGTATATCTTCTATCCAGTTTTTGTGTTGTTGACTTTGCCTTCGATTGATGAAGAACTCTTTGCGTGCTTTGCATTCCTGCTGAATTTGAGCTAGTAACAACTGAGGTCGAGGCACCTTAAACTCCTATAGAGCTGTGTTCCTAACCTTCCAAAAGCGATATGTTAATGCGGCGATGGTCCCTAGTACAAGTTTTCTGCAGCCTTTGCCTTGTGCCAGTCTATCCAGCCTTCGCCATATCCCTTTAAAGTCCCAGTGCTGGATATTCTTTTGTAGCCATTTCAACAGTTCAATTAGGCAAATGCGTGAGAAACCACATTCAAAGAATAAATGTTCCCACTGTTTCTCCCAGTCCCACAAAGTAAACATTGCTCATACTTACTTATCCCAATCTTCATTAATCTTTCCTTTGTCAGCAACCTCTCATGTAAGGCTAACCAGTTTATGAAACTTTTCTTAGGAAGGAATCCATTTCTCCATATCTATTTCCTCCATGGCCATTTATCTTGGTCTCCAATACTCCATTTATAGCCATTGCTAATGGAGTATTTCCCACCTAAAGTTAGCCATCCATTTTGATTGTATCCAGCAGCAAAATTGTCTCTTATGTGGCATATTTTCTTCCAATACCAACAACAGTCTATGGGTTGTTGGTACTGCCACCATAAGCTTTCTTTTATGTAGATGTTATGCACCCATTTAACCTAGAGATTATCAGACATACTTGCCCACAACTGCCTCATTCCACTTGATGCATTCTGTCACCCCTAAACCACCTTCGTGCTTTGTCCTGCATACTAGATCCCAAGTCACCAATGGAGTCTTGTCAGTTGTACATTTCCCAGCCCAAAGTAAGTTCCTGCAGATAGCTGTGATGCCATTTAATACTTGCTTTGGCAGTAGGAACATAAAAGACCAGTAACTATGGATATGTAATAACACAACATTGACCAACAGCACTTTTCCTGCATAAGACAAATGCTTTGAGACCCAGCTTCTTACTCTAGTTGTCAGTTTCTCAAGTAGGACTTCACAGTCAATTTTTTAGTCTTCTTGCTGCAATGGCAACTCATAAGTATCTAAAGGGGAGGGTCCCTCTTTTATATCCTGTCAGCTCACATACATCCTCAATGCACCTAGCCTCCATATTGACACTGAAGATATTAGATTTAGCAGCATCTGTGTGTAGTCCTGAGGAGTTAGAAAAG
This sequence comes from Anisodus tanguticus, assembly GCA_034509755.1. Lineage (NCBI taxonomy): Eukaryota > Viridiplantae > Streptophyta > Magnoliopsida > Solanales > Solanaceae > Anisodus > Anisodus tanguticus. Next base: position 16,625,732 of record CM067546.1, on the reverse strand, counting down.
CTTTTGAGAGCTCTCAACAGCAATAGGATATACTGGAAATCTCCATGGCAGAATATTAATACATCATCTGCAAAACACAAATGAGTCAGTTTTAAACTTCTACATATGGTGTGGTATTGGAATCCTTCATGAGATGCTGCTACATGCACGAGTCTTGTAAAGTACTCCATACAAATGACCAACAACAAGGGAGGTATTGGATTCCCCCTGTCTCAACCCACTCCTCCCCTGGATCTTACCACATAGTCCTCCATTTAGTGCAATTATATATTGTGGAGTTGTCAAACACTCCATAATCCATCTGATAAATTGTGCTGGAAATTCTAGAGCATGTAACATCTCCTTTACAAACTCCCATTCTACGTGTCATAGGCCTTTCTCAAATCCACTTTCATCAAACAACTTTTGGGAGAGCTTTTCCTATTGTATAATCTGATCAGATCCTGGCATATCAAGACATTTTGGGCTATAGTTCTACCTGCCACAAAGGCACTTTGGTTTTCTGAGACTATTATGGGAAATATGAGTCTCAGTCTGTTGCATAAGACTTTGGTTATTACTTTGTATATCGTATTGCAGCAAGCAATAGGTCTGTAATCACCTACCCCCTCTGCATGATCAGATTTTGGGATCATAGTTATCACTGCTCTATTCTGCACTTTAAGCATTTTGCCATTTGGAAGATTTCCATAACTGCATCTTTCACATCAGTATGAATTATATCCCAAACATCTTTGAAAAATTGGCTTCCATAGCCATCAGGGCCTGGGGCCTTGTCACCTGCTATGCCCCAAAGTGCTTTTTTATCTCCTATCTTGTCACCTTCTTCTCTAGCCATTTACCCTAATCAGCAGATACCACTGACCCCTTCTTGATCACCCTACTACACACTGCATCCTTTTGATTGTTACATGATCCTAAAAGGTTGTGTAGTAGTCTACAAAGTCTCCAGCAATGCCTTCCATTCCAGTTTGTGTAACACCTCTAGAGTCTGTGATGACAAATACTCTACTGATGCTTCTTCTTGCTTTAATCATTTGATGGAAGAATTTGATATTCAAATCTCCATATTTCAACCATTGACATTTACATCTCTGCTGCAAGAATGCACTTCTTGCCAAGTTCCATCTCTTAGCTTCCTTAGCCCAATACAATTTCTCTTGGAGTAATGTGCTATTTAGAGGATCTCTAACTAGCTGCAATTGACATGCCTTCAATTTATCCTGTACCTCCTATGTGCTTCTTTCCACCTCATGAAACCTTTCTTTGTTAACAGCTCTCAAATTGGCTTTTAATCTGTTCAATTTACCCACTAACTGGTACATCTTGGTTACTCTGATAGGTGCATTCCAGCTGACTTATACTTTCTGCTTAAAATAAGGAACCAAGATCCACATATTGAAGTACTTAAACCTTGGAGTAACTTTTGGAGTCCCAGCCTAGTTTACAATAGCAGGGCAATGATCATAGAGTCCCAAAATATACCTCAGAATAAAGCAAATCTGTGATCCAGTCCTTATTCACCAGCACCCTATCAATTCTACTATACACCCTACTCCCATCTCCATGATTGTTATTACGTGTATAGAAGGCCCCTGAAGCTTTAAGATCTTGTAACTCACAACTACTTATGCATTATCTAAACTCTCTAATTTCTGCCATAGAAACAGGACTACCTATCCTTTCATCTCTATGAGCAATACAATTGAAATCTCCCATAACAGCCCATGTCCCTTGGACTGTGGTGTGGATAGTCCCCAAGTCTTGCCATAAATCCCTCCTGAGTGTTGAATCATTGAAACCATACACCATTGTGACATTGAATCTCCTTTAGGTACCCGTGTGTTACCTCACAGTGCATCATTTGTGAAGTGACCTGTAATATGTTAACATCATACAACATTGGTTTCCATAGCAACCATATTCTCCCCCAGGATGTTGTGTCAAACTTGTACTAAATGACTAACCTTGACAAAGGTTAAGAGCAGCTCCTTGAGCCTTAGGCCTCTTGACCTTTGTTTCTAGAAGCCCAAATAGACCAGTTTTACTATTATGCAGAAAGAGATTCATTTCCTTCTACTTCTCTAGTCTATTAAGGCCTCTAGTATTCCAAAATCCAATGCTATCCATGAGGTAGGAGGATACCCCCACCCCTACCAATTCTTGGAACTCCTCCAACTACTCTCTCTTTTGCGGATGAGGGAGCAGTTATTTGTGGTTGTGTTTTAAGTGCCACTACTACGTTCTATGTGTTCAATTCTACTTGGAGGTATAGAGCTAGTACTTGCTTGCAGTCCTTTCTCCACATCCTGAGCAGTCTTGGAATCAGTTAGAGCATCAAATGAATTCCCAACTGCAGTAGAAGTATCCTTTGGAACCTGCTTATGGTGCACTTTCTTTGGATTAGGATTTGGTCTTCTATCCCCCTCCTCTTTATTTTACATTGGTTGCTTACCCTTTTTTTGCTTCCTCCTCCTTGCTTTGTTCCCACAAGCTTGTTGATCATGCCCATAATTCTTACAGTAATTGCAAAGCATTGGTTTCCATTCATACTCAACTTGCTGATTTACCATATGCCCATATTCATTCTCAAACATAATCACATCTAGAAATGCTTGTTTCATGGACACCTCCACCATTACCCTTGCATATATCAATTTTTCCCTCACTGTAGTGGCATAATCAGTTTTAATTGGATTACCCACTAGCCCTGCAATTTTTGTAAGAGCTGATTTCCCCCAATACTTCATATCTAGGTCAAGCAATCAAATCCAAATAGGGACTTTGTCTACCATCACCTTACTCATCTCCGTCTCAGGCTTCCATGGTTTCACCACCACTGGCTTCTAATCAAACATTTGAACCTCACCTTAAATCACCTTGTCTCTACCCTTGCCCTCTCCCTCTGGTCTTCGATTTCATAGACATGATCAGTTCGCACCGAGAAGAAATCGCATTCTAGAGAGAGAATTTAAATCTCGTACTTTATAATACATAAATTATTGCAATTTGTGTTCGACGCCACCAAATTCAAACCGTCTTTTGTATAAAACAATAAACAACTAAGCTTAACATAAATATATAGCAGCTCCCATCACAAATATAGGATAGCACAACCGTCAGGTAAGCAGCGAATAAAAACTACATTTGCAATTCAACACCGCTAAAAGACATTAAAGATAGTTTGTTCTAAAAAAATGTCCTATTATTGATGTCACAATCATCTAATAAGGGTACTTATATATACTAGCCTTTAAAATATGGGCAGAGGTCAGTTAATTTCATGACATGCGTGAAGAAATATTTCTATTTTTTTCATTTTTGGCCCGTCACCCAAATTAATTACGAATGTTAGTTAAAATATATATACTTATTATGAGGAGGTCCAGGAAAAAGTACGAGCCAAGAAGGTTGCGTATGCGGCGCTAGTGTAAAGCATCGACGAGTAGGACAAAAGGAGGAATAAGGAGAAGTATAAGAAAGCGAAGAAGGGATCGAAGCTAGCGGTCACGAAGGCTAAAAAACAGATTTTGAGCACTTGTATAAAGAACTTGAGTGCATAGATGCGGATAGGAAGTTGTATAGGCTCTCCAAGATAAGAGATAGGAAGTCTTGTGACTTGGACCAAGTGAAGTGCATTAAGGACGAGAATGGTGAACTGTTGGTGGATGAGGCACACATTAGGCGGAGGTAGTAGATGTACTTTCATAAGCTCTTGAATGAAGAAGGGGACAAAGATATCATGCTAGGAGAGCTAGATCATTTCAAGAGTCGTAGAGATTTTGGGTATTGTAGGAGGATAAGGGCTACAGAGGTTAGGGAGGCTATCCGTAAGATGAGGACAGGGAGGGCGACCGGGCCAGATAAGTTTCCAGTTGACTTCTAGAAGAGCGTAGAGGAGGCCGGTATGGAGTGGCAGACTAGGTTGTTTAATGTCATACTTAGGACGGCTAAGATGCCAGAGGATTGGAGATGGAGTACAATGGTTTCGTTGTACAAGAACAAGGGCGACGTTTAGCACAATAATAATTATAGGGGTATTAAGCTGCTAAGTCACACTATGAAAGTCTGGGAGAGAGTGGTTGAGATGAGGATGAGGAGGGATGTGTCGATATCCGAGAACCAATTCGTCTTCATGCTGGGATATTGACTACAAAAGTTATTCATATTGTTAGGAGATTGGTGGAGCAGTATATGGATAGAAAGAGAGTCATGCACATGGTGTTCATTGACCTAGAGAAAACATATGATAAGTCCCTCGAAAGGTCCTTTGGAGATGCTTGGAGTCTAAGGGTGTACTTATGACCTACATTAGGGAAATTAAGGACATGTATGAGTGTGCCAAGACTCGGGTTACGATAATGAGAGGTGATTCAGAGCACTTTTCAGTCGTGATGGGGTTGCACCAGGGATCAACCCTTAGCCCGTTTCTATTTACCTTAGTAATAGATGAATTGACGCGACATATTCAAGAAGAGGTGTCGTGGTGTATGTTATTTGCAGACGATATAGTTTTGATTGACAAGACGAGTATGGGAGTTAATAATAGGCTGGAAGTTTGGAGAACGACTTTAGAATCTAAAGGTTTGAGGTTAAGTAGGACTAAGACAGAGTACATGGAGTGCAAGTTCAGTGTCATAACGTACGAGAAAGATGTGGAAGTGAAGATGGAGGGACAAGCTAGACCCAAAAGAGGAAGCCTCAAGTATCTTGGGTCCATAATACAAGGGGATGGTGAGATTGACGAGGATGTCACACACCGTATTGGAGTACAATGGATGAAATGAAGGATCATCTCCGGGGTGCTTTGCGATAAGAAAGTATCGCCTAGGCTGAATGGCAAGTTCTACAGAGTGGTGGTTGAACTAGTATTGTTGTATGTGGCAGAATGTAGGCCAGTTAAGAACGCTCACGTTCGGAAGATGAAGGTAGCGAAGATAAGGATGCTTAGATAGATGTGTGGTCGTACTAGGAGAGATATGATTAGAAATGAAGTTATACACGATAATGTTAGAGTGGTCTCCGTAGCGGACAAGATGAGAGAAAAAAGACTGAGATGGTTCGGGCATGTGAAGAGAAAGTGTGAGACTACGCTAGTTAGGATGCGCGAGAGATTGGTAGTCGCATGAGTTAGAAGAGGTAGAGGTAGACTGAAGAAGAAATGGGGGGAGGTTAATAGGCATGATATAGCACAACTTCAGCTGACTAAGGGCATGACCGTAGATAGAAAGATATGGAAGTCGAGTATTGGGATAGAAGGTTAGTAGGTAGTTGAGTTTTGTCGCAATGTGTGTAAGTGAGGCGGGGGGCTAGCCTTTCCATCTCCTCTTTTCTTGTTCTTAGTACTAGTATTTAGATACCACATAGATCATTATTCCTTTGTGTGTATTACTTCAGTTCTTCTATATCTTGATATTTTTGCTGTCTTACTTTCTTGCAAACTTGTATTGACTACGTTTTTTGAGCCAAGGGTCTATCAGAAACAATCTCTCTATCCCACAAAGGTAAAGGTAAGATATGCGTACATCCTACCCTCCCCAGACCCCCACTTTGTGGGATTACACCGGATATTGTGTGTGTGTATATATATATATATATATATATACCATAGACGTGTATATGTGTATATGCAAAACATATATATTTTTCTGCTATTATTTTTTAGGGCAGCCGGAAAAGGTAATTATCCTCTTTTTTTTCGTCAACGAATAATCCCTCCAAGAATTATTTGTTCCCCACATTTATCGCCTGCTTCTTTATAACATTTGTTCTGGCAAGATGTAACTCATGCTATAAGGTAATGATCGCATTATTCACCAGTAAGCTCTATATAACTAATTCAATTCATACAATAATAATAATCAGAATAACAAATAAATAGAGTATTAGATAGGTTATTAAAATAAATCTGATAAAATCTATTAACAACCGAAAAATTAGTATGTTAAGTTTGGACCTACGAATCATGAAACCTAAAAACTGAATGTCAAACCTTAACTACCTTTGGAATTATTTAATTTAGTCCAATTTTGAAATAGCAATGATATACAAGACAAGCTAGCCAACCATAATTAAAATGAGACTCTTTCAAAAATTAAGAGAAGTCCTCAGATTCTTACACCAATTGACCAAGTCTACCATACGCTTTAGAAATTTTTACTTACGAGGACCTTTTAATCTGAATTTTCTGGATGGATAATGTAAATTCACAATTTATTTTCTAATATAGGGTTTCCTTCACTAGCTACCAGAATCGATCACCAAAGAATTTTCTGATATTCCCTTGTTCCCATCTAGGTATTCAACAACGACAAGGTTTTCATTAAGTATATTCGGTCGACGAGTTTTCTCTGTCGCTAAAATTTCCTAAATGCTAATTTCAAGAGAGAAAAAGAGCATGCAAGTTTGACTATATTTAATGAGTATTGGGTCCAAACGAATAAAGAAGTATACACGATCAATAAGTAATAGAATGATAAGTAGAGTAGCATTTACACAAAGACTTTGTTATTTACTATTGTCTAGATCAAACTATTACGAAATATTTGTTCAAGAGGTTTGTCCAGAAAGTAGTGATAAATTATTGTAACTGCTGCAAAAAATTTAAAAATTGAGTGTCAAGGATTAAAGATCACACGAAAAACGTATGCAAATATAGAGTAACAATCAATTATATTAGAAATGATATTTCAGGGTTATATGTTAACTATCAATCTTGGCAAGTTATTCAAATTGAGCTACTTGATTTATTTGATTTATTAGTCACAGGGTTATTGTTTATAGTAGGAATCTCTCGAGTTCCTACTCACATATTAAGTCAATCTAATGCATATATTCCTATCAAATTAAAATTAACAAGGAATGCATATTTGAGCAAAGTTGAAATTGAATTTGATGATTAACAAACGATGGTCGGAAGAACCATCTCTCTTGGAGTTCTAAATTAAAGTTATTCATTGTATCAGTGAAATATGGTTGCAGGTGCAATAAGTAGATAACGAAATACCAAATCATACATCGAGAGAACCAGTTCCACAGACTGGAAGCTTTTTTCTTATGCAAATTGGATTTTCTGGAGATTTTATTTCGTGGGCTGAAATCAGAATATTAATTAAGGGAATTCGTGGTTAACAAAACTGATTAATTATGTGGTACTTGCATAAATAAGCAGATCTTATTACGGAAACATGCAAAATCCTTTTGGGATTTTTTTCTTTAGGAGGAAATCTACTTATTCTAGGGTTCTGATGTTGGAATTGGTCAAGGTTTCAATTGACCTTTTGTAAGACCCTGTAAGTTCGTACGTTAAGATATAATCAAAATTCGACGTAAAGGCCTTTTGGTAAACCTCTTCCTGTCAATCAACTCCATTTGCATTTCTCGTCTGAGCTTAATAACCTAAATGTTCTTCTACAGTTGAGGTGTAGGGTTCAAACTCCATTGGTAGTGTATCATCTCTTTCTCCTTCTTCCTTCTCCCTCCACTGATTGTATGCATGAAATGTTGAGGAAGTTTCCCTAGCAGTTGACTAAGTAAGTGTGTTCTAGCGTCATCTTGAACATCTTGAGCTTTTCAATTTGCTAATTTTTTGGACGCTGAGGAAGAGAGTCGTGTTGTTGCACTTTAGAAGAAATTTTCTTGTTTAGCTCATTAAGCTCTGATAAATACATCTCCCTTATAGACTTTTTCTTTTGGTAAGCCTCCTCCCGCCAATCAATTGCATTAGCATTTACCATTATAGATCTAGAATCTCAAGATATTCTTGTTGAGAATCCTCCGGCTGAAGCTCCGCCGACAGGCAAGGCTGCGTGATACCTTCACGACCCTGAGCCCAAGTATCAATATCAATCGCTATTCAAATCAACTCTTTCCATCTTTAGACTGATCCCTTTTGGCAAACCTCTTGCTGCAACGACATCAAGTTTTTGTATATTAAACTTAATGAAACTTTATTAAGATATGTGTGCATATTAAATTTATACAACTATTTCTGAAAACATATTTTGGAGTTGCTTATAAGGGATACGTACACGTGAAAAGCACGTGCCAAGAAATTACAGACTATAAAACAATTATTGATATGTATTTGTTATAAAATCAAAATAAAATTGTGCGTGACAATACATTTCTATTTACCTTTAAAAATTTTGAAGTATATGTTTTACGATCAAGTTATAAAGTATCCAATGATATAAGATAAGTAATCATATTACTATTGTTATTACATCTTTTTTTCTTATAAAATTAAAATAATTTATCTTAACTACAATCTAATCTATCAAACTCAAAAGCAATATCTGACTGATTGAAACCTATCATAGGTGTCTACACGCATATGTATTTTCTGCCTGACTTGTATGCGTGGAAGGCTGATGAAGTTGCTCATGCAATGAACTAAGAAAGAAACTTATATTCTTTTCAATAGAAAGGAGTTTCTCCTTGTGAAAAAGTTGAATATCATGCTTGTTAAGACTTAAGAAAAGAAAAATGTGTTTCACTGATTTCTAAAACATATTGAGCTTTTCAATTGCTCATTTTGAAGATGTTTATTAAGAGTCTTATGCTATTTTACACTTCAGAAGCAATTTTCTGGTTTAGCTCATTGAGCTCTGAAAAATACATATTCATCATAGACTTGATCTTTTGGTAAACCTCTTCATGTCAATCAGCTCCATTTGCATTTCTCGTCTTAGCTGAATAATATAGAGTTAATTCCACAGTTGAGGAGTAGGGTTCAAACACCATTGGTAGTGTGTCATCTCTTTCTCCTTCTTCCTTCTCCCTCCGCTGATTGTATGCATGGAAAGTTGAGGAAGTTTCCCAAGCAGTTGACTAAGTAAGTGTGTTCTAGCGTCATCTTGAACATCTTGAGCTTTTCAATTTGCTAATTTTTTGGACGCTGAGGAAGAGAGTCGTGTTGGTGCACTTTAGAAGAAATTTACTTGTTTAGCTCATTGAGCTCTGATAAATACATCTCCCTTATAGACATTTTCTTTTGGTAAACCTCCTCCTGCCAATTAATTGCATTTGCAATTCCCATTTAAAATCAAGAATCTAAAGATATTCTTGTTGAGAATCCTCCGGCTAAAGCTCTGGCAACAGGCAGGGTTGCGTGATACCTTCACGACCCTGAGCCCAAGTATCAATATCGATCGCTATTCAAATCAACTCTTTCCCTCTTGAGAATGAGCCCTTTTAGTAAACCTCTTGCTGCAATGACATCAAGTTTTTGTATATTTAACTTAATAAAACTTTATTAAGATATGTGTGCATATTAAATTTGTACAACTATTTCTGAAAATACATTGTGGAGTTGCTTATAAGGGGTACGTACACATGCAAAGCACGTGCCAAGAAACTACTGACTTTATAAAGCAATTGTTGATATGTATTTATTATAAAATCAAATTAAAATTGTGTGTGACAATACATTTCTATTTACCTATGAAAATCTAAAAGTATATGTTTTACGATCAAGTTATAAAGTATCCAATATTATAAGATAAGTAATCATATTACTATTGTTATTACATATTTTTTTCTCATAAAATTAAAATAATTTATCGTAACTACAATCTAATCTATCAAACTCAAAAGCAATATCTGACTGATTGAAACCTATCATAGGTGTTTGACACGCATATGTATTTTCTGCCTGACTTGTATGCGTGGAAGGCTGATGAAGTTGCTCATGCAATGAACTAAGAAAGAAACTTATGTTCTTCTCAATAGAAAGGAGTTTATTCTCGCGAAGAAGTTGAATATCATGCTTGTTAAGACTCAAGAAAAGAAAAATGTGTTTCACTGATATCTTAACATATTTTGCTTTTCAATTTGCTCATTTTGTAGATGTTTAGGAAGAGTCTTATGCTATTTTACACTTCAGAAGCAATTTTATGGTTTAGCTCATTGAGCTCTGAAAAATACATATTCATCATAGACTTGATCTTTTGGTAAACCTCTTCTTATTAATCAGCTACATTTTCATTTCTCGTCTTAGCTGAATAATCTAAAGCTGCTTCCACAGTTGAGGAGTAGGGTTCAAGCACCATTGGTAGTGTATCATCTCTTTCTCCTTCTTCCTTCTCCCTCCACTGATTGTATGCATGGAATGTTGAGGAAGTTTCTCTAGCAGTTGACTAAGTAAGTGTGTTCCAGCGTCATCTTGAACATCTTGAATATTTTAATTTGCTAAATTTTTGTACGCTGAGGAGAGTCGTGTTGTTGCACTTTAGAAGAAATTTTCTTATTTAGCTCATTAAGCTCTGATAAATACATCTCCCTTATTGACTTTTACTTTTGATAAGACTCCTTCCGCCAATCAATTGCATTTGCATTTCCCATTTTAGATCAAGAATCTAAAGATATTCTTATTGAGAATCCTCCGACTGAAGCTCCGGTGATAGGCAGGGATGTGTGATACCTTTACGACCCTGAGCCAAAGTATCAATATCTATCACTATTCAAATCAACTATTTCCCTATTGAGACTGATCCCTTTTGGTAAACCTCTTGCTGCAATGCATATAAAATTTGTACAACTATTTCTGAAAATATATTTTGGAGTTGCTTATAAATGTACTTACACGTGCAAAGAACGTGCCAAGAAACTACTGACTTTATAAAGCAATTGTTGATATATATTTATTATAAAATCAAATTAAAATTGTGTGTGACAATACATTTCTATTTACCTATGAAAATCTAAAAGTATATGTTTTACAATCAAGTTATAAAGTATCGGGTCTTTGGGTGCTTATGTTATCCGTTATTTCCTTCCGCAGCAATTAACAAACTTCAGGCCCGGTCTACTCCGTGTGTGTTTTTGGAGTTTCCGTCAAATCATCGTGGTTACAAATATTTTGATTTATCCTCTAATAAAATCATCATTAGTCACCATGTCATTTTTTATGAATCCCAGTTTCCGTTTTCTAAGGTTAGTAATCTCGTGCCCAGTTCGTATAATTTTTTAGAGGATGGTATATCCCCGTATATGACTCACCATTTTTCGGACATCTCCCGCACCCCAAATACTCCAGCGGGCCCACTGTCCGCTGGTCCCAATGGTCCGTCACCGCCCTCTCTGCCCAGTTTTGTCACTGGGCCAGTTTCAGCGATTGGGCCAGTCCAGCCCAATACTGGAACTGGTCCAGTTTCTGCATCCGCCACTGTTGTTGCTTCCCGAATTGGGCTAGCAGGCCCACTACCTGTTGGTCCGTCCGTACCGAGTCCAGAAAATTCCCAAATTTAGCCCAATTCTTCCCCGAGTCATAGACCAGTCACTCGTAGTCAACGGGGTATTTTTAAACCAAAAAGATATTTTAATTTACATTCTAATATTCTTAAATCACCCTTACCTCGTAATCCTGTGTCTGCTTTAAATTACCCGAATTGGAAAATTGCTATGACCGATGAATATAATGCTCTTATTGATAATAAGACGTGGGAGTTGGTACCCCGTCCATTTGGTATTAATATTATTAGGTCTATGTCGATTTTTGCTCATAAGGACAATTCAGATGGTTCATTTGCCTGGCATAAGGTGCGGCTTGTGGGTTCTGGTAAAACTCAGCAGATTGGTACAGATTGTGGTGAGACGTTTAGTCCAGTGATCAAGCTGGCTACCATTCGCACTGTGCTTAGCTTGTCTCTTTCGAAGGCATGGCCTATTTATCAGTTAGATGTAAAGAATGTTTTCCTACATGGTGATCTCAAGGAAACTGTCTATATGCATCAGCCTTTGTGATTTAGGGATCCCAAACATCCTCATCATATATGTTTGTTGAAGAAGTCCTTATATGGGCTTAAGCAGTCTCCACGGGCATGGTATACGTGGTTTGCCGACTATATTTCGACTATTGGGTTCACTCACAATAGGTCGGATAATTCCTTATTCACCTATCGTCGTGGTTCGTCCTTGGCCTATATTCTGTTATATGTGGATGATATTATTTTGACTGCCTCTTCCGATGCCTTACGCCAGTCTATCATAACAATGCTCAGCTCTGAGTTTGCTATGAAAGACTTGGGGCCCTTGAGTTAATTTTTGGGGATTGTTGTCACTAGTCATGCAGGTGGGTTGATCTTATCTCAAAGAAAGTATGCAGCTGAGATCATTGAGAGGGTTGGGATGTTATCCTGCCCAAGCATAATGTCGCGGCCGGCGTACCATACGAGGATCCGACCCGCTATCGCAGTCTTGCAGGGGGCCTTTAGTATCTTACATTCACGAGACCAGATATTACGTATGTTGTCCAATATGTGTATTTATTTATGCATGATCCCAGAGTTGAGCACATGAATGCACTCAAACGCATCATTCGGTATATTCAGGGTACACTTGACTATGGTTTGCATTTATATCCTTCCTCGACGTCCACACTTGTCTCGTATACGGATGCTGATTGGGGTGGCTGTCCAGACACCAGGCGGTCTATGTCTGGCTATTGTATGTTTCTTGTCCATAACCTGGTCTCATGGTCTGCGAAACGTCAGTCGACATTATCCCGATCCAGTGCTGAGGCCGAGTATTGAAGGGTAGCTAATGTGGTCTCGGAATCATGTTGGTTACGTAATTTTCTATTGGAGCTTCATTGTCCTATTCAGAAAGCAACCTTGGTTTATTACGATAATGTTAGTGCCATCAACTTTTCTGGTAATCCGGTTCAACACCAGCGCACTAAACATATCGAGATGGACACTCACTTTGTCCGCAAAAAGGTTGCTCATGGTCAGGTACGCGTCTGCCATGTCCCGTCAACGTATCAAATTGCCGACATCTTTACAAAGGGTCTTCCCTCGGTCCTTTTTGAAGATTTTAGGGACAGTCTCAGCGTTCGAAGACCACTCGCTATGACTGCGGGGGTGTGTTAAATATACATAATATACACACAATATACATGTGTATATTATGTATATTTCATCTCTCGGTTTCTACATGTATTACTGTGTATTATGTATATAATTTAGGTAATGTCTTAATCTCCTAGCTTAGATAATGTTGTGGTGTAATTAGTATTGTACACTTACCATAATATTTGTATTACCATAATTGTATAGTTAGTGTCCAAGTAGAATAAGGTTTTAGGAGTAGAATAGGAATAGAATTCTCCTATTATGGAAATATGTAAATTGTATATATAGTCTTTCAATTAATGAAAATAATCAAGGGATTATTTCTTTCAGGTATTGCTCTGGTTTTAAGGTTCAGATGCTACTCTAAACCAAAACAAGAAACAATTCAGCATATATTTCTTACCAGTGATCCTGCAGCAGGTGTGTGGAAGTATTTTACCTCAGCTGCTGGTATTCTTGGACCTTTTGTTCAGGTACATTAAGTTGTGTTTCAATGTTGGAATATAACATGTGTACCGAAACTCAAGCCATTGTATTAAGCAGTTCCTGCGTTAGTCTTATGGTGGTTCTGGAAATGGAGAAACACTATTGTGCATGGTGGGACAATGTCAAGAAATGGGATCATTCATGAGATCAATAACAATATTAATCTACTGGCCAAGGTGATATAACCATTGTTGGAACTTGTATGGAATTAAGAAGAAATAAAGTGATCAACGGACAGAAAATTCGAATCAAAGGCTGCAACTTTTCAGAACAATTACAACCTTTGGTATGAATGGTTGTAACTGTTCATATGCTACTCTATATAAAGAAGGTTGATCACTTGGTTGGAGACAGATATATACAACAAGACAGAAAAAACTACAATCAATCAATTTTTTCACAATTAATGATTTAAGATTGTGGCTTCTACTTCTTCTTCTTCAAAACAAGTTTCTGAAGAACACATATAGTAAATTCGCCAGAAGTGAAGTTCTTGTGCTAGAACTCTCACTTAGATAGTTGTATCCTCTAGACAGACGTCCGTAAAACTACAGCACAAGTGGGGGCGAATTTTTATCTTAGGACACTGCATCAAGCAGGCCTCTATCGACACCATGTTAGTATGTGTTTTCAATTTGCTGAATTCATTGTTGTTGATTTCAAGTTATTTTGAGTTATTATTATCTTATTGTGCTCAATTCATTTCATCATTGATGATACTAGATTGACACTAACAATCTAAGACAAAAATTACTATTCAAAAAAAAATCAAAATGTTTTTTTTTCTGATTTGTTTTGGTTGCAAAATTTTTAAGAGAATTCAATTTTCTGATTTGCAAAGATGGATCAATCTGGATCGTCAATGATGAAAAACCATGTTGAGAAACCTGAGAAATTCAAAGGTTCTGATTTCAAATGCTGACAACAGAAGATGTTGTTCTACTTGACAACTCTTCACGTGGCAAACATATTGATTGCTGAGGCTCCTATGGCTTTGCCAGAAGGAGAAGGAGAGAATACTCTGACTGATGCAGAGAAGGCTGAAAGGCTGAAAGACATTCAAACTTGGGAAATTCAGGAGTTTCTTTGCAGAAACTATATTCTCAATGCCTTGGATAATTCTCTCTAGGACATCTACTCCACACTCAGAACGGCATGGGAGTTGTGGCAATCGTTGGAGAACAAGTACAAAACTGAGGTTGCTTGTTCCAAGAAGTTCGTCATCGGAAAGTTTCTGAACTTTAAGATGAGTGATGACAAGGCAGTTGTCAAGCAAGTGGAGGAACTCCAAATCATTGTTCATGAGTTAGAGGTTGAAGGTATGGGCCTTAACCCGAATTTCATTGTTGGTGCTATTATTGAGAAATTACCTCCCTCATAGAAGGATTTTAAGGTTTATCTTAAGCATCTAACCGAGGAAATGAATTTTGAGCAATTGGTTCTGAAAATTCAAGTTGAAGAGGATAACCGGAGGAATGAAAAGGCAGATGATGTTTCATTGGAGCCTAATGCCAACATGGTTGAAGGCAATTCTTCTAAGGCCAACTTTCAGAAAGGCAAGGGCAAATTTAATGATACCAAGCCATCTTTTACAACCGGAAGGAATGCATTCACCCCACAAAGGACCAATGCATTCAAGAAACCATAACCAGGACTCTGTTGGGTATGTGATAAACCTGGACACAGAGCAAAAGATTGTCGCCTTCGCAAGAATCAAGGTGGTGGTGTTAGAGGTTCGAGTAATGTCAACCAATCCAACCGGGCTGAAACTAAAAACCAATTCATTGGGGTTGTGGTGGCTTAAGCAAATCTGGTTACAAATTCAACCGATTGGTGGATGGACACAGGTGCTACAATGCACGTATGTTCTGAAAATGATATGTTTTCATCCTACCAGGCCATTAAGGATGGAGAACCATTGTTCGTAGGGAATGCTGCTTCTGTGAAAGTAGAAGGGAAAGGGAAGGTGACTTTACAACTCACTTCTGGGAATGATCTTGCGCTCACTAATGTGTTGCACGTGCCTGAAATTTGTAAGAATTTGATTTCTGAGCCTATTCTAAGTAACAAGGGCTTCAAAATTGTATTTGAATCTGACAAATTTGTACTCACCAAGGGTGGGTTGTATGTAGGGAAGGGTTACCTCAGTGAGGGACTCTTCAAACTATCTATTGTACCGACTAAGGCAATTGCCATTATTAATGAAAATGCAAGCCCTAGCACTGCTTCTATGTATATGGTTGATTCCCATTCTTTATGGCATTCACGGTTAGGCCATGTTAATTATCGCTCTTTACAAAGAATGGTGAAGTTAGGCATATTGCCAAAATGCTCTATGATGAGTCTATGTGCCTTGTTTACAACTTATGTGTGACATTTTGTGTTATCATTTCTGACTAACTTACTAACGTTGTTTGCTTTTGAGTTGTTTTCTTCTTATAAAAAGGTTGATCTGTCGCAATATGATGGCATACTTTACTAGATCCAAAGTCGCGGCAGCATCCCTAGACCAAGACAACCAAGTAAACATGACTGGTACACCCGAGGATACTCGTAACAAGAATGCTATGATCGAGGAAATTGTGCATCAAGACCTCCAAAATGCCTCGTACTCCAAAGATGTGATCACCATGCTACTTAAGAAAGTCGCCGATCTGTAGGATCAGGTCGCGAAAAATAAAGTTGTCAACACTACTAGAGAAGCAGTTGTTGTTGAGGTAAGAAAGCCTCCGCCACCTTTTCCATCTCGGAACTCGCTTGTACCCAAACACTTTCCAAATGCCCATACTGGGTGATCTTACCAAACACCACCTCCACAAAATTCCACCCACATAGTTGAGAGTTCTCAATCCGCACCCACCTTTCAGGTTCCACCAACTTATGCTAACCCTAGCATCCACCGAAACACTACTAAACATACTAGTACCCAGAGATGTGGGCACTCCCAAAAGTCACTCAGTGCACCCTACTATATCCTTCCACAACCCAATTACTCATATTGACTCCTCGCCAAAATTATACCACTATGAGGAGATAGAAAAGGCCTAGAGGGCCAAGGGAGACCAGATAAATCTACCCAAGTAAGAAAGTGGGGTTAGTGTGAGTCATTTCACTCGAGAAAGAACAAAGAAAGGGTAATCAATTGCTTAAGTTATCAATAATTTCTTTAAATTAGTAATTTGACTGTAGAAAGGCCTACTAAGGTTCGTTCGAGGTTATATTCTTTCTTATTCAATCAATAGCAGCTCATTTTCTTGCTAACAGGGCAAGTCTTAGGTTATACACATACCATAATGGCTGAAAATAGAGTAGCGAACAGACCAAGCACGATAGCAACGTGAACCATGGTCGAAAGTAGGCTATTCTGAAAGAGAAATATGAGGGGAACTTCTTCTTAGAAAATGAGGTAAAGAGATAGAGAAATGGAACATAAAATGATGGATCTATTAGAGAAGGCTAACAAGGGATCCCGCAATGAGATGAGATTAAGATACACCGACCTATGTATGCATCCAGACTTGGATTTTCCAGAGGACTTTAAAGTGCCTAAATTTGAACCATTCAACATCACGAGAAACCCCAAAGCTCATCTAAGAGCTTACTGCGACCGACTAGTCAGCGCAAAAGGAAATGAGGCACTATTAATGAGACTTTTTAGCTGAAGCCTCATTGGAGAAGCATCTGAATGGTTCACGGCACAAGATATCAGTCGTTGGGATTCATGGGAAGAAATGGTGAAAGCCTTAATGGATAGATTCCACTTCAATGTGGAAAATGTGCATGACTGCTACTCTTTGGAGAAAATCCGACATAAATCAACTAAGACCTACCGTGAGTATGCGAGTAGGTGGAGGGTCAAAGCCGCCCATGTATAACATCCAATGAGCGAGGAAGAGCTAGTTTTAGCATTCATCCAATCTCAAAAGTTGGATTGCTATGACAGAATATTGGTTATACCGGGAATCCATTCGCCGATTTAGTCGAAATGGGAGAGACTGTAGAAGATGGTCTCCAAATGGAAAAATCATCAGCATTATAAACAAAGTCAGCATGTCAAGCTCCACTGGAATTGCTAAGAAGAAGAAAGAGGATGTGGCAAACTTCTCTCACACCCCGAGTCCGAGGAGTCGTAGAAGGGAATAATCACATCATCCTTCGATACGTACCAATCTCCTCCTCCGAGCAATAACATACCATTATCCTACAGCCCTATGCTGGTATATTATGCACAATCAAACTACCAAGCTCCACAATCAAACTACAAAACACATATACCCACTTACCAAGCTCCACCTCTCAATTACCATATTCCCGTGCCTACAAATCAAGTGCCCTAAAACAAGTAAAATTACTGCAATCAGTTGCCTTCGACCGCGTATGACTTGCCATGTCCAAACTTTGAAAAGAAGCCTCTTCGGATATTCATGATGCTTCCAAAAACGCGAACTATTCTGTTCGCCAAATGGAGTGTCGTCGGTCTCATCAAAGTCGTGTCGCCAAAGCTTGCTCACCTAGAGAGTTATTTTTACCAGCCCGACCAAACTTGTGCTTACCATTCTGGAGGGAATGGGCATTCAACTGAAGACTGCATCAATGTCAAGCACAAGTTGCAAGACTTGATTGACAAGCGGGAACTCATCCTCGAGGCCGCAACGCCAAATGTGAATACAAATCTCCTTCCAAATCATGGAGCCAATCACATACACATGATATAAAGAGAAGAAGATTGGGTGGCATGCCAACCATTGTACTAAGAGGGCATTGAAAGCCTGGAGCACACAGTCGCCTCCCTCACGCTATAAGAAAACCCTATCTTTAAGATATTGATCTCGACTCCAAAGAAACCATTCGTAATCCAAATACCATAGGTGGTCATCCCAGCTCCTAAAAAGGAACTAGCAGTCGTAGCTTAAGGTATGACAAGATCAGGAAGATATTACACTCTCGAAGAAATGTCACAAGAGTGCCCCGAAGAGAAAACAATCAAAGAAGGCCCATCACTGATGGGGAAACCGGGGACTTTTGGCACCGGATGCAACTAAAGGATTACTCCATTGTTGATCAGCTACAGAAGACATTGGCCACAATTTGGGTGATTTTTTTGCTCTTGAGCTCCACACAACACCATTTATCCTTAATGAAGGCACTAGATAAAGTCCACATCCTATTAGGGCCCAGTAGAGAAAGATTAGCCGATATAGTAGGCCACATAATCAGGACACATCAGATTTCATTCACAATGGATGAATTTCCACGAGAAGGTACGTGATGAAAAAAAGATCGTGAACTTAAGTTTCCAACATGAGCCACGAGGTGATTTGCTAAGAGTGCCAAAGATTGTCGACTCGAAGGAACTCTTGAAGAAATCTGAAGATGTGTTGCCGACTGATCTTGTATCTAGATTACCACCAATAAGAGCCTATAGATACAATTCGGAAGAGACTAAGGAGTCACAAAGACAAGTGCAAGAATTACTAGACAAAGGCATTTTCTGAGAGTGCCTTAGTCCATGTGCAGTACCCGCCTTGTTGGTACCAATGCAATATGGAACTTGACGCATGAGTATTAATAGCCGAGCGGTTAAAAATATCACCGTGAAGTACAAGTTTCCTATGTCAATATTGGGTGATATTTGGGACGAATTGAGTCTGGCCAAGTTGTTCTCCAAGATAGATTTGAGGAGTGGCTACCATCAAATGAGGATACGAGAGGAAGGTGAATGGAAGATGGCTTCCAAAACTAAGTAAGTCTTGAACGAATGACTTGTGATGCCATTTGGATACTGGAATGCTCCCAGATCTTTCATGAGGCTCATACACGAGGTTCTATGACCATTCATAGGGTACATAGTACCATCCGAGGGCATTCATGTGGATCCATCCAAGGTGGAAACTATCCGGAGTTGGCCCGAGCGAACGAATATAAGTGAGGTAAGAAGTTTCCATGGTTTGGCTCGTCGTTTCATTTGAGATTGTTGTACCCTTGCTGCCCCTATCACTGAACTAATGAGAAATGGTGAGTTAAAATGGTCCCAATGAGCACAAAGAACTTTGGAAACCTTAAATGAAAGGATATGTGAAGCACCGGCTCTAGATCTGGAGATGTTATTTGAAATTGAGTGTGATGCTATTGGAATTAGTGTTAGTGCCATCTTGATTCAATACAAAAGATCCATTATTTTCTCTAGTGGAAAATTGGGTAGTGCACGGTTCAATCATTCTACTTATGACAAAGAATTTTATGCTATTGTGAGATCCTTGGTCTAATGGGAACATTATTTGAGGCCAAAACCATTTGTCTTATATTCAGATTATGAATCCGTGAAGTATTTACATGAGCAAAGAAAGTTGAATCCAAGGCGTGCTAAGTGGGTATCATACTTGTAAACTTTCACATTCTCTACCTGACACAAGGATAGTAAGTCCAACATAGTGGCGGATGCACTTTCCCGGAAGCACGTAATGTTGACCGTACTTTAACAGAATCTTGTGGGATTTGAAGTAATAAAGGAATTCTATGAACAAGATCCCGAGTTTAAAGACGTAATGATAGAATGTAATAGTGGAGTTTATAGTTCTTATTCCATAGTAGAAGGTTTCCTTTTCAAAGAAAACAAATTGTGTGTGCCCAAATATTCCATAAGGGAATTACTTGTACATGAAGTGCATTCGAGTGGACTAGCTGGACATTTTGGGATAGTGAAGATTTTGGAGATTCTACAAGAATACTTTTACTAGCCACAGATGGATAACGATGTAAATGGAGTGGTAGGTAGGTGTTCCACTTGTCAAAAGGCTAAAAGTTTCTTCCACAAAGGATTGTATACTCTTTTACCGGTTCCGGAGCGACCACGGGAAGGTGTGAGCTTGGATTTCATCCTCGGCTTACCAAGAACACAACGAGGTAAGGACTCTATCATGATAGTTGTGGATAGATTCTCAAAGATGGCTCACTTCATTTCTTGTCACAAGACCGATGATTCAACATATATTGCGGACATGTATTTGAAGGAAAGATTTCCCAATATAAGAAGGAACAAACTAATGTTGAGGGTGGATGGTCCTTTCAAGATATTGGCCAGGTTCGGGGAAAACGCCTACAAGGTAGAACTTTTGGACAAATATGGAGGTATTAGTTCAACGTTTAATATTAGAAACTTATCACCATACATAGATGACGAGAATTTGAGGGAAAATTCTGTTAAAGATTGTGAGTATGATGAAAAGAAGGTTGTGAACTTAAGTTTCCAATATGAGCCGCGAGGTGATTTGCTAGGAGCGCCAAAGATTGTCGATCGTCCTATGATAATATGCTTGTTGTGGCAAAGAGTATGGAGTGGAATTGAAGAAAGTACTTGAAGATTCAAGAAGACAACTTTTTCGGCCTTTATGTACGTCTTGGCCAACACCACTTTCTTTTAGCTTTCTTTTAATTTCTAGCTTAGTTACTAGTTTCCCTTATAGCTTAATTACTAGGCCATGTAATAAGATTTGATGACTAAGCCGAGAACCATCTAGAAGAAGAAGTTTCGAAGGAGGTAATTCATTAACTAGCTAGTTCATGCACTTATCTACATAGATGACACCAAAGGGTGGCCTAGGGAACATGAAGAGTTGGCAAGCATTTCCCCTATTCCATTCGGTCGAGATACATGCTAGAAGGTGAAGCTTCCAAACGTGCCCCAATGAGATAGTTCATGAACTAGCTAGTTCATGCACTTTTCTACATGGATAACACAAAAGGGTGTCCTAGAGAACATGAAGGATTGGTTCTTTTCCCTTCCCCAAGTCGGCCGAAGCCTCTCCCTTTCCCATTCGGTCGAGTGCCGTGTATGATGTCTATCTAGTTGCTCTTCTAGAAAGGTCTAAGCACTAGTATAAATAGGACATGTAGTTGATGTAAATAGAAATTGAAGATATATGAGATATATTAGAGTTTTACTCAAACTTTGCTAAGTTATTCAAATTTTGTGTTGTTATCTTAGTTGGTCCTTTTGTGGACCATCGATCCTTTTATGGTTCGAACCTCGATCATTTTGTGGGTCATCCCTTGGGCCTTTTGTGGTCCAAACCCTCGGTGTAAGTCTAGTTAGAACTTTTGTGATCAAGCTATACCCAAGTCAAGGTTTTATCTAGTTACTTGGTTACGAATACATTGAAGGTCTTCTCAGTTTTCATTGTCTTATCCGCCCACGATTTTGTCCATCAATTTCGTGCTCAATCTTTATTCAAACTGCCTCATTCTTTTCACCACAACACATCACAACACTTCACCAACCTCCACCCAAAAGGCCATTAACCGAATCCTCCCAAAACCACTCGAACACCCCAACCAACTACTCCACCGTCCTTACCGAGTTCCACCGTCATACCTTACCGTCCCGGCCAGATTCTGCCACCTTACCAACATCTAACCACTAAGGACCGAACACCAATATATCCCACAATGTGTATAGAACACCCCTCCAAATGACTTAACCCGACACCACCCTAAACTGCCCGCACACCCCACCCATCTTACAAACTAACACTACCCGATAAACCGTCCGAACCCGCCAACCCCCACTTGACTCCAATTTTTGTGTTCATTCGGTTCCAATCCAACTTTGACCAACCTACCCACATATTCCCCTCCTTATATACATCAGTACAGCTCATAATAAAACCCTCTACATCACCGTAAAGTGTCGAGGTAAGATTATCTCCAGAGTACTTATCGATAATAGGGTCGGACTCAATATATGCCTTGTTTCAGCATTGAAGCAATTGGGCTATGATATTGGAAAGATACACTAGAGTCGTACCAACGTAAGAGCTTTTGATGGGGAATAACGTGACCCTGTAGGTGAAGTGGACCTCAACATACAAATAGGGTCCATCGAATTTACCAAAAAATTCCAAGTAATAGACATCGGCGCCAACTACTCTCTCCTACTAGGGAGACCATGGATACATATGGCTAGAGTTGTGCCATCCTCTCTACACCAATCCATGAAGTTTGTTTGGGAAGACCACGAGGTCATAATCCATAGAGCGGGAAGCATCCGCAACTATCCCGATAATATTTTGCCTGTAATAGAAGTAATTCCAATAGATACAGACTTCCATGCAACATAACTTGTTGTATCCTCCCACTGAAGGGACGATGAAGACATTCCAATACCATTAGACTACAATATGGTCACCGCAACTACGCTCCAGAATGGATTTGAGCCCGGTAAAGGCCTATGATGAGAGCTCCAAGACATTCGAGAGCTAGTGACACTTTCAGAAAATGTGTATCGCTTCGGCCTTGGGTACATAACAAGTTCCGCAGAAGCTTCTGAGGCTGAAAAGAAAAAGAGAGGACCTCTAGATATGAGAAAGCCTTTCCCAGATTTACACCAGTCATTTCCGATCTTCACGCCTATATACAACGGTGGGGACCCAGAATAAGGTTTGGGGATGTTATTCTAAGAGGAAGAGTTTGTCGTCATACTAAAGAAATGATTTGAAGCACCCGCAATCCGCGAAGTTGATCCAGATGAGCAGTTGTCCAACTTGACCTCTACCCCACTCTTCACTCCTCGGTAGAGAGATAATTTTTAAATATGTTGTTCAAAATCGGTGAAAATTGACATGAGGACCACAGTTTGTACTTATGCCAAAATTAATAGAAAGCCTCAGTTTATGCAAAAATAGTCTTTTTTATATATACAATATTTACACACTAATGATGTTTTGCCTTGTTTTTCAATAATAATATTAAAAAACTTATAATGTCATGGCATGTCGTGAGACAAGTGAGTCGAGTGACACAGAATATGAGAAGTATAATGAAGAAGCAGCATTATTAGAAGATCTCCTGAATGAGGAAGATCAATATGAGAATAGGCAGACGCCTAATTTGAACGAGACAGAAGCAATTAACCTTAGAGATGAGGAAATGGTTAAGGAAACAAGGATAAGTGCGCATTTGGACGCGCCCAGAAAGGAATAACTAATAAATTTGTTGAGAGAGTACGTCGACGTATCCGCGTGGTCATACGCGGATATGCCCAAGTTGAGCACATACATCGTAGCTCACAAACTACCTATCAATGAGGTATTCACCCCAGTAAAGTAGAAAATTTGACAGTTCAAGTCTGATCTCAGCATAAGAATCAAGGATGAAGTTGAAAAATAGATAAAGTCAAGGGTCGTAGAAGTAACTCCATACCCCTTATGGTTGGCCACATCGTTCCAATACTCATAAGGATAGAAAAATCAAAATCTGTGTGAACTACCAAGATCTCAGCCGAGCTAGTCCTAAGGATAATTTTCTACTTCCGAACATCCACATCCTAATTGATAACTGCACAAAACATGAATTACCGTCATTTGTGGATTAGTTCGTCGGTTATCATTAGATTCTGATGAGTGAAGAAGATACTCAGAAAATAGCATTTATACTCCATGGGGAGTATACCACTATCGTATAATGTCATTCGGCCTTAAGAATGCTAGTTCCACTTACATGAGAGCGATGACCGCCATCTTCCACAACATGATGCGTAAGGAAATCAAGATCTATATGGATGACATCTTAATCAAGTCGCGAGAAGGCTCCGATCACATCATATACTTGCAAAAGTTCTTCGACAAACTTTGTAAGCTCCACACGTTGAGAGCACATAATGAACTTTGTGATGCCTTTGCAACTATAGCATCCATGATTCAGCACCCTGAGAGTAGTCATGCTGATTCGCTGGAGATCGGCATCAGGAAAGAACATGCCTATTGTTCCCATGTGGAAGCAAAATCCGATGGTAAACCATGGTATGTTGACATAAGCTCATATCTGGAAAAGGAAGAGTATCCCAAAAACGCAATAGTCAATCAGAAGAAGACCTTCAGAAGAATGGCTAATGGTTTCTTCCTAAACAACGGAGTACTCTATAGGAGGATGACCGATCTAGGGTTACTCAGATGTGTCGATGCCACCGAGGCCACAAAGCTACTCGAAGAGGTACACACTGAAACTTATGGACCTCACATGAATAGGTTCGTCCTGGCGAAGAAGAATTTAAAGGTAGGCTATTACTAGATGACAATAGAAACTGACTATAGTTGGTTCGTGCAAATATGCCATCAATGCCAAATTCATGGAGACTTGATCAAGGTCCCACTAAATAAGCTTAATGTCATGAGCTCACCCTAGCCATTTGTAGCCTAGGGCATGGACGTCATTAGGCCCATAGAGCTATTAATATCTAACGAACATTGCTTCATCTTAGTCTCTATAGACTATTTCACAAAGTGGGTTGAAGCCACTTCTCACAAGTCGGTAACAAAGAAAATGGTAGCCGACTTTGTGCACAACAATATCATATGCCGATTTGGTATCACAAAGTCGATCGTAACAGAAAATGGAGCAAATTTGAACAGCCATCCGATGAAAGAAATCTGTGAACAATTTCATATTACTCATCGGAATTCGACCACATACAGACCATAGATGAATGGAGTCGTAGAGGCACCAAATGAGAATATCAAAAGAATCTTAATGAAAATGACCGACAATTACAAATGTTGGCATGAACAACTGCCCTATACGCTGCTAGGATACCGAACAACCAATCGGGCCTCAACCAGAGCAACTCCGTACTTGCTTGTCTATAGAACTAAAGTAGTGATACCAACCGAGGTGGAGATACCCTCGCTCAGAATCATATAAGTGCAGAACTGGACAACGTAGAGTAGGTCTGAAAAAGATATGAGCAATTATCTCTAATCAACGAGAAAATGATGGTCATCATATGTCATGGTCAAATCTACCAATAGAGAATGGCATGCGCCTTCAATAAATAGGTAAGAGCCCAGATCTTTCAAGTAGGACAACTTGTGCTCAAGCGCGTGTTTCCACAGCAGGACGAGTACAAGGGAAAGTTTGCACCTAACTTGCAAGGGACCTACATGGTATGTATGAGGAGTTGTCATCCTCACAGAAATGGATGGCCAAGAGTGTCCTAAAGCAATCAACTCAGACACAATCAAGCAGTATTATGCATCAAGATGCACTCCTCAAGCTTGTGATTATCTTTTACTTGTAATCGCATTTCTTTACTTATGATCGCACTTTTTTTGTTGCTTATAATCACATTTCTTTTCTTGTAATTGCATTAGAAAACCAAATCAATTCCTTATATAAAATACGCGATGACCTAATTCCCGAAGAGGGGTACGTAAGCGCTCTTCGAGCTCTGTCGCCTTATTACAAAAATTAACCATATTTATTCTGAACTTTATTTTGACCTGATTCGAGAGATGGGATATGTACACGTTGTTTGAGATCAGTTGTACCAAACAAAAAATCCAAATAAACCCCTTGGAGCCTCAGAGATATCAGAATTCAATATTGCCTCGCACAGTATAAACTGGGGCAGAATGTTTTAGAACATCTCAAATATTCCATCAATAATTCAGCGTAAAGGATCAGTCGGTCCAAGCTCAAAACTAGAGCAGAATTTTTGAGAGAAAATAAAAAATTCCTTCAAATGAAAATCGACATGAGAGTCAGCTGATTCAAATATGCAACTTGGGAAAATTATGAATGATAGACAAATATCCATGCAGAGCATCGAAGACGGTCGAAGAACATCGCTCAAGCGAATATGTTATGACATGAGTTAACGATATTTTAATATATATAAAATGTTTTAGCTAAAAGTTTTCTTTTCAAAGTATTTTTCAAAAATTTTTACTCAAAATATTTTCTCTCATTTTTACCTAGACCGAAAGAAGGGGTCGATATTAGAAATTGGAGAAACAACACAGCAAGAGTCAACAACACGGATCGATCGCACAGGAAACTAACAAATCTTTCTGTGATTGCAGGTCACCAGAATGTCGTTGAAAAGACGACAGGTTTTTATACTAACTTATTTGTTCACGAATGAAATAGGTACAACAAAAACCCTTCTGAAACGAAAGACAACTACCAGTCCCTGAGAGCTACCAAAAAATCAAAGATACAATGCCGAACTCGAGAGCTACAACCAGAAGAAAATGCGAGAAAGGGCATAAGGTAAAAGGTACAACCTAAACTTGAGAGTCTAGTATTCAGGTGAAGTAATTCCAGTCGAAAGGGTGCAGGATTCACCCCCAAGTTCGAATGATGTAATTCCAGTCAAAAGGTTGCAGGCTTCACCTATAATTACGAATAATGTATTCCAGTCGAAAGGTTGCATGCTTCATTCAAGAGTTAGGTGATATAATTCCAATAGAAAGGTTGCAAGATTTACCCCCAAATCCAAATTATGTCATTCCAGTCAAAAGTTTGTAGGCTTCATTCTAGAGTCAGGTGATGTAATTGAAGTCAAAAGGTTGCAGGCTTCACCCCCAAGTTCGAATGATGTAATTCCAGTAGAAAGGCTACATGCTTCATTTAAGAGTCACGTGATGTAATTCTAGTCAAAAGATTACAGGCTTCACCCCAATTCTGAATGATGTAATTCCAGTTGCAAGGCTACAGGCTTCATTCCAGAGTCAGGTGATGTAATTCTAGTTGAAAGGATGCATGATTTACCCCTAAGTCTGAATGATGTAATTCCAGTCGAAAGGCTACAGGCTTTATTTAAGAGTTAGGTGATGTAATTCCAGTCGAAAGACCGCAAGCTTCACCCCCAAGTTCGAATGATGTAATTCCAGGTGAAAGGTTGCAGGCTTCACTCCCAAGTCCGAATGATGTAATTCCAGTAGAAAGGATGCAAGCTTCATTAAAGAGTCATGTGATGTAATTCATGTCGAAAGGCTGTAGGCTTCACCCACAAGTCTGAATGATGTAATTCCAATTGAAAGGATGCAGGCTTCACCTTCAAGAGTCAGGTGATGTAATTCCAGTCGAAAAGTTGTAGGCTTCATTCAAGAGTCTTATGATGTAATTCCAGTCGAAAGGATCCAGGCTTCACCCCCAAGTCAGAATGATGTAATTCCAGTCGAAAGGGTGCAAGCTTCATTCAAGAGTCAGGTGATGTAATTCCAATTGAAAGGCTGCAGACTTCACCCCCAAGTCCTAATGATGTAATTCCAGTCGAAAGGTTGCAGGCTTCATTCCAGAGTCAGGTGATGTAATTCTAGTCGAAAGGATGTAGGCTTCACCCTCGAGTTCGAATAATATACTTCCGGCCAAAAGCTACAGCCTTCATTCCCAAAAACATTAAACTACAGGACCAACAATATCTCCAATGAAGAACCAGACGGTGTCTTAGGTGATGCCCGCTCGAACAAACACTCCCCAGTAAGGAAACAGAGTTAGACAGTCTCGTAGGTGAGTTCTGCTCAGCAAAAATCAAATCATCAATAAGAGCCAGATGGTATTGCAGGTGATATCCTCTCCACAAAGATCAAACCATCAATAGGATCCATACGGTGTCGTAGGTGACACCCGCTCAACAAAATTCAAGCAAAGTCAAACAGTTTCGAAAAAGGCGCCCGCTCAAAGGAAATCACCCAATAGGGTACAACAAACAAAGCCGCACAGGTATGAAAAATACTAAAATATAATAACCAACAAGTAGGTCTTAGCATATGGAAATATTTCAAAGCTATTGGAGGTGGAGAGCAGAGAGACCAGATCCAGATGCTTGAGGAGAAAATATGGAACTTGTTCATGGGCAACCGGTCAAAAATATGTGTCAACGAGAGTCAAGCTCTCTACACATGAGCTTGAACATCACTTTATACATACCTCGCTCACGAATCACAAAGTTTATTTTTAAAACCCATAATCGATCGGGCATATACCGAAAAGGTCAAAGGGATTCCCACATAAGGGATACCCTTTTTGGGCCATCAGTCATACTACAAGTGACCTGATTCTTGAAACCGGGAATATGTAGGCCACTCAACCTTTGAGGATCGGTCACATTCTAACAAAATCATTCTTGAACTTCCCAGTCTGATACTTTCATTTTATCAACTTTTTTAGAAGTTTAATTAAGTCGAACTATAAGTGGCCTGAATTCTCAAACAACCTGGGATATGTAGGAAACCCAAAAATCAGGGTCTGACCACAATTTTTGAAAAATTGGATAAAGACGAGAAGTAATTTCCTATTGGTCGGCTAAAAACTAGGTCAGTCAACATTCGCTACTCAGGGATGGTCTAGCCATCCTCAAACAACGAAGGGGTAGTTGTTGACACCTAATTTTTATCATCTAATAATTTTATTTAATTATTCAAAGTTCCTGAGTAGCACACGGAGTGGAATATACTTTTCACAAAATGAATATAATTTTACAGTATTATTCCGGGAGTATTTTTCATAATATTTGATAAAATATCACTTGGTATATATATTATATATCATATCCTAATTTTACATAATTTGATCATTAATTATGATTTTGAAACTTTAACCGACAATTACAAATATAATTGTCTCAAAAGAATTTTCAAAATTCAAAAATTAATGTTCTGCTCTGTCAAATTTGGGAAAATATTAATTAAATATGATAGTGAAGTTACATCTCAATTTTAAATCGCGTTTTTAATTTAAAAGATATCTGTATAATTTTAATTTTTTAATCCTAAATAGTACCAAATTTGGACCCAAAACGAAGCTTTAAATTTGTTTAGGTTATTTATAAAATCATTTGACCGTTTCTTAATTTAAATTATGACTACATTTACAAAATGTGACCCCACTTAATTAAGGCTACTCAAAATGCATTGGTCCTGTCATATTTAATTCAATTTCAACCGAGCCTAGGACTAATGTCCCAGGCTCAGTCTAGTAGTGGTCTTAAGCGACCAAGGCGTTAGCCTTTTCTCATTCCCACTTGAGGGTCAATTTGGAACCATAGTCGCAATACGTCGTCTTCTTTGTAAGATGATATTAATCTCCCTTGAGGAGTCTTTCATTAATATCAAGGTATATATAGAGTACAATATTCATCCCTTACACAATAGGAATCCTAAGCCTATACAAAAGAGGAATCCTAAGCCTATACAAAAGAGGAATCCTAGTCTTACCATAATTATATTTACACAATATATGAAAATATTCTAATTATGGGTAGGGAATATATTTACACGTTTACACACCCCCTCAGTCGGAGCGGGAGGAGGCCGGACGCCGAGGCGGCTCGAAGTCAAGAAATAAGCGTGCGGGAAGTCCTTTGGTAAATATGTCCGCATACCGATAGGATGATGGAACATGTAACACTCTGACATGGCCTAACGCAACTTTCTCACGAACGAAGTGTAGGTCTATCTCAATATGCTTGGTTCGCTGATGTTGAACCGGATTATGAGAAAGATAGATGGCAGAGATGTTATCACAATACACAATAGATGCATGACGCAAAGGACACTGAAGTTCTAACAGTAAATTTCTGAGCCAACAAATCTCAGCTACTACATTCCTCTGTACTCGGCCTCGGTGTTTGGAGCGAGATAGGGTAGCCTGTCGCTAGCGACCAAGAAATCAGATTATCCCCTAAGAAAACACAAAAGCCGGAGGTGGAGCGTCGCGTGTCCGGACACCCTGCCCAATCTGCATTCGTATATGAAAGCAACCTGTCTGGTGCAGAAGGATATAGGTGCAAACCATAATCAAGAGTGCCCTTAATGTATCGAATGATACGCTTAAGAGCGAGTGAAATGAGACTCCCCGGGGGCATGCATGAATAAGCACACCGCCGAACAAGCATAAGCTATGTCCGGCCCGGTTAATGTGAGATACCGAAGTGCACCGCAAGGCTCCTATACGAGTAGGATCGAGACCGGAGCACCATCCATAGCACCGAGCTTAGATTTGGAATCAACCGGAGTAGGCACCTCTTTGCGGTTCTCGCCATCTTAGCCCCGTACACAATCTCTTCTCGCATACTTACGCCGACACAAGAACATATGATTGGCGGACACGGTCACCGATATCCCCAAAAAGTAACTCGGCTTTCCCAAATCGGTCATTGCAAATTCGTACTTGAGCAAGGCAATAATCTCATTTTTCAATCCGTCGGAGGAGGCAAAGTAAGAACAATATCATCCACGTAAAGTAATAAGTAAGCGGTGCTACTACCTCGATGAAAAATGAAAAGTGATGTATCACTCTTGCTGCATACAAACCCAATCTGTAAGATATACCTGGAAAAGCGATCATACCACGCACGGGGGGCCTGCTTCAAGCTATATAATGACTTACGGAGATGGCACACATAGTGAGGAACTGCTGGATGGGTGAACCCCGGTGGCGATGCATGTGTTGTCTCTCTAAGATCCCCATGTAAGAATGCATTCTTCACATCAAGCTGATGGATCGGCCAGTGTTTGCCCATGGCTATGCTCAAAACTGTGCGGATGGTAGCCGGTTTGACAACCGGGCTGAAGGTCTCACCACAATCAATGCCCTCCTGCTGATTTGTGCCATTAGCCACAAGACGGGCCTTATACCTCTCAAGATCCCCATTGTCTCTGAACTTGTGACGAAATAGCCACATACAACGAATGACATTCACCCCCTCAGGTCTAGGTACTAGATCCCATGTGTGCTGTTTAGTTAAAGCATTGAATTCCTCATACATAGCCGCATTCCAATTAGGGTCTTGTTTGGCCAATTTTGGGTTCTTTGGAAGTGGAGAGATGGTTTGGGCAGACAAGTTGAAATGGACTTTGGGTTTAAAGATTCCATGCTTTGAACGAGTTTCCATTGGATGGGTAGGGACAGTGGGTGGCAGAGTGGTTTCTGAGACGGGGGGTAAAGTCGGATAAGGAGAGGGTGGGGGCGAAGTCGTTGGAGGTGCCACGGCTCCTGGATCGAGAGTCGCGGTGCTAGAAGGTTGACAGGCTTCTCTGAAGTTTGGGTGCCGTGGCTCTGACGACGGAACAGAGGATGTGAGTTGTTCGATTATGAGGGGAGAGATGGCAGACTCGTCAAGAAATGAATAGTCCAGTTTTTGGAATTTTGGAAGATTCGAAAACGGGAATGTGGTCTCGTCGAATGTGACGTGACGAGATATGTGGATCTGACGAGTCGACAAGTCATAGCATAGATAGCCCCTATGGTTCGGTGGGAATCCTAGAAAGACACATGGAGTGGACCTAGGAGCAAGCTTGTGAGGGGCGGTGGAGCTAAGGTTGGGATAGCACAGACAACTAAAAATTCGTAGATGATCATAAGAGGGGATTCTATGGTAGAGGATTTTCGGTAGGGGTCATATTGTGAAGAGTGCTAGTAGGGAGAATATTTAGAGTGTATTCGACATTTTAGCCAAGCATAGACCCGAAGGGTGGAGGGAGGGAGGCATGAATCAATAGGGTGCGAATCATATTGTTAATGGTGCGGATGATTCTTTCAGCTTTACCGTTTTATGGTGAGGTGTGAGGGCAGGAGAAGCGAAAGACCATGCCATTATTGGTACAAAAGCGGTGAAACATAGAGTTATTGAATTCACGACCATTATCGCACTGAAATGATTTTATGCCTTTTCCAAATTGTGTTTGAATGAAATTGCGAAACTCAAGAAATTTGACAAACACTTCCGATTTAAATTTAAGAGGGTATAACCAAACGTAGTGTGAAAAATCATCAAGCAACACAAGATAGTTTT
Source organism: Anisodus tanguticus (assembly GCA_034509755.1). Taxonomy (NCBI): domain Eukaryota; kingdom Viridiplantae; phylum Streptophyta; class Magnoliopsida; order Solanales; family Solanaceae; genus Anisodus; species Anisodus tanguticus. The sequence continues at coordinate 16,593,821 of CM067546.1, read as the reverse complement.
TATGACCGAGACAACTAGGGATTGGAGATGTCCATAAATCGGCATGTATGTTATCAAAAGGAGCAAATGTAACACTAGTAGATGATTTAAACAGAATACGAATATGTTTGCCTAAAGAGCAAAAAACATAATTTTGGGCAAGTTTCCCATTACAAGCAATGAAATTGTTGCCTCTAAGAAAATTAAAAGCGGGACTCTGGATGACCAAGCCTATTATGCCGGGTTGAAGAAGAAACGCCGCTAGAGTGACGGGAGAGCAAGATCTGGCAGCGGAGGTGGAAGTGAATGGATAGAGATCCCCCATGCTATTGCATCTCGTAAGAGGTGTCCCCGTATGAAGATCCTTTACAGTAAAACCAAAAGGGTCAAAATCCACACAGACAGAATTATTACGAGTAAATTGGCGGACAGATATGAGGTTCTTAATCATGTGTGGGGCATATAGGGTGTTTTTGAGGGAGAAGGGTGGATGAGGAGGTTGTGTGTATGAGGTACCATAACCCTTAACCGGAATGTGTTGTCCACTACCAATCGTAACATATTGAGGATGCTTTAAACAAAATAGTTTAGGAATAGTACTGCAGATTTGGGTGACGTGAGATGTGGCGCCCGAGTCCATGTACAAAGTATTGTCGAGTTGTTGCATAGATAGGTGTCTTGAACGCCCGACCCAACTCGGTGGGTGTCATGCCGGAGGAGAGCTGCGGGACTCGACCTTGCATGAAGTGGGCCCGTGTGGGGGCCGGAGCGGGGCCTAACAACCGGGGTAAGAATACGGATTGTATGGCGATAGTACTGGAATGGACTTGGCGCCGCGGCTCTGAACTGGGGTGCCGCGGCTCTGTACTGGGGCGCCGCGGCGGTGTAGACGAACTGCTGAGGAATCGCGGCCCAGTTGTTCTGCGATCTCTGTTGTTGTTGGTGCTGTTGGTTCTGTTGACCGTGACCCTTGCCACGACCACGGCCTCTTCTACCGCCGCGGCCTTTTCCACCCCTGCCGCCGCGGCCCTGCGGCTGTTGGGAGTTGTCTAGTGGCGTCTGATCTTGGGGTTGCGTGTCGACAGCTAACACCTGCTGGGCGTGCTCATCCTGCTTAGCACGACGGGTTTCTTCGAGCAACAATTGTGAGCGAGCTTTGTTAAAACTCGGTAGCGGATCTGCGTGTTGAATAATGGTGGCCAAAGTATCATATTCGCCCTTAGTAAGGCCAGAAATGTTTTGTAGCACCATTTTATCGTCAGTGACAGGCGTGTCGATGTTGGAGAGTTGATTCGCTAGAAGTTTAAGCTGCTTGCAGTACTCAGAGACATTGGAGAAGTTTTCAAGACGTGTTTTGTTGAATTATTCTTCCAAATACACGGCACGAGTGTGCTTGTTGTCCTGAAAAATTTCCTCTAAACGATTCCACAAGTCAAGGGCTATGGAGTCAGATTTCATGATAGTAAGGAGCAAATCCTGAGAGATACTACCATATATCCATTGTTTGACGCCGGCGTCGAGACGATGCCAGATAGAATCATCAACCTCCGTTGGGCGCGGAATAGTGTCATCAATATGGTCAAGCACGTTATAGAGACATGCATGATTGCGAAAAAGTTCAACCCAGGGAGAATACTGGTTGTTTTCTTGATCAAGAATAATGGGAATATGATTCTTGATGTTGGAAACAGTAAGGGCGGGATGAAACGGGGGTGATGACTTTGTGGTGGGATTTGTGGAGGTAGAGGCGTCAGAAAGTGTGGAAGAATCAGGGATAACCATTTAGAGAAGAGAAGAAGGAAGAGCAAAACCCGAAAAACAAGAAGAAAATCCGGGAGGGCCGCAGCGTAGGAGAGGCAGCCGGCGGCTGTGGAAGAGAAAGGATTTTAGGGTTTTGTTTATTTGGATCTGATACCATGTAAGATGATATTAATCTCCCTTGAGGAGTCTTTCATTAATATCAAGGTATATATAGAGTACAATATTCATCCCTTATACAATAGGAATCCTAAGCCTATACAAAAGAGGAATCCTAAGCCTATACAAAAGAGGAATCCTAGTCTTACCATAATTATATTTACACAATATATGAAAATATTCTAACTATGGGTAGGGAATATATTTACACGTTTACATAATACTGGTTGTTTTCTTGATCAAGAATAATGGGAATATGGTTCTTGATGTTGGAAACAGTAAGGGCGGGATGAAACGGGGGTGATGACTTTGTGGTGGGATTTGTGGAGGTAGAGGCGTCAGAAAGTGTGGAAGAATCATGGATAGCCATTTAGAGAAGAGAAGAAAGGAAGAACAAAACCCAAAAAACAAGAAGAAAATCCGGGAGGGCCGCAGCGTAGGAGAGGCAGCCGGCGGCTGTGGAAGAGAAAGGTTTTTAGGGTTTTGTTTATTTGGCTCTTGATACCATGTAAGATGATATTAATCTCCCTTGAGGAGTCTTTCATTAATATCAAGGTATATATAGAGTACAATATTCATCCCTTATACAATAGGAATCCTAAGCCTATACAAAAGAGGAATCCTAAGCCTATACAAAAGAGGAATCCTAGTCTTACCATAATTATATTTACACAATATATGAAAATATTCTAAATATGGGTAGGGAATATATTTACACGTTTACATTCTTCATTGCCATTAATGTCAAGATTACAGTGTACGATACTTTGCCTCAGTCCCTACTCGACCATTTCGGGCAAGAGTAATTAATGCTCTTGCCTTTATCCCACCAGACCACAATCACGCCATGGTACCACCGTACAACCACCTCCAACATCCCAAGGTGAGGTTCGCCCCTCTTACTTGCTTTTTCTGCCACCATTTAATGCACCTTGTTCGACTTGCAATTTGAATCTTTCATTTCTATTGGTTGAGGACCCTTTTGGGGGGACTTTTCCCTCCAAATGGAGTTCTCCCACATCGATCTTATGGGTCTCAGCTAGGATTTTGTTTCCCCTATAAATATAGACCTATATTCTCATTGTTAAGGTCTAAAACTTGATTTCAATGCATTCACATTTGTTGGTTTTTGTGTATAATCAACCTTATAGATACCTAATATGCTAGGTTGAGATTTATTGTATCCTGTGTGATTTGCTTAGGTGATTTTAAAATAATCAGCATGCTAAGTGTAGTGTGTCTTAGTATTTTTAGCTATTTGGTTCATATGATGTTACTTTGGGGTCTATCTAATTGGATAAGTTGGTTTAAGGCTTGTTGTAATAGTTTGAGAAGCATGCTAACCCCTTAGAGGCTATGTTTGGTCAACCTTGCCTTTTTGTGTCTATTATGTCATTTGATATTAGTTTGAATTAAAAAATAATGTGTTAAGGCTGGTGTGTGTTTGCATAATTGCTATGAGTTATTTTTAGCCTGAACATGTGTTAAGTGGCATTGTGTTTCAGCCAGACCTGGTTTAAACTAAAAGATAATCTATGACACTTGATGTTTGGTTTACTGATATGTGTAGCCTAGGGTAGTTAAGACTTAGTAAGATAATATTATATTAGGATCACTTTATAACTTCAAATTGTATGAGTGTCTTATTTAAGCTAGTGTCATGTTTAAAATGATGGCTTCAGAGCTTAGTATTACATGGTCTGTTCTAGTTGGTCTGCATTTTAACACATCAGTTTGAGTTTGTTCAAGTGAAGAATGCACTATTCAGTGGAATCAATGCAGGTATGATGCATGTGCTGTCTGTTAAGGGTCATGTCTGATTAGGGTATATTGAGAATGTCCATGTTATGTCATTTAGCCTTTGTTTAGGTTAAAAAATGATCAAACTATTTGATATTTAACTTATTCAATATGTTTAGCTCTAGATAACCAAGATTGTTCCCTACTTTTGACTTATCACACTTGTCTACATGTCCTTTAGGGTCCTAATTGTCCTTCCCTACCCTCAGCATGTTCCTAGTAGCCCTTTTGAGGATCTCATGTGCATTTGTTCATGATCTTACCCTTTCTCATGTGCACAATTATGTATATAATGTGGTTTAATTATATATGCTTCTGTCCTATATTTATGTGTTGATTAAATCACAGTGTTGTATTCCCCTTTATCCCATATCTACTACCCTATTGTTCCCATCCCATTTCCCTTTTATGTGAAGTCCAGGGTCAGTTGGTTCCTTGTTACTTATTTGCATCAAAATCATGATTGAAGAAATGACTTTCTGAATAGTTCTTCAACTAGATGCCCTTCACATGCTTTTTGTTGCTTCTGTCTATCTAGTTAAGTTATTAAGGGAGTAATTGATAAAGATAATTTGTTATGAAGGGATACTGCATAGGGTACTTGACCTGAATTTGTCTGTCTGTTCCATGTTGCCATGTGGATATATGTAATTTCAAACACTTAGAATAGGCATATATCTAAGTAGAGATAATGAACTCTGAATCACTACATAAATTGATAGGTGTTTAACTTGCAGTCTTACTCCTAACATATCTTCAGTAGTTGTCTAGGTGCCTTTATATGAGTTTTGTTTGTCCATATAAATGATTACTTAAGTCTATTTGCTCTTACATTTGCTAGGTCATCATGCTAAATCTTGAATCTCCAGCCATGTTTTAATTAAAAACAAAATATCAGAATTGCATGTTTGTCTGCTGGACATGTCTTTTACTGGTTTATGAAGGATACATTAAGGCTTTAGGAAGCCTGCTATGCTATATGTAGGCCATGTTTGTGATATGTTGAGTATTTCTTAGGATGTATACATGGTATACATAGAAGTATATAATTGTGTATGAAAGTATGTTCAATATATTGTGTGTATATGCTTGATATATCGTCCTTGTATATCATCTTAAACTTTTCTAAGCGTATAATTCTGCCTGACCTATTTCTGATAATCTTTACATCTTTATTCTTCATGACTGCGTATGGGGCTAGGCCCACTATCTGCTATTTTCCTCCTTTCCTCCTATGTTGCTGTTTGTTTTGGGCTTAGCCCACTGATTGGCTTTCCTCTGCTATTTCTTACACATTGCTCTTGGTCTGGGCCAACCCAGTTGTTTAAATTGAATTATTTTTGTTATGGGTTGTTTACTTCGTTTATCTTGCATGAATTAAATACATGATAAGTAATTGGGTACGTCTAACTTGTATCCTCATTTTCCCCTTGTTTGTTGTCCATCGCATTATCATGGAATGGGCCCATAATCTCCTTCATCGAGCCATCCCTTCACGAACTTGCTCAGCCCAATCCAAACTGCCAGCTAAGAAGAAATACATGAAAGGGAAGCTAATATTTATATTTGAAGGCCCAGCTATTGGTAAAAGTAGTCAACTGGTGGTCTTCGGTAGGCCCACCAGTCTAAATATTGGAACTTATTTATGGTTTGGATCTAGGATAGGCAAACAATGCGTATATCGTTTACTTTAGATCACCCAAATGATTTTGAGACTTAATTAAATTTGAAAGATGGAAAATATCTGACTGATTAGGGAAAATAAAGGGACTGTTTTGGTTAAAGAACCGTTTTGGACACTCAAAAGCTGGAAGTGAAAACCGATTTTTTGACTAAGTGTTAAAATGATTTTAGACGTTGAAGTTAAAATTGCGCTGATGATTAAAGGACTCGAATGTTGGGCCTGAGTGAAAAATGGACTGCTGGAAAATTAGGGCTTTGAACTTAGACTAATAATGAATAAATTTTTGTTTAATTTAGAGTTCCGGCTAAGCCCAATAGGATTAGAAATTTTGGACAAATAAAACCTATTTTGGACTTGAGTTGATTTGAAGGTTTTGGAAAGTTAGAATATGATATTGACTATGGGAATATAGCATGCTAAACAATAAAAGGAAAACCATTTTCTTACGGTCTCTTTTTCTAAACCATACTTGTCTTTTTCAAATGGAACTATACCACTTTGAAAATTTGAAAAGATTTTTAAACAAAAGATGCAAGGGAAAAAAAATAGACAATTTAGTTGGACTAAATGTGGAGTTCTACTCAAATTCACATTTGAGTGAGCTTAGTCCAAAAACTAAATTGATTATAAATCTCGTGTATACTATTTTTGGCGGAAGATTTTAACTCTTTATTTTAAATAAAACCTTGAGTTTTTTAATACATGATATGACAAATTATTTTGCGAATTTTAAACCTTAAGCATTTTTATCACTTTTGAAAGCATGCTATGGAACCCGTAGTTCAACCGTATTCTACAGATCCTTAATATCGGGGTGCTAATACCTTCCCCAGAGAATCACCAGAACCCTTACATTGACTCTGGTTTAGATATGATTTTTCAAAGGAATTGGAACAAACCTTTTCACACTAGTTTTTCTAATTTACCTATAAATTAGGTGGCAACTCTAAAAATACATTATCCAAACTCTTAGTAGCTCTTTATGCCCTAACCCGTACAAAAAAGTGAACCGTAACACTCATGAATCACTGAATTGAAATGGATTTTTTACTTTATACTTCCCGATCGATTTTTCTAAACTCTTGAATCATGAACAACGCTTAATTTAAAGGCATGAGGTGTTACACGGCCCAACTCCCATTTCCGTTTCGCGAACACGGGCCCTGCCACACAAACGCGACCTTACCTAGTCCCTTCCCTTCGCGAACGCGATCCCTTCTTCCTTTCGCGAACGCGATCCCTTCTTCGCATTCGCGAAGAAGGAAAACAGTAGTAGTTGAACCAAAAAATATGGTTTTTTGCCAACTCTCGAAACGACACTCGAAAATCATCTGGAACTCTATGGACACAAACCAAACATGCATTTCTATCATAAAATACATTTCAGACCTGCTCACACAATCAAAATTCCTGAAAAGGGTCTTCATAACTCGGGTTTGACCAAAGTCGACCCTTAAGTTCTAGTTTCTCTAATTCTCAACCAACCTCCCAAAACACACCTAATTGGCTCGGGAACCAAACCAAAGGCTTGACTAAGTCATAAATGTCATTTCAGACCGAATGGAATCGATGAAACCACAACAAAGGTGTGTTTACCCAAAAGTTAACTATGAGTCAAACATTTCTATTATCTTAACTTAAGGATTTCTAAACTTACTAAAAGGATCTGAAATCCACCCAATTAACGTAGGAACCGTGTCACCCATACCCCCAAGTGAAAAACACGCAAGTAAAGCTTGGGAAGGGTAATTTAGGGGTTTCTAATTAAAGTGAGCAAAATGCCTTTACGAGTCATTACATTAGATACCACTTAAATAAATGTTCGTCCTCGAATGGTAAAGAAAAGGAAATGCCTGGACTCTCAAAAAGCTGAGGATACCTAATCCGCATGTCAGACTCAGTCTCTCAAGTAGCTTTCTCCAGAGGGTGATTCCTCCAATGCACTTTCACTGAAGCTATCTCCTTGGACCTCAACTTTCGAACCTGCCTATCTAAAATAGCTATAGGCTCCTCCTCATATGCTAAATTATGATCAAACATCACTGAATCACATGAGAACTATCCGAATGGTACTTCTTAAACATCGATACATGAAACACAGGGTGAACACTCGATAACCCATGAGGTAATGTTAACTCATAGGCCACCTCACAAACTCTATGAACGATCTCAAAAGGCCCAATATACCTCGGACTTAACTTTCCCTTCTTTCCAAATCTCATCACACCCTTCATGGGTGAAACCTTCAACAAAACACGCTCCCCAACCATAAACTCCAAATGATGGACCTTTTGATCCACATAACTCTTCTATCTGCTCTGGGCTATGAGAAGTCGATCCTGAATCAACTTAACTTCAAAAGAGTCTCCCAAAATATCAGTACCACACGGTCTAACCTCAAAAGCATCAAACCACCCAATCGGAGGACGACAATAACTTGCAAATTACCATATAGAGTACTTCATAATAACTAATTCAGCAAGCAAATATAGCTTTGTCTAGATGTTCCCTCAATTTCCATATCTAAACCCATTTATCCATACTAATTTTAGCTTACGTGTTACACGTGTCAATAAACAGAAAATTTTATACAATAAAATAAATTATATTAAATAGCGATGGCCATTAAAATATATGCAACATTCATTTAAATGAGTAATGTTATTACATTCATTCAGTTGGTGTTAAAATAATGGTAAAAGCATGAAATTTAAATATAATGTATGTCTTTTATATGTTACTTCGGTTGCTCTATCATAATCAAAACTTATGTTGTTTGATATTGATGTTCCTCTTGAAAATATAGCATTACTTGTCCAAGATAGAAAACATGTTGCAGCAAGTATAGCCCAATTTCAAAAATATTTTGACCATATGCTATATTTATTGTCATGACAAACACAAACGTATTAAAAAAAAGTGTATGATGAATTTAAAAGAATATCTTTCATTTTTAATATTTAATTTGACACCTCAATGACTTAGTATTGTTCTAACAGACTTAAACAAACTATAAAATAAATGAAAAACGAATATACACTTCTTCAAATATGCATATAACTTCTTCAAATCTCCAAATCTAAATGAAATCGAAGACAGTAATAAAATTTATATGTTAATTGTAATATTTATTTAGTTATTTTCTCTTAATTGTTGCGTGTAGTTCTCAATTATTATATAAGTAGGGAATGAGTTTAAGTCTAATATTAATTATATGAATAATAGCTTATATTCAATTATTTTATCAAATAAGGAAATTATTTATATAGGTAAATTATAAATATTGATTTTAATTTCTCGAATATTGAAAAAAAGATCCCTACTAATGGATAAATTTCAGCACTAAACAATATTTTTAAAACTCAAGAAATTTATAATTTAGAATACTCTTTATTCTAACCAAAATAAAAATAAAAATCAAAAGAAAATAACTTCTAGCGAGAGAAGGGTGGCAAACCACATCAAAAGGCAGACATGGACGATGGGATGGAAACTCAGATGGACATGACAGTGGAAGAAAAAGATCAATTACAAAGCAGCAACAATAAACAATCGGAGACTAGTACACTGAATGGTAAAACAAAGGTAAGCTATCGTGACACGGTTCAAATTAATTCTCAATTAGAACCTCTTCACATAGACTCTGAGGATTTCAATAATCTGTCCATTAAAGATGAACTAGAAAATCTTGACAACCACCCAAATTTCATCCCTATTACCAAGGAAGACAAATCCAGACTATATATCAAAAATGGAACACTACTATAATAGTGAAACTATTAGGGAAAAAATGGGCTACAATATCCTAAAAATAAAATACAATCCCTCTGGCACAACCCTCGACATCTCAACCTGATACATCTAGGTAATGACTTCTACCTAATCAACCTTCCTTCATATGAAGCTTATAACAAAGCCCTCAAAAATGGCCATTGGTACTTGTGTTAGTGAAAGCTTGGACTCCTAAGTTTAATCCATACCAAAATCTGCTACCATCTGGATATGCCTACAAGAACTTCCTATGAAATACTACGACAAGGAAATCCTAACAAAAATTGGGAGAAGGTTGGCACTGTTCTAAGAATTGATAGTTGTACTTCCATAGCAATAAGGGGGCGTTACGCTAGATTATGCATCCTAGCACCTCTACACCAACCCTAACCTAAGGACGTCCTCATAGGATCCCACCTTCAACAGATTCACTATGAAGAAATAAATTCACTCTGCATGCACCTCGTGTGGGAACCTAGGACACTCAATACACCAATGCACCTCTCACCACCTTAGAAACAAAGAAGAGGGGAACCAGCCCCCTACAAGATAATGGACAACTATCACTTTCAACAAATCCAAACCTAACAGATTCCACAAAGAATACCTAAACTCAAACCACAACCAAGTCAATGAAAACCAATAGTCAACCACATTCTACCACGTCACCAAAACTGGAAGTGAAATCGTACAACAGGAAAAAGAAAAGTCAACCTTTTTAACCCCTCCAAATATTGAAGCGCCATTTACCATAATCAATAAAAAACCACAATGGACAATGACATAAATACCCCTGCACAAGAAACCATCGAAAAGAAAGAAAAACTAGCCAACCACCCTTTGACCACATCCAATACTTTTGATATACTTAATCAAATAGATGAAACAGTGCCGAATAAAGGAAAACAAAAAGGAAAAAAGTATGGAAAAAATGACAGGCCACATTCTCTTAGCCAAATTTTACCTTTTACACCGCATCAGAAACAGAAAACACGCACTCAAAAAAGGACCAGACAAATAGTACTTTGAAAAGACACCAAAAAGATATTAATAATGAAAAAACCCAGATTACATTTAGGAATTAGGACCAATACAAACGTAGTATCTTCCCAAAAAAAGAATAAACAAAGCGTGGACATGACAGCAAAGACAAAAAAATTATTACTACTCAGTAAGTACAATCCCAAAATCCTATACAAACACACCCTGATAAGATAAATACCTTATCTAAAGTGGACCCCACTAGGAATAATCATCAACGTGCATTTAATGAAGCAGTCATATCCTCTTCTCAAAAACATGGGAACGAACCGTGCAATGATAGCACCGCCGTCCCATCATCTACGTGACACACTCTCCACCTCTTCTTTCATTATACCCACCGTAACACCAAACTCCCAACCCCTTATACAACCACTCCTACCTAGCCAGATCAATATCCCAAAATCAAAACCAAAAAAACAGAAGAGAAAAACAAAGAAAGAAAATGCCTCGCCATTACCCAATCCACCACCAGTACCATCGTTGCCACCATAACAATAACTGATACTGCCAGTCGGAATACCAGACGAAACACCTTCCATCTACCATCGATATCCATATCTACTCTACAAACCAGACTGTTAAACAGAGGTAATATACCTGTGATATACACTGAATATACAGCACTATATCACAGGTATACAAGCAGCAACAAAGCAATGGGTGGCTGGCTGGCAGCAGTCAACGAGGCCCATCTCGGCCAAAGCAGTCCAGATCCAAGTAACAATAGGATATTGTATATATGGTATATATATTTGTAGTATATTATGAAAAGGATACCTTAATTAGTGTTATACACCTACCATAATTGTATAGTTAGAATTATGGTAGAATAAGGATTTAGAAGTAGAATAGGAAAAGGATTTTCCTATTATGAAAATATGTAACTTGTATATATATCTATTCAATCACTGAAAATAATCAAGGGGATTATTTCTTTCATGGTATCAAGAGACTAGGTCTACACAAAAGTTTTCTCTCAACTTTTGCCTTGTGGCCGAGAACCCCCCCCCCCCTCGGGTTTTCTCTCCAAAATTTTGTCTTCCGCTCTCAAAAACCTCTCTTAAATTTAACCTCCTTCTTTGTTCTTTCAATATGTCTAAGAATAATTTTCACCCTGCCCTCACGGTTTCCAATATCAAGCTAAGTGTCCCTATTGTCCTTGAGATGGAAAACGTTCAATATGCAACATGGGCGGAGTTGTTTAAAATTCACGCTATATCTTATCAAGTTCTTCATCACATCATTCCTCCCGCTAGACCCCGTCCTGCGGAGGATCCTGAGCTATGAATTACACTTGATGCTACCGTTCTTCGGTGGATATACGCCACTATTTCAGTGGACCTTCTACAGACGATTATGGAGCCAGATACCACGGCTATGGCTGCATGGAATAGATTACGTGACATATTCCAAGACAACCAACATTCTCGTGTCGTCACACTCGAGCAAGAATTCTCTCTCATTCGAATGGACGTATTTTCGAACGTTTCTGCATATTGCAAGAAACTAGAGGAGTTGGCGGATCAACTCTGTAATGTTGGCGCACCGGTAACAAATAATCGTCTAGTTCTACAGTTGGTTGCCGGTCTTTCGGAGGCCTATAATGGTGTTGGCACTCTCCTTCGCCAAAGCAACCCTCTTCCCAACTTTCATCAAGCCCGCTCCATGCTGACGTTGGAAGAAGCCGGCTTGGCTAAAAAGGCGGCTACCGGAGCAAGCCCAGTTGTCATGGTGGCATCCTCTCCTAGTCCTTCGGGTTTTGTTAATAATTCGGCCCAAAACCATAATAATGGTGGAGGCAAGAATAATCGCAAAAATAACAAAAACCGGGGGGGGCAAACGAAGCGGTTCTGGTGGCGGTGATCAACAAACAGGCGGTGCGTCCCATCCGGGGTACAGTGGCCCACTACCACCGTGGGCCCAGCAGTGGGGCCAGTGGCAGTGGAACCCGCACCCTCAATCAGTTTCTGCTAACGGCCAGTGGGCTGGCCAACAGTCCAGGCCCAATACCCAGCATTAGCGGCCCACTGGCCAGTGGCCCAGAACGGCAACCACAGTAGTTACAGCCCAGTTCCAGCACGGCCAGGCGTCCTTGGGCCCAGACCTCCGCAAGCCCATCATGCAGCAGGCCCCACTCAGACCGATATCGAGGCTGCGATGCACACGTTGGGATTGACTCAACCGGACCCAAATTGGTACATGGACACTGGGGCCACTACTCACATGACTTCCGAATCAGGTACTCTCTCATCTTATTCCAATTTGAGCACCCCTCGGGGGATAATTGTTGGTAATGACAGTTCTATTCTAATTTTAGGGTATGGTCAGAAAACATTGTCTCCCCCCAATCCACCCCTCCTCTTGAAAAATACTTTACATGCTCCTAAATTGATTAAAAATTTAGTGTCTGTCCGAAAGTTCACAAATGACAATTCTGTTTCTATTGAATTTGACCCTTTCGGTTTCTCTGTGAAGGATTTCAAGACGGGGAGTCATCTCATGAAGTGTGATAGTAGGGGGGATCTGTATCCTATCATGCCCGGTTTTAGTCCATCGAGTCCAGCCTTGCCTTCAGCTTTTGCAGCCATCTCTCCTTCCATGTGGCATGCTCGTCTGGGTCATCCGGGATCTTCTATTTTATCAGCTTTAAATAAAAATAGTTATATTTCTTGTAAGGGTACGAGTCGTACTCTAATTTGTCAGTCTTGTTAATTGGAAAAATTGTTAAGTTGCCATTTGTAGACTCCAATTCTCATACTTCTATGCCATTTGACATTATTCATAGCGACTTATGGACATCTCCTGTTCTTAGTTCAATGGGTCATCGATATTATGTTCTCTTTTTAGATGATTATTCTAGATTTTTGTGGACGTTTCCAATTGCGAATAAATCACAAGTGTTTTCCGTCTTCATCAAATTTAGAGCGTTCATTCGTACTCAATTCGAAAGAGAAATAAAAAATATTCAATGTGATAATGGGAAAGAGTATGACAATAGGGAGTTTCGGGAATTTTGTGCTACTAATGAGATAAATTTTCATTTTTCATGTCCTCATACATCTTCACAAAATGGGAAAGCCGAACGCAAAATTCGTTCCATAAATAACATTGTCCGAACTCTCCTAATACATGCCTCCATACCTCCATATTTTTGGCATCATGCTCTACAAATGGCTACATATCTTCTTAACATAATTCCTTCTAAAGGTCTGACATATTGGTCCCCCCTAAAAATCCTGTATAATAAGAACCCGTCTTATTCTCACCTTCGGATTTTTGGGTGCTTGTGTTATCCGTTATTCCCATCCACCACAATTAACAAACTTCAGGCTCGGTCTACCCCGTGTGTATTTTTGGGTTATCCGTCGAATCATCGTGGTTATAAGTGTTTTGATTTATCCTCCAAGAAAATCATAATCAATCGCCATGTCATTTTTGATGAAATTCAATTCCCATTTACGAAAGTTCATACTCCCGAACCTAAGTCGTACAATTTTTTGGATGACCAAATATCCCCGTCTATCATTCGGTATTTTTCGGACATCTCCCGTACCCAAAATCCTCCAGCGGGCCCACTGCCCGCTGGCCCCACCGTACCGCCATATCCAAAGCAATTTCTGCCACTGGAACAGTTCCAGCAATTGGGCCTGTCCAACCCAATTTTGGAACTGGACCGAAACCGAGCCCAAAGCATTTACCGATTTGGGCCAAGCCAAGCCCACCGCCCGCCGGCCGGTCCGTCCGAGCCCCGAAGAAAATTCCCAAAATTCCCTCAATTCTTCCTCGAGTCATAGACCGGTCACTCGTAGTCAGCGGGGTATTTTTACACCTCAAAGACATTTTAATTTACATTCTGATGTCTCTAAATCCCCCTTGCCCCGCAATCTTGTGTCCGCATTAAATGACCCTAATTGGAAAATTGCTATGACTGATGAATATAATGCTCTTATTGATAATAAGACGTGGGAGTTGGTGCCCCATCCATATGGTATTAATATTATCAGGTCTATGTGGATTTTTGCTCATAAGGAGAATTCAGATGGGTCCTTTGCTCGACATAAGGCACGACTTGTTGGTGATGGTAAGACTCAGCAGGTTGGTATTGATTGTGGTGAGACGTTTAGTCCGGTGGTCAAACCGGCTACCATTCGCACTGTGCTTAGCTTGGCTCTTTCAAAGACTTGGCCAATTCATCAGTTGGATGTCAAGAATGCTTTTCTACATGATGATCTCAAAGAAACAGTCTATATGCATCAGCCGTTGGGTTTCAGGGATCCCAACCGCCCTCATCATGTCTGTTTGTTGAAGAAATCACTATATAGGCTTAAGCAGTCTCCACGGGCCTGGTATACACGATTTGCTGATTTTGTTTCGACTATTGGGTTCACTCACAGCAGGTCAGGTAATTCTTTGTTCATCTACCGCCGTGGTTCGTCATTGGCCTATATTCTGTTGTATGTGGATGATATCATCTTGACTGCCTCCTCCGATGCTTTGCGCCAGTCTATCATGGCCATGCTCAGTTCTAAATTTGCTATGAAGAACTTAGGGCCGTTGAGTTATTTTTTGGGGATTGCTGTCAAGCGTCATTCAGGTGGCTTGTTTCTGTCTCAACGGAAGTATACTGCTGAGATCATCGAGAAGGCTGGGATGTCATCCTGTAAGTCCACTTCCACACCGGTTGATGCAAACCCAAAGCTGAGTGCCGCAGCAGGTGCACCATACGAAGACCCGACCCGCTATCGCAGTCTTACAGGGGCCCTCCAGTATCTTACATTTATCAGACCAGATATTACGTATGCGGTTCAGCAGGTGTGTTTATTCATGCATGATCCCAGAGTTGAGCATATGAATGCAATCAAATGTATCATTCGGTATATTCAGGGGACACTGGATTATGGGTTGCACTTGTATCCTTCATCTACATCCACACTTGTCTCTTACACGGATGCTGATTGGGGTGGTTATCCCGACACCAGATGGTCGACTTCTGGCTACTGTATGTTCCTTGGCAACAACTTGGTCTCCTGGTCAGCCAAACGTCAGGCAACTCTCTCACGCTCAACTGCCGAGGAGGAATATCGAGGGGTAGCGAATGTGGTCTCCGAATCATGTTGGCTACGTAATTTGCTTTTGGAGCTTCATTGTCCCATTCAGAAGGCAACCTTGGTATATTGCGATAACATTAGTGCCATCTACCTGTTAGGTAACCCAGTTCAACACCAACGCACCAAGCATATCGAAATGGATATTCACTTTATCCGTGAAAAGGTTGCAAAGGGTCAAGTTCGCGTCTGCCATGTCCCGTCTCGTTATCAAATTGCAGACATCTTTACAAAGGGTCTACCAGCGGTTCTCTTTGAAGATTTTAGGGACAGTCTCAGCGTTCGAAGACCGCCCGCTATGACTGCGGAAGTATGTTAAACAGAGGTAATATACTTGTGATATACACTGAATATACAGCAAGTATATCACGGGTATACAAGCGAGAATAAAGCGGTGGCCGGTGGGTGCAGCCCAACGATCCAGCGAGCCCATCTCGGCCAAAGCGGTCCAAAGAGCCCATCTCGGCCAACGGTCCAAATCCAAGTAACAATAGGATATTATATATATGGTATATATATTTGTAGTATATTATGAAAATGATACCTTAATTAGTGTTATACACCTACCATAATTGTACAGTTAGAATTATGGTAGAATAAGGATTTAGAAGTAGAATAGGAAAAGGATTTTCCTATTATGGAAATATGTAACTTGTATATATATCTATTCAATCAATGAAAATAATCAAGGGGATTTTTTCTTTCATAGACCTACTATATTCAAGCCACTTTCCTCCCAGTGGAGGTCATGATATCCCACTAGACGGGATATTACTCCCCCTACCAGTTCCCTTTAGCCTACGACAACCTCCAAACCATTCCAATCTACTCAATATCATCGACGGCATCAACAAGCCAAATCCCATCCCTGTCTGGAATCTGCAAATCCTCCAACAACATGCCTTGATGCTCTTGGAAAACACCCAACTGCTCACTCACATGGTGAACCAAGGTACCTACTCCCACATTCAAACCCAGACAGCCCTCCAAACACTACAAGTTCAAAAAATAGGAGCTTTGGAGCTTATCCACCAACTGAGCCTGTTCAATGACAACAACCCACCTACGCAGCCATCGGAGAGTCAAAATGGAGCGACCGAGAACAACCAAAATGCAGACCCACCGCAGAACTTGTCGCCTACATCAATAGAACCACTCCCACCATTGTTGGAATCACTAGACGAAGATATCCACGTAGTACCAGACCTGGGTTTTGTTGAAAATTTACTTATGTGAAATTAAGTTTATCCCATTATTTATGACTCGAATAATTGGGACCCGCACGTCGGAAATATCCTTTCCACACACGTGCAATCTTAGTGCCAAGTATCATAAATTTCGTTAATGAAAGAGATATTGGTACGTTAGTGAAATGTTTGAGACATAGAATGATGGACGGTTATTTGCTAAATGAAAAGTGTTCCACATTGGTAAACGAAGGAAGGATTGTGCGAGGTGTAAGATGGAACGGGTCGGAAAGGGCCGCAGAGCCGAGATGGGCCGCGGTGCCTCCCGAACTGGGCCGCAGCGCTGGAGCACCACGGGACCCCCTTGCAGCGCCGCTAATTCCAAGTTTTGGCTTCTGGAGCCGCAACGCTAAATGCTGCAGCGCCGCAGCGCTTCCCAGACAGTGTTTGCTCGACGGAATCCCAATGGTTTGGCTGTTAAGGTGGTTTCAAGGGCATTAAATCCACCCAATAATGGCCATTACTTGGACCATTATGTTACTGCATTACTTAGGGGATTAATGTCATCCATTACATGGCAATTGATTGACATTATGAGACATTTGAAATACCATCTTGCACATCTATAAATTGAGGCCTTTGTCTCAATTCTATAGATGACTGTGAACAGAAAAACAAGTTAACAACACCACAAAGAGATCAGATTTTCTTGATATCAATCATTCTCTTAGCAATCTTCGTTATTCGTGTTCTTCGCTGAGATCATTTGTGTAGGCTTTGCACACTTGACAGTTTGTTGTTTCATCTTAGGAGACTATTGTCCACACTTCCGTAAAGCCTATATATGGGGGCAATCTTGTCTTAAAGACAGAAAGACATCTCTCGACTCAGCCGGTGGTGTTGTGTTTATCTAATTGGTTGCTAAGTGTTTTAGGTGTTAACTTAACAGACGAAGGACTCTAGCCGTTCGTATTCTCAGCGGATCTACAAGCCACAAGTGTAGCAGTTCATGTTCTTGTATTTCTGAATACAAGATTCATATTTGAAGTTTCAATTCAAGATCAAGATATTGACAATTTGTTGTTCTCCTCTTTGTTGTTTATCCTTTCGATCACTGTAATAGTTATTTACTATTCCCGTACGCGCTTTACATATCCAATAATTTTAAGACAAGATCTGTATTAGTGATTCGAAAGATGTTGGTCGACAAGTGTGTGACCAAATCTGGCTGTGGTTTTCTTCTTGAAAATAGTTCTGTTGACAGTTTTGCTAACAGTTCAAATACTGTCTCTATCAACAACCGTGCTTTCAAAACTGGTCCTAGTTTTGGTTCTCTCTTTGACGATAATTACAAATCTATTTCCGTCAAAGGTGGGATCTCTGGATCTGATGCTGAGCTTCAAGATACTGCTGATAGTCATGCTAGTACGACTAAAGATCAAGGACGAGTTGGTGTCACCACTCCTGAGGGTGGTGGAAACAAGTGCCCACGTGAGGCTAAGGATGTCAACTAGGACAAGATGAGAAGGCTGAAGATGATGTTCTATCATGTAGCAAAAGGCCTATATCTGTCCCAGACAAAGGATCCAAATTATGGTGAGGAGGATGTGGACACTCAGTCTGACTGAAGTGGGTCAGAATCCAGAAGGTCTAAGTTAATAATTTTTCCTTATGGTTAATATCTGAATAAAAGTGTGTAAAGCAAGTCTCAGAATATGAAAGTGTTTGCATTAAAAGATTATATTCCCTATACTCTAAAATAAGATATTGAATCTCCTTCCTTCCCGGTTAAAGATTGGACTATTGTAAATAAAACTTAAAAGATCCATTCTTTTTTAGTGTAATTATGAAAAATGTGTAAAGTATGTTTGCACATACGAAGGATAGAGATCCACTTACTGTACAAAAACTGTTATCACTCTTAAGTAAGCGCCAGGGATTTCCCTGGGCACCAATCACAAGGGAAGAAGACAAAGTGATAATGGCTTATCTTAAGACGTTGAACCTATCTCCTATTTGACAGAAGATCCTTCAATTGATAGGATGATATTGGACACTCAATCGTACAAAGCCTACGGGCGACTGGATGGGCTAGAATTTATTTGATAAGGATGATACTGGAAACTCAGTCGTACAAAGCCTACGGGCGACTGGAGTGGGGTCAGAATTCATTTGATAGGAAAATTAATGGACACCTAGTGAGGTGGGCCAAAGTTTCCAGGTCTTAAATAATCTGAAGGCCAAAAGAAAGGCAGAAAAGTAATGGATACCTAGTGAGGTGGGCCAGAGTTTTCCAGGTCTTAAATGATCTGAAGGCCAAAGAAAGGCAGAAAAGTTATTGGACACTAAGTCTGCCAAAGCAACTGGAGTGGGCCAGAGTATCCAAATCACATATGATCTGGTTACACCTTAACCATGGGCAAGAGGTTGTTCATGTGAAGCAA
The DNA here is from genome assembly GCA_034509755.1 of Anisodus tanguticus. Taxonomy (NCBI): domain Eukaryota; kingdom Viridiplantae; phylum Streptophyta; class Magnoliopsida; order Solanales; family Solanaceae; genus Anisodus; species Anisodus tanguticus. Next base: position 16,574,890 of record CM067546.1, on the reverse strand, counting down.
CGTCACCTCTAAAGTCGAAGGGGTTGGAGAGGTTGTCCTCAATAGGACTTCAGGGAATGGGATCACTCTAAAAGGAGGTGATACATGTCACAAACTTAGTTTAAAGGACGTTGTTGGTCAAACTGGTTTGAGACTAGTCCAACAGGTCTGTAATAACTAAGAATGGTACAGTATGTCTGTAGCTAAATGAATGATATATTTGTAATCATTGCATCTATGCTATCATAGATTAAGACACGTTAAATAGAAAGTCATTCAAAAGCTAACGAAGTTGAGATTGTTGCCTTCTATCGACATAAACCCTCAAAATGAATATGAGGTAGGCGAAGAGGCAAAATCACCTTTCCATTCCGTCAAAGGAATAGCGAAAGAAGCACCGCTCCTCTAGAACCTAGTCACACCTACATGGGTGATTTGAAGTTTATACAAAATAGAGGGGGGAGACAACTACTTTGTGACCTTCATTGATGATGGTACAATGTATTGTATCCCTTGTTTGTTAAAAAGCAAAGATAAAGTTGTTGAAGAGGATAAGCGCTACAAAACAGAAGTTGAAAATCAACTAAGCCTACAGATTGAGGAATTCGTAGTGATTGAGGGGGAGAATGTGAAGCATCGTTCATCAAACGACTGCTCATTACTTACCTCAGTCTAACGGTGTTATCCAAACGCATAGTCGTACGCCCAAAATATGTGGGGCAAGGTGATCCTTACCGCTAATGTGATAAGGATAACTCTCCGTGTGAAACATGGAAAGGATCCCACTTACAAATATTGTGTTGTGGTGGCTTGGTAGAGGTTGAAATACCGAAATAGGTCAAGTTGGACCTAAGACTGTAAATTGCAAATCCACTGGATCTGCAAATAACAGTAGTGCTTATCGCCTCTTGGTGTCAAAGAATGCTGATTTCTTTGAGGATAACTTTCCTTGAGAAGGAAAAAGAAGTAATTGCTTGAGGTTAACAAGAACCCGCGAGTGCCTGATTGTCTGGAACCAGACGTTCCAGTGCTACAGGACTCGAAAGTTGCCGATTATCCAGAACTTAATGTTCCAGATCTACAGAACTCAGGGATTCTAGATGTTGAACCGAGACGGAGCAAAGAGGGGACAAAGACTTGTTCCAGACCTTCTAGCTTGTATTGTTGAGAATGAACCATGGACAATTAATAGAGAATTGTCATCTCCAGAAGCGCTGCTTTGGAAAGAAGCTACAGAAAGAGAAATAAATTTCATCATATAGAACCATACTTATGTAATGGTTGACCTTCCTCCGGGAAAAGAACCTTTGGGTTGTAAAAGTGGATACTCAAAAGTGAGTACAAAGTAGATGGATCTACTGACGAGTATAAGGCCTCGGCTACTTGTACATGTTCTCCCCTGTGAATAGCTTAACATCCAGGGCCATTGCAGTCTTGCATGACATGGATATTGAAACAACCTTCCTAACTGGAGAGTTGGAAGGGGAGGATCAGAGTTGGTTTGTTAGACTATTGGGCTTCTTCCTGAACTTTCATTTTGGTCCCTGAAATGTTTACATTTTGGTCCTGGAAGTTTCAGATAAAATAGAAACAATGAATCTGACAACAGAAACATTGACTCTGAAGTTAGAAAGCCAACAGTTGAAAAAACCAACAGTCTGAAAGTGGAAGTCATATTGAAACAAAAGTATCGATATGAAAGATATGGGTATCACAGATAAAATCTTAGGAATTGGGATTTCTAAGACATCTAAGGACTGGTCTAACTCCAAACTCAGTTGTGAGATAGTTGACAATCTCGTTGAAGCCACCAATGGATATGAATCATAGAACTGATTTGAATCATGGTGCACCCATATACAAGGAGCGATATGTGCAGGTCACATGTAGTTCAATGTATTATACACACTACAACTGACCTGGTATCGGCCTACAAAGCAGATCAGTTGAACTAAGGTTCACTCGTGATTCTGGAAATAATTGATAGAAGGCTTTAAGTCGGGTATGATAAATATCTAAAATATTCGCTTATCTATAGATTATGGTATTCTGGATTTCCAGTGGTTCTGGAAGAACACAGTGATGCAAACTGGACATCAGATATGAAGAACACCAAAGCCACAAGTAGTTGTGTATGTTATATTTTGTAAAATCCTCTAAGCAAACTTGCATCGGTCGATTCATGATGAAATTGGAGTTTATCGCTTTATACTAATCATGAAAGAAGTTGAGTAACTTCACGACTCCTTAGAGGACGTTCCTTATTGGGAGAAACTCGTGCCTTGAGCAGTTATACACTGTGGCTAGCCTGTCGGCTTCAGGAAGGGCATGGATGACGGCGTCTGGACGTATCTGTCATAGATATAAGACAATATGACAGTTGATCATCACGGATGTCACTTCCTTGATTACTAATCAAAGGATATATCGGACCCTTTAACTAAAGGACTACCCGAAGATCAAGAGTTTTGTCTGTCTAGGGCAATGGGCTTAAAAACTCAAAAAATACGAACCTTTGCGGTGGTAACCCAACCATACTGACTGAAGATCCCATGAATTTGGTTCAATAGGAAAACTAAACTGCAAAAGGTTCAGTTGAGCGCTTCAGTGGAAGCAAGAGCACTTCGAAATGATGATTTCTGTAAAGAAACGTAAATCCAAAGTCGTTATCGCGATAGACATTAAAGTGCTACCTGCATGGTGGGTAAAGGTTAAGCCTCCAAACCTTTAACGATCCTCAAACGATTGAGGTAAAGGTTGGGGAAACTTTTAATAATTCCTAACACTTGTGAAGTGGGGTATAGCAGGATACCTTATAGGAGATCACCTATTTAAATGCGAGGACAGGCCACCTCAAATAACGCACTTAAGAATCCAAGTGTGTCCACGACCACAACAGACAGAACAAAAGAAAAAATGAATAAAGGGAGGTATTGTGTTGGTACCGTTGTCTAGGCTTACATTAAACACTAACGATTCTAGACATCACGTTCACCACATAGTAAGTAAGTCCGATGGTATTCAACTAGGGAAGGTTCAAAGCGGAAGCTACCTCTCCTGATGCAATATCTTTTCGCTGAAAGTATGCACCTTGTGTGTGCGCCAAATCTCTTTCAAGAGGATATTGTTGGAAATTTACTTATGTGGAATTAAGTTTATCCCATTATTTATGACTCGAACAATTAGGGCCCCGCACGTCGGAAATATCATTTTCACACACGTGCAATCTTAGTGCCAAGTATCGTAAATTTCGTTAATGAAAGAGATATTGGTACGTAAGTGAAATGTTGAAGACATAGAATGATGGACAGTTATTTACTAAATGACAAGTGTTCCACGTTGGTAAACGAATGAAGGATTGTGCGAGGTGTAAGATGGAACGGGTCGAAAAGGGCAGCAGAACCGAGAAGGGCCGCGGAGCCTCTCGGACTGGGTCGCAGCACCGCAGCGCCACGACGCTAATTCTAAGTTTTGGCTTCTGGAGCCGCGGTGCCACGACGCTAAATGCTCCAGCGCCGTGGCGCTTCCCAGGCAGTGTTTGCTCGACAGAATCCCAAAGGTTTGGCTGTTAAGGTGGTTTCAAGGGCATTGAATCCACCCAATAATGGTCATTACTTGAACCATTATGTTGATGCATTACTTGGGGATTAAATGTCATCCATTACATGGCAATTGATTGCTATTATGGGGCATTTGAAAGGTCATCTTGCACACCTATAAATTGAGGCCTTTGGCTCAATTCTATAGATGACCATGAACAAAAAAACAAGTTAACAACACCACAAAGAGATCAGATTTTCCTGATATCAATCTTTCTCTTTGCAATCTTCATTCGTGTTCTTCACTGAGATCATTTGTGTAGGCTTTACGTACTTGATAGTTTATTGTTTCATCTTGGGAGAATATTGTCAACACTTCCGTAAAGCCTATATACGGGGCAATCTTGTCTTAAAGACAGAGAGTCATCTCTCGACTCAGCCGGTGGTGTTGTGTTTATCTAATTGGTTGCTAAGTGTTTCAGGTGTTAACTTAACAGACGAAGGACTCTAACCGTTCGTATTCTCAGCGGATCTACAAGCCACAAGTGTAGCAGTTCATGTTCTTGTATTTCCGAATACAAGATCCATATTTGAAGTTTCAATTCAAGATCAAGATATTGACAACTTGTTGTTGTCCTCTTTGTTGTTTATCCTTTCGATCACTGTAATAGATATTTACAATTCTCGTATGCGCTTACATATCCAACATGTTTGAATAAGCTGGAGGAGATAAATGGGGAGGAAGAAGAAATAGAAGAGCCACCGGAGGAGATCCAAATGCAATTACTGCCATTGAACTTTATCGACGGAATAGCACAGGACAACTACAGAGAGGACGACTTACTGGCAGAAGGCACCCTAGAGGAGATGCTATAGAAGGTCAATCTAAAAGGGTCACTTTCACTAAACTACACGAAATTGAAGAAAGAAGGTTCTTCATCACAGTGCTAGCAGAGACACTGAGAATAGCTTTCAACTTAAGGGTGTATACCAACACTTTTCTCCGCAAATATTTAGTGGCTCTACTACTAACACTGAAGGAATTAGTTATTCCGATTACCAACGGAACAGTACACCCACTGCTCTCACACCTCGAGAGGTCATTGGCCATGGGAGGGAGCTCCACAATTTCTATTGATTCATAAATGAAAGTGCTCCTATGGAACTGCAAAGGGGTAATAACCCGGATTTCCCAAGGAATTTCAAAGCAATAGTATCTTAGGATAACCCAACTATTATATGCTTAACTAAAATAAAAATATCCAATCATTATCCTTTAATGGATGCGGTTGGTTTTACTGATATGTTTGATATTCCTGCAAATGGATATTCTGGTGGGGTACTCTTCATGTGGAAAAGAGAGAAGCTGGCATTTGACCCAAGGGCAATCACTAACCTGGAGATCCACGTCAATGTCCAGGTTAGCCCAAATTCACCTACCTGGATGCTTTCGTTAGTTTATGCAAGTGCAAAATGTTACACCCCATAATTTCTACGTCGTTTCCATAGTAAGTTATACGATATAGGCTCGTAGAGGGTGAGGTCCCCTCACAAGGTTAACAAAAGTTAAGATGGGTGTTAAGTATGTTTCGTAAGAGTTCGGGGTTAAATGAATCGAATAAATAAGTTCATTGATATTCTGAGAGAAATAGGCAGAATGTTGGACATAATTTTGGCCCAAATATTTGGGGGAATATCTTAGTATATAAGAAATTATGGAGTCCATAATTTATCTAAATTCAAGTTCCTTGAGTCTACCTTCCAACTCAACAAACTGTTTGCTAATCGAAGCTCTGTGCAAAAAGTTATGTATATTTTAAGAACGTGTTACAGAACAAACATGAAAAATGGTGGAAGAATGTAATATCTCGTACCTTGGCGTCGGGATGAAGTCCCGAAGTAATTTAGGAGTTAATAAGTGTGACGATAGTGATTGAAAATAATATTTTATGTGTGCCAAAAAGGGCTATGGACTAGTGTTATTTCACATGAGCATGATGACGAGTGTATGTGGTGTATTAAACGTAATTCAATATTTAAATGAATTGAAATCAAGAAATTAATTATGTACGTAATATGTTAATTAGAGAGTTGTAGTTGAAGACAAGTAATAAATTAAGAGTAGTAGATAAATATTATGTGGACCAAGACCATGTGGGTCCTTAACATGTGTCAGCAAGTGGTTGCATGTATGCACACACCTATCCATATAATGGAATCTTTGTGATGAAAAAAAAATTAAGCAAACTTATCCCTTTGACACATTTAAAGTAAAAATTCTTCATTAAGACTTTTATCATATATTGATGGATTGAATCTCTAGATATATGATATGCTGGTACATTTTCATGGAGTGATCACATATATATTGATATCTTTTACCATCTTAAAAAAAGAAAGATACCACTTTTAGTTGAAAGAAATTTCATAAAGGAATTTAGTAGTGAACTTTCCGTGAAAATCATAAAGACAACGTGAGTTCCAATTTTTAGAAAATAAAGTGTAATTCTCCTCTAGATCAACAAGATTGAGGGTTACTTCTTAGCAAAGTAAAGTAACGAGGAGTTCGGAAAAAGATGACTCAAGTTCAATTCGTCATCTACAACTTTCTACGGGCTCGTATGAATATCTAGGGTGGAGTGTATATCAAAGAGATTGACCCGTTGTAGTCATTCAAAGAATTGGATCAAGGTATGTAAGGCTATCCCCTTCATTCAAAAGCATGAAATTCAAAGTGTATATCATTTTCAAAAGAAATGTCGAAAGCTTCTTTTTATTTATATATCGTAATCCCTTGTCGGGAGTTGTTCCTTGTTATTTTCTCATAGTCATTGTTTGTTGGTTACTTGTCCACTATATGATAAGCCTTTGGAAAGAAGTGTTCTAAAGAGTTAATCGTCAAAGTCGACCTAGAGTCGTTCCAAGGTAAAGTCAAAGGGTTTCGAGTTCCAAATAGGCCTTAAGTGCTACTATTACTATACATACATAGATATTACTCACACCACCGTTGGAAATAGTCGGTGGGCAGTTGTATATGTACATTATAGACACCCCGGGCTATAACCAGATGACATGCACTTATATGTGCATCCATACATACACATCAGTGTATTACCTGAGGGACATTGACATATTATACACCTCGAGCTATAAGCCGAGGGCAGTTTACATAGTAAGGCCTATTGACACAGGTCTCATTTCAGTTTCATTGTTTTCCCTACAGGGCACGCAGGTTATCAGAGTATCATATTGCTTTTATGCATTTCTTTATAACTTACATTTTCATATTGCTATTCACGTCTTACATATTCGGTATATCTTTCGTACTGATATGTTGGGACACTGCGTTCCATGACCGCCTGTAAAAATAAAGATGCGGATAATTCCTCACATTATGTGACTCGACTCAGTTAAAGCTCACGCTCCTTTCTTCCGGAGCAATTTAATGAGCTGATATGTATGACAGTTGTATATATATATATAGATGGGTATGGCGGGGCCCTATACTGGCCATATCACAGTTATGTTTTCCATAGAGGCTTGTAGATTGAGTTATGTATATAGTTGTCTTGTTGTGGCCTTGTCGGCCTTGTTGTATAAGCATATTAGCCTTGCAGTCATCATATCAGATTGTCATGTTCCGTTTTCTCTTGTATTGATCATTCTGAGGCCTCGGCGGCCCAGATCATTATATTCTCAAGCTATGATATACAAGTGGTATGCTCGGGCCATTCAGACACTAAGTGCCGGCCACACACCCCAGTTTGGGTGTGATAAACTTAGTATCAGAGCAGGTCAGTTCTAGGGAGTCTATAACCTGTGTCTAGCAGAGTCTTGTTTATGAGTATGTTGTGCACCACACTTATAAGTGAGAGTATGTGGGGCATTTGCGGATGGTTTCTATTCCTTCATTTCATAGATTGTGCAGTAGAGCTAAGTGGTTAAAATTTCAGTCTAACTCGTACTTTACACAGTTTTAGTTCTGACAATAACCAAAAAGACCTCGGTTGGCTCATTTCCACAGCCATCTTACGAAAGATTCTGACCAAGATTATTCAGATGCCAGTGGTGCGAGTGATATTGAAATTTTAGAGTATGAACAACTGCCTCCTCCTTATATACGAAGGAAGTGATGTATGTTCAGAAATATGAAGTATCAACTTTAGAAATATAGAAAGAGTAAGGTAGTTGAGGTACCAAATGTCTGAAATACGGAAGATTGTAATGAAATCGAAATTTAGATAGTGTAATAAAAGCTTTGTTTTCCCGTCTCAGCGATGATAGAATCACAGTGAGAAGTACCTTCTCTATTATTGATTTATTAACGTCAATGGACGTAGTTTCAAAAGGAGTGGGACCTTAGGATCTAGTAAGGATTTAGCACGATCCTCGACATGGACAGTACTGAAGAATAGTACGATTGGGTAGTGATACCCCCTTTAGAGAACATGTACATAATATACCTAGGGATTGTTAGACAAATATGACATTGGAGGGATTCAAAAATTAGCAGGCCATGCATAAAGCCCTTTGGTGCAGGAGGTAAATATATCCATCATTGATACCTCTGTTAGAAATGGAAAAGAAAAGGACGTTAGATGTAAGAGAGGGTTATATCATAAAGATATAGAAGAGGATAAAACGTGAGATTGATAGCATGAGAATAATGAAAAGGTAAATGAAATATTGGAATAAATGTATGAGATGAGGAAGAGTCATGAAATAAAGTATAGAAGAATGAAAAGCCATGACCAATAAAGATAAGAAGTAATGAAAGAAATAACGGTTGGGAAATCGAAGAGAAGGTGTTATAAGACCGAGTACCTATTACGAGATTTGAGTAAGCAGAAATCAATAGGATAGGCCGTCAAGATGATTTAGCCATTAAATCAAGGAACATTAATGTTGAATCGATCCTTCTGATAGGACAAAATAAGAGTTGAAGACTCTCGAGAAGATAGAATAAGAGCTATCGTGGAATGACAAATAAGCGAATAGGCAGTAAAGAAGTACTTTGCAAGCAAGGGTGATCCTTAAGGGTTAGTAAGAATCAGCCCCCCAAGGTTATTATTTTTGTTACAGGGATTAAGCGTGTCAGTCATGAACATGTGACACCTTACTTATGTGAGCGATTCAGTGACCCTACTAAGGGGTGTTGCTTTAAGGCAAGTTGTGAGTCATTAAAGGATTATAGATTATGAAGAATGTTGAATTGAGGATCTGATATCTTAAGAGGGAAATTTCGGATGCGGGAGGAGTAATACATAAAAGATGGTGCGGGAAAGAACAAACATAGAGTTGTACTATAATTTAGTAAGAAAATGCAAGGGTTACTAAGGGAATTTTTGCAATGACTACGGTTGTGTTACCCAGGTCTTATGGATATGTCATGAATGTCAACGGCTATGTATGTATTTATAGAGATAGTATGAACAGAATGATAGTGGCCTCCCAGTTAAAAGAGGTAAAGCGATGACAAAGACCGCTAACTATAAGGGATTCGCGGAGGAAAGCATGACGAATAATCAGATATGAAAGCATACACAGGCTCGAGAAGAGTATTCTAAATTTATGAATAAGAGGATAAGTGAAGTCCTATCAAGAAAGGATATATATGGAATCTAGAAGAAGATGAATTGAACGACCGGATGACCCATCAGACTGTGGTATATCTATATTAAGGGATTATCTTAGCATTTGAGACATTGATCTCGCAAGATAGCATCAACGATTCTCAAGAAATATTGTAAGCAAGAAGTAATAGTAAGAGGGGTTAGTATAAGGCGATCAAGATGAGGGGCTACGAAGCCTGGAAGTATAAGCCCACGGTTAAGGATAATGCCCACAGTGAATGAAATGAGATGTAAAGGTAATGAGGATAAGCGATAAAAGATTAGAGATATCCAAGATCCTGCAAGAATATACGATTACAAAGTTGTTAAAAGCAAATGGTTGGTAGATATCTATGAGGACAAGAGAAGGATTTAATCCGCATATAGATGGGAACGACTCACCGGTAATGGTGACGGTTGGAGAAGGACCACAATTTGATTTCAAAGTGGAGCGTAAGGCTAGATATAGAAGGAACCCCTAAATAATAGAGGTTGAGATCAGTTGATGCATTGTAAGGTGCTTACCTAGAAGAAATGAGAGAACTAGATTGTTTACACCTAAAGCTCGGATGGAAAAGTTAAGGCAATGACTTAGGGTCGACAACAGTGAGCCTACATTAGAAGTATAACCACGAAGATCTTCATTGTAAAGTTGAAACGAGTTTCTCTTACCAATAAGTAAAGGCTTATGAGACCTCTTAAAGAAAATAGAGATTCTTGGAAAGAAAGAGAATGTAAGTAAACAAAGGTGAACTCCGATGAGGTTAGATAGTGTGACCTTTCTTACGAGAAAAAGGTTTCGACAGTTCGATTCCAACAAGTGAGTAGCCCACTAATATGGTGGAAAGACGAGCATAACATTATTTCAACTGACCAATCGAGAGTCCGAACAGGGGACTATATTGACGATGAATGTGTTATACAAAACTCAATAGTACCCCTCCATTAAGAGATGGAGTGAAAGATGATCATACAAGATTTTGACCCTATTACCTTTAACGGAGTAAGTTTGATAGAACATAAAGAAAGCCTTCAAAGTAACCTGAGATGAGATATGTAAATAAATTAGCCTATCTAAAGGCCCGAAAACATGAGCGACTAGTCAAAGGACTTTACTATATAGCAAGTTTAAAGTTTCAATTTCAGGGCTCTGATGATAACAGAGTCGTACGCGGGGAATGTTAGTGTCACCCCGATGGCTAAAGAAAAAGAAATAAAAAATGTAGAATTGGAATTTGATACCATCGGAAGTAGGATTTTATCCTCATAGAGCCAATGCCAGAGCTAGAGCAAGGAAAAGTTCTCAAATTACCAAATCAGTAATATGTTCCAAGTTAACAGAGTTATGAAATGGGATTGAAGTAGTTGAACCTTGTCCTCACTATTTTATTCATCTAGATTCGATGAAGATATACCATGATAATGATGAATTGGTGTGATAATGATAAACGGAGCATTGCCAAGTCTTGGCATAGCACCCCAATGGCCAGTATGAAGGGTTAGGGCATCAGGAGCCTAGAAGGCTATCATACAAAATATAGATTTCCACCTAGCGAAGATAGTGTGGTCTAAAGATAAAAGCTCGGTAAAGGTTCTAGAATATCGTTCCCAACAGTTGATAGTCAACCGATTTAGAGAATGGACCCCATTTTTTCCAAAATAGAGATATTCTAACATTTGAGGATTATGGCCTTCCATTGAAAAACCTCATAAGATTCTGGGACATTTAAGTATCCAGTTTTCCATATAGAGAGGACTCAGTTATAGTAAAAATTTCCAATAGTTCCCAAAAGGGTTGGGAGGCGCAGAGAAAACTCTTGTAGTTCTCTCCCAAATAGGTGGTCAAGTCGAGCATATAATTCGAACGCTCGAGGATATGATGTACTAATGTATGCTAGATCTTTAAGGGAAGTAAGATGATCATCTACCAAGCTACGAGATGCATATTATGGCAATTATTGAGTATCATCAAGGTAGATTCTTATAAGACCTTGTGTGGTCAAAAGCATAATTCGTCGATCAATTGAGAGGATGCGAGATACTAAGAATTGTTTAAACCTGCGTTAATCCTGCTAGTTCCCCAGCCTATAGGAGAAGTAAATTTCATTCAGAATTAATGCAATCATTCAGAATTGCCATGAATTATATGTCGGCGTACAATATCAAAGGCATACATACACCATAGACGATTGATTAATTTCTATAAGGTACTACCTAAATAAGGCATGACGAGATTCGACTTGAAACGTAAGCTTACCCTCAGATTTAGTAGAACATATAAAGAATGCTTGAATTATCGATGACATGTCCTCTAATGATGTCTCGTTTACCCCTGTAGAGGATGTTTAGATTACAGAGAACTCATTATACGAAGAAATATCAATTTCTTTCTTAGATCATTAGATCCAGAAGTTTCAAGCCAAACAAATAGCATCTGTTATAGTATTTAGGGAAAATGATAAGGTGAAAAAGAGGACATGGGAGATTGAAGAAGACATGAAGTCTAGATATTATTGTTTTTTTCAAATTATAAGTTTATGTTAGCATTCGTACAATACGATTTCTCTATTCCTATTTTATTCAATGATGCTTATCTTGTATACCTAGAATAGGGGACGTTGTTAATACAAATGTTCTGAATATAGCTCACTACTACGAGACTTGATAGTTGAGGTGATTTATATCTAACCTTCTTTATTAATCGATTGATAGACGGTCATGTGAGGCCAATATGTTGTATTACGATGTTGTGTTTCCCTATATGACATTGGATATGTCTTTTGGTTGCATGACATATTTTGAATAGTCCTATTTATAGAGGAAACCCTGCCCAAACTTTTAAGAATCCTAAGAGATAGAATTTTTGAGTTATACATTCGAGGATGAATGTTTCTAAGAGGGGAAGGATGTTACACCCCATGCTTTGTACGTCGTTTCCATAGTAAGTTATACGATATAGGCTCGTAGAGGGTGAGGTCCCCTCACAAGGTTAACAAAAGTTAAGATGGGTGTTAAGTATGTTTCGTAAGAGTTCGGGGTTAAATGAATCAAATAAATAAGTTCGTTGATATTCTGAGAGAAATAGGCAGAATGTTGGACAGAATTTTGACCCAAATATTTGGGGGAATATCTTAGTATATAAGAAATTATGGAGTCCATAATTTATCTAAATTCAAGTTCCGTGAGTCTACCTTCCAACTCAACAAACCGTTTGCTAATCGAAGCTCTGTGCAAAAAGTTATGTATATTTTAAGAACGTGTTGCAGAACAAACATGAAAAACGGTGGAAGAATGTAATATCTCGTACCTTGGCGTCGGGATGAAGTCCCGTAGTAATTTAGGAGTTAATAAGTGTGACGATAGTGATTGAAAATAATATTTTATGTGTGCCAAAAAGGGCTATGGACTAGTGCTATTTCACATGAGCATGATGACGAGTGTATGTGGTGTATTAAACGTAATTCAATATTTAAATAAATTGAAATCAAGAAATTAATTATGTGCGTAATATGTTAATTAGAGAGTTGTAGTTGAAGACAAGTAATAAATTAAGAGTAGTAGATAAATATTATGTGGACCAAGACCATGTGGGTCCTTAACATGTGTCAGCAAGTGGTTGCATGTATGCACACACCTATCCATATAATGGAATCTTTGTGATGACAAAAAGTTAAGCAAACTTATCCCCTTGACACATGTAGAGTAAAAATTCTTCATTAATACTTTTATCATATATTGATGGATTGAATCTCTAGATATATGATATGCTGGTACATTTTTATGGAGTGATCACATATATATTGATATCTTTTACCATCTTAAAAAAAGAAAGATACCACTTTTAGTTGAAAGAAATTTCATAAAGGAATTTAGTAGTGAACTTTCAGTGACAATCATATAGAGGACGTGAGTTCCAATTTTCAGAAAAAGAAAGTGTTATTCTCCTCTAGACCAACAAGATTGAGGGTTACTTCTTAGCAAAGTAATGTGACGAGGAGTTCGAAGAAGGCGACATAAGTTTAATTTGTCATCTATAACTTTCTACGGGCTCGTATGAACAGCTAGGATGGAGTGTATATAAAAAGATATATGTAAGGCTATCCCCTTCCTTCAAAAGCATGAAATCTAAAAAGTGTATCATTTTCAATAAAAATGTCGAAAGCTTCTTTTTATTCGTATATCGTAATCCCTTATCGGGAGTTGTTCCTTGTTATTCTATTCTCATAGTCATTATTGGTTGGTTACTTGTCCGCCATATAATAAGACTTCGGAAAGAAATGTTCTAAAGAGTTAATCATCAAAGTCGACCCAGAGTCGTTTTAAGGTAAAGTCAAAGGGCTTCGAGTCCTAAATAGGCCTTAAGTTCTACAATTACTATACATACATACATAAATATAATAGCTGGTGGGAAGTTGTACATGTAAATTATACACACCCCGGACTATAACTTGAGGGTAGTGATCTATTATACACCTCGAGTTATAAGTCGAGTGCAGTTTACATAGTAAGGCCTATAGACATAGGTTTCATTTCAGCTTCATAGTTTCATTGATTGCCCGACAGGGCACACAAGTTATCAGAGTATCATATTGCTTTTATGCCTTTCTTTACACGATATATTTTCATATTGTTATTCATGCCTTACATATTCAGTACATCTTTCGTATTGATATCCCTTGCTGGGACACTGCATTTCATGCCCGCAGGTACAGATAGAGATGCAGATAATTCCTCACAGTATGTGATTCGACTCAGCTGAAGGTTATCACGGCCCTTTCTTCCGGAGTAGTTTAATGAGCTGATAAGTATAACGGTTGTATATATGTATATAGTTGGGTACGGTGGGGCCCTGTCCTGGCCATATCATAGTTATGTTTTCCATAGAGGCTTGTAAACTGAGTTATGTGTATAGTTGCATTATTGTGGCCTTATCGGCCTTGCTGAATATGCACATTGGCCTTGTTATCATCATATCAGATTGTCATATTCCGTTTTGTCTTGTATTGATCAATTTGAGGCTTCGATGACCCAGATCATTATATGCTCAAGGTATTATATATAGGTGATACGCTCGGGCCGTTCAGACGCTGGGTGTCGGCCATACCCCAGTTTGGGGTGTTATACAAAATTAGCTAATAGACAATTTTTGTGGGAAAATCTCCAGACAGTGGGGGCCCACATCTAATTGCCCTGGCTATTATGTAGACTTTATACCGTGCCTAGATAATATTCATATGATTGATCTAGGTTTTACTGGTAGCAAATATACGCGGACCAATAAAAAGAAAGCCAAAAACTGTCTAATTCTAAAAAGATTTGATAGAATTTTTGAAAATAGTACATAGATAGAACTATTCCGCGATGCCACTGTCACCCACCTACCTAGGATTCACTCTAACCACTGTCTTCTTATCCTCAACTTATCTAAACATATGAGTAAACCTTCACCGACCTTTAAACTAGAGACAATGTAGTTCAATCACCCTGATTTAAAAAATATAACTAGGTCACACTGGTCTAACAATTCAAATTATAATAATGCAATTACTTCCTTCACAATCCATATACAGTCTTGGAACAAAGAAACCTTTAGTAATATTTTCAAAAATAAGAAATTATCCTAGCACGAATTAATGGCTTAGTGGACACAAATCATCAAACTGATTTTCACATTCACTTAGAAGATCAGCTAATTATTGACTACAATAACATTCTCAAATATGAAGAGGAGTACTGGAAACTTAAATTCAGAATCCAATGGCTAATTGATGAGTGTCACGTCCCAAACCGGAGGGCCGCGACGGACACCCGGATCACACCCGCCGGGTACCGCTAATCATACATTTACCACCTAATCATCATTAATTACGGACTAAGCCGAAAGAAAACTACGTAAAATCTTTATACAGAAAATCAACATATGTATATAAGTACCCCTACCAAGGCCGACAAGGCCATACAAGACCACTATCCACAGGACACCTGTCTACAAGCCTCTAAGAGTAGCAACATCAAAGGTCGGGACAGGGCC
This sequence comes from Anisodus tanguticus, assembly GCA_034509755.1. NCBI lineage: Eukaryota > Viridiplantae > Streptophyta > Magnoliopsida > Solanales > Solanaceae > Anisodus > Anisodus tanguticus. The sequence continues at coordinate 16,559,729 of CM067546.1, read as the reverse complement.
CCTCCATACCCATATATGCAAGAAAAAATGTACCTTACCAAAATTAGACCAACACTCCGAACAAGGGGAGTGCTCCAAAAATCCGCTGGATCCGCAATCAACTAACGGAAAACGTCACCCTGCCTATGTGAACCTGCGGGCATCAAACGCAGCGTCCCCTGACAAAAGGGACGTCAGTACGACTGATGTACTGAGTATGTCAGGCATGAATAATAACACAACAGGGATATAACAATAAACTGAAACAGGAACAACCGACCAACAATAATTATCTCTGAGGGTCCTAATACATATGCCTAAATGTCATGCACAATGCGGTATACATATACATCGGCCTCATCGGCATCTTCCTTACCATAACAGCCTATGTGGGCATCATACCATATAATGGTTAATGAATGTATGCATGATGCAAATGCGGTATATATATATATTGGCCACATATGGGCTCTTCCTGTCCATAACCGCCTCTGTGGGCATCATGTTAGATCGGCCACAAAAGGACATCACATCATTTTGGCCTCATAGGACTCTTTTTTTACATGATAATCTGTACCAGTGCAGGTGGTGTGCGTATATAACGCCTTTTCCTTTCCCCATATCCCCTACATATATATAATATTTACCATATAGTAGTGTGCATAGCATAAATGGGTCCAGGATAATATATACTATGATGAAAATGAAAGTGCATGAATGACAATAAAACATTTTCTGAATTTGTCGGATGACAATAATATCCTTGCCTCTTTGGCTAATACTATGAATATCAACATCTTTTCCGTATGCCTCAATAAGGACTTAAGAACATATTTAGATATGCTTTTAGCATATGAATCAATAATATGAATATTCTTAACTACTAGGAGTAGTATACATTATGGAACAATATCATGATTATATTTTGTTACATGGAACATGCCAAAAGGAAGAAATAATTTGCCTTAACATACCTTCGTTAACACTTTCAGGTTCCTAAAATTTCCGTAAGTAATTCCTTACAACATTCTATTAAATCACCCATTAACAGCGGCTACCTGGTTGTCATTTCTACCTTGTATTTTTAAGGTTCAGAAGTCTAAAAAAAATAGCAACCCTATTGTCATTTCTAACATGTATTTCAAAAGGACAAAAAGTGACTATTTGGGAAAATCAGTGATCGTTAGTAGAAGCAGAAAATGGAAGAATACACATAAGTCAAGGAACAGAAGCTCTTAGGAGCTGCCACTTAATAACTTATGCCCCTTAGTCATTTGGTGGTTTATCCCAATACTTACACGTAATATTCCCCCACTCATTAATACCCCCCACTTAATTAATCTTTCCCCACAATTAATCAATTACACACATAATTAATTTTTGATCCCAAATTCACTTAAATCCTACTAACTTATAAGACATTTATATACTCAATTTCATAATTCTTGTAATATGACAGTAGTCCATACTTCTTTATGCATACTCCAAATTTATTCCCGATCCAAGTCGTCACACTTCTTATGTGTAAAATTATTTCGGAATCTCGTTCCTTTGTATTCTAATCTCTTTATTAGTATACGTAAACATAACATAAATTTTCCCAATGCTCGGGTCTATTTACACATGCCTAGCGATTTTACATACGTTTAGCGGTTCAAAATGTGACTCGAACGTACGGGATGTTACATCCTTCCCCCCTTAGAAACATTCATCCTCGAATTTTGGGGTGACATATCTAATCCCCGTTACGTAGTTCAAAAATATAACTACCTTCATATATTACTTCATCAGACCTCTCATGGTTTTCAAGCATTAATTATAATACCATGAGATAGAGTTCACCTTATGCTCCTTTCAGAACCTCGGCATTGGGCTCGAACAGGTATGGATACTTGTACATCATTTCCTTTTCCGCTTCCCATGTCATCTCTTCCACGTTTCTATTTTGCCACATAACGTTTACAGAAGCTACTTTTTTAGTCCTCAGCTTGCGGACTTGTCGATCTAGGATAGCAACATGAATTTCTTCATATGACGGATCCTATGTAATCTGTACATCCTCAATTGGTACAATCCGAGAAGGATCTCCAATATAGGCTCTCAACATGAAAATATGGAAGTCCGGATGAACAAACTCCAATTCTGAAGGTAAGTCCAATTCATACGCTACCTGACCGATTCTTCGGATTATACGATATGACCCAATATACCTTGGACTAAGCTTTCCTTTCTTCCCGAATCTCATTACACCCTTTATCTGCGAAATCTTCAAAATTACCCAGTCGTCTACCTGAAATTCTAAGTCTCGCCGACGTACATCTGCGTATGACTTCTAACGACTCTGAGCCGTTAACAGTCGCTCTTGGATAAGCTTCGCCTTTTCTATGGCTTGATGTACTAAGTCAGGTCCAAATAACTCTTATTCGCCTACCTTAAACCATCCAATAGGAGATCTACATCTTCGTCCGTACAAGGCCTCGTATGGAGCCATTTTAATACTGGCGTGATAGTTGGTATTATATGCGAACTCAATAAGGGGTAAGTGATCATCCCAATTTCCCTTAAATTCCAACACACAAGCTCGTAACATATCCTCAAGTGTTTGAATCGTTCGCTCAGCTTGACCATCTGTCTGGGGATGGAAAGCCGTACTTAAATTAACTCAGGTGCCTAACCCTTTCTAAAACGATTTCCAGAAGTTAGCTATAAAATGAGCACATCGGTCAGATATAATATATTTAGGCACGCCATGAAGTTGAACGACCTCCTTAATATATAACTTCGCATAATTTTCGACAGTGTTGGTAGTTTTCACCGGCAAAAAATAAGCTGATTTGGTCAGTCTATCAACAATTATCCAAATATAATCAAATTTCTGATAGGAACGAGGTAATCCTGTAATGAAGTCCATATTATTCATTTTCCATTTCCATAACGGAATCTCGATGTTTTGAGTCAAGCTACCAGGCTTTTGGTGTTCTATTTTTACCTACTGACAATTGGGGCACTAAGCTACAAACTCTGCCACGCTCTTCTTCATGTCATTCCACCAATAAACACTCTTGAGATCATGATACATTTTAGTTTATCCTGGATGAATAGAGTACCATGAATAATGAATCTCCTTCATAATTCTATTCCACAATCCTGCTACATTTGGAACACATAGACGACCATGTTGCCTGAGAGTTCCCTGTTCGTCAACCTCCAAGGTCGTGGTATTCTTCTGTTGAATGATCTCTCTTATCTTCTTCAAACTAGTTCTTCCCATTGATGTTCCTTAATTTTTTATATAAGGGATGATTTTTGACACATTCTGGACCACAAACCCACCATCCTCCGAATCCACTAGTCGGGTTCCCAAATTAGCTAACTGATGAAGCTCTCTTACTAATTCCTTCCTTTTGACTTGCACTGTCATCGAACTAACTATTGACTTACGGTTGAGCGCATCTTCTACAATATTAGCTTTGCCAGGGTGATATAAGATGTCCACATCATAATCATTCAATAATTCAAGCTATCTTCTTTGTCTCAAATTCAGCTCCTTTTGTTTGAATATGTAATGCAGACTCTTGTGATCCGTAAAAATGTCTACATGAACACCATATAAATAGTGCCGCCAAATCTTCAGTGCATAAACTACTGCGGCTAACTCTAAATTATGTGTCGGATAGTTCTTCTCATATTTCCTCAATTGCCTTAAAGCATAGGCAATCACTTTACCATGATGCATTAGCACACATCCTAAACCTGCTCCCGAGGCATCACAATACACAACATAACCTTCTTGACCCTCTGGGAGAGTAAGGACTAGTGCCGATGTTAATCTATCATTTAACTCCTGGAAACTCCGCTCACAAGCATCGGACTACTGGAATTTTATAGCCTTTTGTGTAACCTTCGTTAGTGGTGCTGATATGGTAGAAAATCCTTTTACAAACCTTCTATAATAGCCGGTTAAGCCCAAAAAGCTGTGAACCTCTGTTGGAGTCGTAGGCCTCGGCCAACTCTTCACCGCTTCAATCTTGAGTGTCAACTCTTATACCTTCGTCTGACACTATATGACCAAGAAAAGCCATTGACTTCAGCCAAAACTCACATTTGGATAGCTTTGCATACAACTTATGGTCCCTGAGCGTTTGTAGTATTATCCGCAAGTGATCCACATGCTCTTTTTCCGAGTGAGAGTAAACCAGATTATCATCTATAAATACTATCACAAATACGTCCAGGAATGGACGGAACATGTTGTTCATTAGATCCATAAATGCTGATGGTGCATTTGTAAGTCTAAATGACATTACTAGGAACTCGAAGTGCCCATACCTTGTCCTGAAGTCCGTCTTCGGAATATCCTTCTCCTTAACCTTTAGATGATGGTACCCCGACCTTAGGTCAATTTTTGAGAAATATCTCGCACCTTGTAACTGATCAAACAAATCGTCAATTCGGGGAAGAGGGTACTTGTTCTTAGTAGTAACTTTATTTAGATGCCGATAGTCGATACACATCCGTAATGGGCCATCCTTCCTTTGTACGAACAAAACTGGCGCCCCCCAAGGAGATATGCTAGGTCTAATAAATCCTTTTTCGAGCAAATCCTTTAATTTCTCCTTCAATTCCTTCAATTCAGCTGGAGCCATTATATAAGGAGGAATAGATATCGGTTGAGTGTCTGTCAATACATCTATACCAAACTCAATTTCCCTTTTAGGAGGAAGGCCATGAATTTCATCTGGGAATACATCAAGAAATTCATTGACCACCGGAATTGATTGAGAACTAGGTGGTTCAGCATCGACATCCCTTGTCCGAACAAGATGATATATACACCATTTGGAGATCATCTTGCTTGCCTTAAGGTATGAAATAAACCTATTTTTTGGCGTTGCAGTATTACCTTCCCATTCAAGGACTGGCTCACATGGAAAATGGAATCTAACAATCTTTGTTCGGCAGTCAACATTAGTGTAGCATGACGCTAACCAATTCATGCCCATAATAACATCGAAGTCAACCATTTCTAATTCCACTAAATCTTCTAGGGTCTGATGACTATAAGCTAATACTGCACAATTTTGATAGACCTGTCCAACGATTACCGATTCACTAACCGGTGTAGATACCACAAATGGATCCCTTATCAACTCAGGATCCATACCAAATTTATAGGCAACGAAAGGAGTAATACATGATAAATTTGAGCCTGGATCTAACAACGCGTACACATTATGTGAAAGGACCGATAACGTACCTGTAATGAAATCAGGTGAAGACTCCTAATCCTGTCATCTCATCAGTGCATAAGTATGGTTCTGGCCTCTTCCTCTGCCTCGACCAGATAACGTCTGTTGACTCTGCCCTAACGGGCGTACTAATTGGGATGAAGCTGTTGTAGATCCGACCGGCTGGGCTATAACACCTTCATCTTTTGTCGGACAATTTCACACAATATGACCATGCTCCCCGCAAGAATAGCATACTCTTCCCTCTTGTTGGCACGACACTGCATGGGTCCCACCACACTACCTATATCAAGCCAACGACGACCTTATCTGCATAGAATTCCCTCTATAATAAGATCCTGATGCTTGTGAACTCTGGCCTGGTCTCATTTGAATATACCGATCAGCCCTCGATCCTGAAGATGGCAATGATGCGCCGGCTGCTGGGTAAGACAGTCATCTATAAGGATGTGGCCTGGGCCCACCTCTGAAGTCCCTCACGCCACTTACAGATCGAGCTCTTTTATGCTGGCCCCTATCACGCTTTCGATCAACCCGCTGTTGCCTCTTGCGATCCTCCAAGTTCTGTGCAAAAGCCTGGATGCGAGCAATATCCATATCTGGATTCAAAGAAGCCATAGTACACTCGTTGACTAAGTGTGGCCCCAAGCCAGTAACGAACTTGTGTACCCGGTCACTCATTTCAGCTATAATTGTAGTAGCATATCGAGCCAAGGAATTAAACTGTAAGATATATTCTCTAACGCTCATGCTGCCATGTTCAAGATGTAGGAACATGTCATGTCTGGCCCTCGAAGCTCGACTGGTAGAAAATGCTGTAAGAAAGCCTCTGAAAACTCCCCACATCCTGCTGGCGCAGCACGAGGTCCCCTAGATTGCTCCCATGTTTCATACCAGGTTACTGTGACATTACACACTCTATAAGAAGCAAACTTTACCGATTCAGTATCGGTAGCATCCATCACCCGCAAACTGCACTGTACCTGATCTAGAAAATTCTGCGGGTTCGCGTTCAAGTCTGTTCCTGTGAATACCGGAGGGTCTAGATTGATGAAATATCGAGCTCTTGCGCTAGAAACTTATCAGAAGGACTGGGAACCTGACGTTGGGCTTGAGTGGCTATCAATCGTGTTAGTAACTATACCACACTCCGCATATCAAGATCCTTGGCTAAGATATCAGGTGGAGGAACTGGGGGTATTGCCGCTCCACTATTCTCTCCCGATGGTGGTGATCTAGGTGAATCATACGAAGAGGTCGTACTGAGGGTCTCGCACTGGCCCTCGCTAGCAGGTGGCAATCAGCTGGTACCTTCGCCCGCAGCCGTATCCAATGTCCTCATACTCTTAAACTTCTTCCTTGTTGTAGGCATCGATGGAATTATAAATACGAAATGGATTAGGAATGAAATACTTATGGCTCAGCTCTACTGCACGATTTATGAGATGAAAGAATGGAAACCATTCCTAAATGTCAAGATGCCTCCTGCTTATAAGTATGGTGCACAACATACCCATAAACAAGACTCTACTAGACACGGCTTGTAGACTCCCTAGGACAGACATGCTCTGATACCAAGTTTGTCACGTCCCAAATCGGAGGGCCGCGACGGCCATCCGGATCCCACCCGCCGGGTACCACTACTCATCGGCATCTTCCTTACCATAACAACCTCTGTGGGCATCATACCATATAATGGTTAATGAATGTATGCATCATGCAAATGCGGTATACATATATATTGGCCACACATGGGCTCTTCTTGTCCATAACCGCCTCTGTGGGCATCAGGTTATATCGGCCACATATGGGCATTACATCATTTTGGCCTCATAGGACTCTTTTTTTTATGTGATAGTTTGTATCAGCTGCAGGTGGTGTGCGTATATAACGTCTTTCCCTTTCCCCATATCCCCTACATATATATAATATTTACCATATAGTAGTGTGCATAGCACAAATGGGTCCAGGATAATATATACTATGATGCAAATGAAAGTGCATGAATGACAATAAAACATTTTCTAAATTTGTCGGATGACAATAATATCATTGCCCCTTTGGCTAATATTATGAATATCAACATTTTTTCTGTATGCCTCAATAAGGACTTCGGAACATATTTAGACATGCTTTTAGCATATGAATCAATAATATGAATATTCTTAACTACTAAGAGTAGAATAAATTATGGAACAATATCACAGTTATATTTTGTTACATGGAACATGCCAAAAGGAAGAAATAATTTGCCTTAACATACCTTCGTTAACACTTTGAGGTTCCTAAAATTTCCGTAAGCAATTCCTTACAACATTCTATTAAATCACCCATTAACAGCGGCTACTTGGTTGTCATTTCTACCTTGTATTTTTAAGGTTCAGAAGTCTAAAAAAGAATAGCAACCCTATTGTCATTTCTAACTTGTATTTCAAAAGGACAAAAAGCGACTATTTGGGAAAATCAGTGATCGTTAGTAGAAGCAGAAAATGGAAGAATACATATAAGTCAAGGAACAAAAGCTCTTAGGAGTTGCCTCTTAATAACTTATGCCCCTTAGTCATTTGATGGTTTATCCCAATACTTACACGTAATATTCTCCCACTCATTAATGTCCCCCACTTAATTAATCCTCCCCCGCAATTAATAAATTACACACATAATTAATTCTTGATCCCAAATTCATTTAAATCCTACTAACTTATAAGACATTTATATACTCAATGTCATAATTCTTATAATATGACACTAGTCCATACTTCTTTATGCATACTCCAAATTTATTCCCTATCCAAGTCGTCACACTTCTTATGTCTAAAATTATTTCGGGATCGCGTTCCTTTGTATACTAATCTCTTTATTAGTATACGTAAACATAACATAAAATTTTCCAATGCTCGGATCTATTTACACATGCCTAGCGATTTTACATACGCTTAGCGGTTCAAAATGTGACCCAAAAGTACGGGATGTTACAATGAGGATGCCAACACAAAGGTTTTTCACATTTCTGCTATACAAAGAAGTAGAAAGAATAGGATTTTTGGACTCATAGACTTTGTAGGAAACTAGACTTACAACCTCAAAGATATCAATAACATCATCTTAAGCCATTTCACTACCACTTATACTACTGATCTTATAGGCTACCCCATCTCATGCCCATCTAACCTCAGTCACCTAAACATTGTCAAACCATCTGACCACACTACACTCTAAGACCATTAACCCTTACAGAAATCAAGAAAGCAATCTTCTCCTTCAAACCTCTTAAATCTCCAGGACCAGATGGTCTCCACCCAATATTTTTTCAGAAATTTTGGAAGGAAACAAACCAAGTAATTACTTCAACTTGCATGAGTTTATTTGCCACTCAACAAATTCCTTCAGACAACAATAAAACTCTGGTATTCCTAATATAAAAAATTAAAGATTCTTCTTCTGTCATCCACTATAGGCACATTAGTCCCTGCAACACAAATTATAAAATCATCATCAAAATTATTGTATTCAGGATTAGACCTTTCCTCAATAATATTATTAGCCCAAACTAGTGTAGTTTCATTCCTAGTAGGAGAGCTGTAGACAATGTTGTCATTGTCCAAGAGGCATTCCACTCCTTTAGCAAAGCTTAGAAAACTATGGTAAAATGATGATTAAAATAGATTTCGAAAAAACTTTTGATAGATTGAAATGTCCTTTCATAAAACAAAGTCTTTCTGATCTTAACTTTTCAAGGAATCTCATCACTCTTATCATGAACTGTGTAACCACTACATCTACCTCTATTATTGTTAATGATCAACCAACTGACTTCTTTCAACCATCTAGAGGAATTAGACAAGGTGACCCCTTATCAACCTATTTATTCATCATTTATATGCAGACACTCAAAAGATACATAGATCACCAAGTAGACATCTGCAACTGGACTCCCATAAAAATCAGCCAATCAAAACCACCAATCTCCCTTCTTCTGTTTGCTGATGACTTAATCTTGCTGGCAAAGGTTGATATAAAGAATGTCAATACCATTATTAACACCTTCAACTTCATCACTTCCAGATCAGGGCAAAGAATAAACTTCTCAAAATCTAAAGTTCTCTTCTCACAAAATGTCAGCCATGCAACCTCTGAAACTTTATCTGCAGCATTAACTATCAAAAGTGCTATTAACATTGAAAAATACCTAGAATTTTCTATAACTAATAAATTCCCTAAGAAACAAGACTATCAATACATCCTTGATAGAATGAACAATAGACTGAAAGGTTGAAAGGCAAAACAATTAAGCCTTGCTGTTAGAGCTACTCTAATACAATTTGTCCTCTCCTCCATCCCACTTCATCCTATGCAAATTAACATCCTACCTGCATCAACTTGCGATCACATTGATAGGATCCAAAGGAATTTTCTATGAGGTTCAACTCAGGAGAAGAGAAAAATTCACCTGATAAATTGGGCAACTGTTGCATACCCAAAGAATCAAAGAGGCATGGGGATAACAAAAGCGAAAGAAAAAAAAGCATGCTTTCATCATGGAAATGCTCTGGAGAATAAAAAAAGAGCCCCAAACACTATGGGCAAAAACACTACTTACATAATACAATCAAAACAGACACTCCAATATTCTTAAATCAAAATCTTATGACTCTTACATTTGAAAAAGCATTACTAACATCCCAAAAAGTTTCTCTAAAGCTATTTCTTGGAACATTGGAAGTGGCTCTTCCATAAGACTTTAGGATGATAATTGACTTTCTCCATAAACTATCATGAGAGAAACTTTCAATGGTCCCATAACTCATAATGCTGAGAATTTAAAAGTCCAAGCTATTATTAGTAACAATTAAGTAAACCTAGAGAACATTAGGTTTGAAATCCATCTCTAAATCTCCTCTATTCTTAATACTACCTATCCCCTTTAATGAAACTTCGGATACTTTCTATTGGAACCTTACCAATGATGGAAACTTCATCACCAAAACAGCTTACATGCTAGCCCAGGGTATCCATCTGCCACAAAATCAGGACCATGACTACAGAAATAGTTATATCTGGAAGACCAATTGCCAAAATAAATATAAGTACTTCCTCTGGCTACTAGCCTATAATAAACTACCACAACATATCTTCTATTCAAAAGGAAAATCCTTCATTCACCTGCTTGCTCCCTATGCCAAGCTCCATTTGAATCCATCTACCACATCATGTTCCAATGTCCCAAGACAATGTTGACTTGGAACATCTTAAAAATCACAATTCCCCATGAAGATTTTGCCCTTCAATGGCTCAAGAATATTTGTCAATCTTCAACCATCATAGCTACTACAGGCAATCATTTCATTACAATGGATTCCCTCATCCCCAACAGAAGAACCTTCTTTCTTCATTTTCGTGTAGTGTTAATGAAAGTGACCCTTTTAGCTTGACCTACTATAGCATCTCCTCTAGGGTGCTTTCTTCCGGTAAGTCGTCCTCTCTGTCGTTGTCCTGTGCTATTCCGTCGATAAAGTTCAATGGCAGTAATTGCACTTGGATCTCCTCTGGTGGCTCTTCTATTTCTTCTTCCTCCCCATTTATCTCCTCCAGCTTATTCAAACCCAGGTCTGGTACTACGTGGATATCTTCGTCTAGTGATTCCAACAATGGTGGGAGTGGTTCTGTTGATGTAGGCGACAAGTTCTGCAGTAGGTCTGCATTTTGGTTGTTCTCCGTCGCTCCATTTTGACTCTCCGGTGGCTGCGTAGGTGGGTTGTTGTCATTGAACAGGCTCAGTTAGAAAAGAGAGTTTCAACATGTCTGCTATATGTCTTTCAAATAAAAGTTGGGGGAATTTAAGTCATTTTCCTGTTAGTTGTGTTTCTAAATACAAGGCTTAACATGTGTGCCTATTATTTGACAGGTGATGCACAAATAGGAAGCCTTTGTAATTCTATGATGTCTATTTATTCGATCTCCTTTACTTTTCACTTTCCTCTGTTCCTAATCCATTTCTATTCTTTCTTTCTTTGTTATGTGAAAAACATTTCTGTGATTAGTCCAGACATATGTGCAGAATTTACATGTAGGAACACTTCTATTGTAGCGTATGTGTACGTTTCTCATCTTTGTGTCCAACTGACAAGTGATACCTTCAAAAGGGAATTTACTATTTTCCTTTATCAGATACGCATAACCTAAAAATGCATCTGTTATATATTTATATAATTGCAAAGATTACAAAAGAAAAAAAAAATCAACACCAAGAAGATATTTCTCACAGAAAATTGCATCTTTATCCAATTAATGAAGAGAAGAAAGGGAAAATAAAAACAAGTATTTAACAGAATCTCAGAAGATGGAAGCGCTTGAACGTCCATAACATATGAATTGTTTCAAAAGAAAGTATTGAGTTGTTCTCTTCACTGGTCTTCATTCTCAGTAAAGCACTTCTATACCAGTAGTCCCAGTAATAGCAGGTACCTCTAGATGAAATCAGAAAAATTATTGTCTAGAAGAAATGAGCCATATATCCAATTACATATACCTAGGTTCAAATCAGTCCCTATACCCTATAAAAGGTAGGGGTAAGAGTTGAGATCGAAATAGTTAGGGCGTTATGCGAAAGCTACAATTGCATACTTTGGCAACGATAAATCAGACAATAAAAAAAAATTTACTAAAAATATATAGTAGTAATATTTAATATGATTGGCCAATTGGCTTATATATAAAAAATATGGAGTAATATAAAAGAATAAATATTCTATTGAGAGAAGAAACACTATATTGTGAATGCTATTCATCCATTTTTTATTCCTTATTCGGCGACATGCTATTTTTGTTATCACGGTTTTTTCTCAATTTATTGTGCCATGGCCCTAGAAGGAACTTCAAAAGATATTGGTTTTGAGAAATAAAATCTTCCAATTTTATATCATTTGGCAGAGATGATAGAATCATGGGGATGATTTCACATATGCCACACGAACAATTTGTCCAGGCTTCATTAACGGTGTTGCTTAGTATATTATCCTTTTTTATTCTTTTGGGTCCGATTCTAAAAAAATACAGGAATTGATATACCGGGTGAAAATAGAACAATACTTACTTATGATATCAAGTTTTAAAATGCAAGATCAGTGCCTGCATTAGTTTATATTTTCTGCCTTTGTAGCACAAGTATATTCTATGATCAAAAAATATTTATCATATGCATTAAAAAACACGAGCAACAAATACTTCAAAGTATAATTATTGGGAAGAATGCAACTTTAATTTCTTGAATAAGCATTGTATCTTGAGACCAAATTTTTTATTTAACCATTTATGCCATGTAATGCCTTGCTACACTGATTTTACATTTTACATTAAAGTTTATTGCAAGCCAAGAAGAACGCTTAACACCGCATGAAAGACGCCTCGCCATTTGTAAATATGGAAATAATTATGCTATTGTAACACCTGAATATAAAGACGGTATATTTTGATTCAAAATGCAAGTAAATAATTCAGGAATTAGCCATATATTGCCTATCTTACTATGTAATTAATATAAACTATAATATTCAGGAATTCGAAAATGCATGTAAATAATATTCAAAATACATGTAAATAATATTCAGGAATCAACATTTTAAAAATCTTTCGTACTTTTAATTGAAAGAAATAATCTCTTGATTATTTTCATTAATTGAAAGGCTATATATACAAGTTACATAATAGGAGAATCATATTCCTATTCTATTCCTAAAATCTTATTCTATACATTTATGGTAATACACTAATTATGGTAATACAATACTAATTATATTACAACCTTACCTAAACTAGGATACTAAATATTTACCATAAATTACACATAATTGTGTATATTTAACACACCCCCGTAGTCATAGCGGGCGGTCTTCGAACGCGGAGACTGTCCCTAAAATCTTCAAAAAGGACCGAGGGAAGACCCTTTGTAAATATGTCGGGAATTTGATATCTCGACGGGACATGGCATACACGAACTTGACCACGGGCAACCTTTTCACGGACAAAGTGAATGTCCATCTCGATATGTTTAGTGCGTTGGTGCTGAACCGGATTACCAGAAAGGTAGATGGCACTAATATTATCGCAATATACCAAGGTTGCCTTCTGAATGGGACAATGAAGCTCCAAAAGCAAATTACGTAACCATCATGATTCTGAGACTACATTGGCTACCCCTCTATATTCAGCCTCGGCACTTGAGCGAGATAGAGTCGCCTGACGCTTCGCAGACCAGGAGACCAAGTTGTTGCCAAGGAACATACAGTAGCCAGACGTAGACCGTCTGGTGTCTGGACACCCACCCCAATCAGCATTTGTGTATGAGACAAGTGTGGATGTCGATGAAGGATACAAATGCAACCCATAGTCCAGTGTACCCTGAATATACAGGATGTTGCGTTTGAGTTGATTCATGTGCTCAATTCGGGGATCATGCATGAATAAGCACACCTGCTGGACCGCATACGTAATATACGGTCTAGTAAAGGTAAGATACTGAAGGCCCCCTGCAAGACTGCAATAGCGGGTCGGATCCTCGTAAGGGACTCCGGCCGCGGCACCAATCTTGGGCTTGGTATCAACTGGAGTGGAAGTGGACTTACAGGATGACATCCCAGCCCTCTTGATGATCTCGGTGGCATACTTCTGTTGTGACAAGAACAACCAATCGAAATGACGAGTGACATCAATCCCCAAAAAATAACTCAAGGGCCCCAAGTCTTTCATAGTAAACTCGGAGTTGAGCATGGTCATGATGGACCGGCGCAAGGCATCGGAAGAGGCAGTCAAGATAATATCGTCCACATATAACAGAATGTAGGCTACGGACGAACCACGACGGTAGATGAACAAGGAATTATCCGACCTGCTGTGAGTGAACCCAATAGTTGAAACATAGTCATCATACCTTGTATATCAGGCCCGTGGAGACTGCTTAAGCCCATATAAGGACTTCTTCAACAGACAGACATGATGAAGATGGTTGGGATCCCTGAATCCCATCGGCTGATGCATATAGACAGTTTCCTTGAGATCACCATGTAGGAAAACATTTTTGACATCCAACTGATGAATAGACCATGTCTTCGAAAGAGCCAAGCTAAGCACAGTGCGAATGGTAGCCGGCTTGACCATCGGACTAAACGTCTCCCCACAATCTATACCAACCTGCTGAGTCTTACCATTACCCACAAACCGCGTCTTATGTCGAGCAAATGAACCATCTGAATTCTCTTTATGAGCAAAAATCCACATAGACCTAATAACATTAATATCATATGGACAGGGCACCAATTCCCACATCTTATTATCAATAAGAGCATTATATTCATCAGTCATAGCAATTTTCCAAATCGGGTCGTTTAAGGCAGACATAGGATTATGGGACAAGGGGGATTTAGAGACATTAGAATGTAAATTAAAATATCTTTTAGGTGTAACAATACCCCGCTGACTACGAGTGACTGGTCTATGACTCGAGGAAGAATTGAGTGGATGTCGGGAATTTGCTGGGCTCGGGATGATCGGCGGGCGGTGGGCTCCGCCGGCCCAACTCGGGAAGTAGTACCAGTGGCGGAAACAGAAACTGGACCAGTTCCAGTATTGGGCTGGACAGGCCCAATTGCTGAAACTGGCCCAGTGACAAAACTAGGCAGAGAGGACTGGGACGGGCCAGTGGGCCCGCTGGAGAATTTTGGGTGCGGGAGATGTCCGAAAAATGCTGAATAATATACAGCGATATTTGTTCATCTAAAAAATTATACGAACTAGGCACGGGAGAATGACTTTTAGCAAATGGAAATTGGGATTCATCAAAAATTACATGACGATTAATGATGATTTTATTGGAGGATAAATCAAAGCATTTGTAGCCACGATGATTAGAAAGAAAACCCAAAAACACAAATGGAGTAGATCGGGCCTGAAGTTTGTTAATTGTGGTGGATGGAAATAATGGATAACATAAACACCCAAAAACCCGAAGATGAGAATATGAAGGAGATTTATTATATAAAATCTGAAGAGGGGAAGAATATGTCAAACCTTTGGAAGGAGTTATGTTAAGTAGATATGTAGCCATTTGAAGAGCGTGTTGCCAATAATATTGGGGCACGGAAGCATAAATTAATAGAGTGCGGATAATGCTATTTATGGAATGAATTTTACATTCGGCTTTCCCATTTTGTGAAGATGTATGGGGACAAGAAAAATGAAAATTTATCCCATTAGTAGCACAGAATTCCCGAAATACCCCATTGTCATACTCTTTTCCATTATCACACTGAATATTTTTGATTTCACGGTCGAATTGGGTTCTGATGAATGCTCTAAATTTTAGGAAGATGGAAAAAACTTGAGATTTCTTCGCTATTGGAAATGTCCATAAAAAATTAGAATAATCATCCAAAAAAAGAACATAATACCGATGACCCATAGAACTAGGAAAATGAGACGTCCATAAGTCGCTATGAATAATATCAAATGACATTAAAGTATGAGATTTTGAGTCTACAAATGGCAACTTAACAATTTTTCCTAAAGAACAAGATTGACAAATTGGAATACGACTCGTACCCTTACATGAAATAAAACTATTTTTATCTAAAGCTGACAAAATAGAGGACCCCAGATGACCAAGACGAGCATGCCACAAGGAAGGAGAGATGGCTGCAAAAACTGATGGCAGGGTTTGACTCGATGGACCGGGACTGGGTGTGATAGGATAAAGATCTCCCCTACTATCACACCTCATGAGAGGACTCCCCATCTTGAAATCCTTTACAGAGAAACCAAATGGATCAAATTGAATAGAAACGGAATTGTCAGTAGTGAATTTACGGACAGAGACTAAGTTTTTAATCAATTTGGGGGCGTGTAGGGTATTTTTCAAGATAAGAGGGGGATGAGGGAGAGACAATGTTTTATGACCATAACCACGAATTTGAACAGAATTGTCATTACCAATAATTATACCGCGAGGGTTGCTAAAATTGGAATAAGATGAGAGAGTACCTGAATCGGATGTCATGTGGGTAGTGGCACCGGTGTCTATATACCAATTCGGGTCCAGTTGAGTTAAACCCAGTGTGTGCATCGCGGCCTTGATATCTATCCGAGTGGGGCCTGCTGCGTGATGGGCTTGCGGGGGCCGAGGCCCAAGCACCCCTGCTTGCGGTCTCGACCCAGACTATTGTTGGCCGTAACTGGACCAGGCCGAATTAGGCCTAGACTGCTGCTGGGCTGGCCACTGCCGCTGGGATGTAAGCTGGCTGGGCCCAAACTGCTGTTGTGGGGCCCACTGCCACTGCATAGGGGCCCACTGTGGGCCCCAGAACTTTTGCTGCTGCTGTTGACCACCGCGAGGACCCCCACTGCCACCACCATTCTACCGGCTGCCGCCATTGTTGCCGCCGCAGTTTTTGCCATTTTTCTTATTTCCACCCTTTTTGCCGCCACCGTTGTTGCGGTTTTGGCTTGAGTTGTTGTAACCGGTAGGATATACCGTGGACTCGGTCATCATGACTACGGGACTAGTACCGGTAGCCGCTCATTTCACTATGCCTGCTTCTTCTAGTGTAAGCATAGAACGCGCCTGATAAAAATGCGGAAGCGGATTGCTTTGCCGAAGAAGCGTTCCCACACCACTATAGGCCTCGAAGAGGCCGAAAACCATTTGGAGGACCAAACGATCGTTCAAAACCGGCGCACCAACGTTGCAAAGTTGGTCCGCCAATTCCGTTAATCTTTTGCAATAAGCCGAAACATTAGGAAAATCTTCTATATTGACGTGGGAGAAATCCTGCTCATGGGTAACGGCTCTAGAATTTTGATTATCTTGGAATATATCACGCAGTCTATCCCAAGTCGTCGGTGCCGTAGCGTCAGGCTCAATAATTGTTTGCAAAAGGTCGGTAGATATTGTGGAATATATCCACTGAAGGACGGTAATCATCCTCGCGTTTTAGCACCTCCGTATCCTCAGGAGCCGCGGGGATTGTGTGATGGATGACTTGATGCGATCGTGCGTGAATTTTGAACAGTTCGGCCCACGTCGCATATTGGACGTTTTCTATTTCAAGAACGAGAGTGATGTTATTTTTGATGTTAGAAACTGTAAGGGCCGGATGAAACATGTTCCGGAATGTAGACATATTGATAGAACAATATGTGATTGAGGGATTAGGGAGAAAATTTTGGGAAGAAAAGAGGTCCCGTCAGCACACAAACCGAGAGCAAAACGTCTCGGAAGTGGAGGGAAGTCGACGAAACATTTAGGAGAGTAGAGAGAGGATTTTAAGACCTAGACTCTTGATACCATGAAAGAAATAATCACTTGATTATTTTCATTAATTGAAAGGCTATATATACAAGTTACATAATAGGAGAATCCTATTCCTAAAACCTTATTCTATACATATATGGTAATACACTAATTATGGTAATACAATACTAATTATATTACAACCTTACCTAAACTAGGATACTAAATATTTACCATAAATTACACATAATTGTGTATATTTAACATTAATAAAATAGTCTCTATGAACGTGTCTTGCGTGTTATCCCATGCCAATTAGAACATAATGTTATTAATAATTACATAGTATTCCCTTCATCTAAATTTTTGTGACACTCTTTTCTTTTAGGTTAATCCCATGAAGAGTAGTACTTTTTATATAATCCACAAGTATGTAAATTTTATTTTGAAAAACTAAAAGATTTTATGTCCAAATATACGATTAAAAGTAAGAAGTTTGAATTTTGAAAAACGAATAATATCACATAAATTGAATCAGAGTGAAAATTTATTTTATTATGTACGATTGTATCCTTTTTTTTGTCCAAAAGAGAGATATTATATTGTACTATTAAAAGTTCACAATGCAAGAGTAGTAGGGCTAGAAGGAGCGGCCAAACTCTAGCTATCAAAAACATCCGAACTAAAGGGTGATTGTTAGGGGAACGTTACAAAAAGTAGGCCTTCGAGGGTTTAACATTATTTGGTACGGAGTTAACCATAGATGTGGGATAATAAACAACAACCCTTGTTGCGACATCGGCGTTGTTGATATAACAATCAACTTGTTTGCTTAACAAATCATCTCGAATAGCCTAGTCGACAAAATATCAGAATAACTAATATATGAGTAATAATTAATAAAAAAATAATTAAACTCCACATAACTAATTAATCTATGCATAACTAATTCTTATGCATAACTCTAATCAACAACCAAACGACCCCTAAGTCCCTTTTATTTTTGTTTCTTATATGTGCATTTTTTCTGTTCTATTTTAGTTATAGCATTGGTGAACAATTTATTTTAAAAAAAATTAACTTTATTTTCATAGGAAAATTTAGGTGTTGGATTGTATTATATTAGATTAATATTCTATTTGAATTGAGTTGCTATTAACGTGAGTTCCAAAATAGGATTAGAGTAATTTAGGTGTTAACATTGTATCATATTAATTTAATGTTTTTCTTGGAATTGATGATATTAACGTGAGTTAATTAGTTCCTAAAAAGATAGAGTTAGGCCACATTTGTTTGCACTTAATGGAGGTATGCATCTAAATTGTTCGGACCTTAGACCATTATGTGCATTTGTTTGTATTAAGATCTAGGCACTTATTTGGTCTGAATAGATCTTAATAATTAAGATCTTGAATAAAGTCTTAATATCATTAAGAGGTATTTTGTATGGGTCATTTTTACTACCGTCTCCCCCCTCCCCCCTCCACCCTCCACCACCCACCCCAACCCTCAACTACCAATCCCCGACCACCCACCCCTAATCCTTACACCACCACCCCCACCTACCCACCCAAAAACCCCACTACCCACCCCCACTCACTACCACAACACCCCACTCTCTCAACCCCATCTACCCACCCCGACACTACTTACCCCATAAGCTACCTAACCTAACCTAACCCTCCACCACCCACCTCTTACACCCAACCCCTACCCCAAACTCACCATTACCAACCCCCCTCCCTAAACCCACCCAACCCCTACCCTCATTCACCACCACTACCATACCCCTACCACCCACTCCCCAACTCATCACCACCAACACCACCCCAACCACTCTCCCAAACCCCCCAATCCCTACCCCATTCATCGCTACTACTATACCCTCACCACCCACCAACCTTACCCCCAACCACCCTCCTCACCATTACCCACCCTATCCCCAGACCCACCGCACCACCACCACCTACCAAACCCCCCACCCTACCCACCACCACAACAAATATGTCAATCATTACTAGCAAACATAAATATTTCATTTTTTTATCAAATAATATTTTTATTTTATTAAAATTGTATTTATTTTATAACATTTAGTTAATATTTAATTTGAATTGTATATTTGTTATGATTAAATAAATACATTATGCACATTCAGATGTTGAAAAACAAACAGTCTAAATCATTCAGTGTTCAGATCTAGAGACAACATCTTAATCATTCAGATGTCCATTCAAATTCAGAAGTCTTAATCATAATGAAAATAAATGAGGCCTTAGTCAAGTTAGCAAGCTTTTATCGTAACGTGCACAATTCCAATTGTGTCCTTTTTAAATATATTCTAATGAAATAATTAAGGGTATAAAAGTCGTTCAATATTTGAAGGATATTTTGGTCAATCAATATTTATAATCGTACTTTTAAATAACTAGTTTCTACGAACGTGTTGTTGCACGTTATTCCCTGTCAATCATGAGAAAAAATATTAGGTTTTAAAATATTTGTAATTAGGTATTATTTTTTATGAGATACAAATATATTATAAGGTGAGAATATGCATTAATTAAGTATGATATTGTGATAACTTGTAAATACATGTGTCATTTATTTATTAATTTAGTGTAAACACATTGTGCGGATAAGTATTTACCTAATTTAAAATATACCATTAACCGTTATGCTTTAAATCATGGATGTCGTAAATTTCTTGAAATTAAACCTCAACTTAACTGATCTATGGAGTAATTGGAGAATGATATCCTCCTTTTTATGGTTGCTTTCTGTGTCTTTTTCTTATTATTCACCATCTTTATGCAGAAAAAACCCCTACAATGATAACAATAACTAAATTTACTACTGGAGAAATAAAGTGGGATGTATCTGAATCCTTTTTTTATTATTATTTTCAAGAGGAAAAGATTTACTCTCTCCGTCCCAATTTATATGATGTAATTTCATTTGGCATGCACTTTAAGAAATAAAGGAAGATTTTTTAATCTTATGGTTTAAATTAAGCCAACGATATTTGTGTGGTTATAGATCATCTCATTTTACGTAAAAGGTAAAGTTTAAAGTTAAATTGTTGACAAATAAGGAAATATGTCATTTTTTTTAGACGGATTAAAAAGGAAAGTGAGTCATTTTTTTGGGATAGAGGAAGTAGTTGATTTGATGTTTTAATTATTAGGAAGTGTTCTATCGTAGGCTCTTCAAAAGCATATTGCCTCCTTCTAATGATCATTTGGACCATTTTCTCCTCTCCATTTTCAAGAATTATTCCATTTGGAACCGATTGATCTATCATGTTTCATGCATATTGTAGACTCTGTCCTTCAGGGACGTTAATTTAATATAAGTATTTGCAGCTTAAATATGAACTTAATTTTAGGTCAGTAAACACTTCTAGCATTTGACTAGAATTATCTTTGAACGAGGATCATACTAAAGATAATTTACAATATATTTCATAACTGCTTATTCCTCCCTCTTATGTTAGAAAAACTAACATATATCCCATCTTGTTTGAGGAATCCATCTTTGTGCATCATAGTAGATTAATTAATCATATCCATACATAAAACCGTTAGATGGAAATATCTGATTCTTGTCCCTGAACCAATCGTGAGGAGATAATTTATCATCATTTATTGATCTAAAGTATAAAAGTGTTGTTATATGCAATATATCATATATCAGATCAACACCTGAAGCTTTATTCTCATTAGCAATGATTTAGCTATTTATCGGAGGCATTCAATGCTAAACCAGCTTGGATATAAACCAAAAATTAACAAGATGAATTATCTTGATTACATAATTTGAAAATTGTTCTCTCAACTCAATAATTATGAGCAAGTAACTTTGCATATGTCAAACTGCTGGTTGACAATAAACACACATGTGACCGTCCTATCAATGCATCTATTTAAGTCATCACATAACAGGTGAACTGGCCTATATTCACCTTTTATATTTTTTTTGGAATTTAGGGGATTCAATCCCAACATTAGCCAGTATAATCAACTTATCATGAGAACAAGCAACAAAAATAAATTGTTGAAGAAATTTCTAGTTCTTCGGTATGTGTCAAATACTCACTCTGCACATCATATTTAAATCGGGATGACCAAGTTGGTCATGCCAACATATAAAATTATTTAACTAGTAAACTTCAAGTTTACTATGTCATATGCTATTTATTTTAGTAAAATCTTTATTTACTATGACATGAATTCTTTATTGTATCAATAAACTTCTGGTTCATCATGACATGTGATTTTGTCATGTTTATATTTGTGTAGTGCAATTAGGAAAATAGATAGGGTAACCTTTCATATACACATTTCTTACCCACTATGATTTTGAAGATATTTAATCCTCCAATCATTTATAGCTTCAATATGATAGTCATTTACTTTAGTAAACTTCGGGTTTACTACAACTTGTATTTTTATCAACCCAAGTTCGTATATTATAGTCTTAAAAGATTACATAATAGCATTTAAGCTCTTCAAGAGCCTTTAATCTATTCGCCATAATCACGTATTGTTTGGACACTGCTAGTGTCATCATATTCTAGATAAATAGTTAGCTCTTCTGGAGCCCTTAATTATCAATTTGTACTATTAAATATTTCTTAGACACTACTAGTGTCATGAATGAACATTTAATTAGACACTATTGGTGTCTTGAAAGAAAACAACAATCAAATGAATAAAAAATAATTGTGAATTCGTAAAGAACTAAAAGTAAACGTTAAGTTCTAAACTTTAATATTTAAATATTTTCTTTATGGAGGCTAATTAATATCTGAATAGTTTGTATCAAAATGGCAACTAAATAGTTATTACTCCTTGAGGAAAAGATACATGAATTGCGAAGAAATCATTAACATATAGTAAAAAACACTCAACAAGATCCGTTTTCATTTGCCGTAAATTAATATTTAATAAAATTAACCAAGATGTTTCTACGTACGGTAGGTACGTGTTGCAATAAATTTATACCACATGAATAATATGCGTATCCTTAATTATCTCTCCAGCATGTAAGTTGTAGTATTTCTTCATTCACTTCGAGGAATGAAACATAATTATTTAAATGTGCTTGAAATACGACATTCATCAATAGCTCACTATTTTGCTCAAGCACAAGAAACACCGCTTGAATATATTTTTCAAAGTTTTTCTGCTTCGGGAGAAAATTTCACTATTTTACTACTTTTAGAAGTATAGTTCAAAGTTGAACTTCTTGGGAAGTAAAGTTCAAAACCATACTACTTCGGGAGTAAAACAAATTCTAATTACTTCAGGAATAATTTTTAAAGTTTTACTACGTCAGGAGTAAATTATAAAGACTATAAAGTTTCACTACTTCGGGAGTAAACTTTGGTATTTTACTATTTCATGAGTAAATTTTAAATTCTTACTACTTCAAGAGTAAATTTCAACGTCTTACTACTTCAGGAGTAAATTTTAAAATTTTACTACTTCTTGAATATATTTCAGAGTCTTATCACTTCGGAAGTAAAGTTAAAAATTCTACTATTTCGGAAGTAAATTTAAGAGTTCTACTACTTTCAGAGTAAAATTTAAAGTTTCATTATTTAAGGAGTACAGTTCAAGAATTGCTACTTCAGGAGCAGATTTAAAAGTTTGCTACTTCGGGAGCAGATTTATGAGTTTACTACTTCAGGAGCAGATTTCTGAGTTTACTACTTCGGGGATAAAGCGTAAAATATTTAAAATATTATTCCTCAATCATTGTACCTCTTATGGGGGTGAATCGTTATAACTTCACAATCAAAAGAACCTCAAAATTTATAATCTTTAATAAATATCATTACATTCACTTCTTAGAATGGATTTGTATTTGTAAGTTGTTTCATTTAGTTCAGGCAATAGAACAAAATCACATGAACGTGCCTCAACCACATCAAATCGTGATAGTTTATAACCTCTTCTAAGATAGTGCTACTACATGAGCAAATCGAGGCATGCTATAATGAATAGAATTTTCTCTTATGTGTCTTTAATTGTAATCACAATAAACATATGTATTAACGCTTCTGATGGTTATAGGCAAAAATAAATTTAGTTTAAACAATATCGTCACTTCTAGTGATCGATCATATATCTATTTCATACTATTATATTTTAGGAACGAGTTAACCAATTATGCTCCTCAAAATTAATTATATAACTAGCAAGTAATGATATTAAATCAAGAACAAACAAAAGGTTCATATATATTACTTTACCTGTGTTGCCCTCAACCACTTGCCTCATAGTAGTCAATAAATCAATTTATATATAATATAAAGCTAGAAATAGACAATCATATATGGCACCTCTTTATTCTCTTTTTTTTGTCTTTTTATATTATTTTTAATTAATTATTTAATTTAATTTAAAAAATTATCTCCATAACTCACACCCCTTCATATTCATAACTTCTACTCTTAATTACCACAACTCACATTAAATAATTACCTCATTGTTATTAATTGAAAATATTATAAAATATTCCACATATTTTGTAATTATTAGTGTTGTATATGGTAGATATAGGATCCTTATTGTATTAAGATTCCACATTGTACACACTATATATATTTGTATTAATGAGAAAGACTTCCCAAGGGAAGATTAATACAATCTTACAAGTCTGAAGTTTTTGCCAAGTTTCTTGAATTTCGTATTTTTATCAAAACACAATTTGAAAAAGCTATCAAATCTTTCCAGTGTGATAATGGCCGTGAGTTTAATAATTCTACATTTCAAAAATTTAGCAAAAATAATGGCATGGTTTTACGGTTTTCGTGTCCACACACATCTCCTCAGAATGGCAAAGCAGAACGAATCATCCGCACAAAAAATAACATGGTTCCTACTCTCATATTTCATGCTTCTCTCCCTCCCTCCTTTTGGGTCTATGCAGTCAAAATGGTGGAATACATCCTTAATATTTTACCTACGAATACACTTCATAACATGACCCCAACCAAAATTCTATACCGTCGGATCCCCTCCTATGATCACCTTCGGGTCTTCGGTTGCCTTTGCTACCCGAATCTTGCCTCCACTGCTCCTCACAAATTAGCACCCCGAACAACTCTGTGTGTCTTCGTAGGTTTTTCGTCTAATCATTGGGGATATTTGTGCTATGACTTGTTCACTCGTCAAACTTACGTCTCTCATCACGTCACGTTTGACGAGATAATCTTCCCTTTTGCAAACATTCAAAAATTCTGAAACACGGACTATACCTTTCTAGACTATTCCGACATCTCCCCCGTCATACTCACTGAACTATGTCGTACCGCCCCCACAACCCCTGTATCTCTGTCACCACCAAACGTCTCTGCCACAACCGCAGTAACTTTGCCAGGTCTCTGTCACCCCCGATTGCCACTGCCATCACCGACCGTCTCCCAGACCCGTCCCGTTATCACCTCTTCCACTCACTGGCAAACCCAACCAATGTCCTCTGTGTCACCTCTATATGTCGTTGTTAATCCAGTCAACTAACCTAGTCCAGAAACAGTACCATCACACCGAAACCATCACAACACCAGCAACCTGACCCAGATATCCCTACCGAGACCCCGACACAAATGACCCCTAAACCCACCATCACCGGACCCTGCTTTAAGTCACCTACAACTACCAGATCTAATCGGCTACCTAACCCCACCAAACTCGTCGCTGTCATCTGACACCACCAGCCAAATCAGCCACCCTGTCGACCTACCCCCACTGCCACTCCCAACCATCACTGCCTTACCGTTCCCAACCCCACAGAAAAACCCAATCCCAATCCCGCAACATACCCCAGACTTGACACCCAACAAAAATACCCAACCTTCCCCCACGCACCATATGGAAACCCATGCCCAATATGGGATTTTCAAACCTAGAGTCCAATTTAATCTATCCACACAAACCATAACCTGAATTCCCAAAAATCCAAAATTAGCCAAACTTGACCCAAATTGGAATACGGTCATCCGTGAGAAATTTAATGCTTTAACAAAATAACACACTTGGGATTTGGTTTCTAGACCAGATGGGGTGAATGTGATCCGATGCATGTGGTTATTTCATCACAAATTCAGAGATAGTGGTGACCTAAAGAGATAAGGCGAGACTTGTGGCTAATGGTACTAATCAACAAGAGGGTATTGATTGTAGTAAGACATTCAACCCAGTTATTAAACCGTCTACTATTCACACAGTTCTGAGCATTGCTATGGTTAAGCATTGCCCGATTCATCAGCTTGATGTTAAGAATGCATTTTTACACGGGGACTTGAAATAAACTATTTACATGCACCAGCCGCCAGGCTTTGTCCATCTTCAATCTTCTTATTACATTATGCAGATTGGGTTTGTATGCAACAAGTGTGATAATTCTCTCTTTATTTTTCATCGATGCAGTAACATTGCTTATTTATTGTTATATGTAGATGATATTATTCTCATTGCCTCATCTGATGTTTTGAAAATGAGATCAGTGCACTGCTTAAAATTAAATTTGCTATGACTGACTTTGGGAAGTTAAGTTACTTCTTGGGGATATCTGTAACTAGATCTACAGATACTATATTTCTATGTCAGCGTAGGTATGCAGAGAAAATTATGTACAAGGCTAAAATGATGAACTACAAGATCATGCCCACTCCAGTTGACTCTAAATCAAAGCTCAGTGCTGCTGATGGTGATCCGGTATTCGACCCTATCCTTTATAAGAGCCTTGCAGGTGAATTTAGTATCTTACTTTCACCAGGATTGATATTGCTTATGTTATTCAGCAGGTGTGATTGTTTATGCATGCCCCTAGGAAGCCTCATTTTACAACTCTTAAACGCTTCATTCGATACGTTAAGGGCACACTTGATTATGGATTGCATCTATACCCCTCTGCACCGACCAGGTTGTTATCATATACGGATGCAGATTGGGCAGGTTATCCGGACACGCGATGCTCCACCTCCTGCTATTGTGTGTTCTTGGGGGATAATTTCATTTCATGGTCTACCAAGAGACAAGCCACCCTATCCCGTTCGAGTGAAGAAGTAGAGTACAGAGGCATTGCGAATGTTGTTGCTAAGATCTGCTGGCTCCAAAACCTTCTTTTGGAGCTCCAGTGTCCCTTGCGTAAGGCATCTATGGTTTACTGTGATAACATATCTGTGATATATTTATCTCACAATCCAGTTCAGCATCAGCGAACCAAGCACATTGAGATGGATATACATTTTGTTCGTGAGAAGGTTGTTATCGGTTATGTTAAGGTGTTGCATGTGTCTTCTTCATATTAGTATGCAAATATTTTTACGAAAGGACTTACTAGGCAGTTATTCCTCGACTTCAGAACAAGTCTTAGCATCTGACCTTCTCCCGCTCCGACTGAGGGGGTGTATTAGCGAATATTATAAAATATTTCATATATATATTTTGTAATTATTAGTGTTGTATTATTATGGTAGATATAAGATCCTTATTGTATTAGGATTCCATATTGTACACACTATATATATTTGTAATAATGAGAAAGACTCCCCAAAGGGAGTGAAGGGTGTCAAATGTTATGAAAAGTACAAACAAGAGATGAAATAAATCGAATGTCAATTCTGTTTCCGAATGTCGGCAATTATGTCATTCGACACTAGTGACAACACTTTAGCAAAACAAAAAAACTTGAAGAGTAAATGAAGCAGAAATTTAAAGAACATAAAGGTTTTAAATTTTCATAAGTTATATATATTATATAACTTATGATGGTCAATGAACAAATGTATTGTATATATATTATCTACAAATAGACAAATTCCTTTCTTTACAGATTTACAAGATAAAACGGAAAGGAATTAAAAGTTGAAGTCGCAGATGACTTCTACCTGAAAAATCTAATTAAGTAGACATAGACAACCTCTCATTACAATAGCTCCATACAAAACAAATCTAGAATCTAAAAAATAATTGTAATGTTGGATAGAATGTTGTCAACACACTCAGACAATACTGGTGATCCAGATTTCTAAGATGAAATCCCGTGAGCTCTCTTGGTATTTTTACTTTCTGGTTCTGGATATCGATACTCTGTAGTAGCCTCTCTATTTATAGTAGAGATTCTTCTTTGAAAAGCTCATCAATCAATTTTTACCTCATAGTAATATTTACATAAATATTACTGCATCACGTGAAGTAAGGCAAAATCTATTCAGAAAATATTTGTCCGAATGTTGTGCAATATTTGTCCCAACATACTTACACATTCATATCAATACTTTAGGAGATATGTTTGGTCAAATGTCACAACATCAAATCCAACAATAACAATCTCCCCTTTTTTGTCTTTCTTCACAAAACTCATTAAAATGTAAAGTTGACTTAGGATGTTGTCACAAATGTTGTCCGACATCTGTGATCAACAATTTTAAGGTCATGCTCCCCCTTAACATGTGATGGCATACAAGAAAACATGTGTATACTAATTCATAGGATTAGAAAATAAAAAAAAAATATGAGCACACATATCACATATTATCCAATATATACAAACCACAAATAGAAATATTCATTGTCAACAAATATCAATCCACTAAAGATCCTCATACAACTTTCTACTCCTGCATAACAGCTTCAACTTCCTCTGTACAGTAGCCTTTAGCTTCCTCCCCCCTGCATCAGCGCCTTTAGCTTCCTCCCCCTATATCAGCATCATCTCCTCCTTTTGTGAAGAAAGTAGCATCATGAAATGGTCTCTATCTTGTATCAGGGAATTTCTTGCAGCATCAACCTCAGAAATCTGTTGGTTGATTTTTCTAATTTGATCCACAAGCCATTCTGTAGATAGTGTAGACTGTCCTGGACCAGTGTTGCCCAGAATGTTGGTGACATTTCTGGCAACATTTTCACTTTTGGCTTCCTTCTTCCAGGGCAAGTCGATGACTCTGTCCTTGCTCTTCAAAATTGCTCTGTTTATAGTGTAAAGCTCAGGAGCCTTCCCTAAAGTGTCTTCTATCTTAGGCTCAAAGCCTTGGGTGGTTAATACTTTGTAGATCAGAGAGGGAAATAGAAGGATTGAAGTTGATTCTTTCTCAGTCAAGTCGACAATTTGATGAAATATCATATTTCCCAAATCAACTAAAAAACCTTTCCCAACTTTATACAACAGGGTGGCTTGTTCAGATGTCACATCTGACTCATTTATTGAAAGAAGCCAATTGTGAATAGCAATTTTGTGGAGGGTGGAAAACATGGGCTGTTAGTTTGGAGATTGGACATCTAGGGATCCACTTCTTCATCATACCTCCAGAGAGATATTCAATCACTTCATCCCTATTTTCTATGACATGTTCTGCTTCTCTAACATTATCTCCAACATCTAGTCATATACATTGATTTATAATAGAAAGCGTAAACAACCAGGCCTTGTTGTAGAGATATATCTTCCCAAATTTCATTGAGGAGGTCTTCTCTATAATAGGGCTCAGATTAGCGTAAAACATACTTACTACATTATCAACATACGATCCTTTTTCAGTGACAGATCCTAGGAGCTGTCTGTCCTTTAAGAATTCTATCAGTTTATATTCAGTACAAGAGGCAATATCAATTACTTTCTCAAACCTGATTACTCTATTCTTGTAACAGGTCCACATATCATAGTTAGTTTTAAAATAGAATTTATCTGAGTAAGCAGATACCTCAAAGTCTGAATCGGTGGATTCGACACTGATGGAGGATGTTGTTGTATGTGTCTCTGCAGATGTTAGCTGAAATGTAGCCTAAGATGTTGTGGAATCAGTGGCAACATTTGCAACAGCACTCGACTTTGCAGGTCTGGGAACTCCCTTTGGAAAGAATTGTCTTAAATGAGTGTCGTCTGGGATTTCCCTTTCTTGAGGTACATATTCAGTACAAGAGGCAATATCAATTACTTTCTCAGACCTGATTACTCTATTTTTTTAACAGTTCCACATATCATAGTTATTTTTAGAATAGAATTTATCTGAGTAAGCAGATACCTCAAAGTCTGAATCGGTGGATTCGGTACTGTTGGAGGATGTTGTTGTATGTATCTCTGCAGATGTTGGCTGAAATGTAGCCTGAGATGTTGTGGCATCAGTGGAAATATTTAGAGCAGCACTCGACTTTGCAGGTCTGGGAACTCCCTTTGGAAATAATTGTCTTAAAGGATTGTCGTCTGGGATTTCCCTTTCTTGAGGCACATTTGACTGCACTGAAGAAGATGGTTCTTCTTCACTCTCCTATGTTGAAAGCACATAGTCAGTATCTTCACTTTCACTTTTTGAGTAAGAGGGTATAGATGCTTCATATCTAGACCTTTTGTTACTTCGTCCTTCTTTGATTGTTTTCTCAAAAACTCTACTCGATCGACGAGTACGGAAGGTAGAGGACCTTGGCCTTTTACCCATAAACAAAAAATCAACAGTTTCATCAACATCTATAGGGTTATTATCATCTCCAGGATAGCTAATATCTAAAGGTTCATCAAAACCTTTAAACACTATTGTTGTACATGGGTTTTCTGGGAGATTGGAGGAAGAGGATGGTTGTTCTGTTTGTTGGGGATCATTGTTCTCGGAAGACTCCATATTCATTGGAGGGCTTGTGCGCATTGGAGTGTGAGAGTGGATCTTGGATGACATTTGTTCTGACATTGGTGATATTTTCATTGGTGAAAATGTGAAAGAGGGTTTTGAGGAATTAGGGTTCCTGATTGAGATGTGAGTTTGATTTGGTGAGTCCATCGGGTAGGTAGGTAGATGTATACCTGATGTAATTTTCCCTTCCCTTTTTTATTTTTATGGGAAAATTAAAAAAGATAAAATAATAGCAAATGGGAGGAATATTTATATACATGGAAAACTTTTTCTTAGCAACAAAAATCTCTTAGTTTTAGGTGTTTCAATTTTACACAATAACTTACACCTAAAATGTTGGGATAAAAAAATAAACATCACGGTAGGAATAAAATTTAATCTTATCATTTTAAAATTTGAATTTCCCATAAACAAGGCATATAATAGGGAGTAAGATCTGATATTTCAAAGATCAGATAAGAACAACATCCCAACACATATCACATTCTGAAAATGTCAACATCAATGTTGGCAGCATTTTGGACGACACAAGTATTTTGATCCCACAAGAACTTTTCATTTTGGCAACAAATCAAGACACGTTTTATACGTATTGTATGAGTTTGACCACAGGACCAATCTAACATTTTCCTATCGTGTCCTTGATCTAATCATATAACACATACAAAAGAATTTTTCGTGTCAAAAATAAGAATACTTATTTAGTATTCTCAAAATTCTTTTGAAGCACTCGATACGTCTATAGAATAGGAATGATATTTTTTCAAGGGCTTTGCTCATTTTTCACAGTTGTCAAATATGTGTAAAGGCTTTACCTTATTTCGATACTTCCTTTTTATGATATATATATTTTTTATATCATCGCAGAGAACGGTATCACGTTGAAAATACATTCTTATTGAAGGCTCATGTTTGTGTGACCAAAAGTTATGCACCATACAACAACAATAATCAGTTAGTGATATAACACATGTAAATGTCACCTGAAATATTAGACAACACTTCAGTCGACATTCACCAAAAGTGTCTTTTTAGAGATTACAAAGACCAAGAGATTTCTTTAAACTAGAAAATCTCTCATGGTTCAACGCTTTTATAACAATATCAGCGAGTTGATGAAGAGTGTCAACATGTTCAATTTGAACTAATTGTTTTTCATCTAAATCTCTTAAAAGTGATGTCTAATATCAATATGTTTTGTACGTGAGTGTTGAACTGGATTTTTGGAAATATTTATAGCACTCAAATTATCATAGTACAAAATCAAAATGTTGCTAGTAAATCCATAGTCGTCTAACATGTGTCGTAGCCATATTAATTGAGAGCAACAACTTCCAGCTGCTACATATTCAGATTCAGCAGATAGATCACTTGTGCGTATGTTATCTACAATAAGAAAAAACCTGGCTCCAGTTGAAAGTGAGACACAATTTTATTTATGACTATAACACGAAACAAGGTTATTTCCAAGATAAAAATATCCTCCACTTCTAGTTTTTCTATCATCCACATCTACAGCCCAATCCGAGTCACTAAATCCTATTAAGTTAACATTAATGTCTTTGGAATACCAGATTCTCAACTCACATGTGCCAGCAACATATCTAATAATACATTTCACGACATTTAAGTGGGACATTTTGGGACAGGCTTGAAAACGTGCACAAACACAAACACTACACATAATATCTAGGTGACTAGCAATAAGATAAAAAAGGCTACCTATCATAGATTTGTATAATGTTGGGTCGACATTTTCACCAACATTATACTTACATACCTTCTGCGATGAACCCATTGGCGTTTTCATCTGTTTAGCATTCTCCAAACCAAATCTTTTAACTAGATTCTTGGCATATTTAATTTGAAAGATGAAAATTCCATCTTCACTTTGCTTTATTTGCAAGCCAAGAAAAAAGTTAAGTCCCCAATCATGCTCATTTCAAATGTCGATGACATAGCTTCAACAAATGAATTTAGGTACGACTGTGAAGTCGATCCAAAGACTATGTCATCCACATAGATTTGGGCAATTATAATATCTATACCATGTCGTTTAATAAACAAAGTACGATCAGCTTCGCCACGGTTAAAACTAAACTCAAGAAGAAAGTTAGTTAAATGATCATACCATGCACGGGGGGCTTGTTTTAATCCATACAAAGCCTTTTTAAGTTTGTACACATAGTGTGGATGGTAAGGATCTTCAAATCCTTTTGGTTGTTCAACATATACCTCCTTGTCTAGATAACCATTTAAGAAGACACCTTTTACATCCATTTGGTGTAAAGTAATTTTCAGACAACAAGCAATAGCAAGTAAAAGTCTTATCGACTCTATTCTAGCTACAGGTGCGAAGGTTTCATCAAAATCAATTCCTTCAACCTGAGTATTACCTTGTGCGACTAGACGTGCTTTGTTTCTAACAACTGTTCTCGATTCGTCTAATTTATTTTTAAAAATTCACTTAGTTCCAATTACATTTGTATTATTTGGACGTGAAACTAAGTCCCAAACTTCATTTCGAGAAAATTGTTCAAGATCTACTTGCATTGTTTGTATCCAGAAATTATATTTAAGTGCTTCTACAACATTCTTTGGTTCTAATATAGATATAAAATAAGAAAGACTAACCTCTTGGTATATGGTTGATATACACACATACCTAACCATTTCTCTATAGTTGAGTGGTTCTTTGCCTATTGTTCTAATTCCTTCCAAAACTCCCCCTATCACTTGGCCCGTTGGATGATTCTTCCTAATCTGAGGGGTCCCTGCGAACTTGATCTAATAATTCAGCATATGACTCCTCATATGTGGTCTCTATTGTTGTTTCAGATGTTGCTTCAGGTGTGGAAAAATTTGTGGCAACATCCGATTCTTCTACAATTTGTGGACTTTCCACTGTATCTATAATGCTATTTTCAATAGTTTTTCCTGAAACATCAAAAAGATCATCAAAGATAACATTTACAGACTCTTGTATAGTTCTAGATCTCAGATTATATACTCGATAAGCATGAATGCTTTGTGAATAGACAACAAAAATTCTTTTATCACTCTTAGAGTCAAATTTTGCCAAATGATCCCTGTCATTCAAATTATAACAACTACACCCAAAAATATGAAAGCAACGCAAGTTTGGTTTCTTTCCATTTATAATCTCATAGGGTGTCATCTTTGTTCCTAGCCTTAAATAGACTCTATTAGCGATGTGATTAGCAGTGTTCAAGGATTCTGCCCATAAACGTTTTGACAACTGTTTAGAACTACTCATCACTCTAGCCATTTCTTGCAATGTCCTATTCTTCTGTTCTGCAACCCCATTCTGTTGAGGAGTTATGGGGGCAGAAAACTCATGGAAAATTCCCTTTTTCTCACAAAAAATTGTGAAGCTATTTTCAAAAAAGTTTTCATGGTCGGATCTAATTCGAAAAATAGGAGAATAGAATAAATTTCTAATTTTAGAGTGCAAGATTTTAAACATGTCAAACGTTTGTCATTTTTCTTTCAAAAAATATATCCAATAATATCTTGAAAAATCATCTACTATCACAAAGGAATACCTCTTGCCTCCTAGACTGTATACTTCAATTGGACCCATTAAATCCATATGTAGAAACTGAAAACAGTGAGACGTACCTGAATGTTGTCCGTCGTGTTGGACAACATTATGAGAGACACAGATTTGCTTACCTTTCAAACAATCTTCACAGACAGTTTTACCTTTATGGCTAAGTTTGTGTATGTTTCTAACCGCTTCATATGAGACCAATTTTTCTAAATTGCGATAGTTGACATGCCCAACTTTTGATGCCATAGTGTTGTGTCATCGACCTTAGCATTATTGCATGTTTCTTGTCTTACAACAAGATAGCAATTGTCACATGTTCTTGTACCTGTCATGACACATATATTTGCTTCATTCATAACTTTACAGGCATTCTTATTAAATTTTACCTCAAGATCGTCATCACACAGTTGACTAATACTAATAAAATTAGCCATTAAGTTCTTAACGTGTAAGACATTTCTTAAGGCTGGAAATCCAGGAACATCCAGGATCCCTTTTCCAGTTATTTTACTTTTACTGTCACCTCCATAAGTCACGTTTCCTCCATTGAATTACTCAAAGTTCTTTAGAAAACCTTATGTACCTGTCATGTGGCGAGAACATCCAGTATCAAAGTACCAAGAACCTGAAATGTTAGTTCTTAATGCAGTTATAGCAACATTACATGTTACATCCTTTTTAGGAACTCAAACTCTCTTAAAACATTTTTTATCTTTTGGTTCAGAAATGTTGCTTCGATTGTTATTCGGAATGCTGGACAACATTTTAGGCAATATTTTTCTCAAAGAATCTTGAAGTTTGAAATAGTATGGTTTTAAGTGTCCATGGGAGTTACAGTGATGACACACAAACTTCATATTCTTTGACATATATGAGAACCTATTATTCATCCTTTTTTTTACAAAGCATATTTTCTCATTTTTATCAAAGAGATTAGAGCATATGGTTTTAAGAGTGTTTTCGTACCTAATTTCTGCATGTGAAGGTTTACTAAAGTTGAGTATCTCATTCAATTTTGAAGTCCCGTTATTAAGCTTACGGAAAGTTGCTTCGGCTAAATCAAATTTTGCACGAATCTTACCAAATTCAATATCCTTTTTAGTAAGTATAACCTCAAGTCGGGTTATCATGCCTTTTAATACTAAATTCTCATGAGTTAAAGATTTTATCTTTTTATCAAGTTGCTTGCATTCTATGATTAAGGCTTTACAAATACTTTATAATTCATTAATCATATCATCTTTGCATTCAACTTGATCCATACAATCAGCCTCAATAACAAAAATAGAACCACTAAAGCAATTAACATCAGAATAGCTAAAGAAGTCATACCTTTCGGAGGTCGCTGAAGATGTTGATGTCGGAGCAAATATCATGACATCTGAGATAACATTGTATACGACATCTTCATTATTCGATAGAGACTATTCGAAAATAGTAGCTAGCATTTCTTGTGTTTCAATTTCACGATCTCCTTCATCATCACTAAGAGAGACCCATAGGTTCTTACCAAATTTTCTAAGAGTGTTTGCACATTCGTTAGCATAGTGACCCCAACCCGAGCATGCATGACACTGCACAGACTCAAGTTGTTTGGGATCAAATTTGGTATGATCTGAGTTGGCTCTTCTTAGTTGATTTCCTTTTCATACATTTGGAAGGAATCTAGTGGGCTTTTGATTGAAGATTTGGTTTTGGTACTTTTTAAATTTAGATTGATTTCTCTCATTGTTGAACTTCATCACCATCGAATTGTATTTTTGAGTGAGTAAGGCAACATTTGCACCATCACCAATTTCTTCAAGATTCTCATCCTCTTCTTCGATTTGACTCTCCAAGGATTGAATTTGAAGTGCCACATTCTTGATTTTATACAATTCCTTTTGATTATCAATGTTCATCTCATAAGTTTTGAGAATACTCATCAAGGTATGAAGGTCCATTGTCGCAAGATTGTGGGCTTCTTCAATAGCACAAATATTTAAATTGAA
The DNA here is from genome assembly GCA_034509755.1 of Anisodus tanguticus. NCBI lineage: Eukaryota > Viridiplantae > Streptophyta > Magnoliopsida > Solanales > Solanaceae > Anisodus > Anisodus tanguticus. Next base: position 16,524,022 of record CM067546.1, on the reverse strand, counting down.
CTTTTCAGGAAGAGAATGGAGAGCCTTTTCAATAAGTTGAGTGTTGATTAATGGTTCACCAAGCACTTGACATTCATTTGAGATGCCAATCAATTTTTCAAAATAAGATTTAATATCATTTGCTTCTTCCATCCTTAAACGTTCATATTTACTCATGAGCATGCGTAGCATTGTTCGACGAACACTTGAGGTACCTTCATAATGAATTTGTAAAGTATCACATGCATCCTTAGTCGTGGGGAAGTTTTGAATGAGTTTGAACATATACATATCAACCCATCCAAAAATTGCATTTAAGACTTTTTCGTTAAAGCTAGCATTATTGGTTTCTTCTGTAGTCCATTCGGATTCAGGTTTAACAAAAATGTAACCTTCCTCATTTGGTGGCAACATTGGAATAACATACCCATTGGTTATAGATATCTATGCCCTAACATCAATTGATTTGATATGAGAACGTAGGCGAATCTTCCAGTAGGCATAATTTGATCCATCTGAAATAGGAAGACTACCAATAGTTGGATTTGCCGGATCCATAGCTTATGACAATAAGACCAAACACTTATTGTATTAAGTGTCGGCTCTGATACCACTTGAAGGGTGTCAAATGCTATGGAATTAACAAATAATAGATTAAATAAATGGAATGCCAATTTTGTTTCTGAATGTCGGCTAATATGTCGTCCGACACCACTGACAACACTTTAGCAAAACAGAAAAACTTGAAGAGTAAATGCAGTGGAAATTTAAAGAACACAAAGGTTTTAAATTTTCATAAGTTATATATATTATATAACTTATGATGGTCAATAACCAAATGTATTATATATATTATATACAAATAGACAAATTCCTTTCTTTACAGATTTACAAGATAAAACGGAAAGGAATTAAAAGTGGAAGTCGAAGATGACTTCTGCCTGAAAAATCTGATGCGGTATTTCTAGATGCTACGCAAGTGTACGTATCGCAATTTGTAATAATTTTGGTAAGACCGAGTATCGTCCACAGAGACTGATTTATCAAGTATCAATTAACTAATATTTGGTTTCTATTTGGCCAACGAATATAAGTGGTGATTTCTAAACTAACGAATTTGACAACTAAAGTAAATTGCAGAAATGAAGTAGTAATGAAAACACACGAATTTTAATTCAGTAACGAAAGAAATTAGGGTTTTCAATCTCATCAACAATCCACTCTATCATTCATTAATGCAAGAATAGCGATTCTTCTTCTTGTTAAGATAGCAGGTTAACTGAGATGTTCTATATTCCGGTTAGGACATATAAAAAATCAACCTAAATGAGAATTTTCTATATTTCTATGACAAATTCAATCACATAGGAGGATTAAGATGAATAACCTAAAAAGCTACACAGGCAATCGTGATACTCTCGTGCAAGATTAAACCTACGTTTACCCAACTATAGCATATTCAAATCTCCTTTTCAGATCTCAATTTGAAATCATATAGGTAATGAAAACTAATGGCCAATTAATTATCATTCAATAAACACAAGTTGAAGAGATCTTAATAGAAGAAGAAGAACATTAGCAATGCATTAAATCATAACAGAGTTTCAAGTGACTCAACGGAAAACCCTAATAAAAGTAATTAGCTCATAGACATGCTAAGAAAACTAATTAACTTAATATCCAACATGAACTGGATTAATGTAAAGAAAAGGAAAAGAACTTGAATAATAGATGTCTCTAATGGCTCCTTGTTCTCTTGTTTCATACCTCCAAAGTGTTATATATTTTTTAGAAAAACGTTTCCCCCAATATATATCACAAAAAACCCCCAGAATTGACCATTTTGCCCTTGTTAAATTTAAGTTTTTCGCTGCCCTGACGTCGTCGGCGCCGCGGTGCTAATATTGGGCGTCGCGGCCCTTTAGCGCCGTGTCTCCATGTTGTGCTGCGCTGTGGCTCTTCAGCGTTCTTCGTCCGGAATTATTTCTAGACTGCTTTCAAAGCTTCCCAGGGCTTCTTTGACTCATTTCGTATGTCCAGGTATACATTTTTGTCCTTAATAGCCGTTTGTTTCCTTTTGGATTCGCCTTATTCCTTTCTGAATCGCTTAAAGCCTAAAAACACAAAACAACACGCATAATACTGCACAAAACAACTAAAAGACACGCTAAAACACACTCTAAAATAGTACTAAAATCTACCTAACTAACACCCCCAAACTTACACTTTACTCGTCCTTGAGTAAAGAACTCTAGACACCCTAAAACGAAAAACACACAGACTCTAGACTGAATCAGGTCAACAACAATATATCATGCCTCGAAAATCATGAACAACATGCAATAAAATCTTTCGAAACATTCTAGCCACTTATTTGCTATCTAGAATTTCAAGTCAGATAATCCTCAAATTTGCTTAAAGTTATTAATGCATATGACCACTCAACCATGATTATTGAAATAAACAAGTATCCAATATTAGCTTATGCACAATGAATTCTCACCAACATTCCATCAGGCCAAAATTTTATAGGTTTGCTAACTTGTTATTCTCCACTAATTTAGACAATACATGCTCAAGAATCAATAGGACTTTTATAGGTTATGATGATAGGCTTAGGCACAGGTAGATGAAATGTCATTTAGGCTCAAAGTTACCATAAGCACATAAACCAATCAACCCAACTCTATACTCACGTTATAAACCAAAAGTAATCCCCAATTTTTCTTTACCCAATTTTTCTTTTCTTTTCGAACTACACCCCCAAACTTGTTTTTCCATGTATGTACAAGGGAAGTGTAGTGTATTTTTTTTTGGCTCTTCTATTGATAGAACTCAATTTAACATACCAATTACAAAGTGCCAATCCCAAAATCATATACTTATATGCTCATCGAATTCAAGGGAAGAAAAATATTTGTAAAGGGTTTCAAGTAGGCTTAGAATAGGTGTCAATCAAAGAAGGGTTACTTAAGGCTTGAAAAATGGTAACTAGGGATTAAATTAGTCAAGGTTGGCTTGAAAGGCTAAATCGTTCCAAAGATGGCCTAAATCATCTTCCTAAGCATGCATCATACGTGATTTCATCTCAAATAGCAAGCAAGCAAGTTCTAGGAATTTCCACCATCTTTCCACGAACCAAAATTCAATCATGTCTAAACCAATATTTGAATACAAGAAATTCACCAATCATGGTCGGGTTTTCATACTTACTAATAATTAAAAATAACTCAAGACCTATCCAACTCAAGCACACAGATTTATGCATTTCATGGCTATCAATTTCATCCAACTCTATCACATGTGTTCACTCAATCTCATGGGCTATTGTTATAAACTTGATTCATTGACACATGACACTTAAACACTGACACTAAACAAAGACACTAACAACAAACAACATAAACAATTAACACTATTTACACACTATTAACACAAAAAGTAAGACTCCCCCCTCCCAAACCTATTCGACATATTGTCCCCAATGTGATAAGTAAAACAAGAGTAAGAAGACTCACTGAAATTGCAGCTCAGTGATTCAGAATGGTGGTGGCAGCAGCGGTGGATGTTAAGGCTGCTGGTACATTGGAGGATATCCAAGAGAGGACTCAGTGTTGTCGTCATCCATGGACCAGTTATTCATGAATGCATTTATTTGGTTGACACTCATGACCTCATACGTATGTCTTTGTTGCATGTAAGTGTCCATATATTGCTGGTGTTGGATAAGATACTGGTTCTGCTGGATAATGTACTAGTTTTGTTGGAAAAGTTGATCCAACCTCTGGGTGTGGCCATCCTCAATCGCCAAATGAGGTGGCTGACTGCTCTGTCCAGGCTCTCCGGCTTCTTCATCGTGCTCCCTCTGTTGGCACTTTGGCTGGTTGCGGTTGCCTTCTCCAGGTGTAGGTTCTGGTGTAGGATTTGAGTATGTGTTGACCATTGTCCAGGTTAGGGGATTCTGCACTCTACCTTTTACATCATTGCTACTCTCCAGCACTCCATATGTGACACATAGTGCAGTGATCAACGATCCATGCCCCAACCCTGCTGTTGTGTTCAGTCTGCATATCCAATTGAGGCTATTTTTGATAGCTCGACCCACATCTACTGAAAATCCCTTCATGATAGCATACACCAGCTTGATATGATCCACTAGTATATCATAGAAGCATGTGTAGGGTATCAGGCGGGCACTCACAAACTAGAGCCAAGCTTTGGCAACTTTGTTGAATTGGCAGCGGAGCATGCATTTGGGGACGTCATATGTATATGTGAAATGGGCCCCTGGATATCCTAATGTCTCAGCCACCTCCACCCAGTCAATTTCTAAATTCTTCCAAACAGTGAAGTCATCCTCCTCCTCCAGAAAATTTGTGACCCCACAAATGGCATTAATCGCGTTAGCCCCAACTAGTACTCTTCTCCCTCGTACGAAACAAATGTTGTCTTGTTTCTCTAGATAGTTGGCATAGAATTCATAGACTAGTTGAGTATTTGGCTTTGCCAAATAAGGATTGACAAATGCACCCCAATCTCTATCAGCAATCATGGCCCTGATGGGTTCATACATTTCATCTTCGTATGGCGCAGTCTGGAATTCTATCCCTCTCTCCAGTACCAGGGAAAGAGTACATAGCTTGTTATACCTGTCTTTGGCATCCTTGTTTGCAAATCTTTTCTTATCATAGTCGGCCCTTGGTGGTGGATTCACAGGGTCCCAAGAGGAGGATGCCTTGGAAGTATCTCATCGTGGACCCATTATACCTTGTTTAGCAACTTTGAAGTTGTTTTAAAAAAAAATCCGGCAGCACTTCCCCTTAATGTTTTTTATTTCCCAACAACAATTCGACTCCAAAACAATACATTCAATCAACCCACAGTATCAATAACTATAATTCAACCACTCCACAATAACACTATTCCTCACAAAAACACAATCAACCATCCTAACTTAGAATTTCTACAAATTCATAAAAGAACACATAAAAATTCTTTAAAACTTGAATGCAATACTTAACTTATGGCGAGAGAGACTTCAGGTGGTGCTTCACTGCCTCAAGTATTGAAGATTTGAAGAACTTATGGAACAGTTTTTTGAAGGATTGGGATTTTAGGGTTTGGAAAGGGGATTTGGGGAAGTGTGGATTTAGAATTAATGGAAGAATTGAGGAAAGAGAAGAGTTTTTTTTGTGGTGCGAAAAGATTGTAATTTGAGATACAATTGGGTTTTATTAGATTTTTGGGGTTGGAGAAGAGAAGAATAGAGAAGGGTATGTGAATTGTATTTGGGGATAATGATAAAATTGTTCTTGTTTCTCGGTTTTAACCTGGAATCTACATGGGCATTGCGACTCTCACCATTTAGCGTCGCAGCGCGATCACGTATGCCACAGGCACCACGGCTCTAATGTTGGGAACCGCGGTGCTAAATCAACATAAAAAATCCCTTGCTCACTGCCTTTTGAGCGTCGCGGCCTTAATGTTCTGGAGCTGCGATGCTAAATCAACATACGGGGTTCTGACTTTTGGTGCTGATTTCAACATCTCATGGCACATTTTCACTCCAAAGTTGGCTCACAATTCACTTAACATAAACACACAGAACAAGAAACAACAAGACAATGAGATTGTTCAAAATAAGATAAACAAAACAGAATAAAATAACAAAATTAAAATGATGGGTTGCCTCCCTCTAGCGTTGTCGTTTAATGTCATTTAGCTTAACGCATATTTCCTCTTAGGTGGCCTCAAGATGATAATCGACTTGGCTTGATCACTAGAACCACCCACTTATGGCTTCAATCTTTGTCTGTTCACTTTGAATGGTGCACCCTCTTTTCCTCGCACCTCGAATGAACCATATGGAAAAACTCTCTCAACAGTAAATGGACCCGACTATCAAGACTTCAACTTGCCTGGAAATAGCCTCAACCTCGAATTGAATAGTAGTACTTGTTGCCCAGGTTGAAACTCTTTTCGGAGACATTCCAATTGTAGTTTTGAATGTCGTCCTATAGGCCCAAAGCGCATCATCCAGTTTCTTAGACCAATTCTTTCTAGAACCATCCACCGTATTCTCAAGGATCCTATTTACTGCTCTATTTGGAATTTCAGCTTGACCATTTGATTGAGGATGATATGTCAAAGCAGTTCGGTGCTAGACTCCATAGTGAGCAAGTAGAGTATCAAGTTGCTTGTTACAAAAATGACCCCCTTCATCGCTAATGAGAGCTTGGGGAGTACCAAACCTTGTGAATATGTGCTTGTGCAGGAAGTTCAAGACGGTCTTACCATCAGTTTTCTTAGTTGCTACTGCTTCGATCCATTTGGACACATAATCCACTGCTAGCATAATGTATTGATTTTTGAAGGATAGTGGAAAAGGGCCTATAAAATCAATGCCCCATACATCAAAGAGCTCGACTTCTAGAATCCCATTCAGCGGCATTTCATTCCTTTTTGAGATGTTCCCAGTGCGTTGACAATGATCACATGCTTTCACAAAAGCATAAGCATCTTTGAACAGTCCTGGCCAATAGAACCCGCTTTGCAACACTTAGCCGTTGTTCTTGAAGCTCCAAAATGGCCACCACATTGTAAAGTGTGACAATGAGTGAGAATTTGGTGCATTTCCTCCTCTGGTACACAGCGTCTAATGACTTGATCAACACAATGCTTATAAAGAATCGGCTCCTCCCAATAGTAATGTTTTACCTCATAATAGAACTTTTTCAATTGTTGCCTTGTTATCTCTGGGGGCACAATCTTAGCTGTAAGAAAATTAACAAAGTCAGCATACCAAGGCACAATTGAACTGGCACTTACCTTGAAAAGTTGCTCGTCTGGGAAGTGGTCATTAATCTGCACATCATTGGCATTCTGTCTTTCTTCCACCTCAAGTCTTGACAAGTGATCTGCAACCAAATTTTATGTTCCCTTCTTATCATGAATCTCCATGTCAAATTCTTGCAGTAACAACACCATCAAATAAGACAGGGTTTTGCATCCTTCTTTGTCATCAAGTACTTGATAACAGCATGGTCAGTGTACACAATTACCTTGTTCCCAATGAGATATGGCCTGAATTTATCGAATGCATATATTATGGCTAGCAACTCTTTCTCTGTTGTGGCATAATTCAATTGTGCATCATTAAGAGTTCTACTAGCATAGTAAATGGACTAAAATACCTTGTCAATTCGCTGCCCAAGAACTATTCCCACTGCATAATCACTAGCATCGCACATCAATTCAAATGGAAGCTCCCAATCTGGTGCAATAACAATTGGTGTTGAAATTAACTTCTCCTTAAGTGCCTTGAAAGGATTTAGGCACTCTTCATTAAACTCAAACACAACAACATTCATCAACAAGGTTGAAAGAGGCTTTGAAATTTATGAAAAGTCTTTGATGAACCTCTTGTAGAAACCAGCATGCCCAAGAAAACTTCTAACCCCTTTCCCTGACACTGGGGGTGGTAGATTTTCAATAGCAGAAATCTTAGCTCGGTCTACCTTAATGCCTTGGCTAGAAATTTTGTGGCCAAGAATAATTCATTCACCATAAAATGGCACTTCTCCCAGTTTAAAATAAGATTGGACTCTTCACACCGCTGTAGCACTGCGTCCAAATGCTTCAAACATTTATCAAAAGATGTACCAAAAACTGAAAAATCATCCATGAAAATATCAAAAGTTCTCTCCACTATGTCAGAAAGGATGGCTATCATACATCGTTGGAAAGTAGCAGGAGCATTACAAAGCCCGAATGACATCCTTCTGAAAGCAAACGTACCATAAGGCCAAGTAAATGTCGTCTTCTCTTGTTCTTCCGGTGAAATAGCAATCTGATAATACCCAGAATAACCATCCAAGAAACAATAGAAGCTATGGCCTGCTAGTCTGTCAAGCATTTGATCCAGAAAAAGCAAGGGAAAATGGTCTTTCCTTGTTGCCTTGTTCAACTTGCGATAATCAATGCAAATTCTACATCCCATCACAGTTCTAGAAGGAATAAGCTCATTCTTCTAATTCTTCACCACAGTCATACCGCCCTTTTTAGGCACTACTTGCACTAGGCTTACCCATGCACTATCATAAATAGGGTAAATTACCCCAGCATCTAACCATTTCAAAATTTATTTTCTCACCACTTCCTTCATAGTTGGGTTCAACCTTCTTTGAACTTCAATTGAAGGCTTGCTCTCATCTTTTAAATGGATTTTATGCATTACCGTAGAAGGGCTTATCCCTCTAATATCTGCCAATGTCCATCCAATAGCAAGCTTGTGAGCCCTTAAGACTCTCAATAATTTTTCCACTTCCACATTAGACAGAGAAATAGATACAATCACCGGTAAAGTTTCATTCTCACCCAGATACATGTAGTGAAGATGTTCTGTCAGAGTCTTCAATTCTAACATTGGAGGTTTCTCTATGGAAGGCAATAGTCTTTCTGGAAATTTCCCCAACTCCTCATATTTCTTTCTATAAAATGGCTAACAAGAATTCACCCACCTGACATAATCCACAAGCTCGACATCATCACTATCATCTTCCTCATCTTGTGTCAGTGCCACCTCAAGAGTGTCAGTAGTCATGTTCTTTTCAGAAACAACTCCCTCAATCACATCAATTGAGAAACAATTGTCACTTGCTCTGGGATACGATATCGACTTGAATACATTGAAGACCACCTCTTCGCCCTGCACTCAGAGTCTCAACTCACCCTTTTAAACATCTATAAGTGCTTGCCCTATGGCAAAAAATGGTCTCCCAAGAATTATGGGCACATCAACATCCTCCTCCATGTCAAGGATAATAAAATAAGTAGGAAAAATAAATTTGTCCACTTTAACTAACACATCCTCAATAATTCCTCGTGGATGCTTGATCGAGCGATCTGCTAACTGCAAGGCAACTGTTGTAGGCCTAGCTTCACCTAAACCAAGTCTACGGAACATAGATAAGGACATCAGGTTGATACTTGCCCCCAAATCACACAGAGCATGCTAGCACTCAAAATTCCCGATAGTGTAGGGAATAGTGAAGCTCCCTGGATCTCTCAACTTCTGGGGAAGCTTCTTTTGCAAAATGGCGCTTCACTCTTCAGTTAACGTCACAGTCTCATAATCTCTCATTTTCCTATTTTGAGAGAGAATTTCTTTCATGAATTTGACATAACTGGGCATTTGCTCTAAGGCTTCAGCAAAGGGAATATTTATGTGCAGCTTCTTGAATATTTCCAAAAAACTTGGAAAATTGTTTATCCAAAGATTTTTTTCTAAGCCTCTACAGGTATGGAATTCTAATTTGAGGCTCATTACTCACTATTGGTAGTGCCTTTTCCACTGTGGGGTGGTCTTTAGTAACCCCCTCCTTCTCTGAATTAGATGTCTCACTCAATTTGTCTGTCTTCTCCACAGATGGTAGAGGTACAACTGGTTCGACTTGCTTACCGCTTCTCAAATTTATAGTTTGACATTGCTTCTTCAGATTTACAATAGTTTTTCTAGGGATATTCCCATGCGATCTGTTGTTTAACATATTTGATAGCTGACACACTTGTGTTTCCAGGTTTCGGATAGAAGATCTCGTTTCAGTCATGAACTGAGTCTGGGAATTGGTGAGAGTAAACAAGGCGGCTTGCAATTCATTGGGTTCAGCTTGTTGAACTTATGGTTTGGGTTGCTAAAATGACAAAGCTTGACTCATGGGCTATTGTTGATTATTTTGTTGATACTGTCCTTGGAATTGTGGATGCTGGTTCTGTCTATTTCTCCACAAAAAATTAGGGAGATTCCTCCACCCAGGATTATAAGTGTTGGAGAATGGATTGTTGTAGGACCTCTGAAAATTCCCAACTGAGCTTGGTCCTTAGTTACATTGTTGGGATCCGCTGTTGTGCATTGATCAAAAGGATGTGGTCCTCTATAAATTTCATATTCTGCCTGTGTCTGAACAACATTTGTTGTCATAGTATTCTACTGTAACTGCTTTGTCAAAGAAGCAACTTGAGCAGTTAATGCGGTGATGGCATCTAACTTATGAGCTCCAGCCACCTTTCTATTGTTGGTAGGTCTTTCATTGGACCACTGATGGTTATTTGTTTGTCATATCTTCCAACAGCTCATAAGTCTCATTAGCACTCTTGCTCATGAATGTCCCTCCAGCAGCAACATCAATTATGGTACAAGTCGTACCACACAAACCATTGTAAAAATTATGGACTAACATCTACTGCTCAAGTCCATGATGATGACATTTCCTTTGCAACTCTTTGAATCTTTTCCAAGCATCATATAGAGATTCTCCTTCCAGCTGATAGAAGTTGTTTAGTCTCCACTTAGCTTAGCAGCCTTTGATGGAGGGAAGAATTTTGCAAGAAACTTCTGAGCCAGGTCTTTCCACGTAGTGATGGAGTTAGCTTGAATAGAGTTCAACCAGCTTTTGGCTCGGTCCCTTAGTGAGAATGGGAAAAGCCTCAATATAATGGCGTCATCAGTCACGCTATTGTATTTTAATGTTGCACATAACCCCAAGAAATTGGCCAAGTGCATATGTGGATCTTCAGAGGGCAATCCCCCAAACTGAACTGTGTTCTGGACCATCTGAAGGATTGCTGGCTTAATCTCCAAATTATTTGCCTCCACAGCTGGTGGTCTTATGCAAGTCTGCACGCCTGTTATGGTTGGAAGTATATAATCTCGTAAGCTTCTCACAACGGGATTCTGAGCTTGCTCCTGCGCCATTTCTGGCACCTCTCTATTCAACCCATCATTATTTTGACAGTTTTTCATACCCTCGATTGAAATACCAGCTCTCTTGTTTTTTCGATTCTGTTTCCACGCTTTCTCAATCTCAGGATTCAGAGGAACAAGGTTGTCTGCTCCTCTTCTGCTTCGCATATACCAAAGCTACCTGGAAATGATCACACATACTACACGCAGATTAAAAAATAATAATAATAATAATAATAAAATATGTTCTAGGAACAACCAAACTAGAAATAAGATTAATTATTTTGATATTGATAATACTTCAATCCCCGGCAACAGCGCCAAAAACTTGTTGCGGTATTTCTAGATGCTACGCAAGTGTACGTATCGCAATTTATAATAATTTCGGTAAGACCGAGTATTGTCCACAGAGACTGATTAATCAAGTACCAATTAACTAATCTTTGGTTTATATTTGGCCAACGAATATAAGTGGTGATTTCTAAACTAACGAATTTGACAACTAAAGTGAATTGCAGAAATGAAGTAGTAATGAAAATACACGAAGTTTAATTCAGCAACGAAAGAAATTAGGGTTTCCAATCTTATCAACAATCCACTCTATCATTCATTAATGCAAGACTAGCGATTCTTCTTCTTGTTAAGATAACAGGTTAATTGAGATGTTCTATATTCCGGTTAGGACATATAAAAACTCAACCAAAATGAGAATTTTCTATATTTCTATGATAAATTCGATCACATAGGAGGATTAAGATGAATAACCTAAAGGGCTACACATGCAATCGTGATACTCACGTTCAAGATTAAACTTACGTTTACCCAATTATAGCATATTCAAATCTCCCCTTTCAGATCTCGATTTGAAATCATATTAATGAAAACTAATGGCTAATTAATTCTCATTCAATAAACACAAGTTGAATAGATCTTAATAGAAGAAGAAGAACATTAGCAATGCATTAAATCATATTAGAGTTTCAAGTGACTCAACGAAAAACCCTAATAAAAGTAATTAGCTCATAGACACGCTAAGAAAACTAATTAACTTAATATCCAACATGAACTGGATTAAAGTAAAGAAAAGGAAAAGAACTTGAAGAATAGATGTCTCTAATGGCTCCTTGTTCTCTTGTTTCTTACCTACAAAGTGTTATATATTTTTTAGAAAAACGTTTTCCCCAATATATATCACGAAAAACCCCCAAAATGGACCTTTTTGCCCTTTTTGCCATGACGTTGTTGGCGCCGCGGCTCAGCTATTAGAGCATCGTGGCGCTAATTCGCTTCTGAAAGTCGCTCACTTTCTGCAAGTGGGGCGCCGCGGCGCTTCAGTGTCGTGGCTCCATGCTATGTTGCGTCGCGGCTCTTCAGCGTTCTTCGTCCGGAATTATTTCTAGACTACTTTCCAAGCTTCTCAGGGCTTCTTTGACTCATTTCTTGTGACCATGTATACATTTTTGTCCTTAATAGCCGTCTATTTCCTTTTGGATTCGCTTTATTCCTTTTTGAATCGCTTAAAGCCTGAAAACACAAAACAACACGCATAATACTGCACAAAACAATTAAAAGACGCACTAAAACACACTCTAAAACAGTACTAAAATCTATCTAACAAAATCTAACTAAATAGAAATATTCATTGTCAACAAATATCAATCCACTAAAGATCCTCATACAACATTGACAACAGCAACAACTTCCTACCACTTGAAGGGTGTCAAATTCTATGGAAAGTACAAACAAGAGATGAAATAAATCGAATGTCCATTCTGTTTCCGAATGTTAGCAATTATGTCGTCCGACACCAGTGACAACAATTTAGCAAAACAGAAAAACTTGAAGAGTAAATGCAACAGAAATTTAAAGAACACAAAGATTTTAAATTTTGTATATATTATATAACTTATGATGGTCAATGACCAAATGTATTGTATATATATTATATACAAATAGATAAATTCCTTTCTTTACAGATTTACAAGATAAAACGGAAAGGAATTAAAAGTTGAAGTCGCAGATGACTTCTGTCTAAAAAATCTAACTAAGTAGACATAGACAACCTTTCATTACAGTTGCTCCATACAAAACTAATCTAGAATCTAAACAACAATTGTAATTTTGGATCAAATTTTGTCAACACTCAGGCAATACCGATGATCCAAATTTCTGAGATGAAATTCTGAGAGCTCTCTTGGTATTTTTACTTTTTGATTTTGGATATCGATACTCTATAGTAGCCTCTCTATTTATAATAGAGAGTGTACCTTGAAAAGCTCATCGATCAGTTGTGGAGGTCGAGGGAAAGGTGGACTACTGGTGGGATTGGTTGGAGAAGATTAGGGAGTAATAATCTCAACAGTTTTGACTTGATCCTCACGACAAGCAACAACTTTTGACTTAGTCCTCACTCGTTTTTTACCAGCTCCTTTTTACCTTGCCAAGTCGTTTTTACCTCATAGTAATATTTGTACAAATATTACTGCATCGCGTGAACTAAGGCAAAATCTGTTCAGAAAATGTTGGTCCGAATGTTGTGCAACATTTGTCCCAACATACTTACACATTTATATCAATACTTTAGGAGATATATTGGGTCAAATATCACAACACCAAATCCAATATTAACATGGAGATTAATACAATCTTACCGTTATGATTTTAGTGAATCCAATTACTAACCCATTACTGTAACTTGATTAAAGAGAAATTAAATAGCAGGAACACCCTAAAGTAGTACTAAGGAAGAAGCAATTTAGTCCGCTTGGACAGCTCAATTGGTTATTAAGGGGGATATTTGGAAAAAGGAATAAGCAATTTATGGTTTTGTGCATTTTCTTCGCAAAGCGTTTTAGCAATATAGTCACTCCGGATAAGTGGTTAGTTGCTTTTTTTTTTTTTTTTTTTGCTTTACAACAATATATCGTATGTTGTGCCTCTTTTTATGTATACTTCTATATATAACTGTTAGTCTTTTTGTGCATTTTAATATTAGAATTTAATATGTTAAAAGTGCTGCTTTAAAGTGTCTATTTGCCACGTTCAGAAGGCATATTGTGGCCTTAAATTTCCTTTAAACCACATCAGTTAGTAGTAAGAATATGACCACTATCTTTCTATTGGAACTTCTTCTAATTAATCTCTCATATTCTCACTAATTTAATATCCCACTAATCTACTCTTTTCATCCAAATCAATTCAAGGATGAATTTTTCAACTATAAATAATTTGTCATCCTTACCTTTATTTGATGTAGAATAAATACATATGGAGAGTTCTTGAAAAAGTGAAGAAAATAAGAGAGTTTATTTAGTTGAAGGAAGGTGTTCTTTTTTGTGGAGCTTTAGACTCAACATTTTGTCCAGAGTTTATTGAGTTATACAACTTGGTCGGGCTGTTGTATTTTGGAGAGCACAAGTCAGGAAGATTATTGCTGGACTGGTAAAGTTTTGCTATAATGAGCTTGAATCTCCTTAAAGAGAGCGAGATATCCTTGCCTCAGAAGATATTTTCTTCATTTTAAATTTACAGTTGTAATTGTATTTTCACCAACAATAACTCATTCTACTCTACAACCACATTACACAAAATTGTCCTTGAATGTTTTGTAAAAATAAACAGATCGTCATTCTCTAATAAGAGAATGTTTGAAAAGATATATATATATCAGTACGTTTAATTGGTATTTGTGTTTAGTATCTCTCTTTCTGTCAATTCCGATGTAATCAAAATCAAATGAAGAGGTATGATTCTATTTGTATGTGGTAGTAACTTATTTCTCCAAAAAGATTTTCAATTTTCCACAATATCAATTTTTGAACTTAAATTTTGCTTATTGTATGAAAGGTTTGACGAATAGACTATCGATTCATATATCTAATTTAACAGTGACCAATAATTCCTTGCTTTTAATTGGAAACATTATTATTTTCTCCTTTTTTGGCTTTTCTCTTCTCTTTTTTTTTTTTGCTAAATAAAAACATCTAAATATAATTTTTTGATAAAGTTTTAGTTACAAATAAATTATAAGTTTTAATAATACCAAAATCTAAACACATAGTATCTTGAGTTTGTTGAGTTCATGTCTTTATTATAATTTTTTTTTAAATAATACGGGATTTCAACTGTTATTGTAAATATTTTGTTTCTCCTCTATCCATTTAACTAATGTTTATTAATTCATCAATTGTCCAGCAGTTGTTTTTTTTTTAATTAATGTTATATATGATAATATTGCTATTAGAGAGAAGGGCAATGGAGAGACGTTGTAAATGCAATGACAAATTGTAGTAAACGAAAAAAAAGGAGGCATAGCATGTGATTTTGCTCATTCTAAAACTTTTGAGTGGACTGGTTCAACATCGTTTTCAATTGAGATATATGACGAAATTCAACAAATTCAAAAATGTTATACGAATTCAGAAAAATTACCATTTTTTCCCCTCTCTTTCTAACTACTGATTTTCTCTCTATTACTGTTATAATATAACATGACTTTCTAATTATTACTCCTATTTTTCTGGCAGCTTCTTTTTTTTTCAAAAGGATAAATTGCCCAAAAGATTACATGCTTTAGAAATACCCCTTTTGATTCTTTTACACATTTGGAGCATAAAAAGTGAACGCAATTAACTTAAACCATCTACCCTCAACATTCAGGTTTAAAAAATTCTCCCTTTTGACTTTTTTCTTGATATTTTTATATATCCATTTTTATGTTATTTAATGTTAACTCACGTATGATTAATTATATCTGTGAAGTTTTCCTTTCCCGATATTTTTTAAGAACTATTAATTCATCTTAAACGATAATGTATCATAATAATTGATCTATAAAAATTTAGTTTGGATTGAGTAGATCACTTTGACAAGAGAAGACAGTTTAAAAATTATTTTTGCAATAAAACTCATTTCCATTGAACGTTTTTTTGTTTAAGTCGTTCTTCTCATCATATATATGCAGTTTTAATAACTTTAGATGCAAATGTCATCCACTAAAATAGGTCTTTATATATGGTCCGTCACATGCTTATACCATTTTTTTTCATATTTAATCTAAAATATTGTCTCTCGCAAATTCTTTCCTTCATATAATTTTAATGTTATAATATTAAATTATTTTGATTTTTTTCTCTATGACCGCACGAAGTGCGGCCAAGTACACTAGTATATAATATAAAATTAGGCATAAACAAAGTGATGTGACACCTTTCTATGGCCTAAAAATATATTTATCTTTTTTCTCCTTTTTTTTTTTTTTGCTTCTTTTTTAACTCTTTAGTCTATTAATTGTAATAAAAAAAGAAAATGAAAAATTGTGAAGGCAATGAAGTTGTAAAGGAAAATGGTCACAATTATTTATTACCAGTAGTCACAACTCACAGTGTGGAAGTCTCCTTTTTATCTTTCCTAATCAATTCTCATATTTAAGAAATAAATGACTACCATTACGTTTCATTGCAATAAAGAAAGGCAATGAAAAATTATAAAGGCAACGAAAAGTTGTAAAGGAAAATGAAAACAGTCATCTGGTTTTAAACGAGTCCTCACAACTCACAGACTCCTTTTTATCGATCTTTCCTGTTTAACTGTCACAATTAAGAAATAGTCGTAACTTATGTGACATTGCTTCTAAGTTCTAATATAATAAGTGGGGCTAATATGCTGTTACGAGTTTGTCAAATTTTTGGCTAAATACACATTAATGGAATGACACAACCTTCCATATCCCATTTTAATGGAGGATATAAAAAAGAATCCCTACAAACTCCATCATTCACCAGATTCTCTTATTCAAATACCAGAACATAATAAGCTTCCAATACGTTCAAGTTCAGTTATAGCTACCATTACTACTCATTGCAAGGTAAACTTCGAATGTCAGTATACTTTATCTATTTGCTTGCAAGAGTTTACAGATATCATGTTGTATATGGTAAAGCAGTATGGGAAGTATACAACAATTTAAGACAAGATTGTCCCGTATATATGCTTTTATGTTAACGGGCAATAGTCTCCCAAGATAAAATAACATTTTAATCTCAACACTACAAAGCAAATAGGTTGAGTCTGACGAATAAAACAAACACGAAACACCTTGCTGAAGAAATGAAAAAGGAAGGAAGAGTTTCTGTTTTCGTCCCAACGTTTCTGGACTAAATTTCAGTCTCTTCTATTTGTCTCTGTGTATATAAATGTTGTCTCTTCTTCTGTGTCTTTCTATATTGTTTTTGTATATTTTTCTTCTTCCACAAATGAGCCAAAAGGTATCAATATATAGCATGAGGGAGGGACTCCTCAACTGCCAAAAACAAGGTTGTTAATGGCATTAGAGAGGGTTGTTAATGGCCATTAGTGGGGATATTTATGGCCATTGAAGGAGGGCTGATTATGGAGGAGTTAATCAGCCAAGTAATGGCTGCTTAATGCTCCAAAAATCAGTCCAAAAGGTAGGCAAAAACTTTCTGTCTTCCGTTGTTGCCAAATTCACCTTTCCAAAAACTCCAGGGACCAAACTGTAAATATTAAGTAATTTGGGGGTCTAAATAGATAATATCAGAAAGTCCCACGACCCACGACCCGTGACCCGAGCCCGAGCCCGAGCCCTGACCGGATGGGAGGGCGGCGATGGCGCGCGTGTGGGCTTAGCCTTGAACCCAAGTACATCTAGGTCCTCCCTCCTTTAAACACATGGGATATCCCTTGGGGTCCCAAACCCTTAGCCAATTTAGAGACTTATAAAGAGAGCAATTCTTCCTTCTCCCACCGATGTGGTAGATTTGTCCCACACCATATTTCCATGCCTCAAACACCTTACTTCGTGGACCAATATCTCTTTCATTTCTCAACGAAATTTGACGATTCTTGGCCCTACGGTCATCTACTCACTTAGTAGATTATGCATGTGTAAAGAGACAAAGCCTCCAACATGCGGAACACTAGTGTTTAATTCATTAAATATGGGTGGACGCACCTCCCCGCCAAAGGCAAATTTCCAACAATCCCCTCTTGAAAGAGATTATTTGGCCCACACACATAGTGCCTACTTTCAGCAATCTTTCAGCGAAAAGATATTGCATCAGGAGAGGTAGCTTCTGCTTTGAACCTTCCCTAGTTGAATACCACCGGACTTACTTACTGCGCGGTGAACGTAATGTCTTGAACCGTCAGTGTTTAGTGTAAGCCAAGACAATGATACCAACATAATAACTCTCCTTATTCATTTTCATTCTTATGGTTTTGTCCGTTGTGGCCGTGGACACACTTGGATTCTTAAGTGCGTTCATTTGAGGTGGCCTGTCCTCGCACTTAAATAGGTGATCTCCTACAAGGTATCCTGTTATACCCCACTTTACGAGTGTTAGGAATCATTAAAAGTTTCCCCAACCTTAACCTCAACCGTTTGAGGATCGTTTAAAGGTTTGGAAGCTTAACCTTTACCCACCATGCAGGTAACACTTTAATGTCTATTACGGGAACAACTTTGGATTCATGTTTCCCTACAGAAATCATCATCCGAGGTGCTCTTGCTTCCACCGAAGCGCTCAACTGAACCTTTTGCAGCTTAGTTTTCCCATTGAACCAAATTCTTGGGATCTCCAATCAGTATGGTTGGGTTACCACCGCAATGGTTCGTATTGTTTGGGTTTTAAACCCATTCCCCTAGACAGGCAGAACACTTGATCTCCGGGTAGTCTTTTAGTTAGTAATCAAGAAAGTGACACCCGTGATGATCAACTGCCATACAGTCTTATGTCTCCGACAGATCCTGACAGATATGTCTAGACGCCGTAATCCGTGTCCTTCCTGAAGCCGACCGGCTATCCACAGTGTATAACTGCTGAAGGCACGAGTTTCTCCCAATAAGGGACGTCCTCTAAGGAGTCGTGAAGTTACTCAACTTCTTTCATGCTTTGTATAAAGCGATAAACTCTGATTCCATCATGAATCGGCCGATGCAAGTTTTCTTAGAGGTTTTTCCAAGACCCACCATACACATTTACTTGTGGCTTTGGTGTTCTTCACATCTGATGTCTAGTTTGCATCACTGTGTTCTCCTAGAACCGCTGGACATCCAAAATACCATAATCGTTAGATAAGCGAATAATTCAGATATCGCCATATCCGACTTAACGCCTTCTATCGATTATTTCCAGAATCACGAGTGATCATTAGTTCAACTGATCTTGTATGTAGGCCGATACCAGGTCGGTTGTAGTGTATACAATACATTAAACTACACGTGACCTGCGCATATCGCTCCTTGTCTATGGGTTCACCATGATTCCAATCAATTTTATGATTCATATCCATTGGTGGCTTCAACGAGACTGTCAACTATCTCACAATTGAGTTTGGAGTTAGACCAGTCTGTTAGATGTCTTAGAAATCCAATTCCTAAGATGTCATCTGTGATACCCATATCTTTTATATCGAGACTTTATTTCAATATGACTTCCATTCTCAGACTGTTGGTTTTCCAACTGTTGACTTTCTAACTTCAGAGTCAATATTTCTGTGGTCAGATTCATTGTTTCTGTTTTATCTGAAACTTCCAGGACCAAAAATGAAAGTTCAGGAAGAAGCCCAATGGTCCAGCAAACCAACTCTGATTCTCCCCTTCCAACTCTCCTGTTAGGAAGACTGTTTCAACATCCATGTCACGCAATACTGCAATGGCCTTGGATGTTAAGCTATTCACAGGGAAGCACGCGTACAAGTAGTCGAGGCCTTATACTCGTCAGTAGATCCATCTACTTTGTACTCACTTTTGAGTATTCTTTTCCACAACCCAAAGGTTCTTTTCCCAGAGGAAGATCAACCATTACACAAGTATAGTTCTATGATGTAATCTATTTCTCTCTTTGTAGCTTCTTTCCAAAGCAACGCTTTTGGAGATGACAATTATTTGTTAATTGTCAATGGTTCGTTCTCAACCATACAAGCTAGAAGGCCTGGAACAATTCTTTGTCCCCTCTTTGCTCTGTCTCGGTTCAACATCTAGAATCCCTGAGTTCTGCAGATCTGGAATATTAAGTTCCGGATAGCCAGCAACTTTCGAGTCTTGTAGATACGGAATGTCTAGTTCCGGACAGTCAGGCCTTCGCGGGTTCTTGTTAACCTCAAGCAATTACTTCTTTTTCCTTTTCAAGGAAATTTATCTTCAAAGAATTCAGCATTCTTTGACGCCAAGAGGCGATAAGCACTACTGTTATTTGCAGATCCAGTGGATATGCAATTTACAGTTTTAGGTCCAACTTGACATGTTTCGGTAGTCCAACTTCTACCAAGCCACCCTACATCACAACATTTGTATGTGAGATCCTTTCCATGTTTCACACGGAGAGTTATCCTTATCCTTATGCGGAGTTTTGTTGAGAATCGCATTAGCGGTAAGGATCGTCTTGCCCCACATAATTTGGGCGTACGACTTTGCACTTGGCTAACACCGTTAGACTGAGGTGAGTAATGAGCAGTCTTTTGATGAACGATGCTTCACATTCTCACCCTCTATCACTACAAATTCCTCAATCCGTAGGCTTAGTTGATTTTCAACTTCTGCTTTGTAGCGCTTATTCGCTTCAACAACTTCATCTTTGCTTTTCAACAAACAAAGGATATTATACGTTGTACCATCATCAATGAAGATCACCTAAGTAGGTGTGACTAAGTTCTAGAGGAGCGGTGCTTCTTTCGCTATTCCTTTGACGGAATTTGGAAAGGTGATTTTGCCTCTTCGCCTATCTCACATTCATTTTGAGGGTTTATGTCGACAGAAGGCAACAATCTCAACATCGTTAGCTTTTGAATGACTTTCTATTTAACGTATCTTAATCTATGATGGCATAGATACACGGATTACAAATATATCATTCATTTAGCTACAGACATACTGTACCATTCTTAGTTATTATAGACCTGTTGGACTAGTCTCAAACCAGCTTGACCAATAACGTCTCTTAACCAAGTTTTGGGACATGTGTCACCTCCTTTTGGAATGATCCCATCCCCTGAAGTCCTATTGAGGACAACCTCTCTAACCCCTTCTACTTTAGATGTGGCATTCATTTTGAGGGCAACAATCTCAACATCGTTAGCTTTTGAATGACTTTCTATTTAACGTATCTTAATCTATGATGGCATAGATACACGGATTACAAATATATCATTCATTTGGCTACAGACATACTGTACCATTCTTAGTTATTATAGACCTGTTGGACTAGTCTCAAACCAGCTTGACCAACAACGTCCCTTAACCAAGTTTTGGGACATGTGTCACCTCCTTTTGGTTTGATCCCATCCCCTGAAGTCTTATTGAGGACAACCTCTCTAACCCCTTCTACTTTAGATGTGGCATTGCTTCACATGAATAACATCTTGCCCATGGTTAGGGCGTAACCGGATCATATGTGATCTGGATACTCTAGCCCACTCCAGTTTCTTTGGCAGACTGAGTGTCCAATTTCTTTTCTGCCTTTCTTTAGGCCTTCAGATCATTTAAGACCTGGACACTCTTGCCCACCACACTAGGTGTCCATTACTTTTCCTATGAAATGAATTCTGGCCCCACTCTAGTCGCCCGGAGGCTTTGTATGACTGAGTGTCCAATATCATCCTATCAAAGGAATTTTGGCACACTCCAATCGCCCGGAGGCTTTGTATGACTGAGTGTCCAATATCATCCTATGAAGGATCTTCTGCCAAATAGTGTGACAGGCTCAACGTCTTTAGCTTTTACACTTCTTCCATTATGATTAGTGCCCAGACAATTCTTGGCGCTTACTTAAGAGTGATAACAGTGTTCGCACAGTTAGTGGATCTTTCTCCCTCGTATGTGCGAACATACTTTACACACTTTTAATAAGTACACTTAAAAGAACGGATCTTTTTAAGTTGTTTACAAAATCCAATCTTTAAACGGGAAGGAAGATGAGACTAAACTTCTGATTTTAAAGCGTAAGGAATATAAATTATTTTGTGAAAACATTTTCATATTCCTCCTTACTTTAAGCCCTTTTTAATCAGACATCATTTAATCTTATTCTTGACAAGGAAGAAAAACTACTTATCCCAATTTCGGATTCTGGCCCACTTCAGTCACTTTATCGGACTGAGTGTCCATTTCCTCCTTACCATAATACGAATCCTTTGTTTGGGACAGATATAGGCCTTCTTCTACAAGATAGAACCACATCTTCAGCCTTCTTCTCTTGTCCCAGTTGACATCCTCAGCCTCTCGTGAGCGCTTGTTCCCACCACTCTCGGGAACGGTGACACCATGAACATGTTGACCTTCAACAGCATCATCATCACTCTCTTCTACCAGAAAACCACAGCCATATCCAGATTTGGTCACACAACTTTTGACCGACATCTTTCGAACACTAATAGTCCCTCCCTCATGCTATATATTGATGACTTTTGGCTCATTTGTGGAAGACAAAAAATATACAAAAACAGTATAGAAAGACACAGAATAAGTGACAACATTTATATACACAGAGACAAACAGAAGAGATACCGAAATTCAGTCCAGAAACGTTGGGACGAAAACAGAAACTCTTCCTTCCTTTTCCATTTCTTCAGCAAGGCGTTTCGTGTTTGTTTTCTTCGTCAGACTCAACCTATTTGCTTTGTAGTGTTGAGATTAAAGTGTTGTTTTATCTTGGGAGACTATTGTCCCTTAACGTAAAAGCATATATACGGGGCAATCTTGTCTTAAATTGTTGTATACTTCCCGTACTGCTTTACAATATACAACAATCTTATGAGGAGTTCTTGTTTCTCAACGAATTTTGACGATTCTTGGCCTTACGGTCATCTACTCACTTAGTAGATTATGCATGTGTGAAGAGACAAAGCCTCAAACATGCGGTACACTAGTGTTTAATTCATTAAATATGGGTGGACGCACCTCCCCTCCAAAGACAAATTTCCAACATATCATTCCGTTAGTTATATAATTTACATTACATCTTTTATAGGTTCTTCAAGATTGTAGTTTGTCAAGATTGCTAAATGAAAACATGGGATTCATATTTTGGCATCCAATCTAAAGGGGATATCGTGAGTTTAATTTAAATTCTTTATTATTTTTTAGGTTTGTACTACTACAAACGTGTCTTCTATTTATTCTCTTTTGCACCTTGTCTCTGCACCATATATAGGTAATCGATCATGTGATTTTCTTTGGCATCATACTCGCACTGCCACGGAAGTTTTCATCTTATTCTCGTGATTTACGGTGAGAGTAATTTCTTTACGAAATATTTGCTGCTTAATGATATCATACATTTTCTTTGTCTGAAAAAGATGTAGGCATCTGGTATTATTTCTCAGGTACTTGAAATTTTTCATCGACTTCTGAATTTGTTGGATTGAGTTAACTGAATGTAGATATCGAGTTAACACGATTTGATGCACTACATTTCTCCCTTATTTGAATTGATTATTAAACTGAATCTAATTTTAAGTTTAAAATGTGACAAGATAAAGGAAGTTAACTGAGAAGATGTGTCACACTCCAACCTTGGGGTGTGGCCGGCACCCGACACCTTAAGGCCCGAGCGTACCGATCCTGATACTTGAGAGATATACAACAACTCATGGCCAACGAGGCCTCTGACACATACTCAACTGACTAAGGACATAGCCACCTTCTCTCAGAGAAGGCCAAAAATATATATATATATATATATATATATATATATATATATATATATATATATATATATATATATATATATATATAACAAGGCCGACATGAGTATAATAAATATACTGGAGAGGCCAACAAGGCCATACATGACCGACCGTCACACATAACACACTGTCTACAAGCCTCTAGAGAGTGTACTGACAACAACTAGTCGAAACAAGGCTCCGCCATACCCAACCATAAACATATGCATATATGTTATACCTATCAGCTCACTACACAGCTCTGGAAGAAAGGAGCGTGACAACCTCTAGCTGCGTCAAGTCCTACTGTGAGGAAGACATCTGCGTCTCTATTTGTACCTGTGGGCATGAACGCAATGTCCCCGAAAAGGGACATCGTACGAAAGATGTACTGAAATGTAAGGCTGAGACTATAAATAAGTACAATGTTATAACTGAAGCATAATTTGAAACTGTAACTGAATGAATAACTGTAAGGTAAAGCATTGGAAGTACAACATGTACTATGAGTACCTCTGTGGGCCAGAATATGCATAATGAAGTATAATCGCGTATATAACATCATAGGCCTCTGGGGAGAAATATTATATATGTCATATATGTATGAGTCGTGTATATAACGCCATAGGCCTCTGTGGTCAATATAATCAATATGTATCTGTATAACTGCGTATATAATGCCATAGGCCTCTGTGGGTAATATATATATATATATATATATGACGACCTCTTTAAGAATTCTAAATACTCTCTGAACTCATTGGAGTGACATAATATCGTTGCATGAATCACATCATTAAATTAACTTCCAAGAAACAATAAGGGACCGACTCTTATTGACATTACAAGGATGCATTGGAATGAGGATGTTACCTCGACGATAAATGAGGAATTATATCATAATACATTTGATGAAGAAATACAAGTACCATATCGGATTTAGCTTTGTAAAAGTCATTTTGATACGGATCATGCCAACAAGAAAGAGTTGAACCTTACATACCTGGTTCTTGTTTCCAGAATGGTTTTACGAGTCTTCACACTTCATACGCGTGATTATCTATATCACATAAAAATTGATATCGTTATTGAATCCAAATTTCATAAAAAGATTCACATAAGTATCTTATCGACAACTTCGAATACCTCAGATTCTTAAATTTCTTTAAAAAGAAATCTTATATAATTCAACCTCACGACTCCAATCAAAAAATATAATTTCCATAAAAACTCATTTAGGTGTTCTTTAATAATTCTAGCATATATGATTCCTTGGCTTTTCTTATACGAGGAGTCTTATGTGATTCAGCCTCACAATTCCTTAAATCGTACTTTCCTTAATCCATAACATATACAATCAATACCATTATCCAATTCAACTCATAATTAGAGTAAAGCAACTCAATAATTCATATTACAAAAAAATTATAATTTTGCGATGTTTTGATCATGATAACTTTTTCATAACTTCCTCCAAATCAAAAATTAATCACAATCATAAGTAGAGATAGTAAAACATACCTTTACGTGTCAAAATCTCTTCAAAATAGTAAAGTATCTCGCCCCAAGGGTTTTCAAGAACCAACTCCTCAAGAAGATGGAAGTTTCTTTGGTAATCACAAGATTTATTACGAAATTCTTGCGGATTACGTCTTCAATTTCAACTTAGGATGTTGGGGTATTATTGAGAGAGTTTAGGAGAGGTATTAGGATTTTGTATTGAAGAGGAATGAACTCCAAATCAGAAAATCTCAATATAAACCCGTAAAAATTATGCACCGCTGTAATTCGACGGTACACTCGATGGACCGTCAAACTTCCGACGGTTCGTAAAACTTACTAGAAGATTGACGGATCCGGCTGGGTATTTGATGGTACATCAAATAGTTTGACGGTCCATCATTTGTCCCATCAAGTTGCCCAGTTCCCATTTTTATCGAAACGTACTTCCTTCGATTCATTTAACTCCAAAACACTCCAGTACCTCCTTAAACAAATTGTAAACCTTCATTATTCTTTCATAAGGTAGTAACTCTACTTGTGGCTTCGGTATCCATTAATGTCACGACAAAACATGAAATTACGGGGTGTAACATCCTTCCCCCCTTATGAACATTCGTCCGCGAATGTTGGAAATATTCTAACTCCCAAGATTTCAAATTTTTTTTGCAGAGTTTCCTTTGTAAATAGGACTATCCAAAACTTTTCAAGCAGCCCAAACATATATCCAGTGCCACATAGGGCAACATCATATCAAAATAACATTAATCGGCCTCACACGACCGCTTATACTTGCAGAAATTAAAGAGGGTTCAGCTAGAACTTACCTTAATATCCTTTTGCTAACATTCGAGCTACACCTGATACACTTTCTTCAAAAATATAGCTTACATAATATTCATGGTCCATCTTCGATAAATTGAATAAAATAGAGGACTTATATCGCACGAATACTAACAGGGAATTTGACTTATTCTAGTAGTGTTATTCTTAGGTTTTGTGATCATTCTGATACAGTTTTTTTTTAACCAAAAGTTGCTTCAACCCGTCACTTGACCAGGTTGCATTAACACTTCACTATTGGCACATTTTCAAGTTTCCCATAGTTGCACAGTCCTTTTTTACACAATTGTCTGGCGGCTGTAGTTTGTCTGAGTCGTTGTATTCTGACATCTGGACCACATCTTTCTTTCTAGGTTATAATGTTTATCTTGTGAATGGGTTTAGATAACTAAGTCTGTAGACACAAAGTGTAAGATGATAACAAAGGGTGGTGGCACGATAAACGCCAGTCGAAAATGTGAAAATAGTAAAGTTGTCTAAGTCTAAGTCCAAGAACTTCTTTCTCTCTTCTTCTTTTTCTTTTCTCGATAATATCCTTAAATAGCATATGAACTTGAAGCAGCCTACTGGCCTTAAAATTCTTTTGTCGA
This sequence comes from Anisodus tanguticus, assembly GCA_034509755.1. Taxonomy (NCBI): domain Eukaryota; kingdom Viridiplantae; phylum Streptophyta; class Magnoliopsida; order Solanales; family Solanaceae; genus Anisodus; species Anisodus tanguticus. The sequence goes on along the minus strand of CM067546.1, from coordinate 16,497,685 downwards.
TAAATCTCTTTTCCGCTTTCGCTTGAAGTAGTCTCTAAATAAATTTTTTTGATTGAGACTGAATTATGTTCGTAGCTACTGCCTCTCTCAACTGAATTCGATACTATGATCTTGATCATTCTCAGATGGAATCTTCCTTCCTTTTCAAGTTAACTCTTGCTTTTAACATCAAATCTCTTAATTCATTTCCATGTTAATATAAGTATTCTCTCATAATTTTTTTTATTCCTCAATCTGGTAATATCTCTTACTAGTTATCAATTCTTATTTCAAACTTTTTCCAAACTCGGTCTGGGTTCGGTAGTCCGATCTAAATTCTTCATTGATTATCTCAGGATGGGGCAATGGAAATTCTGTATACTCAGGGCTTCTTTTAAACTTGCCATTTGATTAGTTAATTATCCCAACATGCGATCGTACAATTTCTTGAGGTAGTCTTCAAAATAAACCTTTGACCAAACTTTGATTATATAACCAGACTTAATCATTACCGTACAGACTGTCAAATCACTTTGGTATCAATTTTCCGATTACATAATGATTCTTAAAGATTCTCGGTTCACTCAATAATCCATACACGGTACCTCAACTTCAAAAGAAATTCTTCTTCAACTACTGCTACTAATACTCTTAATTCTTGAACCTTTATAGGGTCTCCGTTATTATCCTTACTCCATCTTACAATACTTTTTTTTGTAAAGGGCTATAATGCTTTGTTCTGACGCTCCTTAATTCCTAATATAAGGAAGAATTTCTTTACCGATAACTTCAAGGGGGTATCACCTAGTTTCTATTATGATTGGCCACATGTTACCTCTTTTTTGGGGTGGTCCTTCTTTGTGGCTTCCTTAGTGACTCTCGTTGTTCAACGATACACAATCCTATTAATCATTACCTACCTGCTCCTTACATCTGATCTTCTTACTTTTTACAATGCCTCGAGTTCATATACTTATTTAGTGATGCTATGTATTTCAAGATAAATTCATCATTTCCTTATTTATGCCACATATTTTCTCAAGTATTCTCCCTCGATTTATATCATTCGTCACATATTGAAAACAAGGCATTTTCTCTTTTTCAATGTTGTTCCTTCTTCATCTTATTACTAGATCATCTAATATACTCACTAGCTCCGGAATCATAATCTTCTAAAAATGATATTTATTTCATACTAAGAGTGTGTACTTGCTCCTTGTAATTTAAAAATTCCTTATACTTCACATTGGACTGTTCATTCGTCGGGTGTTTCTAGTATAGTTATTTTCTTCCCAAAGCAAATCTTTGACATCCTCAGGTTAATTTTTGAATATTGATCATTCTAGGGGTTGTTCTTACTTGCTTCCCAAGCAAATCCTTGAAGAATTACTCAAAGTGTTGCTCTTACTTGCTCCCTTCATGGTTACCACATTTGAATCCATTCAGCTGCCCTTATTTGTTATGTTTCGATCTACTTTGTAACTGATGTACTTATCATTATTACCATTACATTATCTTTCTTGTAATGTTTCTGGTTTACTCGATCATCCACATTTACACACCACATTAAGTCGGTCTTCTTACTTTACTCTTGCTCTTTAGCCCTTTTCCTTATCATTTACTTTAAGTCCTCTTTTCGTTGCTCCATTATAGCCTACATTGGGTTTCACTCACGCTTACTCCCACTAACATATCTTTAAATTCCTTACAGATATTTATGGCGAACCTAAGATTTGGCATATTTAATTCGAGTCATATCTAGATTCATCCTTGTAGCTAACTTTAGGCTTTCTCCCCTCACTGGTGTTAGAATTATTTTCTATCCGTTGTTCAATTACTCAACTTGACGCTTGCTGATTTGAATTCCTTCAACGACTCCTTGAGTTAACGTACTTTGGTATTGTCGTTTGTGGATGTCATAACCTAGACCTTTAGTTCTTGAAGCTTAAATGTCACTCTTTTACTTATACCTTTATCCTTTACTAGTATTCTGGTTACTTGGAAGTCCCACTCCAACTCCTTTATCGTCATCCTTATTATTCATGTTTTCCACTAATCTATTTGTGTAAGATATATCCTTCAACTTTATTTAGTTGTCATAACGCTCTTACTTATGTCTGCCAACATCCATTTAACATCTGTCATCACTTCTCTGTTAGTCATACTTTCATCGCTAATTATTTTCACTTAATGTTAAGAACAAATCTCATCCCTTCGACAATTCATTTTTACATAGTTTACCCTTGTGGAGAGATTGGGATTATTCACTTATGTATAACTTTTCGCATCCTTTTTATTCCTTCAGCCATCTTCTGAACAAAGCCCTAGGTAACTTGTTCTTGGAAATCAATTGTTTTTATTACTCTTCTGGGGTTTCCATAAATTCTTTTAACTCATGAATCCCCCTTTTTTAGTCACACGTTCATTTACTCTCTATGTCTCAGTATTCACACTATAAGATCGAAGGCTGTTGGGTACATATATAGTTAATAATTTGTTGACTCCTATATCGTCTTGCTTAAAACTTTGAACATAACTGTGATTTCACTTACTGCCTTCCATTCCTATCATTGATTCACGATCTATATACGCTTGGTATGACACATTTACTATATCAAAATAAATAATTGATCTATCATAGGTATAAACACAACTATCTTTAATAAAATTATCAACATACCTGATTGATTGCATGATTCTATATTACATCAGAATAGGCTAGTCTCCATGACTTAACCTCGGGAATCTATACACTCTATGACTCATGCTCCCACACCAATAACATCCCTCACGAACACTTGGGCATGGCCTGTAATACACGTGTCCATACTGATAGCACAATGACTAAAATCTCTTAGGACATTCTCTTGTCCTATGACCCAAAGCTCCATATCTAGAACATAGCTCGATATCGGATACACATGCCCTATCATGCCTCTCCCCAAATTGCGGACAGTATGATCTACTACCTCCAACATCTTCTAGTGTTTGTCTGATTGCTACTCGGGAGCTTCGATCTGACGCCTTTCTCAATACCAATTCTTTAGCATTTGCATCCATCTCAAACCTTCTGGTCTGTCTACTTGTCACTTCATCATCACTTCTACTCGTCAGGGGAGAACCTTGGTTAACTAACTTCCATGATATTGGGCTTCTTAATCTCTCTAAAGGTCTATTCTATAAGAGTATCTGAACATGACCCTTCTCTGGGACAGTAACTGGGGGTGATGTTGCATACACAGGGCCACTCACACCCAACCCAAATGGAAATGACCATTGCACTGATGGACTATGTATTGTGTGGGCTTACCTATAATCTGTCACTACTACTAGGATCGGGGGCACTCAGAAGGGCGACTCATCTGGAATTTCATATGGGTATTCCTCCATAAAAGGATCTTCAGATAGATATTCCTATATAGATGGATCTTTCGATGGATCTTCCTCCATAAATGGGTCCTTAGACGGATCTTCTTCCATTAAATAACTCATACTCCCCTCTAGTGACCTTATATTTCTCGAATTCATATTAACGGGTGGTTGTCAGCTAATACCTTCTCCCGCATTTCTTACCCAATTCCTGCTATCAGTACTTCCCTTGGATATCAGCATTACTAGGAAAAGATCAAGATGAAAAGATAGGAATTTAGTGACTTGTAACTTCTATTCTATCGCATGATCTATATTTTCAAGAAAAGAAACATCCTAAATGCCCTGTAGCCTCCTATTTATAAGTGCGGCGTGCAATACACCCATAAGCAAGACTTTACTAGACACGACTTGTAGATATCCCTAGGACTGACCTGGTTTGATACCACTTTGTCACACCCTAACCTTAGGGGTAGCTGACACCCGACGCCCTAAGGCCCGGGTGTACTGATCCTGATACATGAGAGATATACAATAACTCATGGGCTAATGAGGCTTCTGACACATACTCAACTGACTAAGGACATAGCCACTAGCACTCATAAAAGGCCCAAAACATAAGGTCGGCATAAGTATAATATATCTGCTAGAGAGGCTGACAAGGCCATACTTGACTATCACACATAACACACTTTTTACAAACCTCTAAAGAGTGTACTGACAACAACTGGTTGGTACAGGGCCCCGCCATACCCAACCATATACATATGCATATATGTCATACCTATCAGCTCACTACACAACTCCAGAAGAAAGGAGCATAACAACCTCCAGCTGAGTCGAGTCCTACTATCAGGAAGACATTTGTATCTCTATATATACCTATAGGAATGAATGCAGTGATCCCAAAAAAAAGACATCAGTATGAAAGATGTACTGAATATGTAAGGTCGAAACTATAAATAAGTATAATGTTATAACTAAAGCATAAGCTGAAACTATAACTGAATGAATAATTGTAAGGTAAAGCAGTGGAAATACAACATGTACTATGAGTGCCTCTATGTGCTAGAATAAGCATAATGAAGTATAACTGTGTATATAATGTTTTAGGCCTTTGGGACAATATTATCTATGACATATATGTATGAATTGCGTATATAATGCTATAGGCCTTTGTGGTCAATATAATCAATATCATATATGTATAACTGTGTATATAACAGCATAGGCCTCTTGTAATGACCCATTTAGTCATTTTGAAATTTTGGACCTATTTCTTCAAGAATACCCTTCCTGTAGCTTTATCTCAGTGTTTATGACTTGCATAGAAGGGTGGTATGGTTCCCGAGGTGATTGGGGAGGTTTCAGACTCATTTTAGTAGGTTTGACAAATTCCAAATTAAGAGAATAGATAAGTTTGACCTATAGTTGACTTTTGGGTAAACGTATCCCGTTCATAGTTTCGTCGATTCCATTAGCTTCGGCATGACTTTTATGACTTAGTCGAACCTTTGGTTTGGTTCCCGAAGTTATCGGGTGAAGTTTGAGGGTTTGGTTGTAAAATTGTGAAATTAAAACTTAAGAGTTGACTTTGTTCAAACCCTATCCTTAAAGACCATTTTTGGGAATTTCGAGTGCGCGAGCGTGTCCGGAATGTGTTTTATGCTAGAAATGCATGTTTTGTTTATGTTATTTGGCTTCCAAATGATTTCTGAGTGTTGAATCGAAGTTGGAAAAAAACCAGCAGAATCTTGTTTCAGCTGTTTTGGTTTCCTTCTTCGCTATCGCGAGGGACGGAGCACGGTCACGTGCACATGTGTGTGGGAGAGGGCGAGTCGTGGTGCTTCATGGTCGCATAGTCTCTTTCACGATCGTGAAGGGGCCAGTAGAGTCGGATCGGGTTGGGTTTAGCTAGCCTCTATGATCGTGAGTGCGGTGTCGCGATTGTGAAGGAGGCATTGTAGCGAACAATGATTAAAACCCTAGTGTTAATCCTATTGTCCCCATTTCCATTTTCCAAGTTCTTAAACTCGATTTTTGGGAGATTCAAGGTGTACATTCAATGTTCTTCACCTAGGTAATTCTTACACCCTATTCCTAATCATTTCAATTGGTATATTCCATTATTATAGGCTTTAATCCATGGTTTGGGAATCGGAAAAGAGGGATTGACTTGTGTTGAGAATAAGAGAGATTTAATCGGGAAATTGGGGGTTATGTTTTGGATTATTATTATTATTATTATTATTATTATTATATATTAGTGATGTAATTGACTAGTAGAGGGTGATTACTTGACCAATTGCATGTTTTAAACCCTTTTGAGAATTAGGATAAATTCTAGGGTTAGAATTATGGATTTTGACTTATCTTGAAATTGAGGACCCAATTGGGGTCCGTTGTTAAATTAACTTGAGACTATGACTATCTAGCACGTATTGGTACTATTTGAGTAGAAAAGTTTGTATTTTGATAATGTGGAACCAGAGTTCCTTTGTAAACTAGCTTGGGGATTATGGGTGTTGACTAGACCGTAATCTCATATAATTGATGCGATTGATCAGAGTGGGCTTGTTAGGAGGCTCAACGGAAGGGAGAAAGCTACCGCGTGAATTCTCTAGGTCTGTTCAGGCAAGTTGAGACTTTCTAAACTCTAGTGTAGCGTTATGTGTTGGTATGCTTGTAATTAGACCTGTCCATCGGGTCAGAGGCCTGTCCGACCCGACCCGAAAAAACCAGGGCCAGGGTCAACATATATCTGACCCGTGAGCCACCTGACCCGAAAAAGCAGGGACCCGATCAGGGTCAGGGTCGGGCCAGGGTCAGAATTTTTTACCCGTATGACTCGGACCGACCTGACCCGACCAGTGACCCAACCCCGACCCGATCATTTTATTAATGTTTATTTAAGGTATATTTTATTAATGTTTATTTTATTGATGTTTATTTAAGATAATTCGGTTTGGTTCTTTAGTATTGAGGATGGACCGAACCTACCAATCTAGGAAGCTTTTATGGAAGTCGAATGCGGCATGAACTTAATTAACGGAAGCATTGACATAAAATGTAGGGAGAGAAAGCAGTTGTAAATTGGTGCAACTTTAAATAGTCATAACTCTGCGCTCGGATGTCCGTTTACCTGATTCTTTTTTTGATTTTGCGTCTTTTTTCGAGATGCGGCCGGTCAAACGGCCGTAAGGCGGTTTGGCACCGCCAATTTTTAGGAAAACGTCTTTTTTCCCAATCAATTTGTGTTTTCTCCCAAATTGATTTCTAATTTTCCTTTTCTTTAGTAAAGATCTCACGATATACAATACATTTCAACGTCGAAAAATCGTGGTAATGTAGGTGTGAATGTTAATTTCAATATTGGAAATTCAATTAATTTTAAAACAAAATCCTCTAATTTGGAGTTTTTTACATGTTTTAAGAATATATGTTATCTTTGGACATTTATTTTAATAAAAAAATAAAAAAAATACTTTTATTTTATTTTGTAGAGCGGGTGAGGGCCAAGGTCAGAAAATAAAAAAAAAACAAGGTCAGGGTCGGGCAAGCTGAAAAAAAAGTCATCTGACCCAGCCCCCGACCCGAGCTTTGGATAGGTCTACTTGTAATGAAATAAGGGTAGTAATGAGGACTTCGGAGTCCCATATTAGTGAGGTCACAAGCACTAATACAGGTACCGAGTAAACTTAAATGGGTAATTAATGAACTAATATAGTACATGTGAAGGAATTTATGTGTTTAGCCTTTGGGCCACGGCGCACGGGGCAAGAGTCCGCTTAGTTTGGTATGATTGTTGTTTACTTGGACTTGTTGCCATTATTAGATATTCTGAAATGACTTGTTATGCATTCATCACTCTACATCTCATCTAAATACTTGAACATAAACTGATAATTATTGATGGGTATATGTACCCCATGGGTCACGTGAAGCAACTACTTTAGCAGCGTGTGTATATCGGGTATATATGGAAAGTACATACATACATATCATATGTATTGTATTCATTCTCATCTTGATATGTATTTGATATTCTGTGTGCTCGATGTTGATCTCTGGTAAACTTTATGATCTTATGACTTGTTAGAGAGTAATACTGATACTTGAGACTTATAAATTCTGTAAGGTTGAGTCGTGAGACTTGATGGGACTAGACACCTGGTTGTGGGGTTTAGGCTATACATGACGTATTGAGAACCGAAATGAGACTTGTGAACCTGGATAATACTTGCACAATATTGTACTATAGAACTAAAAGATTGATCCTTTAACGGTAAACTTATATAATTGACGTAAAGAAGTAATCTTTGAGGATTTAGATGTCGAATTGGCTAAGGTTGGAATCTTATTACTATATGTATCTTAATTGTGGTAAAATTAGAAACCTTATGGTATCCTTTAAAGACCGATGGACTTATGACTTCGTACGATTGTAGAATCTTTACTAGAATTGGTTAAATTGCTTAGAAATTATATCATTTGACTAACCAAGCAAGAAGAGAAGTATTGGAAGTACCAACTCTCACCACCGTTATAACTAGGGTCGATCAATCATGATTTTTGGTACATGTGCTTTCCGTACTCACACTATACTTGTTGCACTCTATGTGCAGGTACTGATATGGACGTCAGCAACAGAGTTAGACGCAACGCTTGGAGATCTTTCTTGGGGGTTCACGGTGAGCCGCAGACACTATCCTGGAACTAGAACCCTCTCTCTTATTGTTTTACCTTTCTGTCCTTTGTATTTCAGATAGTAATTTGTATATCATTTCAAACTTGTATTCCAGTTAGTAGCTCTGTACTCATGACAATCAGATTTTGAGGTTTTCTTTTAAGGTTTATGTATTAAGTTCTAAGACCTGATTATACTTGGGATGTTTCCTATATTTTTTTCGTATTTGCTTTATATTATTGACATTTCGATGTTAGTGGTTCGCATATGGGTTAGGGTAGGTGCCCTCACAACATAATGAGATTTTTAGGAATTTCGAGTGGTTTCAGAGCACTAAGTTCATTGGTCTCATAAGTACGTGTGTATCTGATTCAGTCTAAGGCCTAAACTTCTTTGTTTTAATCTCTCACCAACGTTGAGGACACGCTCTTGGATTTATCCATGAGTGGCTGGATGTGACATCGCGCTGTATAGTACGAGATGTGCCACTGTGATAAAAATGCTAAATTGAGTTCAGATTGGAGATATAATTTGAAGACTTGGTTGAGCGGGATTGTGATTCAGACTTTTGGTTCAGTGATATCCCTAGGAAATGGGAGCGAGGCTACGAAGGATTGCATGATCTCCATATCTTCAATAGTTAGTTACTCGAAGGTCGAAGAGGTACATAAATGGTATCGCATGTGATGGGGAAGGAGTTCGAGATTTGAATTCATATGGTTAGTGAAGTGACTATGTAATAAGCGATATGACTTTGAGGACTGCACTTGAAGAGGTTTGACATATCCAAGATACTTTACTTAGGGTGTGATCGACGTGGGAATACTTCAATGTCGTCTATATTTACTATGCTAGTCTTGTGACGCGGGTGTCCCAATGACAAGTGGACGATTCAGTAAAGGAAGTGTACATATGTTGGTATATAGAAGATAATCTTAGACTTGGGAGGATCTACTGGTCATATAAGAGGATAGAGTCCATGGTAATGCAGTGAAGAGAATTAATAATATTGATTTCTTTTCATGTAATGCACGGTGATTTATCGCAATTACAAAGTCATCACTAGCCAAAGATTCATATGCTTGAATATTTTGAATTCGCGTGGAAGACGCGAACTTCCGACAAACGGAACAAAGACTCTCAAAGTGAAAAGTAATCTCATATAATTCAACGAAAAAATTATGAATTAGAATTTTCTCTCTCAATCACATCATGATTTTCGGCCACTTTTTTTTTTCAATGTCATATATAATATTTTAATGATTCTTGTAAATTCTATATAATTCATATTTTTGTTTCATGAATCCCCCTAGCTAAAGTTATCACTTTCATTTCATATTTGAAAGTAGCAATATCGCAAAAGAATCACTGTATAAGCATATATGTTAACCTACCAAGTTTTTGGATTAAGATCAAAAAAGTTATCGCTTTTCATCCTATAACCAATTTTGTTGATTTTGTTAGTCCTTTTTAATTCATATATTTTTCATTTAAGTTACACAAGTTGTGAGAAAATAAAAAGATAGTGACAATATTCTACTTAGATTTCAAACAAACGGGGTTCTAATCATCATATTCATAACTTGGAAAGGCATCTCATGAAAAAAAATTCCTTCCCATTTTATTCAATACATTTGTATATTTACATATTATGAGAATTTCAAAGGAATTTTGATAGGTGTCAATACATTTGTATATTTACATATACTGAAAATTATTATTAGGAAAAATTATGACTTGAATTTGTAATTAGGACATGATATCGGAAACGTTTGAGTTTGATTAATATTAGAAGTGCATGAAAACAATACTATTAGGAAAAGCTTTTAATATTACAATTTTATCCAATAATGTATTTGCTAAAGGAGTATTTTATATTTTAAAGAATAAAAATATCTGTCAATATTAAAAGATATTTTGAAAAATCAATATTTATATTCTTCCTTTTATTGCACGTTAATAACACCTCAATCATTGAAAATTTGCATACAAAAAGGAAAAATGTTATAATAATTTGCATATGAGCCAACTACTCAATTATATGAAGTTAACTTGGTCCTTATAATCATTGTAAACTCGATTTCTTTCACACTCATTCAAACTTTTAACACAAAAATATAATATCAAAAAAGAAAAAGCTAGAAGAGTTAAAATAATAAATATCAGAATTTACAGTGTACGTTTTTTTCTCACCCGATGACCTCTTTCACTTCAACTTTTCCTTAGAAATTTTAGTCCATTACTGTCTTTTCTAGTAACTTCTAGGTCTTCTTCAATATTATTCACCTGGATAAATAAAAAATTACGGGAATATACTTTTTAATTTGTCTAAACACTGAACAAGAAGATTAAAGTACTATATGATATTATGATTGACTAAAATAGCAAATAGGTCTACAGAAAGTATTGAAATAAGAGCCTAAAGATCATAATTGGTTAACAAAAAGGGAAAGGAATAAGTTTATATTGATTCTCTATTTTAAATTGTGTACTAAAACAAGGAGTCGTCAAAGAAGAAAATGGATGTACGAAAATTGAAGGAAACAGAAGATAAACGAAAGTAATAAATATAGCTAGGAAATTTTTTTATCTCAGTTTTATTTTATTTGAACTTGCTATTTTTAAAAAAAAAAATTAAAGAAATAATTAGTTTGACTGAAATAAGTTACCTGACAATGAGGCAAGTAGGAGTCCTTGTCTTCTAATAACTCAAAACTAAAAAAAAAAGAGTAAGGGAGTATGATGGATTTTAGTTTTCAGTTGAATTTGAAGTCTTAGATATTAAGGAAAAAATAATATTATAATTTAATCCAATATGAATTATTTTTAGAGAAAATTTCAACTTAAAAGGGTATAAAAGTCATTTAATATTTGAAGGATATTTTGGTCAACCAACATTTATATTCATACTTTTATAATAGATAGATATATAGATATAGATCGATAGAAACTAGTCTCTATAAAAATGCAGTTGCACGTTATTTTCGGTCTTAATCATAGTAAAAAGTATTAGATAATATTATTTTTAATTATATTCATATTTTATGATTTATAAAAATATTATTATAGTATAGGATTGTATCTACTTAATATTTTTTAGAAATTAATGTTTTCAGTATATATTTTTTAATTTTTCCCCCATATAGAAAACGTGTTGCGACTAAAATAATTCAATATTAGAGATTAAGTGACCATATATTTATTTGTTGTCATTTACAGATACAAAAGTGTCGAAAATCGTTATTAAACAAAATCAATCAATTTTAAGAAATTTAGTTATTTTTTTAATTAATTAGATTGGGAACCAAATTTTATAAATAGTATTTGCTTAAAACTCTATCTTTAAGTGGTATGAGTTTTTTATTTACCAAAATAGATAATAGAAATATGATAGAATTATACTAAGTGAATAGGTAGATAACTCTATCAACATTTCGGTGATATTTTTTTCGTCCAACATAATAGTTTGTAAATAAATTATTACTTCATAATAAGCACATAGCTATTCAAACATATTGAGAAAAATACAAATACATTAAAAACTTACCTATCATATATTTCCCATTGTTGAATTAGAGGTCAAACACCAAAGTAGTATTTATTAGGCTTCTAACATAACACATGTTAAAAGTTCAACAAATTACATGCGATAGGATATTATATCCTATTCAAACTAAGACTGTTTGAGCAAAATAATTCCTTTGGAAACTACTTATCAAAACTCGGAATTAACTTTACGAATTTGTTTTATTATAGGATTTTAGTTTTCGGTTGAATTCAAACTCCTAGATATTTTAAAAAAAAAAGTAATATTACAATTTTTTTCAATACAAAATTCATTTTTGGAGAAAATTTCAACTTAAAGGGAAATATGAAAATCGTTCAATATTTAAAAGATATTCTGATCAATCAACATTTATATTCACGTTTTTATAATAATATAGATAACTATAGATATAGATAGATTTATATAAATTAACTATTACGGGTCAAATATGATTTGAAGTCAAATTTTATATGTTTAAAATATCATTTCCCAACTCGTTACAATATGGGCGGGCCGGACGATTGATAAAATATGAGCTTATTTTATCTAATTTTTTTCGTGGATTTCCTTCAAATTGTTGGTCTTTAACTTTTCTCTTACTTCTCATTTAATAAAAATTTATGGATCAAAGTATTCTTATTCACTAGTCTACGAAATCAGAAAGCAAAGTAAAAAATAATAATTTGGCAAGTCAAGATCTCATAATAATTACGTCTTGCGAATTGTTTTTGTTTTTTGACTTTAAAGGGAGTTCGAATTCGAATTCAAAATATGTAATAATCCTCAATTGATTGACTATATAAATTTTTCACCTTATTAATATCTTATTGATGAGGGTTTAAATCTCACGTACATTTCTTCATCCCCTACCCTTTATGTTTTTCGATGTCAAAGTAATTTTCAACCACTATTTAAACACTTACAATACAGAAGGATAAAAATTTAAAACTTGCTATTTGAAGGGCAAATTTTTTTATCAGCACTAATTTGGACCAAAAAACGAGGAGAAGACACTAAATGGAAAACTTAAAAAAGATGGGGGTTAGAATGGGAAATACATAAGATAGTCTCCCATCTGCATCTGAGGATGCAGGATTTGTATCTAATTCTAACTTCCTTCCTCTATACACAACTCTTTCACTTGTCCTTTTCTTCAAGCCATCGCCTGTCTCTCTTTCTCTGTAGGGCTTTCTTCGATCTCCTTTCAAAGTTTCCTCTTCCATATACCCAAGTCTTTCCAAATAATTCAATTGAAAACAACACGTATCAGTATTCATTCATTAGATGGATTACATAATGAGGATATTTTTGGATTTGTAAGAGTCAATCCCCCTTGCTATTAGAATATCAGAGCTGCTACTGTTATGGCTTCTACAGTTCCGGCTAAGTCTAATAATCCACTACACAACTTTGATTTGCCTCACTTGAAATGGAAGAAAAATCATCAACACTCCAACAACCACCATCGCCGCCGCTCCAATAAGCTCTCCTCCTCACCGCAACGCCAATCTCAATCTCAGTCTCCCATGCTTGAATCCCTCACCTCGGCGCGTCACTCTCCCACGCGCGATTCTCCAATGCGTGAATCCATTACAGCGTTTCGGATGACGGCGCCGCGTCAGTCTCCGATGCGTGAATCCATTACGGCGGCGCATCAATCTCCCACGCCCGATCCTGCTGCAGCCGTTCGCCAATCTCCAATGCGTGAATCCATATATCGGATGCGTGACTCTGTGCCGTTGCGTCAGTCTCCGATGCGGGAGCCCTTGCCGGCACGTGTGTCTCCGATGCGTGACTCGGTGCCCGCGCGTGTGTCTCAAATGCACTGCGAATCATCGGATAAGGAGAAAAGTGTTATAGAGTATCGTAGACATTCACGAATTTCGTCAGCGCCTGAGAGTAGTACAAAGAAAGCGATCTGTGATAATAAATCAGATACTAATAAGAAGCATATTAATAAAGTAGTAGAGATTGAAGGAAGATCGAAAATATTACTCAAAATCCCTCGGAAAAACAAGGCCGATGAAATCTCAATCGCAATCCATGAAGAGCAGCAAAAAGGTAATGAATCTCAAGACGAAGGAAAAGCCGTTACTGCAGATGAAGAAGCTACAAAGACGTGGAATCTGAGACCTAGAAAGCCAATACATAAATCATTGGATCTAAATGGAGGTCCATTTAGATCCACTGGATCGGCGATGCAGGAGAGTAAATCTCAATTGCCTAATATGATGAATGTGAACAAGCTGGAAAGTAATAATGAATTGAACGGTGCTGCTCAGAAGAAGGAAAAAAGGCAAAGGTTTTCGATAGCGCTTTCGAGAGAAGAGATTGATGAAGATATATATGCTATGACTGGATCAAAGGCTGCTAGAAGACCTAAGAAGAGAGTAAAAGCTGTTCAGAAACAACTTAATGTGAGAAGAATTTATCATCGATTTTATCCGATTTTTCTTATAAGTTGTTGTTGAATGATTTTGAATTTGCTTGTTTGATTCTTTTTTGCAGACCCTTTTTCCTGGTTTATGGCTAGCTTCAATAACTCCTGATTCGTATAAAGTTTGTGAAAATCTTCCAAAGGTATGTATAGTTCACTGATCGATAAAAGAACACACCTGAATTATCTCGCAAGTTTGACACCCCAACTATCAGTTGTTCTCCTTTACTAACCATCGATGTATTAAAACACACCTAGTTGATAATTCAAGTAGAAAAAGGGGAACAACTAATAGTTGGCCTAGTCAGCTTCGAGGTGTGTTAATACATAGATGTTTAGTAGTTAGTAGGAAAATGAAACAACGGATAGTCAGATAGTCGGCCTAGTCGGCTTCGATGTGTGTTTTAGTACATAGATGATTGATAGGAAAAGGAAACAACTGACAGTTGAGTTATGAAACTCGCGAAAAAGTGATAGTTCAGGTGTGTTTTTGACAATTAACTCTTGATAAAATTAGATCTTCTATTCTCGGTTATTTTGTTGTGTTTGTGACAAGCCTTGATTTTCTTTGCAGGGTTAAAAGAAATTGATTCAAAGGTGGTTGTCCTTCGAATGTCCTTGGTTTTTATGGAAGTTTGAAGTTGATGGCTTCCAAATTTTATGATTGCATTTGGAGGTAATCATTTTTTATCTGTAAAAGATGAAAGGAAGAATAAACTTTTTGTTTCCCTTGCTCTCTCCTTCAGCACTAGTTTTTCATTAGGTTTCAGTTATAGCAAGCTGAAGTGTAGTTCTTTTTTGTTTTTTAATGATAAAGAAAGCTGAAGTTTAGTTTTTTTTATTTCATCCTTAGGTGCAGATGTAAATATGGCTTTCTAACAATTTATTGGAAATTCGTTTTTGATATTCTTATGCTTGGTTTGTACTTCTTTCAATGGTCCTCTTCTTGTTTGCCTTTATTCTAAAAGACAGAATGCGTATATTGTAGTGGAAGGCCCTGTTGTCCTTTATTCCTTTTCCCCTTTTAGGATGAAAATGATGCAGAGATTCTTACGGGCGGATACATGATCTTAATTCGATCAAAATAGTTTGTCAAATAACAGTTTGATTTGGTTTTCTGAATGAAATTTTGTTGTGGTTTTTTATTTTTAAGGTCCAGGAATGATAATTGCTGCCATTTTGACATTACTACTCTTTCATTTACGCATCATGATTTGTCCCACTGAGCAACAATCACTATATATTTGTTGAAGTAGGTCAGTGGGAGGTAATATATCATATTTGAGCATGTAATTCCTTTTGAATATACAATAAGTAGAAAGGTTTCGTAACTTCTTGAGCTGCTACATATTTGAACTTTACAGCTGTTAGAATTATTAGTTATGTTAAATACCCCGAAAGCCTAAAACCTCTCCCTGTAGGTCGAGCCTCATTTTCAGTCGCCATTCGTGGTGCTACCGTAGAAAAGACTATTTGGAGACTTTGACCGAATGAATATGGATCAATTGATAGACATTTTTCTTGAGAAAAGAGACTAATCGCCGCCGAGATTAAACATGTTGTGCCGGGTGACAGGAATCCTCCCCTTTGCTACTCCCTTTCGCTACTTGGAGCCAGGTTTTTTCTTATTATAGATAACGTAATGGTTTTAGACAGCCTTAAACTGACTTGGCTTGCTTAAGTTAAGTGGATGAGTTATGAAGATGAAGAACATCATAGACATTATAATTCTTTCCACTCTTTGTGCATCTGGGTGATGGGTAGTCTAGTCTTGGATTCCTCTGTTTCTGGGGTTCTTTTTAGTTTGATATCATGATTTAAACCTTATTTTGGTCTCACATGTGACAGGGCTAGAAGCTTTTTCCCTTTTTTTGGCTTGGCCTATTTTGAGATGATGTAAACCTGTTCTTGTTCATCCTCTTGTTTGTTATTTATCATGTTGCAGTTTACTCTTCTAGTTGTGCAGTTCTTGTGATAGACAACATTTACAGTAGAGCACTCAAGGTCTAACAAACAGTCAATGAAGTGAGCAAGGTACTTAAAAGCCATTGCTTCATCGGTTAAAGCAATGAAACGATACGAAGCCAGGGGCGTTAAAGCTTCATTGGCCAAGCCATGCATTTCTGAGAATTGTGGGCTTCAAACAATGACGCGCAATATTATCCCAGCAAGAAGCAGCCAACTCTTTGTATCTCATCTCTAAGGTGTTGGATTGATATCGGCATTTGAAAATTGCTTCTTATAGTACAGAATTCATACATATTTGGTATTTTAATTCTTTGTAAATCATGTGCGTTGCTTAAAACAAGCATGCGCTTCACGCTTTAAGCTAGATGGATTTGTCATTTATTAACGTGTTTAATAAAAGCATCGAAACTGGATGAAAACTAGGATATGTAGATTCAACTCAGAGGAGAGATAAAAACATCAGATGTTTTCTTCAATTTGCCCAAGTCTTGGTAGAATTCTTTTGTACCTTTACTACCAGAGACTAATCTAGGTTTTAAACGGTTTGTATTTGACCTTTAATATTTTCAGCATTCAACTTATTCTTCGTTTAAAATTATGATTTCAGAACTAATGGTTGTTAAAAATTTTAGTGAATCCTCACACACATATATATACTAATCGATGAGGATCAGAAACTACCTTAAATGTCTAATGCACTAGTTATACAGTAGTAGTTTTTTTTATCGATTGATACATTGAGGATGTTAGTTTTACTTATTAATTTATACTTATCAGATTATTAGGAAATAGTTTTTCAAACGCTTCTACCAAAATATAGTAGAAAGAGATGATATCTCAAACATAATATTATAATTTGCCTTGATAAAATGTGTGATCTAAATTAGATTTTTGGTATATAACTAGTGGACTTTTTCTTTATTTTCAGTTTATATACCTATACATTCGGAGCTATAGTAGAGGAAATGCGTCTGACAGAACATAATTTTTGCTCAAATTTTATATTTATTTTATAAACTATTACTATGTATAAATTATTAATTAAATCTCAATAATGCAAAATAATTTAAATTTTAAATTTATAAACTTCAAATTCTGATTTTGCATTTTTATATACTTTGTTTTAAAAGTGGCTGGACGTAACAAACTCTTGATGAAATAACTGAGGTGCCACAAAGTTTGCCCTAACGACATCATTGAAACGAACAATTACAGTATGTTCAGGGAGCTGCACTTGCTATGTAGTGTAGAGTTTACGTCTATAAAATGTTACTCTTTCCGTTCTAATTTGTTTGTTTTAGTTTGATTTGATATTAATTTAAAAAAATATATATAATTTTAAATTAAAAATATGTGTAATACAAAAAATATATTAATTTTAAATATGTCACGTGAGATCTTTTCATTAAAGAGTTATCAAATTATAAAAAAATATTTTAAAACAACTTAAAAAGAATAAGATAGATATAGTAAAACAGAGAAAATAAATTTTTATTACGTGGGTTGTCCTTTTTCTAATTATATTTTTACGTGGTGGGAGAGTGCAGCCTGTCTGCACTTTTTTTGGGCGGATTGAGGATGCGTAAAATCAGTGGATTCCACTTGAGTAGATTGTTAGCAATTGATGGCGTGGCGTACGATTAATTCAAAGATCATATATGCGGAAGTAGTCAAAGTTCCCCCTACCACATGTTCTTCTGATAATACAATTGACGTGTACCCCTCCCACCTTCCCACCCCCACCCCCACACCCCACCACCCTTTATTATTTTTACTAGTATTATTTGTTATCTTTTAAAGAATAAACGTGGGTACCACAAATTTTTGCCGACTTGCCATTCTTTATTCACAATTTGACATTAAAATATAGGTTGCAATTTTTGGGATTTTTGGAATAGCCAAAAAGCAAAAGAGGAAGGGAACTTTTCAAAAATATACCTACAACATATTCATTCAAGCAGCTATATTTTTATTTAATTTTATAATGATATGAAAAGTTTCGGTGAGCTCATTAACATAAAAATTAGGAAAAGAAGGAAGAAAAGAGGGAGAGGGAGAGGGGAGAGGGAGAGGGAGAGGGAGAAGGAGAGAATAAAAAAATATTTCATTCAACATAACTCAAATCTATGATATAAAGAGGATTTATATGTTAACACATTCTGGACCTTTCAAAGGATTTAAATGAAAACAAGTCTAAATTAGAGATTACTGTAAAAATAGCAACTCCTAATTTCTCAACAGAATTTGTGCTACTCCTTTTGCTTCCTTTAACATCATTTCATGACAATCCATCCCCTTAAAACAACCTTGTTCTCAAGGTTGACAATATGAAGTTCGAAATGGATGAGGCCAGTGACACTTTGCTGCAACGTTCCAACAATCCTTCCAGACAATTATGAAATGCTTCATAGCTTAGAAACCTCAAGAGGCTGCTCTATAAGAGTGTTGAAAATATCCTTGAGAAGGAACCAGTTTCCTTATCAACTGCTTCAGGCCTTTGTTCAGTAATTAGCTCTAATCAGCAGCTAAGTTTTGCATTGCAGTAAATTATTGTTGCTCTCAAATGAACACGCAAGTATACGTAATTGCCAAGTAATAAAGTGACTAAAAAGTCAGATATCGTACCCATAGGGACTTATGATTAACGATCGTCAGAGAATTTACTATCACTACTAATTATGCAAGTACGTATGTAAGATGATTGGTTGTTTATTATTCTACTGCAAAATGTAAATAATTAACTAAAAGTAATCACAATAGATGAGAACGTTGTTAAAGACTTGATGTGTCACACAAGAGAAAAGCATCACAGGGTCATGACACGTTTCGTAATCATGTTGCGCTTTTACTTTTATTGACTTGCTTCATTACCGAGTTATTGATTGACAGGGTTAATTATACGACTATGATTCTCTCGAGTCCTCTACTCGCATATTTGCATTACTTTCACACATATATCTCTATGGTCATGAACATTAACACAAATGCATTTATATTTCTTATATTCCAACCAAGAAGGGCGATCTAGGTATATCTCTATCCTAGCCACAAATCCCTACCCCGATTTTCCGGTGGTGAGATTATACTCTACTCAATTTTCGTTCTATCTTGTATTTCTCTCTGGAGTTCAATCTAAGAATTAAAGATTTATCCTACTGATCGCGAAGTAGCAAAAATAGTTGTGCACAATAATAAGTAAATAACTCATACGATAATTTAGCTAATGTCAATTCAAGTTCATACGTCAACAATCATACTACGACCACTAATTCTATAAAGAATACAAGAATTCATGGTTAAACTAGGATTTAATGAAGAAAAGAAAAATAAGAATTCAAGAAGAAAAGAGTGACGGCTTACAAGTCTCACAAAATATTCCAGCGTATCCTAAAAACGCCCAAAAGGGTCTATTTATAGTCTAGGTTAAAAATTAAAATAAGTAAACCAAATTCCATCAAAATTAGAAAAACTGTTGTGCTTCGTGTGATGCATCGCGGGTCTGTCTCCAGATTTACAATTTCCAAACTTCAGAGAGGCCTTTTGTTCGCCATGTACGTAAGACGTAGCTACATCGCACATGGCTTTGTCCGGATGATTTCCAAAACTTCATAGAGTTGTTCCTCCTGCCCTGTGCGTGCGACACAAGTGCATCGCACAGGGTCCTTCAGTGATCAAAATTTTCTACTAAGTGTTGCGTGATCTCTCTGTCGTCTTATCCACGTACAATTGCCTCCAGAGTCTACCAAAATTGCTCGGTTTCAACTCATTTTTTCCTCGTTGTACCTAAAGACACAAAAACACTAATATAAGCTCAAATACAATGATTTCACTATAAAGTACGTGATTAAAGTTGTAACATCCCGTACTTTCGGGGCGATGATTTGAACAGCTAGACGTATGAAAGTAGACCCGAGCTCCGGAGAATTTTGGTCATATTCAAGCATGTAAATAAAAGGATCGTCGTATAAGAAGATGAAGTCCCGAAATAATTTAGGACTTAGAAGTGTGACGATGGTGGTGGAGAATAATACTTGGTGTGTGCAAAAAGAAGGCTATGTATATTGCTATATTTCATGATCATGATAATGGGTATATGAAGTGGGTTAAAAGTAATTGATATTTAAGTGAATTGAGATCAAAAATTAATTATGTGTGTAATCGATTAAATGTTGGAGCATAGTATTAATTATAAATTGTATGGATAAGGATTTGATGAGGCTGCCACATGTAATTAAGTTGGACAAATAGATTGATGAGTCAAGGGTATACAAAATGATGGGTGGACACATGTTGGAAAAATTGCATCGTAAGCATGAAAGGATTAATGTTGTGGACCAAATGATGTTCACGTGTAAATTTCAAAAGCAATGATTCTTTTACTATTTTATTGTTAATTGCAAGCGTGGTTTGTATGTCTTCCTTCCTTTCTTTCTAAATTGTTTCCTGATTCTTATGCACACAAACATGTTGTTGTCTTACTGACCAAGAAGTGGAGCACCAAAAGTACATTTTGAAATGATGATATATTTTGAAATGATGTTATATCCTATTGCCATCATTCTCGGTTTGGGTTGTCACTAAGTAAAGCTTTCCTCAATAGAATTAAATGTCTGTCTTCTCTTTAACTCTACTATTGGCTTTAAGGTACGTTAAGGAAAATTATTTCTTTCTTTTGGCATGTTCTAAGTACGAAACGTAAGCGTAATATTGTCCCATAAATGATTCTACTCTTAGTGGTTAAGAATGTTCATGTTATTCATTCATATTGTCAAAGCATGTCTAAATATGTCCCTAAATCCTTATTGAGATATATGAAAAAGATGTTAGTATTCATAATGTTAATCGGAGGTAAATAAATATTACATCACTCCGACAAACTTATAGTGTCATATTATCATATCATTCATGCATTATATTCATGTACGGACATACCTTGACCTCAAAAGGAGTTATATACTCTACTATATGTATGCATTATATATGTATGGGGTATGGAAAATGGAAGGCGTTATATACGCACACCACCTGCAGCTGGTACAGATATACACGATGATGATTATGCCCACAGAGGCCGATATGATATGATGGGATGCCTGCAGAGGCTTGATGGCGTTGTATACACATATGTATATATATGACCGCATTTGCATTGTTCATGACATTTAGTCATATTATGGCCCTCAGAGGCATTCTATACAAACATGATACTTATACATATTATGCCTCTCAGAGGCATTCGGTACAGGTTGGTTGTTTGTCTCATGTAACTCTCAGGTCTCTATTATGCTATTTTACATGCCTGACATACTCGGTACATTAGTCGTACTGACGTCCCTTTTTTCAGGAAATGCATGCTCGCAGGCTCAGGTAGACAGGGCGACGGTCCGCACTAGTAGGTTGCTGGTCCAGTTGATATTGAAGCACTCTATTTGCTTAAGAGTTGCAGTCTAGTTGTGGTACAATATTTTAGTTATGCGTTGTGGGTATGGCGGGGCCCTGTCATGACTTTATGATGTTACGTACTCTTTAGAGGCTTGTAGACAGTTGTCCTATATATAGTAATCGTGTATGTCCCGGTCGACCTTGATGCGTGTGTTAGCAGAATATTTGGTAACGATCCTTGTGGCCAAGATTGATTATGATTAGATGTTAATTATATGATTAGTGGTACTCGACAAGTAAGATCCGGGTTCCCGTCATTGTAACATTCCGTACTTTTGGGTCACAGTTTGAACCGATAAGCGTATGTGCAAATCGCTAGGCATGTGTAATAGACCCAAGCATTGAAAAAATTTATGTTATGTTTACGTATAATAATAAAGAGATTAGTATATAAAGGAACGCGATCCTGAAATAATTTTAGTCATAAGAAGTGTGACGACTGGGATCGGGAATAAATTTGGAGTATGCATAAAGAAGTTATGGACTAGTGCCATATTACAAGAATTATGACATTGAGTATATTAATGTCTTATAAGTTAGTAGGATTTAAGTGAATTGGGATCGATAATTAATTTGTGTGTAATTGATTAATTGCGGGGGGGAGGGGATTAATTAAGTGGGGGACATTAGTGAGTGGGGGAATATTACGTGTAAGTATTGGGATAAACCACCAAATCACTAAGGGGCATAAATTATTAAGTGGCAGCTCCTAAGAGCTTCTGTTCCTTGACTTATATGTATTCTTTCATTTTCTGCTTCTAATAACGATCATTGATTTTCGCAAATAGTCCCTTTTTTTCTTTTTGAAATACAAGTTAGAAATGACAATAGGGTTGCTATTTTTTTAGACTTCTGAACCTTCAAAATACAAGGTAGAAATGACAACCATGTAGCCGCTGTTAATGGGTGATTTAATAGAATGTTGTAAGTAATTGCTTACGGGAATTTTAGGAACCTCAAAGTGTTAACGAAGGTATGTTAAGGCAAATTATTTCTTTCTTTTGGCATGTTCCATGTAATGAAATGTAACCGTGATATTGTTTCATAAATTGTTCTACTCTTAGAAGTTAAGAATATTCACGTTATTGATTCCTATGTTAAAAGCATGTCTAAATATGTTCCTAAGTCCTTATTAAGGCATAGAGAAAAGATGTTAATATTTACGGCGTTAACCGAAGCTACAAAGAAATTATGTCATTCAGGATATTTTATTTTGATTCATGCATTGGCATTTGCATTGCATTCATGTTTTTCCCACGACCGTATATTGGGGACGGGAAACGGGAAACGCAGACCACCTAATCAGCTGAGATATGATAATGATAAAGCCTGTGTGGCTATCCTGTGTGGCTTAACGAAGAAAGATGCATGATTAAGGGCCAATATATATATATATATGACTGGGAGGAAGATGCCCTTTTGTGGCCAATATATATGTATTTACCGCATTATGCATGACATTTAGACATATTATGCCCACAGTGGCCGGCATGAAATAATGCCCACAGAGGCTGTTATGGTAAGGAAGATGGCCAATGGGGCCGATGTATATGTATATTGTATTGTGCATGACATTTAGGCATATGTATTAGGACCCTCAGAGATATTTATTACTGGTCGGTTGTTTCTGTTTCAGTTATTGTTATATCTCTGTTATACTATTATTTATGCCTGACACACTCAGTACATCAGTCGTACTAACGTCCCTTTTATCGGGGGACGCTGCGTTTCATGCCCGCAGGTTCAGTTAAAGAGGGTGACAGTTCACGCTAGTAGGTTGTTGGTTCAGCTGATATTGGAGCACTCTATTTATTTTAGAGTTGCAGCCAGGTCGTGGTACAGTACTTTTGCATACGCATATGGGTATGGCGGGGTCATGTCCCGTCCTTGTGATGTCATGTATTCTTTAGAGGCTTGTAGACAGGTGTCCTGTGGTTAGTTGTCATATGTGGCCTTGGTATGGGTCTGTATATATGAAAATTAGATTTCTGATTAAAATTTTCTATAATCTTCTTTGGCTTAGTCCGTATTCCATTGTGATTAGAAGTTGGTCGTACGATTAGCGGTACCTGGCGGGTGGGGTCCGGGTGCCCGTCGCGGCCCTTCGGTTTGAGTCGTGACAAACTTGATATCAGAGCATGTATGTCCTAGGAGTCTACAAGCCATGTCTTGTAGAATCTTGTTTATAGGTATGTTGTGCACCATATTTATAAACAGGAAGCTATCTGACATTTAGGGATGGTTTCTATTCTTTCATCTAGTAAATCGTGTAGTATAGGAGTTATAAGTATATCATTCCTAATCCGTCTCGATTCCAGTAATGCCTATAGCAAGGAAAAAGTTCAAAAGTGTGAGGGCGTTAGATATGATTGTAAGAAAGATAGTTGTATTTTCGGGCTACGTAACGGGGATTAGATATGTCACCCCAACATTCGAGGATGAATGTTTCTAAGAGGAGAAGGATGTAACATCCTGTACTTTCGGGTCACAGTTTGAACCGCTAAGCATATGTACAAATCGCTAGGCATGTGTAAATAGACCCGAGCATTGGGAAAATTTATGTTATATTTACGTATAATAATAAAGAGATTAGTATACAAAGTAACGCGATCCCAAAATAATTTTAGACATAAGAAGTGTGACGACTGGGATCGGGAATAAATTTGGAGTATGCATAAAGAAGTTATGGACTAGTGTCATATTACAAGAATTATGACATTGAGTATATTAATATCTTATAAGTTAGTAGGATTTAAGTGAATTGGGATCGAGAATTAATTATGTGTGTAATTGATTAAATGCGGGGGGAGGGGGGATTAATTAAGTGGGGGACATTAGTGAGTGGGAGAATATTACGTGTAAGTATTGGGATAAACCATCAAATGACTAAGGGGCATAAGTTATTAAGTGGCAGCTCCTAAGATCTTCTGTTCCTTGACTTATATGTATTCTTCCATTTTCTGCTTCTACTAACGATCACTGATTTTCACAAATAGTCACTTTTTGTCCTTTGGAAATACAAGTTAGAAATGACATTAGGGTTGCTGTTTTTTTAGATTTCTGAACCTTAAAAATACAAGGTAGAAATGACAACCATCTAGCCGATGTTAATGGGTGATTTAATAGAATGTTGTAAGGAATTGCTTACGGGAATTTTAGGAACCTCAAAGTGTTAACGAAGGTATGTTAAGGCAAATTATTTCTTTCTTTTGGCATGTTCCATGTAATGAAACGTAACTGTGATATTGCTCCATAAATTGTTCTACTCTTAGAAGTTAAGAATATTCATGTTATTGATTCCTATGTTAAAAACATGTCTAAATATGTTCCTAAGTCCTTATTAAGACATACGGAAAATAAGTTAATATTTACGGCGTTAACCGAAGGTACAAGGAAATTATGTCATTCAGGATATTTTATTGTGATTCATGCATTGCATTCATGTTTTACCCAGGACCGTATATTGAGGACAAGAAACGGGAAACGCAGACCACCTGATCAGCTTGGATATGATAATGATAAAGCTTGTGTGGCGTAACGAATGAAGATGCCTAATTAAGGGCCAATATATATATATATATATATATATATATGACTGGGAGGAAGATGCCCTTGTGTGGCCAATATATATATATTTACCGCATTATGCATGACATTTAGACATATTATGCTCACAGAGGCCGACATGAAATGATGCCTACAGAGGCTGTTATGGTAAGGAAGATGCCGAATGACACCGATGTATATGTATACTATATTGTGTATGACATTTAGGCATATGTATTAGG
Source organism: Anisodus tanguticus (assembly GCA_034509755.1). NCBI lineage: Eukaryota > Viridiplantae > Streptophyta > Magnoliopsida > Solanales > Solanaceae > Anisodus > Anisodus tanguticus. The sequence goes on along the minus strand of CM067546.1, from coordinate 16,472,468 downwards.
ATCATCAGAGATATTTACTGTTGGTCGGCTGTTTCTTTTTCAGTTGTTGTTATATCCCTGTTATTCTATTGTTTATGCCGACACACTCGGTACATCAGTCGTACTGACGTCCATTTTGTCGGGGGACGCTGCGTTTCATGCCCGCAAGTTCAGTTAAAGAGGGTGACGGTTCACGCTAGTAGGTTGCTGGTTCAGCTGATATTGGAGCACTCTATTTGTTTCAGAGTTGCAGTCGGTCATGGTACAGTACTTTGCATACGCATATGGGTATGGCTGGGTCATGTCCCGTCCTTGTGATGTCATGTATTCTTAAGAGGCTTATAGACAGGTGTCTTGTGGTTAGTTGTCACGTATGGCCTTGTCGGCCTTGGTATGAGTAAGTATATATGAAAATTAGATTTCTGGTTAAGATTTTCTATAATCCTTTTCGGCTTAGTCCGTATTCAATTGTGATTAGAAGTTGGTCGTACGATTAGCGGTACCCGGCGGGTGGGGTCCGGGTGCACATCGCGGCCCTCCGATTTGGGTCGTGACAAACTTGGTATCATAGCATGTTTATCCTAGGAGTCTACAAGCCGTGTCTAGTAGAGTCTTGTTTATGGGTATGTTGTGCACCATATTTATAAACAGGAAGCTATCTGACATTTAGGGATGATTTCTATTCTTTCATCTAGTAAATCGTGCAGTAGAGGAGTTATAAGTATATCATTCCTAATCCAAACTTGGTATCATAGCATGTTTGTCCTAGGAGTCTACAAGCCGTGTCTAGTAGAGTCTTGTTTATGGGTATGTTGTGCACCATATTTATAAACAGGAAGCTATCTGACATTTAGGGATGATTTCTATTCTTTCATCTAGTAAATCGTGCAGTAGAGGAGTTATAAGTATATCATTCCTAATCCGTCTCGATTCCAGTAATGCCTATAGCAAGGAAAAAGTTCAAAAGTGTGACGGCGTTGGATACGACTATGAGAAAGATAGTTGTATTTTCGGGCTACGTAACGGGGATTAGATATGTCACCCCAACATTCGAGGACGAATGTATCTAAGGAGGGAAGGATGTAACATCCCGTACTTTTGGGTCACAGTTTGAACCGCTAAGCATATGTACAAATCGCTAGGCATGTGTAAATAGACCCGAGCATTGGGAAAATTTATGTTATGTTTACATATAATAATAATAAAGAGATTAGTGTACAAAGGAACGCGATCCCGAAATAATTTTAGACATAAGAAGTGTGACGACTGGGATCGGGAATAAATTTGGAGTATGCAAAAAGAAGTTATGGACTAGTGTCATATTACAAGAATTATGACATTGAGTATATTAATGTCTTATAAGTTAGTAGGATTTAAGTGAATTGGGATCGAGAATTAATTATGTGTGTAATTGATTAATTGCGGGGGGATTAATTAAGTGGGGGAATATTACGTGTAAGTATTGGGATAAACCACCAAATGACTAAGGGGTATAAGTTATTAAGTGGTAGCTCCTAAGAGCTTCTGTTCATTGACTTATATGTATTCTTCCATTTTCTGCTTCTACTAACAATCACTAATTTTCGCAAATAGTCACTTTTTGTCCTTTGGAAATACAAGTTAGAAATGACAATAGGGTTGCTGTTTTTTTTAGACTTCTGAACCTTAAAAATACAAGGTAGAAATGACAACCATCTAGCCAATGTTAATGGGTGATTTAATAGAATGTTGTAAGGAATTGCTTACGGGAATTTTAGGAACCTCAAAGTGTTAACGAAGGTATGTTAAGACAAATTATTTCTTTCTTTTGGCATGTTCCATGTAATGAAACGTAACTGTGATATTGTTCCATAAATTGTTCTATTCTTAGAAGTTAAGAATATTCATGTTATTGATTTCTATGTTAAAAACATGTCTAAATATGTTCCTAAGTCCTTATTAAGGCATACAGAAAAGATGTTAATATTTACGGCGTTAACCGAAGGTACAAGAAAATTATGTCATTCAAGATATTTTATTGTGATTCATGCATTTTCATTTGCATTGCATTCATGTTTTACCCAAGACCGTATATTAGGGATGGGAAACGGGAAACGCAGACCACCTGATCAGCTGGGATATGATAATGATAAAGCCTGTGTGGCTTAACGAAAGAAGATGGCTGATTAAGGGCCAATATATATATATATATGACTGGGAGGAAGATGCCCTTGTGTGGCCAGTATATATGTATTTACCGCATTATGCATGACATTTAGACATATTATGCCCACAGAGACCCACATGAAATGATGCCCACAGAGGCTGTTATGGTAAGGAAGATGCCCAATGGGGCCGATGTATATGTATACTGTATTGTGCATGACATTTAGGCATATGTATTAGGACCCTCAGAGATATTTACTGCTGGTCGGCTGTTTCTATTTCTGTTGTTAATATATCCTTGTTTTACTATTGTTTATGCATGACACACTCAGTACATCAGTCGTATTGACGTCCCTTTTGTCGGGGGACGTTGCGTTTCATGTCCGCATGTGCAGTTAAAGATGGTGACGATTCGCGCTAGTAGGTTGCTGGTTCAACTGATATTGGAGCACTCTATTTGTTTCAGAGTTGCAGTCAGGTCGTGGTACAGTACTTTTGCATACACATATGGGTATGGCGGGGTCATGTCTTATCCTTGTGATGTCATGTATTCTTTAGAGGCTTGTAGACAGGTGTCCTTTGGTTAGTTGTCATGTGTGGCCTTGTCGGCCTTGGTATGGGTATGTATATATGAAAATTAGATTTCTGGTTAAGATTTTCTATAATCTTTTTTGGCTTAGTCCGTATTCAATTGTGATTAGAAGTTGGTCGTACGATTAGCGGTACCCGGCGGGTGGGGTCCGGGTGCCCATCGCGGCCTTCCGGTTTGGGCCGTGACACTCATGATCCTCAGGTTTGGATCGTGACAAAAGTACTACGACTAGAGGTAAAATAACGCTAAATTTGTGCTGAATATCAATTATCACTGGTGTGAATGCTCCATTTTGTTTTAGCATATGCAATTTCACCTTTTAGTAAGCAAGATTGTGTTGCACTTTCATATTTCAACTTTAAGGAGGACACACCGAAGGAATAAATTGGCAAAGGCAAGGCCAACATTATTTTCATCCCAATAATCACAAGCTTCACTTTCATTCAGAAAAGACAAAAGAAATAACACTTCAGCAACTCGGCCACTTGGATAGACCATGTTGGCTTCGACACTGCACTAAAACTTTTAGGAGTGAGATTCTTGATCACAACAATAATACTCATTTCAACAACATGGACATTAGAAATTTCTGCTTCGACATCAACCTCTAGCATTTCGGGCGACTCCATATTACTCCCTTTTGGTTTTGAATATTCTAACGGCAGGTATGTGATGCCAATAATATCCACAAGCTCTTCTAACACCAAAAATGGTGTCACTCCAATAATTTCTAATAACATAGTCACCGTCGGCAACATGGCCACTAGTCAGCCTCTTCCAGTGGCTGACCAGTCCACACACGCACCTTCTACATCCAGTGAAATCAAGCGTATCACACCTGGAAATTCTCAAACTCAATTATGGATAATTTCTCAAAACTACAATAACATATCCCATGCTAAACCCTAACCCTACGTCAAATATACCATTGAAGAAGATCACATATCACAACTGAGTGCCAATTCTACGTTGAACACTGAAGGAAGTGGGTCAAATGGAGACAATGGATAATCTAAAACATGCAGTTATTGGCAAATTTTCATATGGTTGGCCGCAGATAGAAAAGATCAGGAAAATTATACCGGCTCAGTGTGGGATTAATGGAGAATGCCAAATTGGCTTGTTTCGAAACATTCATGTTCTTATCAGATTAATTCTTATGGAGAATTTTGTTAATCTATGTACGAAGGGAGCATATTATTTGCAGTCGAGGGATGGTTGTTCATATCAATCAAGGCCACTGATATACGATTCTAGATTCAAGATTGAAGAAGAAACTTCAAAGGTAATATCATAAATTTCGTTCCCTGAATTGCTGTCTACGTACTTTGTTAAGGAGTCATTATTTTCACTTGCTTCTGTTTGGGTATCTAGCAACTGTTAATCGTACTAAACCAATTTACGAACGAGTTAAAGTGTTGGTAGATCTTTTATCTAATTTACCAAAGTCTGTTGATATGGAGATTGAAGATGAAAATACTAAGGAATTGCGAATTGAGAAAGTAAAGATTCACTATGACTATTTACCAAAATATTATCGTGAGTGTCGATTGTAAGGACATAGAGAACTTGAATGTTGGAATCTTCATCCTGAATTGCCAATTCAGGAAGATGATGTGGTTAGTACAGAAAATCCTTGAAAAGAAAAAAAAATAATTGTTAGAAAGGATCATCATGCTGTTAATGAGGTTCCACGGGAGCATAAGAGGAATAACTATCATTATCAGCATAACAGGAGGAAGTTTAATGCAAGAATTTTATCTAGTGAAAGAGTGGTTGGTGATCCATGTAATTGAAATGCTATCAAGGATAATAGAGTTTTAAAGGGGACTAGTCCAGTGGAGAATAATGTAGCAAAGGAGAAGACTCATATTCAAAGTAATAAAGGTAACAAGGTGACAATGCAAAACAAATTTGATGTGCTACAGAAGCAGGATTTGTCCAGAGGCCAACAAAGATGATAGCAAGAGAGAAAAGGCTGAGGGTAGCAACAATGTTGAGAAGGAGGTAGAAATTCATTTACAGGATAGTCCGGAGGAGGTAACTCACACTCAAAGGGGCAGAAGAAAATATTTTTACAAAATACAGATGAAAGTGTAGAAAAATATAAAAAGGAGCAAGAAAGTGCTTTGGAAATCACTAAAGCATTTAGAAAGATCACAGACATGGAGATAATCAGACAGATGCATTTATTGTGCAAATTGCTAAGAAGTTTGATAATGGAAAAGTGCCAAGTACTGGAGATGGAATCACAAGGCAATGGGTGGAGGGTGCTTTCTATCAAAATGCTGAAAATAACAGTGACAAACTTATGAAGATGAGGTCCTACATCCAAATGAGAGAGGAAAGTAAAGAACTTTATAAAATATAATTCAAGTTCACCTGATACACGTGCTTTTAGAGCTCGATGTGGCGTAGTGCCAAAAAAAAAGATAGTTGTGCAGACCTAAATCTAACTTGAACAATACATGTCGTGAGCTTCGATCGTGACACGCTTATCCCTTGTCACAAAATGATTAATGTCAAAAAATCTCAAACCTAACACTCTCCCTATTCTTCCACAAGAGAAAAGAACAAATTATATTTTCTCTAACAAAGCAAAACGATTAATTCCGTAGCTATACCATCTATAAGATCGCTTAACTATATTTTTTCTAACTAATGCAATTTCATCAAGTAACAACAAACAAATAATACAGTATATCCATTTTTTCAATATCCATCTTATCTCCATTAAATTTGGATTCAAAACATAGGGAAACATCCTTAAACTTAGCTTTATGGAAATTGTACCCTCTATTAAATTTGGACCAAAAGCAAAGGGAGAAACTCTTAAACTTTCTTTATGGAAACAAATCTTTATTAAATCCAGATCGAAAAAGGAAGAATACCAATATTGAAAAAGCCAAAAACATGTTTGTTATTATTGTACAACAAACTTGTCATTATATTATATACTATTAAAGTATGTCAGTTTACCATCCGAAATCTAACAGTATACTCACATATAATAACAATACTCGGTGTAATCTCACGAGTGGAGTCTGAGAAGGGTCGTGTATACGCAACCTTATCCCAACCTTGTGAAGGTAAATAGATTATTTCCAATAAACTCTCGGCTCAAATAAAAAATACAAAATTAGAAAGAAAAGGAAATGCAGTAGTACAACAATAACAACAACAACAACAACATATCCAGTGTAATCCCACAAGTGAGATTTAAGTAGGGTAGAGTGTATGCAGATCTTACCCCTACCACAAATCAAGTAAAGTAGATACACAAATATAGTAATAAAGAATCATATAGAAAATAAAGAATAGTAGCAATAACAAATGGTACAATAACCGACACAAAGAAAACATCAGGTAATAGTAAATCTAAAGAATAAGATAGTAGGAGAGTATTAATAGTAATACTAATAAGGAAATTTGACCACACTCGACTACCTACTACCCATCTACTTTAATCCTCGACCTCCATATCCTCTTATCTAGGATCATGTCCTCGGTAAGCTGCAAGTCTATCATGTTCTGTCTAATGACTTCTCCCTAATACTTCTTCGGCCTACCTCTACCTCTTCTTAGACCCATCATAGCCGACCTCTCGCACCTCCTCACTTGACATCTATGCATCTCCTCTTCACATACCCCAACCATCTCAGCCTCTCCTCCCTCATCTTCTTCACCACGGAGACCACTCCCACATTGTCTCGAATATCTTAGTTCCTAATCCTATCTCTCCTATTATGCCCACATATCCATCTCAATATCCCCATCTCCGCTACTTGCATCTTAATGTGTGAGTTCTTGATCGGCCGACACTCTGCTCCATACAACATAGCTGGTCTAACAACCACTTTATAAAATAGAATATACTATTAAACAATGTTAGTATTCCAATTAAAACTAAACAATGTACCAAAATTCAATCGAATAATATAGAATATACTATTAAAGTGTGTTAACATTCTAATAAAAAAATTAACAATATACGTGTAACATCCCGTACTTTCGAACTATCATTTGAATCGCTAGACGTATGTAAATAGACCCGAGCATTGGAAGATTTTTGTCATATTCACGTACGCAAATGAAGATCCTAGTATATAAAAGGATGCGGTCCCGAAATAATTTAGGACCTGATAAGTGTGACAACAATGATTGGAAATAATAATAGTTGTATGTCCCCAAAGAGGTTTATGGACTAGTGCTATATCGCATGATTATGACATTGAGTATATGAAGGTTTTATAAGTCATCAAGATTTAAGTGAATTGGGATCAAAAAATTAATTATGTGTGTAATTGGGTGTATGTTGAATTAATGGAAGACATGGAGAATTATTAGTAGTTAATTGATTAATTGTGGCATTAATTAGGATTTTTTGAATAAGTGCTAAAGTGATTCAATTAGTGGCTGCAAACCAAGAGAGATTTGGTGACAGTGAATTATGTGTCCAGCACATTAAGTGCCTAGTGGACATGTGGTCGTAAAGGTAAAGCTAAGACTTAGCATCTCATTTAATCTGTTAGTTAATCATGTCTTTAATTTAAAGGGGAAGAAACGTGTAGGATAAGAGACCATTTGATTAAGTATATTTTAAGAGGTAAAAAGAAAAAAAACGTTCATAAGAATGGGAACATCCAACAATTTTAAATTTGGAGTCAATTTGAAGAGCAAAACACCAGCAATGACTTTAGCTTTGATAATTCAATTTGAAATCCATCTTGGTGTTTTCAGACAGTAGTAGCAAAAATAGTGACTCTCTTGACTCGGATAATTAGTGGAATCGAGGTATGTTAAGGCAAATTATTTATTTCTTTTGGCATGTTCCATGTAACGAAACGTACACGTAATATTGTTCCTTAAATGATTCTAATCTTAGTAGTTAAGTATGTTCGTGTTATTCATTCCTATGTTTAAAGCATGTCTAAATATGTTCCTAGATCCTTATTGAGGTATATAGAAAAGATGTTAGTATGTATAAAGTTAATCGGAGGTGAGGCGACATTACGACACTCTGATAAGCTCAAAATGTTTTATTGTCATTCATGCATTATATTTGTAACGTCCCGTACTTTCGGGTTACAGTTTAAATTGCTAAGCATATATAAAATCGCTAGGCATGTGTAAATAGACCCGAGCGTTGGGAAAATTTATGTTATATTTATTTATGCTACGACTCCAACAGAGGTTTGCAGCTTTTTGGGCTTTTCCGGCTATTATAGAAGGTTTGTAAAAGTATTTTCTACCATATCAACACCACTAATGAAGTTAACACAAAAGGCTATAAAATTCCAGTGGTCCGATGCTTGTGAGCGGAGTTTCCAGGAATTAAAGGATAGATTAACATCGGCACCAGTCCTTACTCTCCCAGAGGGTCCAGAAGATTATGTTGCGTATTGTGATGCCTCGGGACCAGATTTAGGGTGTGTGCTAATGCAGTATGGTAAAGTGATTACCTATGCTTCAAGGCAATTGAGGAAACATGAGAAGAACTATCCGACACATGATTTAGAGTTGGCCGCAGTAGTCTATGCCCTGAAGATTTGGCAGCACTATTTATATGGTGTTCATGTAGACATTTTTACGGATCACAAGAGTTTTCAATACATATTCAAACAAAAAGAGCTGAATTTGAGACAAAGTAGATGGCTTGAATTATTGAAGGATTATGATGTGGATATCTTATATCACCCTGGCAAAGCCAATGTGGTAGCAGAAGCGCTTAGCCGTAAGTCAATGGTCAGTTCAATGCCAGTGCAAGTCAAAAGGAAGGAATTGGTGAGAGAGTTTCATCAGTTAGCTAGTTTGGGAGTCCGACTAGTGGATTCGGAGGATGGTGGGTTTGTGGTCCAGGTTGTGTCAAAATCATCCCTTATATCATAAATTAAGGAACGCCAATGGGAAGACCCTAATTTGAAGGAGCTAAGAGAGCGTTCAACAGAAGAAGACCACGACCTTTGAGGTTGACGAACAGGGAACTCTCAGGCACCAGGGTCGTCTATGTGTTCCAAATGTAGCAGGATTATGGGATAGAATTATGACGGAGATTCATTGTTCGCGGTACTCTATTTATCCAGGATCAACTAAAATGTATTATGATCTCCAGAGCATTTATTGGTGGAATGACATGAAAAAGAGCATGGTAGGGTTTGTAGCTCAATTCCCCAATTGTCAGCAAGTAAAAATAGAACACCAAAAGCCTGGTGGCTTGACTCAGAACATCGAGATTCCGATATGGAAATGGAAAATGATTAATATGGACTTCATTACGGGATTACCTCGTTTCTATCAGAAATTTAATTCTATTTGGGTAATTGTTGACAGAATGATCAAATCAGCTCATTTCTTGCCCGTGAAAACTACCTATACCGCCAAAAATTACGCGAAGTTATATATTAAGGAGGTTGTTCGACTTCATGGCGTGCCTATCACTATTATATCTGACCGAGGTGCTCAGTTTACAACTAACTTCTGGAAATCATTTCAGAAAGGGTTAGGCACCCGAGTTAATTTAAGTACGACTTCCCATCCTTAGACAGACAGTCAAGCTGAGCGAACGATTCAAATGCTCAAGGATATGTTACGAGCTTATGTGTTGGACTTTAAGGGAAGTTGGGATGATCACTTACCCCTTATTGAGTTCGCATACAATAACAACTATCACACTAATATTAAAATGGCTCTATACGAAGCCTTGAATGGACGAAGATATAGATCTCCTATTGGATGGTTTAAGGTAGACGAATTAGAGTTATTTGGACATGACTTAGTACACCAAGCCATAGAAAAGGTAAAGCTTATCGAAGAACGATTGTTAATAGCTCTGAGTCGTCAGAAGTCATACGCAGATGTGCGACGGTGAGACCTAGAGTTTCAGGTAGACGACTGGGTAGTTTTGAAGATTTCACCGATGAAAGGGGTAATGAGATTCAGGAAAAAAGGAAAACTTAGGCCAAGATATATTGGGTCATATCGCATAATTCGACGAATTGGCCAGGTAGGTACCAATTGGACTTACCTTTGGAGTTGGAGTGTGTCATCCAGTCTTCCATACTTCCATGTTGAGAGCATGATTTGGAGATCCTTCTCGGATTGTACCGATTGATGATGTGAAGGTTACAAAGGATCTATCATATGTAGAAGTTCATGTTGCTATCCTAGATCGACAAGTCCGCAAGCTGAGGACTAAGGAAGTAGCTTCTGTAAAAGTACTATGGCGGAATAGGAATGTGGAAGAGATGACATGGGAAGTTGAAGAGGAAATGACTCGCAAATATCCACACCTATTCCCGACTAATGTCGAGATTTCAAGAGAAGCCAAAGGTAAATTCCAAATTCCTGTCATGGTATTTAATGATTGTGTATTCGGGCTACGTAACGGGGATTAGATATGTTACCCCAACATTCGAGGACGAATATTTCTAAGGGGGGAAAGATGTAACGTCCCGTACTTTTGGGTTACAATTTAAATCGCTAAGCATAAATAAAATCGCTAGGCATGTGTAAATAGACCCGAGCATTGGGAACATTTATGTTATATTTATTTATGCTAATAAGAGATTAGTATTTGGCAATGGAACTCCGAAATAATTTTTGATGTAACAAGTGTAACGACGGGGATCGAAAATAAATTTGGTGTGTGCATGAAGAGGTTATGGACTAATGTCATATTACAAATTATGACATTGAATATATGAAGGTTTTATAAGTTATTAGAATTTAAGTGAATTGGGATCACATAATTAATTATGTGTGTGATTGATAAATTATGCGGAGGCAAGTCACTTAATTAATTAAGTGACTTTGCATGTGGTGCAAGGTGGCGTGAAATGAAAGAACCACCCCCACTTCCTAGTACTTAGTGTTGTCCCCCACTTACTTCATTCCAAAGTAATTATCTTTTCAAAGATGAAAGAAACGTCCAGAAATCCTTAACATCCCATTTGTTGAGCAAAATCGTGAACCACTTTCAATTACTCCTCCAAACCTCTTTTCTTTTGTATAATACTTAAATATTGCACTTCACTTTTGATTTGGAAAGAAAAACGTATGAAGCATTTCATTTGGTGATTTGTAAAACAAAGGGGACATACGAAGCAATAGTAGTATTAGGATACCAGTGTAGCAACAATAATTAAAGCCTACATCTTAATTTCAATTTCGAGGTATGTTAAGACAAATTATTTTTTTCTTTTGGCATGTTCTACGTAACAAAATATAACCGTAATATTGCTCTATAATTTATTCTACTCTTAGTAGTTAAGAATATTCATGTTATTGATTCCTATGCTGAAAGCATGTCTAAATATATTTCTAAGTCCTTATTGAGGCATACGGAAGATGTGTTTATTCACAGTGTTAGCCAAAGGTGCAAGGATATTGTCACTCGGGGTATTTTATTATCATTCATGCATTTTCACTTGCATTGCATTCATATATTACCTTGTACCACTGGTGCTACGCACACTACTATATGGTAAATATTATATATGTAGGGGATATGGGAAAGGGAAAGGCGTTATATACGCACACCACCTGCAGCTGGTACAGACTATCACAAAAGATCCCAAAGAGGCCAATATGATGTGATGATGTGATGTGATGCTTGTATGGCTTATTAGGACGGGTTGCACGATCAGCAACACTAACATATATTGGGACAGGTTGCACGATCCGCAACACTAACATATATATATATATATATATACCGCACTTACATCATGAATATGTTAATTAACCATTACATGGTATGATGCCCACAGAGGTTGTTATGGTAAGGAAATTGCCCGATGAGGCCAATAAATATGGACACTGCATTGTACATAACATGTAGGCAAGTGTGTTAGGGCCGTCAGAGGCAGTTCCTATTGGTCAGTTGTTTTTGTTTTAGTCATTGGTATATTACTGTTATGCTGTTATTTATGCCTGACATACTCAGTACATCAGTCGTACTGATGTCCCTTTTATCGGGGGACGCTGCATTTCATGCTCGCAGGTTCGCATAGGCAAGGCGACGACCTACATGAATAGATTGCAGTTTTCAGCAGATTTTGGAAGCATTCCTCTCTTTCTGGGGTGTCGGTCTGATTTTGGTATGATACAATTTTGCGTGTCTATATATTGGTCTGGCGGGGCCTTGTCCCAACCTTTGATGTTGCTACTCCTAGAGACTTGTAGATAGGTGTCTTGTGTGTAGTAGTCTTGTATGGCCTTGCTGGCCTTGGTATGTATATATACATAAGTTGGTTACCTGGTGGTTCCTAACTTTCTTTCGGCTTGGTCCGTAATTAATTATGATTGGATGTTCATGATAAGAGTGGCGGTACCCGGCGGGTGGGATTCGGGTGCTCGTCGCGGCCCTACGGTTTGGGTCGTGACAATATTCATGTATTACATTTGGCCCATATGTGTTATATACACTACTATATGGTATGCATTATATATATGTAGGGGATGGGAAACGGGATACGACATTATCTACGCACACCACCTGATCAGCTGGTATATGATGATGATTATGCCCTCGAGGCCAAAATGATATGATGGGAGACGACGTTATACACACACACACACACACACACATATATATATATATATATGACCGCTTTGTGCATGTCATTTAGGCATATTATGGCCCTCGGAGGCATTCTACAGAGATATGATACTTATGAATATTATGGCCCTCAGAGGCATTCTCCATTGGTTGGTTATTTCTTATCTCATGTTACTTTCAGATCTCTATTATGTTATTCTTCATGCCTGACATACTCGGTATATCAGTCGTACTGACTTCTCTTTTATCGGGGGAAGTTGTGTTTCATGCCCGCAGGCTCAGGTAGACAGGGTGACGGTCCGCACTAGTAGGTTGCTAGTTCAGCCGATATTGGAGCACTCTATTTTTTCCAGAGTTGCAGTCTAGTCGTGGTATGATATTTTTGTTATGCATTGGGGTATGGCGGGGCCCTGTCCCGACCTTGTGATGTCACATACTCTTTAGAGGCTTGTAGACAGATGTCCTGTGTATAGTAGTCGTATATGGCCTTGTCGGCCTTGGTATGTATATGTATATAAGTTGGGTCCTTCTGGTTGCAGAATTTTACATAGCTTATTTCCAGTTTACTATTTTCATATGTCAGCAGGGTATCTTGTAGCGGCCTCATGGGCCATGCGAAATTATGAATATATGCTAAATGTATGATTAGTGGTACTCGACAAGTAAGGTACGGGTACCCGTCATGACCCTCCGATTCGGGTCGTGACAAACTTTGTATCAAAGCAGGTCTGTCCTAGGGAGTATACAAGTCGTGTCTGGTGGGGTCTTATTTATGGGTGTGGACTACACCACACTTATAGACAGGAGGGTACAGGGTATTTAGGATGGTGGTTACCTTCTTTCTTGATCTAGAATCGTGCTATAGAGTTGAGTTGTAAGAATTCTCTTTGTAAATCTTATTGTGTTTATGATTACAGCAATGCCTTATTCCAATAGGGCTATGCTTAGCAGGGAGATCAAGATTGGATTGAGTGTAAATGCGAGTAGTATGCTCTCTATTGAGACAAATCCGTCAGAGGATATGAGTAAGTTGTTTTCCCAGGCATGACTTCATCCTAGAGCATCTGATAGAGATAGACCGTTGAGGAGTCATGGAGCTCATAACCCATGGAGTTTATTAGTCAGGGATCGCCGATATTTAAATGGTTCAAAGATGGCAATATCTCAAGGTCAAAGTTGCAAAGGTCGAGTGAGACCGCCCCGACCATCTTGTAGTCAGTATGGTCGAGCGCATGCCGGATTATGCCGCAAAAGTACAAGGGGTTTGTTTAGTGTGGTAGCCATGGCCACAATGTTCTGAGGTGTCCTAAGTTGATGCGCAAAGGTAAGGATAAGATGATTATGAGTTGTACAAATGAAAAGTAGAAGACATAATTGGAATGTTTAGTAGGTTATGAAAATCTACACATTTTGCAGTGACTCGTGCTGATTAGAATGAGGGAATATTTTTTGTATGTGCAACCTAAATTATAATGTCCTACCAAGAATAGATTGGGAATTGTCCCAAGAAATCATTAATGAGAATGGATTACTACAATTGAATCGTTTGAAGAGTGACCATCAATAATTTAAGAAGATCACGTAAAGTGACATACCCAGAATAGCGAGTCTAAGCCATAAATAAGGATCGAGTTATCCACGGTAGTGGAAGGGGACATAAGCCTCTCGCCCGTGCGTAAAGGGCCATACCGTGTATTATTGAGAATTACATAAATCAATTTTAGTAAGATAAGACATGATATAGGTATTATACTGGTAAGGTCTTCGGCTTTATTATGCAGCATGTTACAATTCTAAATACCCTTTGGACAACAATAGCTTGTTAGGGGCAATTGAGGACGAGAACTATGGAACAATCAAAGAATGGTTGTAAGAAATGGAAAACAGTTAAGAAGTATGAATGGAATGGTATGATCAAGTATCAAGACAGAAATGTTTTTCATTTAATGACGAGTAGAAGGAAGGATTACAACAAGAAGGATAAAGGTGACTGAGATTATAGTGATAAGGGTTTCACAAAGGTATGATTACTCCTGAACAGCGTAAGGACCAACGGTAGATGAGGGACAGTATGAAATTTTCGTCCAAATGTGACAAACCTCTTATGTTCAGGAAGATAATATGAGAAATACTTTGAGATTAGAGATTCCCCCAAAGAAACTTGAAATAGAAATGTAAAAGTAAGACGAATGAGCACTATGTCGATAGGGAATCTAATAATGATAAGACAAGAAAGCTTGACAAATCATGGGATCATGTAACACTGTGAATTGGATATAAACATACGAAGCATCGGTTCCATAACATATGCAGTCATACATCTCAGGAAGTATGTAAATGGAAGTAACAGTGAGTAAAGCTCAAGATTAGCCTAAACAGGTGAAAAATGGCCAATGACGCCTATAGGTACAAGGTAGACATTAAAGATATATGTCAAGAGATAATGGAATTATAATGAAGATAAAATATCCGGTAAATACAGATGTCTATGAGCATTTTTTTAACTGACCAAAGGTTCTACGAGATAGATAAAGTAGTGGGTGTACAACTTAACGAGTTCAAGGAAATCTTTTCCCGAAGCACCATTGACAGAAAGTCTTAGCCATGAGGCAAGTGAAGGAATTCAAATCTAAATATAACGACCATGTTTGGATATAGTAGGCCAACATCATGTAATGCAAATTCTTCAGAATACTCCACGTACTGAATGAGGGAATAAGTTAAAAACTCATCTTTTAAGGGGTAGTAACGCCAAGTATTGGAATCAAGAGCAATGTTTGAGATTATGTATGTATACCAGAATATTTTAGAACTAAGAAAAGTACGACAAGTAAGAAAATGAGTGAACAAGTGTCAAAAGAAGTAAAGAAAGGAAGTTGTTTATAATTACGAGTAGTGAGAAGGTACAAAAAAAAAGATTCCTTTCAGATCGGGAACGAGAATTAACTGCGATGATACGCGCACTTCAGATTCAAATGACATTGTCCATAAAGTGATCACAATTGAGATACTACAAATATAAGAAGGTTTCAGCACACCAGTTAGTAAACACAGCTAAGTTGACAATAGGATCATTCACCCACAAAGCGGTTTGACTAATGTGAGGACTAACAAGAGAAGTTGACCTGAGGGAACGCATCGGTTAGTTAAGTGGGAGTCCAATTGGAGGATTCAAATAGTGATAGACCTATGACTCAGAATACAGCAGGGTCATCCCTTATACTGGAAGAAAATGAACGTTATGATGAAGATCTCATTTTTAGGGAAGATCAGAGAGGATATCCAACAAAAGAGAACTGCAACTTTCGAGCATAATGGGGGAGGGACCCCCAGGTGGAAGTTCTATTTGTGTATTCCCAATGTAGCAGGATTACGAGATAAGATTATGACGGAGGACCATTGCTCACGATATGCCATTCTCCCTGGATCTACTAAGATGTATCATGATCTCAAAGGTATGTATTGGTGGAACGACATGAAGAGGAACATTGAGGAGTTTGTATCTTGGTGCCTTAATTATCATCAAGTAATAGTAGAGCACCAAAAACGTGGCGGCATAACTCAGAACATTGAGGTCCCGGTGTGGAAATATGAAATGATTAATATGGATTTTATTACAGGTTTACCTGCTCTTATCATAAGTTTGATTCTGTTTGGGTAATTATTGATAGATTGACCAAATCAGCTTATTTCCTGGCGGTCAAAATTACCTATACCACCGAGGACTACATAAAGTTATACGTTAAGGAGATTGTTCTCCTTCAGAGTATGCCTAGTTTTATTGTATCTTACCGAGGTGCGCAATTCACATTTAATTTCTGGAGATCATTTTAAAAAAAGGTTTGGACACTCAAATTAATCTTAGCACAGCATTCCACCCTCAAACAGACGAACATGACGAGTGTACAATTCAAACGCTCAAGGACATGGAACGAGCTTGTGTATTGGACTTTAAGGGAAACTGGGATGATCATCTATCCCTTATTGAATTTGCGTACAATAACAGTTATCATGCTAGTATCAAAATGGCTCCATATAAAGATTTGTATGGATAGAAGAGTAGATCTCATATTGGATGATTCGAGGAGGCGAATCAGAATTATTTAGGCCTGATCTAGTGCACCAAGCCATAGAGAATGTGAAGCTTATCCAAGAACGATTGTTAACCGCTCAGAGTCGTCAGAAGTCATATTCAGATGTGCGACAACGGGACTTAGAGTTCTAAGTGGATGATTGGGTCTTTTTGAAGATCTCTCCTATGAAGGGTGTAATAAGGTTTGTGAGAAAGGGACAGGTCAATCCAAGGTACATTAGGCCTTATCACATAATTCGATGAATCAGCCAAGTAGCTTACAAATTGGACCTGCCTCCTGAGTTAGAATTTGTCATCTGATTTTCTATGTTTCTATGTTAAGAGTATGTGTTGCGAATCCTTCCCGGATTGTGGCAACTGGCGATTTAAAGGTTACATAGGACTTATCATATGAAGTTGTTCCTATTGCTATCCTAGATAATCAAGTCCGCAAGTTAAGGACTAAAGAAGTAGCATCCGTAAAGTTTTATGGTGGAATAAAAATATAGAAGAAATGACACTGGAGGCGGAAGAAGAGATGAGACACCAATACCCTTACCTATCTCAGGCCAATGTCGAGGATCCGAGAGAAGCATAAGGTGAGTTCTATTTCAGACTATTATCATTAATATTTGATGACCATGTGAGGTCCGACATAAGAATAAATGTTATATTATATGGAACGTGAAGTGGTGAATGTGTTTTCTGACTATATGACGGGAATTATATGTCACCCCAATATTCGAGATAATTTAGGACCTAATAAGTGTAACAACAATGATTGAGAATAATAATTATTGTATGTCCCCAAAGAAGTTATGCACTAGTGCTTTATCGCACGATTATGACAATGAGTTTATGACAGTTTTATAAGTCATCAAGATTTAAGTGAATTGGGATCAAAAAATTAATTATGTATTGGGTGTATGTTGAATTAGTGGAAGACATGGAGAATTATTAGTGGTTAATTGATTAATTATGGTATTAATTAGGATTTTGTGGATAAGTGCTAAAGTGATGCAATTACGTGGCTGCAAACCAAGAGGGATTTGGTGACAGTGAATTATGTGTCCAGCAAATTAAGTGCATAGTGGACATGTGGACTTAAAGGTAAAGCTAAGACTTAGCATCTCATTTAATCTGTTAGTTAATTATGTATTTAATTTAAAGGGGCAGAAACGTGTACGAAAAGCGACCATTTGATTAAGTAGATTTTAAGAGGTAAAAAGAAAAAAAAACGTTCACAAGAATGGGAACATCCAACAACTCTTTAAATTTGGGAGTCAATTTGAAAATCAAAACACCAGCAACGACTTTAGCTTTGATAATTCAATTTGAAATCCATTTGTAACATCCCGTACTTTTGAGTCACGGTTTGCATCGCTAGGCGTATGTAAAATCACTAGGTGTGTATAAATAGACCCGAGCGTTGAAATTTTTTTGGATCATATTAACGTATGCTAATAAAGAGTTTAGCATATAAAAGGATAAAATCCCGAAATAATATTGGACATCAGAAGTGTGACGACAAGAAGTGGAAATAAATTTGGTGCGTGCACAAAAAGGTTATGGATTAGTGTCATAGTAGAATATTATGACATTGAGTATAAGAAGGTTTTATAACTCACCAAGATTTAACTGAATTGGGATTACAAAATTAATTGTGTGTGTAATTGATTATATGTGGGATCAATTAATAACGTGAGATACAACACTTGGTGACTAATCACCACTGAGTATGTGTCATCCATTAATACACTCCACCGCCAAGATGGCCAGATGGGAGATTAATATTAACTCGTTCCATTGCTAAGTGGAGTAGAAACCATGAATCATTGTCAAACCCCCTTTTTGTACGAAGTTGAGACAAAACATTTCATCTTAAATACTTTCAACCCCTTTTTCTTTGCATGAAACAGAAACAAACATGTTACCTCAATTTAAGAAATGCACGCAGACAAGTAGTGAAAAGTAGTACAATGCTTTCATCAGAGATTAAGCGCCTTACGGTTTGCAGGTATAACATTTGGCTATTTGCCTCTTTGTTTACCTAGGCTAAATTAATTCGTGGATTAGAACAAAACATCCCCGCTAATTCAGATACGGAATTATTGAAAGGACAATATTCAAGGTATGTTAAGGCAAATTATTTCTTTCTTTTGACATGTTCCATGTAATGAAATATAACCGTGATATTGTTCTATAATTTATTCTACTCCTAGTAGTTAAGAATATTCATATTATTGATTCCTATACTAAAAGAATGTCTAAATATGCTCCTAAGTCCTTATTGTGGCATACAGAAAAGATGTTGATATTCACAGTGTTAGCCAAAGGGTTAAGGATATTATTGTCATCCGACAAATTCAGAAAATGTTTTATTGTCATTCATGCATTTTCATTTGCATCATATTATATATTATCTTGGACCCATTTGTTCTATGCACACTACTATATGGTAAATATTATATATATGTAGGGGATATGGGGAAAGGGAAAGGCATTATATATGCATACCACCTGCAGCTGGTACAGACTATCACGTAAAGAAAGAGTCCTATGAGGCCAAAATGATGTGATGCCCATGTGTGGCCGATATAACCTGATGCCCACAGAGGCGGTTATGGACAGGAAGACCCATGTGTGACCAATATATATATATATACCGCATTTGTATCATGCATACATTCATTTACCATTATATGGTATCATGCCAACAGAGGTTGTTATGGTAAGGAAGATGCCAATGAGGCCAATGTATATGTGTACTGCATTGTGCATGACATTTAGGCATATGTATTAGGACCCTCAGAGATAATTATTGTTGGTCGGTTGTTCTTGTTTCAGTTTATTATTATATCCCTGTTATGTTATTATTCATGCCTGACATACTCAGTACATCCGTCGTACTGACGTCCCTTTTGTCGGGGGACGCTGCGTTTCATGCCCGCAGGTTCACATAGGCAGGGTGACGGTTCACGTTAGTTGATTGCAGATCCAACAGATTTTTTTGTAGCACTCTCCTTGTTCGGAGTGTTCGTCTAATTTCGGTACGATACATTTTTGCTTGCATATATGGGTATGGAGGGGCCCTGTCCTGACCTTTGATGTTGCTACTCTTAGAGGCTTGTAGACAGGTGTCCTGATTGTATGGTTTTGTCAACCTTGGTATGGGTACTTATATACATATGTTGGTTTTTTGGATAAAGATTTCACGTAGTTTTCTTTCGGCTTAGTCCGTAATTAATTATGATTAGGTGGTAAATGTACGATTAGCGGTACCCGGAGGGTGGGATTGGGGTGCCCGTCGTAGCCTTCCGGTTTGAGTCGTGACAAGCTTGGTATCAGAGCTTGTCTGTTCTAGGGAGTCTACAAGTCGTGTCTAGTAGAGTCTTGTTTATGGGTATGTTGTAAACCATACTTATACGCAGGAGACTGCCTGATATTTAGGGATGGTTTCCATTCTTTCATCTCATAAATCATGCAGTAGAGCTGAGTCATAAGTATTTCATTCCTAATCCTTTTCGTATTTATAATTCCAGCGATGCCTACAATAAGGAAGAAGTTCAAGAGTATGAGGACATTGGATACGGCTGTGGGCGAAGGGACCAGCCGATTGCCACCTGCTAGCGAAGGACATAGTGAGACCCTCGGTACGACCTCTTTAGATGATTCCCCCATATCACCACCATAATGAGAGATTAGTGGAGCGGCAGTACCCCCAGTCCATCCACCTGATATCCCAACTTAGGATCTTGATATGCGGAGTGCGGTACAGTTACTGACATGATTGGTAGCCAATCAGGCCCAACGTCAGGTTCTCAGTCCTTCTGATAGATATGCTAGCGCAAGAGTTAGGGATTTCATCAATCTAGACCCTCCGGTATTCACAGGAATAGACTTGAATGCGGACTCGAATAATTTTCTGGATCAGGTACAACACACTTTGTGGGTGATGGATGCTACCGATACCGAGTCGGTAAAGTTTGCTTCTTATAGACTGCGGGATGTCACAGTAACCTTGTATGAAACATGAGAGCAATCTAGGGGACCTCGTGTTGAGCCAGCAGGATGGGGGGAGTTTTCAGAGGCTTTCTTACAGCATTTTCTCCTAGTCGAGCTTCGACGGACCAGACAAGATAGGTTCCTATGTCTTGAACAGGGCATCATGAGCATTCGAGAATATAGCTTGTAGTTTAATTCCATGGCTCGATATGCTCGTACCATTATAGCTAAAATGTGTGATCGGGTACACAGGTTCGTTACTGGCTTGGGGCCACACTTGGTCAATGAGTGTACTACGGCTTATTTGAATCCGGATATGGATATTGCTCGTATCCAGGCTTATGCACAGAACCTGGAGGATCGGAAGAGGCAACAACGGGTCGATCGAGAGCATGATAGAGGCCAGCATAAAGGGCTCAGTTTGTAAGTGGCGTGAGGGACTTTGGAGGCGGGCCCAGTCCACAGCCTTACAGACAACCATCTTACCCAGAAGCCGGCGTATCATTGCTATCTTCAGGATCGAGGGCTAATCGGTATATTCAAACGAGACCAGGCCAGAGTTCACAAGAATCGAGATCTTATTATAGAGGGAATTCTATATAGATGAGGCCGCCATTAGCTCGATGTAGGCAGTGTGATGGGACCCATGTAGGGTCATGCCAACAAGAGGGAAGAGTATGATATTCTTGCAGGGAGCATGGTCATATAGTGCGAAATTGTCTAACAAAAGATGAAGGTGTTAGAGCCCAACTGGTCGGATCTGCATCAGCTTCATCCCAATCAGTACGCCCATTAGGGCAGAGTCAGCAGACATTATCTGGTCGAGGCAAAGGAAAGGGCCAGAATCGTACTTATGCACTGATGGGACGACAGGATTAAGAGTCTTCACCTGATGTCATTACAGGTACGTTATCGGTCCTTTCACATAATATGTACGCGTTGTTAGATCCAGGCTCAAATTTATCATATATTACTCCTTTCATTGCCTGTATATTTGGTATGGATCTTGAGTTGATAAGGGGTCCATTTGTGGTATCTCCACCGATTGGTGAATCGGTAATCGCTAGACGGGTCTATTAGAATTGTGCAGGATTAGCCTGTAGTCATCAGACCCTAGCAGATTTAGTAGAATTAGAAATGGTTAACTTCGATGTTATTATGGGCATGGATTGGTTAGCATCATGATACACTAATGTTGACTGCCGAACAAAGATTGTTAGATTCCAATTTCTAGGCGAGCCAGTCCTTAAATGGAAAGGTAATACGGCAACGCCAAAATGTAGGTTTATTTCATACCTTAAGGCAAGAAAGATGATCTCTAAAGGGTGTATATACCATTTTGTTAAGGCAAGGGATGTCGATGTTGAACCACCTAGTTCTCAATCAATTCCGGTGGTCAATGAATTTCTTGTTGTATTTCCAGATGAACTTCCTGGCATTTCTCCTGAAAGTTAAATTGAGTTCGGTATAGATGTATTGCCAGACACTCAACCGGTATCTATTCCTCCTTATAGAATGGCCCCACCTAAATTGAAGGAGCAATTAAAGGATTTGCTCGAAAAAGGATTTATTAGGCCTAGCATATCTCCTTGGAGAGCGCCAGTATTGTTCGTATGAAAGAAGGATGGCTCATTATGGATGTGTATCGACTATCGGCAGCTAAATAAGAAGGTGCAATATGTTTCTAAAAAATTAACCTAAGGTCGGGGTACCATCAGCTAAAGGTTAAGGAGAAGGATATTTTTAAGACGGCCTTCAGGACAAGGTATGGCCACTTCGAATTCCTAGTAATGTCATTTGGAATTACAAATGCACCAGCAGCATTTATGGATCTAATGAACAGCGTGTTCCGCCCATTCCTGGACGTATTTATGATAGTATTTATAGATGATATTCTGGTTTACTCTCACTCGGAAACAAAGCATGTGGATCACTTGCGGATAATACTACAAATGCTCTGGACCATAAGTTGTATGCAAAGCTATCCAAATGTGAGTTTTGGCTGAAGCTAGTGGTTTTCTTGGTCATATAGTGTCAGACGAGGGTATAAGAGTTGACACTCAGAAGATTGAAGCGATGAAGAGTTGGCCGAGGCCTACGACTCCAACAGAGGTTCGCAGCTTTTTGGGCTTTGCTGGCTATTATAGAAGGTTTGTAAAAGGATTTTCTACCATATCAACACCACTAATGAAGTTAACAAAAAAGGCTATAAAATTCTAGTGGTCCGATGCTTGTGAGCGGAGTTTCCAGGAATTAAATGATAGATTAACATCGGCACCAGTCCTTACTCTCCCAGAGGGTTCAGAAGGTTATGTTGTGTATTGTTATGCCTCGGGAGCAGATTTAGGATGTGTGCTAATGCAGCATGGTAAAGTGATTACCTATGCTTCAAGGCAATTGAGGAAACATGAGAAGAACAATCCGACACATGATTTAGAGTTGGCCGCAATAGTCTATGCCCTGAAGATTTGGCAGCACTATTTATATGGTGTTCATGTAGACATTTTTACGGATCACAAGAGTTTGCAATACATATTCAAACAAAAAGAGCTGAATTTGAGACAAAGTAGATGGCTTGAATTATTGAAGGATTATGATGTGGATATCTTAAATCACCCTGGCAAAGCCAATGTGGTAGCAGACGCGCTTAACCGTAAGTCAATGGTCAGTTCAATTCCAGTGCATGTCAAAAGGAAGGAATTGGTGAGAGAGCTTCATCAGTTAGCTAGTTTGGGAGTCCGACTAGTGGATTCGGAGGATGGTGGGTTTGTGGTCCAGGTTGTGTCAAAATCATCCCTTATATCATAAATTAAGGAACGTCAATGGGAAGACCCCAATTTGAAGAAGCTAAGAGAGAGCGTTCAACAGAAGAAGACCACGACCTTTGAGGTTGACGAACAAGGAACTCTCAGGCACTAGGGTCGTCTATGTGTTCCAAATGTAGCAGGATTATGGGATAGAATTATGACGGAGATTCATTGTTCGCAGTACTCTATTCATCCAGGATCAACTAAAATGTATTATGATCTCCAGAGTATTTATTGGTGGAATGACATGAAGAAGAGCGTGGTAGGGTTTGTAGCTCAATGCCCCAATTGTCAGCAAGTAAAAATAGAACACCAAAAGCCTGGTGGCTTGACTCAGAACATCGAGATTCCGATATGGAAATGGGAAATGATTAATATGGACTTCATTACGGGATTATCTCGTTTCTATCAAAAATTTAATTCTATTTGGGTAATTGTTGACAGACTGATCAAATCAGCTCATTTCTTGCCCGTGAAAACTACCTACACTGCCAAAAATTACGCGAAGTTATATATTAAGGAGGTCGTTCGACTTCATGGCGTGCTTATCACTATTATATCTGACCGAGGTGCTCAGTTTATAGCTAACTTCTGGAAATCGTTTCAGAAAGGGTTAGGCACCCGAGTTAATTTAAGTACGACTTTCCATCCTCAGACAGACCCCAACATTCAAGGACGAATGTTTCTAAGGGGGGAAGGATGTAACATCTCGTACTTTCGGGTCACGATTTGCATCGCTAGGCGTATGTAAAATTGCTAGGTGTGTGTAAATAGACCCGAGAGTTGAAAAAGTTTTGGATCATAATTATGTATGCTAATAAAGAGTTTAGCATATAAAAGGATAAAATCCATAAATAATTTTGGTCATAAGAAGTGTGACGACAGGAAGCGGAAATAAATTTGGAGCGTGCACAAAAGGTTATGGATTAGTGTCATATTAGAATATTATGACATTGAGTATAAGAAGGTTTTATAAGTCACCAAGATTTAAGTGAATTGGGATTACAAAATTAATTGTGTGTGTAATTGATTATATATGGGATCAATTAATAATGTGGGATACAACACTTGGTGACTAATCACCACTAAGGAGTACGTATCATCCATTAATACACTTCACCGCTAAGATGGCCAGATGGGAGATTAATATTAACTCGTGCCATTGCTAAGTGGAGTAGAAATCATGAATCATTGTCAAACCCATTTTTGTACGAAGTTGAGACAAAACATTTCATCCTAAAGACTTTCAACCCCTTTTTCTTTGCATGAAACAGAAACAAACATGTTACCACAATTTAAGAAATGCACGCAGACAAGTAGTGAAAAGTAGTACAATGCTTTCATCAGAGATTAAGTGCCTTACGGTTTGCATGTATAACATTTGGCTATTTGCCTCTTTGTTTACCTGGGCTAAATTAATTCGTGGATTAGAACAAAACGTCCCCACTAATTCAAATACGGAATTATTGAAAGGACAATATTCAAGGTATGTTAAGGCAAATTATTTCTTTCTTTTTTCATGTTCCATGTAACGAAATATAACTGTGATATTGTTCCACAATTTATTATACTCCTAGTAGTTAAGAATATTCATATTATTGATTCCTATGCTAAAAGAATGTCTAAATATGCTCCTAAGTCCTTATTGAGGCATACAGAAAAGATGTTGATATTCACAGTGTTAGCCAAATGGGCAAGGATATTATTGTCATCCGACAAATTCATAAAATGTTTTAATGTCATTCATGCATTTTCATTTGCATCATATTATATATTATCCTGGACCCATTTGTGCTATGCACACTACTATATGATAAATATTATATATATGTAGGGGATACGGGGAAAGGGAAAGGCTTTATATACGCATACGACCTGCAGCTGGTACATACTATCACATAAAGAAAGAGTCCTATGAGGCCAAAATGAGGTGATGCCCATGTGTGGCCGATATAACCCGATGCCCACAGAGGCGGTTATGGACAGGAAAACCCATGTGTAGCCAATATATATACCGCATTCGCATCATGCATACATTCATTAACCATTAAATGGTATGATGCCCACAGAGGTTGTTATGGTAAGGAAGATGCCGATGAGGCCAATGTATATGTATACCGCATTGTGCATGACATTTAGGCTTATGTATTAGGACCCTCAGAGATAATTATTGTTGGTCGGTTGTTCTTATTTCAGGTTATTGTTATATCCCTGTTATGTTATTATTCATGCCTGACATACTTAGTACATCAGTCGTACTGACGTCCCTTTCGTCGGGGGACGCTGCGTTTCATGCCCGCAGGTTCACATAGGTAGGGTGACGGTTCACGTTAGTTGATTGCGGATCCAGTGCATTTTTTGGAGCACTCCCCTTGTTCGGAGTGTTGGTCTAATTTCGATACGGTACATTTTTGCTTGCATATATGGGTATGGCGGGGCCCTATCCCAACCTTTGATGTTGCTACTCTTAGAGGCTTGTAGACAGGTGTCCTGATTGTATGGCCTTGTCGGCCTTGGTATGGGTACTTATATACATATGTTGGTTTTCTGGATAAATATTTCACGTAGTTTTCTTTCGGCTTAGTCCGTAACTAATGATGATTATGTGGTAAATGTACGATTAGCGGTACCCGGCGGGTTGGATTCGGGTGCCCATTGCGGCCCTCCGGTTTGGGTCGTGACACCATCTTGGTGTTTTCGGATAGTATTAGCAAAAACAGTGACTCTCTTGACACAGATAAGTAGTGGAATCGAGGTATGTTAAGGCAAATTATTTCTTTCTTTTGGCATGTTCCATGTAACGAAACGTACACGTAATATTATTCCATTAATGATTCTACTCTTAGTAGTTAAGGATGTTTGTGTTATTCATTCCTATGTTTAAAGCATGTCTAAATATGTTCCTAGATCCTTATTGAGGTATATGGAGAAGATGTTAGTGTGCATAAAGTTAATCGGAGGTGAGGTGGCACTACGACACTCCGATAAGCTCATAATGTTTTATTGTCATTCATGCATTATATTCCTGTATTACCCTTGACTCACATGTGTTATCTACACTACTATATGGTATGCATTATATATATATGTAGGGGATGGTAAGGGATATGGCGTTATATACACACACCACCTTATCAACTGGTATATGATGATGATTATGCCCATAGAGGTCAAAATGATATGATGGGAGGCGACGTTATATACTATATATATATATATATATATATGACCACATTGTGCATGACATTTAGGCATATTATGGCCCTCAGAGACATTCTCCACTGGTTGGTTGTTTCTTGTCTCATGTTACTTTCAGGTCTCTATTATGCTATTCTTCATGCCTGACATACACGGTACATCAGTCGTACTGACGTCCCTTTTGTCGGGGGACATTGCGTTTTATGCCCGCAGGCTCAGGTAGACAGGGTGACGGTCCGCACTAGTAGGTTGTTAGTTTAGCTGATATTGGAGCACTCTATTTTTTCCAGAGTTGTAGTCTAGTCGTGGTATGGTATTTTTGTTATGCGTTGGGGGTATTGCGGGGCCCTGTCCCGACCTTGTGATGTCACATACTCTTTAGAGGCTTGTAGATAGATGTCTTGTGTATAGTAGTCGTATATGGCCTTGTCGGCCTTGGTATGTATATGTATATAGGTTGGGTCCTTGTGGTTGCAGGATTTTACATAGCTCCTTTCCAGTTTACAATTTTCATATGTCAGCAGGGTATCTCGTGGCGGCCTTATGGGCTATGCGAAATTACAGATATATGCTAAATGTATGATTTGTGGTACTCGACAAGTAAGGTCCGGATATCCGTCATGACCCTCCGGTTTGGATCGTGACAATACCTATCTGTATTCCTATCAAAACTAACACTACAATAACATTTACTATATAAATAAAATTTCTTATTAAATTATATTTGTATGAATTTACCTAAAAGTATGTTAGTATTTTATATAAAACCTACCATTATGTTTAACATTAACTATAAAGTTACTAGAATTTTTTAAAATATAACAAATAATATTAGTATTCTAATTTAAGCCTACTAGCATATCAAATTGTTAATGATATATTATTAACATTATACCTATCAGTATTTCAAAAGAAGATCCTTATAATATTCTAATGTCAATTTCAAATGAAAATCCTTATAATCCAATCCCTTGAAACTAGAAGACACCAAAAAGATTTTTTCATATTAATTGTTGTCAATTACTTTGGATTCATTGCTATCAGAGGTGGAGCTAGTCATCCATTGGGTTACGGATCGGCAAAACCTAGTAATTTTAGTCTAAATTAAATTCTATTTTTGTATCAAAAAATTCATTGAATAGATACAAATTATAATAATTTAGAACCCAAAAACTTTTAAGAATTGAAAAATTCATATGCATAAACTTTAAATCCCGATTCCGCTTCTAATTTACATTTCTGATAGCTATTAATACATCATCAAAATTTCTTTATACTCTAAACCCTAGTTTTAAAATTAGGATAAAAACTTACCCACACCCAGTATATATACCAAACTAATTAATATAAGACAAGTGTCTTGCATACATTCATTTAGCCATCTTTTTTGTTTTAATCACTTTCTTCCTTCTTGTCATGCGCCTCATCCTCTACAAGCATTTTATACCTACAAAGTAGATATGACCAATTAATCTCCGATCACCTTTTTAATACAACTCAAATGAAACCGATGTAGAACCAGTGGGTAAGGTAACTATGGTAAAGAATGGATCTTGGGCCTAACTCAACCCCAAAAGCTAGCTTGTAGGGTGAGGATTGTCCAAGTTTATATAAAGGAGTCCATATTCCCATTCCATATCTGATGTGGGACTCTTGACACTCCCCCTGCACTCACAGATCTTGTTAACTGGAGCGTGTATAATATAATTTGGAGCCCAATATCGATGAACAAATAATTGAAATGGGTCTGACTCAGATATCATGTAAAGAATGGATCTCCGATCATTTTTTTAATACAATTCAAATGAAACCATGTCGAACAAGTCGGTAAGGTAACTACCACATCCCTTAAAACGTGGGATTTTAGGGTAATTAAAAATATTTGATAGGATAGTATACTATATATGGTATTTTAATACTTAAAAATGGATATAATAAGTAATTGAGTACAAAATAAAACTTAAGAAATCAAATGTTAAAATGTGTTGAGTAGTATTTATATAGTAGTTTATAGTGTGTAAAATTTCCAAAAATAAAAGATATTATTAACTTTGTTAAGCCCAAGTTTGCTTTTTTCAGGGTGAAGTGCACGACTAGCCGATTTTGGGATAACCATTTATGATTTAAGCTATCTTTGTAGTGTATTAAATTTCACTTTCAGTATAATTTCAAACATACGGACCTGAAGTTGCAAAAATCTTATTTGAAGTTGGGAGTTCATATACGTAACTGAACTTCAGGTACGTATCTGAACTTGAGGTACATATAACTAAAGTTTTAACATTATTGCAGGAACTTAACACACATCGATGAAGTTCAAACGTAAATATCTGAAGTTGAGAGGTCACATGTATGATACGTAATTGTAGGCCTTGTATAAAATAAAATATCTTTTTTTAACAAATTCTTACAGGTACAGTATCGACTACCAGAATTGCATTTTAAGTAGGGCTGGCCAGTGGGTCGGGTCGGCCCGATCCCGCCCCGACACCGCCTTGATCCCGCCCCGAAACTGACAATTTTTTTAAAAAAATATATCGCGGTAACAGGACTCGAACCGGGACGGGACATGATCTCGTCTCGACCCGTCCCAGCCCGCCTGTCCCGACCCGATCCCAATCCCGCCCGAACCCCCTCTTTTGCAATAATAACCGTTGCACCAACGACCATTTTACATAGGCACACTAGTACTTTTATTGCAGAAAATATTTATCAAGTGTGCGATTATTACGGAATAATTGATAAAATTATGACAATTACATTAGATAACGCTTCTTCTAACAATTACGCTATTACAATTTTAAAAAATTGTTTAACTCCATCTTTTCCAGATCATTTTCATATAAAATGCACATGTCATATATATAACTTAATTGTAAAGGATGGTCTATCACTTTTTGAAAACATTCTTAGTAAAATACAATTTGCTATAAACTTTATTTTTAAAAATAATAGAATACAACGAAGAAAAAAGAATATAAAAAAACTTGTCACGATTGCCAACTACCTTATAGAAAAATTCCAGAAGAAGTACCCACTAGGTGGAATTATATACGAGCAACTACTTGTTGCTTATGACTATAGAAAACCTATACCTTTATTTTTTAACTCTCATAATCAAAATCTAGCTGATATGGTTGTAGTTAGCGATTGAGTAAAAATTTCCGAACTTATTCTATTTTTGGAGAATTTTTTTCAAGCAACAAAAGAATTTTTCGGTATATATTATCCTACCTTTTCAACTATGTTGTTTTATATAGCTCTAATATTTTTATTACTTAGTCAATATATGAAAAAATTAGCTTATATGGCAGCTATTAAAAAATGTTTATCAAAATAAAAAAATATTTTATTCCTATTCCCATTATTTATATTATTGGTGTTGTATTAAATCCGACTATTAAAATAGACGGTACTAAATCACTTATTGAAACTATTTACAATTGTATAGAAGTACTACCACATCCAAGTCCCAAAAATCCAAATCACCCACCACATATTAAACAAACTAAAGAAGAAGTGTTGTCTAGCGTAGAAGATCAATGCAAAAAAGTATATAGGTTTTACCAACAAGAGAGTGCTAGTAACCTACCGGCTTCCACACCATCTTCTTCTTCTTCAACACAACCTCACAAAAGACATGTTGTTTCTGCTGCTAGTATTGAAAGCCTTAGAAATAGAATGTGCGGCCATACCGCTAATAACCAAATTAGCGAATTTGATATTTTTGTTTTGCAGGGTTCTGTACCGTACCAAGTTGTTCTCAATGAAGAAGGACGCGAAGACTTGCTGAAATACTGGAGGGGGAATGAGAAGACATTTTTGACACTTTCAATGATGGCCCGAGATGTTTTGTACATTCAAGCGTCATCAACTGCGTCTGAAAGCGCTTTTTCTGCCGGCAGATATCAAATAGGAGACCACAGACACTCATTAGACGGAGACAGCTTGGAGATTGTAGTATTATTCAGAGATTGGATACGAGCGAAGCGGAGAAGGTGCGGTCAACCGGAGATAAACGAAGAAGAAGATGAAAACTACAACGAAATCTTATCCGAAGGTGGTGGAAGCGACGTGGATCAATTTGACCAACACCAATTCCAACTGAAGAACCATAGGAAATTATCAAGAAACTAGAACAAGTTTTTTTCAGAATGTAATTTTTTTAATTACAATTTTACTATGTAATTTGCAACTTTTGAACAACACCACAAAGTTGCAATTTTTACAATTGTATTTATATTACAAAAAAATAATATGTCTATTAAATAATATAATAGGCACAAAAACAACCTTGAGATATTTTTATTACACTATCTTGTTTAAATATTGAGTTTTTTTATATATATGTTATTTTTTAAATTAAGTGTAAAAAAATGTTTAAAAAAAAAAAAGCACCCCACCCCAATCCCGATCCGACCCGATTCCGACGGAATCGGGATCGGGGCGGGACTACGGCAAATCCCGCCTATCCCGATCCCGCCCTTTTCCCGTCCCGCCCCGACCCGATCCCGCCAAACCCGATCAGCCGGTCCCGAACCCAGCCCACTGGCCACCCCCTAATTTTAAGAAACAAACAAGAGATACAAGACCTGCGCACCAAAAATATGCGACCAAACTAAGGGTGGCCAGTGGGCCGGGCTCGGGTCTGGCGGGGTCGGCGTCGGGGCGGGACGAGCCGGGGGTCGGGGTCGGGTCTAGCGGGGCCTAGCGGGGTCGGGTCTGGCGGGACCTGCTCCAGTCCGTCCCGATCCCGATCCCGTCGGTATCGGGGCGGGGCGGGGTCGGGTCGGGCTCGGGCTCGGGGCGGGGTACGGTCGGGTTTTCCTTTTTTTTTTTCTTTTTTTTTAAATAACATATGTATAAAAAAAACTCAATAAACAAAACAAGATAGTGTAATAAAAACATCTCAATGCTGTTTTTGTGCCTCTTATATTATTTAATAGACATATGATTTTTTTGTAATACAAATACAATTGTCTAAAATCTAAATTGCAACTTTGTGGTGTTGTCCAAAAGTTGCAAATTACATAATAAAATTGCAATTAAAAAAATTACATTCTCAAGAAAACCTGTTCTAATTGCTTGATGATTTCATGTGGTTCTTCGGTTGGAATTGGTATTTGTTGGTCAAATTGATCCACGTCGCTTCCACTACCTTCGGTTAAGATTTCGTTGTAGTTTTCATCATCTTCTTCGTTGATCTCCGGTTGACCGCACCTTCTCCGCTCCGCTCGTATCCAATCTCTCGAATAATACCGCAATTTCCAAGTCGTCTCCGCCAATGAGTGTCTCGTGGTCTCCTATTTGATATCTCGCTCGCAGAAAAAGCGCTTTCAGACGCAGTTGATGACGCTTGAATGTTCAAAACATCTCGAGCCATCAATGAAAGTGTCGGAAAGTTCTTCTCATTCCCCCTCCAATATTTCAGCAAGTCTTCTTGTCCATCTTCATTGATAACTTCTTGATACGGTACAGAACCCTGCAAAACAAAAATATCCAACTCGCTAATTTGGTTAGTAGTAGAGGTACGGCCGCACATTCTATTTATGAGGCTTTCAATACTAGCCGCGTAAACAACATGTCTTTTGTGAGGTTGTGTTGAAGATGAAGAAGATGGTATGGAAGCCGGTAAGTTACTAGCATTTTCTTGTTGATAAAATCTATATATATTTTTGCATTGGTGTTCTACGCTAGACACCGCTTCTTCTTTAGTTTGTTCAATAGGTGGTGGGTGATTTAGATTTTTGGGACTTGGAGGTGGTAGTACTTCTATACAATCGTAAATAGTTTCAATTAGTGATTTAGTACCGTCTATTTTAATAGTAGGATTTAATACTGAACCAATAATATAAATAGAGGGAATAGGAATAAAATATTTTTTAATTTTGACAAACATTTTTTTTTAATAGCTGCCTTATAATTTGGTTTTTCCATATATTCACTAAGTAATAAAAATATTAGAGTTATATAAAATAACATAGTTGAAATAGTAGGATAATATATACCGGAAAATTCTTTTGTTGCTTGAAAAAATTTCTCTAAAAATACAATAAGTTCGGAAATTTTTACCCAATCACTATCTAAAATCATATCAGCTGGCTTTTTATTATGAGAGTTAAAAAATAAAGTTATAGGTAATTTATAGTCATAAGCAACAAGTAGTTGCTCGTATAAAGAATTCCACCTAGTGGATACTTCTTGTGGAATTCTTCTATAAGGTAGTCTACAATCGTGACAAGTTTTTTATATTCTTTTCTACGTTGTACTTTATTACTTTTAAAAATAAAGTTTATAGCAAATTGTATTTTACTAAGAATGTCTTCAAAAAGTTATAGACCATCCTTTACAATTAAGTTATATATATGGCACGCACATTTTATATGAAAATGGTCTGGAAAAGATGGAGTTAAACTATTTTTTAACATTGTAATTGTGTAATTGTTATTAGAAGCGTTATCTAATGTAATAGTCATAATTTTATCTGTAATTCCGTAATAATCGCACACTTGATAAATATTTTCTGCAATAAAAGTACCAGTGTGCCTATCATCTATATATCTATACGCTAAAATATGTTTTTACATAGACCATTTATAATCTATCCAATGACAAGTTACAGTTAAATAATCATGGCCGTTAGTACTACGACCTATATCAGACGTGATAGATACTTTGCCATTAAAATGATATAATGAAAAACGTAAATATTGTTGATATTCATGCGCGAATTTAAATACATCTCTCTTAACAGTTGATCTAGGAAAACCGTTAAAAGCAGGATTATATATATCTCTAATGTAATGAATAAAATCGGGAGATGAAGGAAATGAAAAAGGCAAACCCTCCACAGCAACTAATTTTGATATTGCTTCCCTATCTCTATGTTTATTGTATTTAGAGCCTACAATTCCCCCCGTCATAGGGTTAATTTGACCCTGTACTTGGTCCGGGACAGTATCAGTATGTGAACCTTGTCCCGATGGAGCGGCGTTTGCGCACCCGGTTTTGAAGCCCGATATTGGGCATACCTAATTTGGATGAGCACTTACTACGTGTCTAATTAAACCCCCCGTCCCACCGTGACCTTTTCCAATTTTAAATTTTAAAACATTTTTACAAATTTTACATATGGCTACTTGATTCTCTACGTCCCTATCAAAAAATGTCCATGCATATGATTTTAATGGTCGTTTTTTGGACCTCGTCTCATACTAGGGGGAATAGGAGGTATTTCGGTTGAAGGTGCACTAGTGGGTGTGTTGTCATCAACATTAGTGGGTATATCATCTAGATCATCGTCTAAATTAAAGTCTTCTTGAGTTCCGAGAAAATAGCTCCTGGTCTAAATCAATGGTATTGTAGGAAAATGTTGAGTATCAACAAAATCATCCTGTGTAGGAATAAGATGACTAGAAGAAGTACCCTTGCCCTGGTTGCCCCTACTAGAAGAAGCACTCTTACCCTTACCCTTAAACATACCTTTTAATCCTTCCATTTTAATTATGATAATAAATAATTAAAGACAATAAAATTAAGTGCGCTAAATAAAAATATAAAATAAACAGACAATAATAATTTAATGAAGGAACGAATGTACCAAACGCCGACGTAACGTCGACGTGTAATCGAGAGATTGAAAATTGAAACTTTGCTCGATGGAAGATCCTCAAGCTAGTTGCCAACTTCACTCCCAATTCCCAAATGAATTAATAAAATTGAATATTTAGCAAACAATGTAGACTTGTAGAGAGATATATTGAGAAATTAGAGAGATTGTAGGAAGATTTGTGAGAAAGATGAAGAGAAAATGAGTTATTTATAGTTGAAAAATTGGGTTAAAGTGTAAATATAATAACTTATGGGTTAAAAATAAATATTAAGGGATAGGGGGGGTTGGGGGAGGGGGGGCCTAAAATGGCCGTTGGCCAACGGCCATAATCTAAAATGGTCGTTGGTGCAACAGCCATTTTTGCAAAGAGTGGAAAAGGGCGAGGTCGGGGTCGGGGTCGGGACGGGCTCGGGGTGGGGTCGGGTCAGGCGGGCCTGGGGCGGGCTCGGGTCTGGCGGGACGAGACATCGTCCCGTCCCGAGTTCGAGTCCCGCCCCCGTTATTTTTTTTAAGCGGGGTCTTAGCGGGACCGGGGCGGGCTCGGG
Organism: Anisodus tanguticus; assembly: GCA_034509755.1. NCBI lineage: Eukaryota > Viridiplantae > Streptophyta > Magnoliopsida > Solanales > Solanaceae > Anisodus > Anisodus tanguticus. The sequence continues at coordinate 16,437,954 of CM067546.1, read as the reverse complement.
ACGGGGTCGGGTCGGGGTCGGACCGTCCCGGCCCACTGGCCAGCCCTAGACCAAACACTAATTGGTACGTTAACTTCAATATGCACCAAAAATTGATTCTCAAAACAAGTTAATTTCAACTGCTTGGTAAACGGGCTAGTAAACTAGGCACTCTATGAAAAGATGAACAGCTACACAATCATTACCCCTTGAATTTGGACCTTAATTTTAATGAAACACTTAAACTCTGCCCAGATTCAATTACCTCCAATAAATAACTTTAAACTCATATGATTACCTCTTTTTAAGGCCACCTGACCTAGAGAGTGTAGGCACATTCTTAAAAGAGAGTGAGAAACCCAAAAAATGACTGCAATTGTATTTTTATAATTATTTTTCTTTATAAAATGTATTTTCCTATTTTTCTTGTTATTATAATTTTTTTCCTTATTCATTTTTTCTTTTATTATTTCTTCTTCTTGTTCTTCACAAATCCGTTGCCATCTCCGCCAGACCCCGTCACTTTCAATGACATCATTCCACAACTCCACCCATTTTCTTTTATTACTGTTTCAATTATTTCTTCAATCCAAAATCTTATTAAACAATTTCCCCTACATTTTTGAAGGCTTCTGCAAAACCCATTAGATCAAACAAAAAGAAATCCCCGATTCTCCAATTCCAAGCCATTATTATCCGATCTATGCTTTCATTACGCGAGCAACAAAAACAAAAATTTCAAACTTCTTCATTGCACTGATTTTGAGAGAATAATTTGGATAGTGAAACTGTGGAGATGACTCCAAGTACAATGCTAAATATTAGGTACTGAAAATTTTGTGGGGAAGTTTATTTTGTTTCTCTTTTCTCTTTCTTCAATTTTTCTTGGTCGAAGTATCAGTGGTGGGGTGGAGGGGGAGGTTAAAATAAGGAAGAATATGAGGAGAGGGATTAACTGAAGAAGTAGTAGTACGTGTGTGTGGGTATGGGGGGGGGGGGGGCTCACCGGGTGGGGAGGGGAGGGAGTGTAGGGATTTGTTGGGTTCGTAAATCAAATAGTAAGCACATCGGAAGTTTAAATTTTCTTACCTAACAATAATTCTGGCATGACTTATACGATAATCATGTTGTATGTTCGAAACATGATAATAGAAAACTTACAGGTTTTCGTACGCGTGATTCAACACTAAGATATCAACGTGATTTGTTTTCTCGATTGCAAGATCTAATTTCCAGTGTATTTCCTATTCAAGAAAGCTAGAAAATCTTGCTTTAGAAACTGAGAAGTTATTTTTGTAACACAATAATTATGGGGTATGTGTTGTATATATAGGAGTTCAGGACAAAACCTAAACAGATCTAAAACAAGAAAACCTGGGCCCATTTTAATGTTCAGTGGACCAGTCAGTGGACGGCCAAGCTCCCATTTTGGGCCAGTAATTTCTGGCCCAATTGCTTCCCTGTATTTGTCTAAGTACCCATATAATATATCCAACACATTTAATTCAATTCGACTTAATTAAATAATTTCTATCAAATAGAAATATTTCATAATTATTATAAATTAAATATCTCGATTCTTAATCGAATATTTAATATTTTCCCAATACACTCTTAGATCGATGAAACAATCACATATAGTGTGACCCTACAGGCCTTCACATATCAACATTAATCTAATTAAGGTCCATAGGAAACTCATAGACTGCGTCGTATGACGAACTCAATATGTGAAGTACGCTTACATGAATCCAACAAACTTAACCTTTATACGAAACTATAAATTCCTTTCATTTGCGACACACTCGATTAAGCTTATTTGCCAAGTGTTTATCCAAATGGCTTAATCACTTTATCTCACATTTATTAGTTGACAACTAGACCATATTCTAAATATCTCTCTTGCACTGGCCAGTGACTTTAGTCAACCTAATAACATTGAGAAGTTGAGTGTTCTCTAGAATTTCCAATCGAGGAATGAATCCTATTCTTAGCTCAACTACCACCTATATTCCAAGAATGTGATGCAGACCATATGTCGACTTATAGCATATCATCGATATCACATTCCCGATGATCATTATTAGTCGAGGCTATTTTGAGAGTTACGTTGTATCATTAATATCTTACTCTATTAATGACAACGTAAGCTAAGGGATGCACATATATGAATAATTGCAAACAATCAAACAATAATTCAATAATTGCAAATACCATAATTATTAATCTCATTAATAATCCGAATATGTTAAAGTACATTTTTGTCCCTAATGCAGATTGTTTTTAGGACATACATACTTTCAGGGAGAGCATGGGATGGTGATGTCAGAAAGCTAGAAAGAGAAAAAGTAAAAAAAATGAAAAATGAAAAGAAAATGTAATTTTAATTAAATTAACACGTGTCAAACAAAGATTGATGCATGTTTAACACCTACTTTAAAAATATGGGGTTGGACAAAAAAGGAGATAATTATAACCGTTCAAATTACTTAGAAAGGTAATAGAACCCCATAAAATTCAAGTTTCTTTCTGGGAAAAAGATCCTACTCGAGGGAGGTAAGACGTATTTTCTCGCGACACAACAATATATGTCCAAAGCCTACATGAAGTTTCCTATATTCCATCAGATACAACGTAGAGCAAGGAGTAAAAGACGTACGTACCAAAAACAGGAAGAGCAAAGCACTGGCTCATGGACCTAAGTCCAAACCCATATTTAATCCTAACACGGGCAACTTCAAAACATTCAATGAGTTACCTAAAAGCTTGCCCTCAAACTGATAAACTTGATATCTAATTTTCTTGATTTAGTGCATGTAGCATGTTTCACTTTTATGTGTTTTTAGTTTCAAAAAATTTGACAAAATACTGAGGGTAACAAAATATCCAATTAACATTCATAAAAGAGATTTAGTTATATTTAATAAGTGATCTGATTGTGTAATTTTTTTGCGAAAAAAAAGGACAAACAAAAGAAAAATCTTGTAGCATGCCATTATAAAACACCACATAAAAACATTTTAATTGGAGCAATTAAGCACTAGATCAAACTGTCTTGTACAAATTAAAGAATAGCATGCAACGGCAAATACACTAGATAATAATCAGTATAGTACTAGAGCCTAACAACAATTTCGAACCCCATCTATATTGGGCTGGCCTGGCTGGCTGGCAACCAAAGGCTACTTCAATCTAAGGCTAGCCAGTGGGTCGGGTCGGCCCGGTCCCGCCCCGACCACAACATTTTAAAAAAAATTGCGGTATCAGACTCGAACCGGGACGGGACATGGTCTCATCCCGACCCGCCCCAGTCCCGCTAGGCCCAACCCTTTTCCGCCCCGGTCCCGCTCTAAACCCCCTCTTTGCACAAATAACCGTTGCACCAACGGTCATTTTACATTTTGGCCGTTGTACAACTACCATTTTTTGCCTCCCCCCTCCCCCAACTCCCCTACCTCCTTAATATTTATTTTAAACCCATAAGTTGTTATATTTACACTTTAACCCAATTTTTCAACTATAAATACCTCATTTTCTCTTCATCTTTCTCACAAATTTTCCTACAATCTCTCAATCTATCTCTCTACAAGTCTACATTGTCTATAAAATATTGAATTTTATTTATTCATTTGGGAGTGAAGTTGGCAACTAGCTTGAGGATCTTTCATCGAGCAAAGTTTCAATTTTCAACTTCTAGATTACACGTCGACGTTACGTCGGCGTTTGGTACGTTCGTTCCTTCATTAGATTATTATTGTCTGTTTATTTTATTTAGCGCACTTAATTTCATTTACTTTAATTATTTATTAATATAATTATAATGGAAGGATTTAAACGTATGTTTACGGGCAAGGGTCAGACTTCTTCTAGTAGGGGCAATAAGGGCAATGGTCATGATTGCCAACTACCTTATAGAAAAATTCCAGAAGTACCCAGTAGGTAGAATTCTTTATACAAGCAACTACTTGTAGCTTATGACTAAAGAAAACCTATAATTTTACTTTTTAACTCTCATAATCAAAATCCAGCTGATATGATTGTAGATAGTGATTGGGGAAAAATTTCCGAACTTATTGTATTCAAGCAACAAAAGAATTTTCCGGTATATATTATCCTACTATTTCAACTATGTTGTTTTATATAGCTCTAATATTTTTACTGTTTAGTGAATATATGGATATACCAGCTTATAAGGCAACTATTAAAAAAATATTTATCAAAATAAAAAAATATTTTATTCCTATTCCCACTATTTATATTATTGGTGTTGTATTAAATCCGACTATTAAAATAGACGGTACTAAATCACTTATTGAAAATATTTATGATTGTATAGCAGTACTACCACCTCCAAGTCCCAAAAATCCCAATCAGCCACCACCTATTGAACAAACTAAAGAAGAAGTGTTGTCTAGCGTAGAAGACGAGAGCAAAAAAGTATATAGGTTTTACCAACAAGAAAGTGCTAGCAACCTACCAGCTTCCATACCATCTTCTTCTTCTCCAACACAACCTCACAAAAGACATGTTGTTTCTGCGGCCAGTATTGAAAGCCTCAGAAATAGAATGTGCGGCCATAACGCTACTAACCAAATTAGCGAGTTTGATATTTTTGTTTTGCAGGGTTCTGCACCGTACCAAGCAGTTCTTAATGAAGAAGAACGTGAAGACTTGCTGAAATACTGGAGGGGGAATGAGAAGACCTTTCCGACACATTCAATGATGGCTCGAGATGTTTTGAACATTCAACCATCATCAACGGTGTTTGAAAGCGCTTTTTCTGCCGGCAGATATCAAATAGGAGAGCACAGACACTCATTAGCAGAAGACAACTTGGAAATTGCAGTATTATTCAGAGATTGGATACGAGCGGAGCGGAGAAGGTGCGGTCAACCGGAGATCAACGAAGAAGAAGACAAAAACTACAACGAAATCTTATCCGAAGGTGGTGGAAGCGACGTGGGTCAATTTGACCAACAAATACCAAATCCAATCGAAGAACCACAAGAAATTATCAAAAAACTAGAATAGGTTTTTTTCAAAATGTAAATTTTTTAATTATAATTTTACTATGTAATTTGCAACTTTTGAACAAAACCACAAAGTTGCAATTTTGACAATTGTATTTGTATTACAAAAAAATCATATGTCTATTAAATAATATAAGAGGCCCAAAAATAGCTTTGAGATATTTTTATTACACTATTTTGTTCAATTATTGAGTTGTTTATTTATGTTAATTTTTAAATTAAGTTAAAAAAAAAAAAAACTCCCGCCCCGACCCAATTCCGACGGGACCGGGATCGGGACGGGACTTCGGCGAATCCCGCCCCGACCCGATCCCGCCAAACCCGCTCTGACTCGTCCCGGCCTGGCCCGTTGGCCACCCCTAATTCAATCTAGGAAATAGCCGAAAACTCGAGAGGATCGCCTTAAATCACCATTCAGATGGGCTTGGGAGAGGTTCAATATGATCAAACATATCTAAAGGGAAGTCATCAATGAAGCTATCTGAAGTATGGGGCTTCTAAATTTCTCTCTTCACAACATTGTCAGCACATGGTACAAGTGGGACTTGCACATTATCCAATTCAGAACCATTGAACTCATGTCCAAAAACATCTGTGAAGTTAGGCATGAGGAATTCTTGATTTTCTAATGCCAGAGCAAAGTCAGTTTGAATAGGTGAAGACTTTATTCCAAGTTTCTTCTGATCATTAGGAGTGAAGTCAAGTTGAAGTAGGTTTGGCTCAAAAGAAATTGAATTTGGATTCACTAGATCTAGCATGGGGACCAGGTTGATCTGTCAGAGTTATCAATATAGGATGATGAACAAGATTGTTGTGACTGGGATAATGACTCTTCCTATTCTGTTAATGAGCTGAAATTAGGTGCCTGAAAAAATCCAGAACAAAAGTCATGTACTCAGGCTGTACAATTCAGTGCACAATTACAAATTGTACAATTTTACTCTATTAGATTAAGATGACCTACAATAACAAATACTCATGTTAACACTCAAAACTACTTTGTGTTTAACCGAATCAAGTGGTAGCCGAAGGTGGAAATCTCAAAAAGAGCAGGCAACAGAATTCTAAGCCGATAACCGAACTGACTCGTAGCTGAATCTATTAGTCCTAGCCCTCAGCTAGAAAAGCTTCATCAGCTATCTCAGTAACCTGGCCGAATCATAATTCCAAGGAATAAGTGGGACCCACACATATTTGCACACCTCAAAGACCAAGTCAAAGAAACTTCTAGACCCCAAAAAATAGAAACAAACCATCAACAACAAGAAGGAAGTGTCGTCGGTCGTGCAAGAGGAAAACAAGGAGCAAAAATTGGCACCACCTCCTCATAGGGGGATCACGTTTTATTTCCTATAGTATAAATGTAGGATCACTTGTACAGAATAAGAACAACACAATCAATCAAAAAACTAATTTTTTACATATTTTTATTCTATCTTTATCGCCTTTATTGCACTCTAGATGTATTTATATTTCTTACTACTTAGTTTACTCAATCACCATCCTAACACTTTCTGGAGTAGTTGGGGAACCCATTGCTGGAAGTTAGAGTTCTTCTTCCAGCCCATTTTGCTTAGTTAAGGAATAAATTTGTCATCCGATAAAACGACAAACATTTTGGATGGGAACAACTTTGGCATGCCAGTAGGACCATAGGTGATCTCATAGCGAAGTTTGATTCTCCAGGTCAGGATCACGCTTGGCGTATGCGCCTAAGGTCTGGTAAGGAAATGAACCCAGAGTCCAGTCTACACCCTAAACAGAATCCTCCCAGAAGGATCAACGATCCACCACTTTCTTCGGGTATGCCTACATCGATTGATACCCCTCCACTTTCTCCAATAACCCAAGTTGTGGGTGAACTTAGTCAACCTGAAGGTCCAACTGTCATGACCACGCCGTTCGTTAGACAACAGATTGACATAGGCATCCATGACATTGTGTACCAGGTTTCCAAATAGTTGGCTGACATTGTCAAGCCAATGATGCATAATGAGGTTCAGTAGGTGAGGGAACTAGAAGACAATTGACTGCATCCAGGAAAAGGTTTGGTTAGTTCTGCCATCCCTCTGACGAGTGGTGTTGTGCAACATGCAACTGTGACTCCAGGTGTTGTTTCTCAGCCGAATGTGTATCAGTCAGTACCTACTTAGGTACAGCCGATAGCACACCTACGAGCATAAGCCTAGTCACTTGGTAACTAGTCTACTATATGGTTGCCACCAAACGCTAGGGGGCAAACTGTGCCACTCGACCAAGCAAATCTATAGTATGGACAGATCAATATGGCTTGGATACCAGTTCAGGCATCCAGACACCTTGGTTTGTCACCCGTTATGTCATACGCTCATACAAATAGCCCTACGGTATAGGCGACCAATGTTGGCCAGCCGATGACCCCTGGCTATGACCCTGCTAGGCTATCTGGTGACACTGTCTACAGCGGGACACCATTCCAGCAGTCACAGCCGGCACCCAATCCATACCATCCAAGAAGTGCAAACTATCTAAGAATGGCTGATGTCCGGGGAGAGCAGATATGGAGCACTCTAGGGGACTTTACAGCTGATGAACCCTAAAACTATCGCAAATACCATGAAGAGGTTCTTTGGCATCCAACTGAAACCCTTGGACATGTCTGTTTATAGGAAGCCCTACCATGATTAGGTAGATCGAGTAGTACCATTGCCAAGAGGTTTCAAACGCCTAATTTTGCCACCTTCTCGGGTGATGACGACAAATCTACCATTGAGCAAATCGGCAGATTTACCACCCAATAAGGCGAAGTTAGCCAGAATGAATATCATACGCTGCAGTTATTCCCTATTTCTCTAACCGAAATAGCATTTGCCTAGTACTCATCCTTGACCTCCGACTCCGTACAGAGCTGGGTTGATATGAAGCGTTATTTCCATAATAGATTTTACTGGCCCCAACCCCAGGTCACTATAACCGACCTGACGAATCTCAAGCAACAGGTCGATGAGTCGGCTACCGATTATATCGAAAGAGTCAGAAGAAAGGTTGGGAAATGCACTGTACACTTCACTGAATCAGAATTCGTCCACATGATAATAAAAAACATGCACCCTCAGCTAAAGGAGAAATTAGTGGGACAATCCTGCTCTGACTTAAGCCAGTTAAAACTTCAATTCACCAAACCAAGGTTCATCTCGTGTAGTCATTGTGGACTCGTACAAGGATATTGAGTAGACGGTTGATGTATCAGACTCGACCCTATCTTTCGTAGCATGCATTCCCATCCGTGTCGCAACTGATTCGGTAAGCTACGTGTCCGGTGCACGGACCAAGAAGGCTAGCCAAATAGAGCAGTATATCTAGGAGAAGGAGAAAAAAGAGCTAACTGAAACTGAGGTTCCCATTTGGTATCCATTATTAAGGTAGATGAGTCTGACTCAGAGTCATCCGATTACACGGCAGACGCAATGGTAGCCGAGATTGTCAAGGATAAGGTTTACTTTTGCCTATCCTTGAAAGCTACGAAGGGGAAGGAGACGAGTTCAACTGATGACAGGGTCGATTACTCATTTGACATTACAAAGGCAAATCAGATATATCTTCCTAAAGATAAACTAAAGTTGGCCAGTGGGCCGAGTCGGCCTGGTCCTGCCCCTACCCCGACATTCTAATTTTTTTTATGGTATCGGGACTCGAATTGGGGTGGGACATGGTCTCGTCCCGAACCATCCCTACCCGCCCTAGTCCCGCCAGGCCTGACCTAGTCCCGATCCCTCCCTTGCCCTAAACTCCCTCTTTGCACAAATAGTCATTGCACCACGACCATTTTACAGTTTGGCCGTTGTGCAATGACCATTTTTAGGCTCCCCCCTTCCCCTACCCCCTTAATATTTATTTTTAACCCATAAGTTATTATATTTACACTTTAACCCAATTTCCCAACTATAAGTACCTCATTTTCTCTTCACCTTTCTCACAATCTTCATATAATCTCTCAATCTATCCCTCTACAAGTCAACATTGTCTACTAAATATTGAATTTTATTTATTCATTTGGGAGTGAAGTTGGCAACTAGCTTGAGGATCTTCCATCGAGCAAAGTTTCAATTTTCAACCTCTCGATTACGCGTCGACGTTACGTCGGCGTTTGGTACATTCGTTCATTCATTAAATTATTATTGTCTGTTTATTTTATTTAACGCACTTAATTTCATTTACTTTAATTATTTATTAGTATAATTATAATGGAAGGATTTAAACGTATGCTTACGGGTAAGGGTCAGGCTTCTTCTAGTAGGGGCAATAAGGGCAAAGGTACTTCTTCTAGTCATCCTATTTCTAGACAGAATCCTATTCCTACACATGATGATTTTGTTGATACCGAACAATTTCCTACAATACCATTAGATTTAGATGAGGCACTATTTTCTGGAACTCAAGAAGACTTTAATTTAGACGATTATCTAAATGATACACCCACTAATATAGATGACAACACACCCACTAATGCACCTTCAATTGAAATGCCTCCTATTCTTTCTAGTATGAGACGAGGTCCAACAAAACGACCATTAAAATCAGATGCATGGACATTTTTGATAGGGACGTAGAGAATCAAGTAGCTAGATGTAAAATTTGTAAATATGTTTTAAAATTTAAAAATGGAAAAGGTCACGGTGGGACGGGAGGTTTAATGAGACACGTAGCAAGGGCTCATCCAGCTAGGAATGCCCAATACGAGGCTTCATAACCGGGTGCGCAAATGCCCGCTCCATCGAGACAAGGTTCACATACTGTCCCGGACCAAGTACATGGTCAGATTAACCCCACGATGGGGGGAATTGTAGGCCATAATTACAATAAACATAGAGATAGGGAAGCAATAACAAAATTAGTTGTTGTGAAGGGTTTGTCCTTTTCATTTCCTTCATCTCTTGGTTTTTATTCATTACATTAGAGAAATGTATAATCCTGCTTTTAACTGTTTTCCTAGATCAATTGTTAAGAGGGATGTATTTAAATTTGCACATGAATATCAACATTATTTACGTTATTCATTATTTCATTTTAATGGCAAAGTGGCTATCACTTTTGATATAGGCCGTAGTACTAACGACCATGATTATTTAATGGTAACCTGTCATTGGATAGATTATAAATGGTATATGCAAAAACGTATCTTACCGTATAGATATATAGATGATAGGCACACTGGTACTTTTATTGCAGAAAATATTTATCAAGTGTGCGATTATTACTGAATAACTGATAAAATTATGACTATTACATTAGATAACGCTTCTTCTAACAATTATGCTATTACAATTTTAAAAAATAGTTTAACTCCATCTTTTCCAGATCATTTTCATATAAAATGTGCGTGCCATATATATAACTTAGTTGTAAAGGATGGTCTATTACTTTTTGAAGACATTCTTAGTAAAATACAATTTGCTATAAACTTTATTTTTAAAAATAATAGAATACAATGAAAAAAAGAAAATAAAAAACTTGTCACGATTGCCAACTACCTTATAGAAAAATTCCAGAAGAAGTACCCACTAGGTGGAATTATTTATACGAGCAACTACTTGTTGCTTATGACTATAGAAAACCTATAACTTTATTTTTTAACTCTCATAATCAAAATCCAGCTGATATGGTTGTAGATAGCGATTGGGGAATAATTTCCGAACTTATTGTATTCAAGCAACAAAAGATTTTTCCGGTATATATTATCCTACTATTTCAACTATGTTGTTTTATATAACTCTAATATTTTTACTGCTTAATGAATATATGGATAAACCAGCTTATAAGGCAGCTATTAAAAAATGTTTATCAAAATAAAAAATATTTTTTTCCTAATCCCACTATTCATATTATTGGTGTTGTATTAAATCCGACTATTAAAATAGACGGTACTAAATCACTTATTGAAACTATTTATGATTGAATAGTAGTACTACCACTTCCAAGTCCCAAAAATCCCAATCAGCCACCACCTATTGAACAAACTATAGAATATGTGTTGTCTAGCGTAGAAGACGAAAATGCTTTTTCTGGCTGCAGATATCAAATAGGAGAGCACAGACACTCATTAGCCGGAGAAAGCTTGGAGATTGCAGTATTATTCAGAGATTGGATACGAGTGGAGCGGAGAAGGTGCAGTCAATCGGAGATCAACGAAGAAGAAGACGAAAACTACAACAAAATCTTATCTGAAGGTGGTGGAGGCGACGTGGAGCAATTTGACCAACAAATATCAATTTCATCCGAAGAACCACAAGAAATTATCAAGAAACTAGAACAAGTTTGTTTCAAAATGTAATTTTTTTAATTGCAATTTTACTATGTAATTGACAACTTTTGAACAACACCACAAAGTTACAATTTTGCCAATTGTATTTGTATTACAAAAAAATCATATGTCTATTAAATAATATAAGAGGCACAATAACAACCTTGGGATATTTTTATTACACTATTTTGTTCAATTATTGAGTTGTTTATATATGTTATTTTTTAAATTAAGTGCAAAAAAAACCCACGACCTGATCCCAACTCGCCCCGATCCCGATTCCGACGGGACCGGGATCGGGATGGGACTTCGGCGAATCCTGCCTTTCCCGCCCCTCCCCATGTCCTGCCCCGACCCGATCCTGCCAAACCCGCCCCCACTCGTCCTGGCCCGTCCCGTTGGCCACCCCTAAGATAAACAGATTTGACTGCTTGATGGCCATATGTTTCCGTCTGCCGAAGAACTCAAGGATAAGAAGTATTGTAAGTGACACAATTCATATAGCCACGCTACTTCTAATTGTATGGTCTTCAAGAAGGCAATACAAAAGGGCATCAAGGAGGGAAGGTTCAATCTAGCCGATAAAAGCATAGCGGAAATGTCTGTTGATACTGACCCTTCCTCGCAGTATCGATGTTTATGGTATCCTTTGCCAAGCCGGATCAATCAAAGGATGTCAAGGGGAGACAGTCGATCAAAACCATATGGGTCCCAAAGAAGTCCACCGGTAAAGAGGGGGTCACCAAGACCTTTGTGTTTGATCGACTAGGTAGCCTACGTGACATCTATGAGGACACAAACATGCAGCCATCTAGAAGAAGTTTTTGTGGCCGCCCTTATAAATTGGAGAACATTGCTTGAGAATCACAAATAGTACCCGATATTCAAAGGGGACCCATCAGACCTCAGGCGCAGGCTTGCGGGGAAAACATGGCTGCTAGTCTATGAGAAGCCGAGCGTGCCCCAGATAGGTGAGGAACCACTACCCCTGGCTAAAAATAGGGTGGCTGAGTTCAATGTGAAGGAAGGCATTTATTCCTTGCGTATCACAGTGAGGGATGAAGGTCAGCTGAGACCCCGGAGGATGATTAAGCTAACCGCCAATATAGAGGAAGAAAATTGGTTCGTCAATCAAGCTTCTAGAAAGAAAGAGGCACTGTCAGGTGTCATATCTAGGACGCAAAAAATAAGGATACAGCGTGCCAAAGCCTTGCGCAAATGAAGCTAACGTTGCACATGATATCCAGCGCTGAGGCAGCCAATAAGCAGGAAATTCCTAAGTCTGCCGTAGCTGAGGCTATCGAGCGGGCATTCGACTCAAAATCTTCAGAGACAGTGCCACATAAAGGAGAAGCTTTGGACCAACCAGAACTGAATATACAGTCGGATGACAACCCAATAGAGGAACCTCGACGGGAGACTAATATTCTAAAGAAATCCCTAGCCGAGATGGTTCCATAGGTCGCACGAAGGATCCAGGCATTAGAACCCCAACCAGTTCCTATATGCCATTAGGAGATGGAAGATATTAACTTCTCTTCAACCGAATTGGATGAGGTAGGAGACTCCATCCTTGATTTATTCAAGCATGATTCAGTCGATGAGATTTGGACAACCATTGAAATGGTCAGCCTGATTCCATGTGTATTCTGGGTCGACCGCTCTAAGTTGGATAGTCTAGAAGGTGATGTGTATGTGGAAGACACTGAATGGGTGATATAAGCCGTTACCACAACTAGGGACACTTTGAGCACTGTATTTGGTGCACCTACGAAAGTGATGGTTAAACAGCTCAAACCCCTCTATCTTAAGGCTTACATTAACGACAAATCTCTCAGTTGAGTGTTCGTCGATAATGGGGTTGTGATGAATGTTATGCCGCTGCTTACTTTGAAAAGTCTCAACAAAACCAGGGAGGATCTCATCCTAACTAACATGAAAATGGCTAGCTTTATGAGAGTGGCCTTTGAAGCTTTGGGGATCTTAGTAGCAGAAATCACCGTAGGTCCTAAGACGGTCAGATCTACCTTCTTTGTGATAGATGGCAAGCCTTCATACGCCATCCTGTTGGGCAAAGACTGGATTCACACCAGCTGATGCCTTCCTTACACCATGCATCAAAAGCTCATTTTCTGAGAAGGAGACAAGATAGAAATTGTCCCAGCCGATGATAACCCATTTCAAGCAGAGGTTAAGAACTTGGAGGCTGTATTATATTCACCCTATGTGGCTCTCATAGCCGTCGCAGAGCAATACAAAGAAGGATCTTGGGAATACTGCAATCTTACTTCACGAGGTTTTAAAATAAAATAATTAGCTGAACCACGACTTACCTTGGAAGAGTTAAATGATTGAGGAGACCCAAATCATACTTGATCTGTGGCATCGGCTGACTACTCTAAGTTCTGAAGCCAGGATAGTTGAGACATCACAGGTAGGGGACTATGACAGAGAACCAACACTGGCAGCCGATGACATTGAGTTGCCGATGGAACTTGAATCACCTATAAGAAGGGCTATGCCTAGTTTTGAATCTCAAGATACATTGGAAGATATCAACTTGGGTATTGTGGAAGTCCCTCGGCTAACACATATTAGTAGCTTGCTGAAGGAGGAGGATAAACAAAGCATAACGGCTATTCTACTACAGTATAAGGATTGGTTCGCATGGGATTATCATGAGATGCCTGGGTTGGCACGTACTTTGGTAGAGCATAGATTGCCAATTAAGGAGGGTTTCACATCTCATAAACAACCGCCCAAGAGATATCACCCTCAGCTAATGCCTCGAATTAAATCTAAGATTGAACGACTGCTGAAGGCCGGGTTTATCAGAACGATTAGGTATGTGGAATGGTTGGAAAATATTGTGCCAGTCAAGACGAATAATGGCAAGGTTCGGGTATGTATTGATTATAGGAACCTAAATCTAGCCACTCCCAAAGATGAATACGTCATGCCCATAGCCGATATGCTAGTCGATTCAGCAGTCGCTAACGGTGTGTTGATGGATACTCTGGCTATAATCAGATAGAAGTAGCTGAGGAGGATACTCACAAGACTGCTTTTAGGTGTCCAAGAGCCTTGGGCATTTACGAGTGAAAAGTTATGCCATTCGGTCTGAAGAATGCTGGTGCTACTTATCAGAGGGCAATGAACACCATCTTCTATGATTTGATCAACAAGACTGTGGAGGTCTACATTGATGATGTGGTGGTGAGGTCTAAGGACTTCAAAGATCATTTAGCCGATCTGCAACAAGCACTAAAAAAATGAGAATTCATAATCTTAAAATGAATCCATCCAAGTGCATGTTTGGAGTATCGGCTGGCAACTTCCTTGGCTTTTTGGTACATAAGAAAGGTATTGAGATAGACCAGAACAAAGCCCGGGCAGTAATGGAGTCGACACCACCCAGAACAAAGAAGGAGTTACAAAGCTTGCTAGGGAAGATCAACTTCCTAAGGCGGTTCATATCTAATTCAGCTGACAAAATGAAGGCTTTCTCACCATTGCTTAGGCTTAAAGGGTCAGAAAAGCTAGTATGGGCCCTAGAACAGCAAGAAGCATTTGACCAAATTAAAAAGGCCTTAGCGACTCGTCCCGTGCTGGTGCCTCCCATATTAGGGAAACCGTTGAAATTGTACATCTCAACTGCATATTTGTCTATCGGCTGCCTGTTAGCACAAGATGCCGATGATGGAACCGAAAGGCAGTTAACTACCTTAGCCGAATGCTCAATGAAGCTGAAACTAGACATACCCCTATAGAGAAACTTTGTTTATCCTTATTCTATGCTTGTACAAAACTTGAACATTATCTAATGCCAGATATGGTTCACATTTTTTGCAAGATTGACATCGTCCGGTACTTATTGAATAGACATGTTTTGCAAGGACGACTAATGAAATTGGCAATCAAGCTCACTGCGCTTTCTCTCGAGTATAAGCCACTCATGGCTGTCAAAGGTTAGGCTGTAGCCAATTTCTTGGTAGACCACCCTTTTGTAGATGTGGAGGACCCATGCGCTCCCTATACCGTATGTGTGAACGTCATCCCTTGGACGCTAACTTTTGATGGGTCAAGAACCTAGAAGGGGGTCGGAGCCGGAATAACGATAAACGATCCTACAGATAAAACATGGAGGTTCTCTTATCGGTTAGATTTTGACTTGACAAATAACCAAGCTGAATATGATGCTCTCATCATAGGACTCAAACTCCTAGTTTCTGTGAAAGCAAAGTGCATCAAGATTCATGGAGACTCTTAGTTAGTTATCAAGCAGCTGGCTGGAGAATATGACTGCAAAGATCCAAATTTGTTAGCCCGTTATGAAATGGCTAGCAGGTTACTTAGTAGGTTCACATCATCTACGTTAAGTTATATTCCCACGGGCATGAATGTTGAGGCTAACGACTTAGCACAAGAAGCTTCTGGCTTTAGGAAGTCTCTACTCACTCTAGAGTATAATAATCTGCCAGCCGAAGTGTTAGCCATAGACAAGATCGACTCATGGAAGCATGTGTTAATCGGCTACTTAAAAGATCCTTCCACTTGCAAGGACTTTAAGGTTAAGAGGAGAGCCTTGAAGTATGTGTTCATTGATGATGATATTTACAAAAGGAGCGTAAATGAGGTGCTACTCAAATGTATTGATAAGGCAGAGACCTTAAGAGTCATGGGAGAAGTTCATGAAGGAATCTATGGATCACACAGAGCCGGGCCAACAATGAAGTGGTTGATTTATCGCCATGGCTATTATTGGCCTATCATCACGGCCGATTGCTTTCAATACGCAAAAGGTTTTGAAGAGTGTCAGAGACATAGACCAATCCAACAGGTACCAGCCGAGGTGTTGCACCAGATCATGAAGCCCTGGCCATTTAGAGGATGGGCTATAGACCTCATCAGCAAGATTCATCCACAATCGGCTAAAGGTCATAATTTTATTATTGTGGCTATCAATTACTTCACAAAATGGGTAGAGGCACAGCTGATAAAGAGGGTTCATCAGACATATGTCATTCAGTTTATCTAACACCAGATCATATAGAGATATGGTATTCCTGAGACGATTACAACCAATCAAGGGACGGTGTTCATTGGTTCTAAGGTGGCAGCCTTTGTTGAGAAGTTTGGGATCAAGATGATCACATCTTTGCCTTATTATGCACAAACAAATAGACAAGCTGAGGCAGCTAACAAGCTTATTGTGGAAATAATTAGTAAAATGTGAAGGATAGACCGGCAGTGTGGCATCTCATTTTGGATGAAGCTATTTGGGCAATCAGAAACTCTAAGTCTACTGCTACGGGGACAACACCTTATCGGCTAACCTATGGCCAAGATGTAGTATTACCCCTGGAAATTAATGTTAAGTCATTACGGGTGGCCAAACATAATTCTTTAAGCTTGGAAGAATATCAGCATGTCATGCTAATAGAGTTAGATCAACTAGATGAAGATCGACTGATGGACCTGGAAAGAATCAAAACCGATAAATGGAAAATGTCTAAAGCATACAACAAGCATGTTAAGCCCAAGAGGTTTGCCGAAGGAGACATGGTTTGGAAAACCGTATTGCCGCTTGGAATGAAAAATCATAAATTCGGCAAATGGTCGCCAAATTGGGAAGAACCATTCCCAGTAAGCCAATGGATTGCTGGCAGTGGTATCGACCTATCAACAAGCATGATTAAGAGTTTGACAGAAACGTAAACGACAAGTACTTAAAAAAGTATTACCCTTCGATTTGAGGTATGTATGAGTAAGCAACAGTGACAGACCAACTGCCTAGCCACACAAAAGAAACTAATTCCCTTCAATTTGGGGAATACATAAATGTGTGATAGCCACAGGCCGGCGGCCTGGTCACAGTCACATAAAAAGGCGAAAAGTACTTTCCTTCAATTTGGGGAATGCAGGAGTAAACAACAACCACAGACCGGCTGCCTGGTCACAAAAACAGACCCTTCGATTTGGGGTCAATAAAACTAGGAAGGCAAGTTGGTTGACATGTCACCAGCTAGGGGTTACGTTACATCATCAGTCATAGGGGTCTCAGAAATAGTCGAATCTACCGCTGCTTGGTCACCCTGGATAGCCGCAATCTCTTTGTCATCCTCAGCCGCACCAACGGCTACTACCTTATCTGCTCCTACTTCTTCAGGAAACTCCCTTTCAACATCCAACAAAGTCTCAGCCACCACCATTGATGGGATCTCAGAAAAAGTTTGAATGTCGGCAGCTAGAATGTCTTTTGGCTGTTGTTCGGCTGCTGGAATTACTTCTTGAGTAACTGAAGCAGCGACGCCTTCGAACTACAAGTCCATAAGGATGTCGCCTAACTACTGAGCAACATGATCAACCGGCAAAGGAGTAGCCATAACTGAAGAATGAGTTCCCTCGGATGCTACTTCAGAAAAACTAGCAGGGAGTGTTGGCGTTGCTCGAGTAAGTCTATTTTTCCACACAGTCCACTCATTCTCTAGTTGGGCCAGCCATTCACTGCCCACTTTCTGATCCAATTCCCAGACTACCTGTTGGTTACCGAGTTCCCAGATCTTGTTATCCAAATGAAAGCCCTGTCGAAACAAAGAAGAGCGGGAAGAATCTTGGGCCTTAATAGTCGACTCCAAGGCGCCTATGGCTGGAGTAATAACCTTTATTTCCGCTTGGATCCTCTCCAAATCAGCTCACAGTGTTGACAGATGCTCCTGCAATTCATTTCTTTGGCTGATATTCTACTGCCTTTCTGCATTTACCTCATTGAAAGAAGTCTGAATGTGTTTCTTCTCTTGCCGAAGAGACCCCAAGTGTTGCAGAGCAGCGACCACCTCATCATGACTATCTTTGGCCTTTTTGTGTAAAGCTAATAGGTCATTTAGAGACAACGCCATGTCATTATAGGCGGTTGCCAAAACTGGAGAATCCTTTGTTTCTTTTGAAAATCTGAACAGAGAAGCCCTCAAAGCATGAAACTCTTCTTTGATGGTCGAAATCCCCTTGGAAAGAGACTCCCCAACTTGCTCCCGATGAATGCCAACAGGCAAAGATGGTGCAGGTGAAATATTGGCTAATCTAAAATATTACAGAAGCACGTCTTCAGGGATGATCTCGACTGGCACTTCTGAGTTATGGGCCGGATTAGCTTCAGTCGGGGGATTATCTCCAGCCATCTCCTATACGAAAAGGGCAGGTTCAGAATAGAGGTAAGGGTTTGGAAATGGTGAAGGACCAAGCATAAGAGAAAGGATATACCTCTATGGCTGCATCAGTATGAAAATCTTCGGATGCCTCGATAGGTGAAATTTTAGCCTTGGGGACAGCCGATAGTGGATCCTGCGTATGCGTAGGAGCATGAGCCAAAGAGAATGATCCAATATGAAGAGGGGAACCAAACACTGTCTGCGATCGTTTGCGTCTTATGATTTGTGGTCCCTAAGGGGCAAACAGAAAACATGAATACTGAAAGATAGCCGATAGAGAGGTATTTAAGCTAGACAAGTGATATACCTCAATTTCCTCCTCTTCCTCGGCTGAAGCAGGAACTCTGGTTCTATGGGGACCTTCCTCACTATGATCTCGGATGACAACCCCTCTACTTCATCTGGGTTGCTTGGAAATAAATTTCTTGGTTGACGGGGATTCATTGTTGGAAGTGGTCTCTAAATCGACAAACATTGGGGGGGATTGAGTTGCTGAAAGACACATGAAAGATGTTAGCAAAAAATTCACAAGATTAATCTGGCCGACACATATGTAGAAAATAATTTACCTTTTCTCTTCGTTTGCCGCAACCTGACGGAAGACCTTGTGCCAGCAGGTCTAACCGATTTAAAGGGAGCAGTTTTCAAAGGGGCCTCTTTCACCTGCGATTAGAAGTTTCTTGGGTCTTTTTCTTCTTTGACAAGACCAGACGATCACAATAGACATCTAAAGAAGACTGGAAGAATTTCTTCTTGGCCGTTTTCCACCATTATTCAAAAGCAACAGTAGTGTTTGCTCTCAGGGGGAAATGACTGCCATTTAAATAGAGCGAGCCTCTTAAGATTGTGATTGGCTATCTTCCTCGCCTGTTTTGCATCAAGAATACAGCGTTGGGTTAAACAAATAATACTGTGGTAGGGCTATGGTACGTGCTGAGTGAGACCAAATTGCCTTGCCAAAAAGTTCGGCTGATAAGGCTCCGTGGTCAACTTATTGTTCCTAGAGGTGGGCTTCAAGCCACCCAACAGAACCCTAGCCGTTAGAATACGCCCCCATGTGAGGGCCATAGTTTTCCGCTGAGAGAACGTAAGGTCGTCATCGGCTACTAGACGGACCCAATCAGGGGTGGTCCATCTCTCAAGGACCGGTTGCCAATCTGTATAATGGTCCCGAGACAGACCATGTAGGGTGGAGACTGCAGTAAAAACATCCTGGGATACTAAGGGTATTTTCCGAAGAGCATTGGCTAGCACCAGTGGGTTTAATGGAAAATGGCGGTCATCAAAACCATCAGGAATAAACTCTGGGAAATATAGGGTGATCCACAGCTGAAGGAACCACAGGGTCCGACTAAGGTATCCAGATTTTTGTAGTCCCTTAACCTTGTTTGGGCATCGCCAAGAGCTATATAAAGATAAGTCAGGAAGATATATGCCCAACTGACATCTTCCCCCGAAATGGCTAGCACCGCATAAATTTCCAGTTTCTTTACGACTGCACAAGATCTTGTGCAGACAAAGTATTGGCTGAACAAAAAAAACTGGAAAGCATAATGCTCAGCATCGTCGACTTAGAGAGGCTATACTCGGCTGTTGTTGTCCATAAAGTGGCCATAGCCGGAAGAATTCCTTGAAACCTTGATGCATAAATCGACAACATCTATTTCGCCTAAGACAGGTACTTCGTCTCTCAGTATCGGAAGGCGAAGTATCGCCGTCACATCGAGTAGTGTGAGGGTTATCATCCCCCAAGGGAAAACAAATGTGTTGGCAGTGGTCGACCAATAACCAAGGAAAGCGTATACGAGACCAATGTTATAGGGGAGGTCAAACTCCGACAACGCAATGGCGTCATAAAGACCCACGCGTCTCCATTCGGCCTTTCTGGCCGACTTCACTCGTTCCAACCAACCAGAATAGTTTGCAATCTTGGTCGGCCAGGTACGCAGGCTAGCCAGACAACGATCATTAGTGAACCAATCACATGTGATAGAAAGGTCATAGTTTGCCGGGCTAAGATGCCGAGAAAGAAGAAGGTCACCCTATTCAGATGTACCATAAGGGGTAAGAACCAACTGTTCATCGATGAAGGCAAAGGTACGGGTTAGGTCACCAATATTTAAATCGACGCTATCTGATCTCTGAGATGGAGAGGAAGATGAAGACATGGTTTTCTGATTAAGGAATAGGTTTCTTTAGAGGAGAAAAGGAATTTGGGAATGACTGAAGAAGTATATGAGAAACCCCTAGGGGAACATCTCTCCTAAATCTTTTTTCTTTTAGAGATGTGGCTAACACGTGTCTGGGCTACTCTCTTTCAAACATGTGGCTGAAATACAATGGAATTTATTTGTGTTAGCCGAGATGCCTCGGTTAAAAGGAATTCAGAGAAATTCATCATTGAGCGCATTTAGGGCAAAAGTGATTGAAATGACACTTGCGGCTGCCACATGAAACGACGACTATTTTTTAATACATCAACTCAACAACTGCACTCTAGTTAATGTAGGGGGCAATTGTTAACACTCAAAAATAGTTTTAGTGTTTAGCCCAAGGTGGAAATCTCAAAATGAGCAGGCAACAAAATTCTAAGCCGATAACCAAACTGACTCGTAGCCGAACTATTAGTCCTAGCCCTCGACTAGAAAAGCTCCATTGGCTATCTCGATAACCTGGCCGAACCATAATTTCAAGGAATGACTAGGACCCACACATATTTGGACGCTTCAAAGACCAAGTCAAAGCACCTTCTAGACCCAAGAAACAGAAACAAACCATCAACAGCTAGAAGGACGTGTCGTCGGTCGTGCAAGAGGAAAACAAGGAGCAAAAATCGGCACCACCTCCTCATAGTTGGCTAGTGGATTTAGTGGGTAATTTAGTGGCTAACATATGAGGTTCACGTCTTATTTCTTGTAGTATAAATGTAGAATCACTTGTACAGAATATGAACAACACAATCAATCAAAAATCTAATTTTTTTACATATTTTCATTCTATCTTTATCGCCTTTATTGCACTCTAGTTGTGTTTATGTTTCTTACCACTTAGTTTACTTAATCACCATCCTAACGCTTTCTGGAGTAGTTGGGGAACCCATTGTTGGAAGTTAGAGTTCCGCTTCCGGTCCAAATCGCTTAGTTAAGGAATCAATTTGTCATCCGATTTCGTCAGCCGATAAAACGGCAAACATTTCGGACGGGAACAACTCCAACAGTATATAGTAGGACAAAAATATACGACATTACCGAAAGTGAGGTATTTCTTTTATATTATGCTCACCTTGGAATACGGAAGAGATCTCTTTAATTAACATATATAGTAGTACATTTTAACAAGATAGGGAGAAACAATTAGTTCAGAACTTACAAAATGGCAGAAAATGAGAACTGTTCTTTAGTCAATATAACATGTTGCAAACATGCATGATCAATTTTATTTCATTACACGTCTAAGAATATAACGAAAACCAAGACTCCCTTTGTTTTAAAATGGTCGAACATTTTGTCAAATATGTCATACCACCAAAAAGACAAGCAAAAGATCCAAGAATACTACAGGGACGATATGACACAGACAAATCGGGAAATGGTACAAATTACATGGAATAATATCGACTGAATGGAATTTCGAGTTACCTCAACTGGGGAAGATTCTTGAAAAGCAGAAGTTTGACTGCTATTGTTGTTATTATGGGGCTTGTCAGACTGTGGTGCTGATGTTCGCAAAATCCTAGCCAACCTCTTCTGTCGACTACTCCAAAAATTCTTGACATCATTGTCAGTTCTCCCTGGCAAATATGTAGCAATTCTTGCCCATTTGTTCCCAAATTGTCCTTGTAGTTCAATCACTGTCCTTTCCTCCTCTGCCGAAAATTTCACTCCACTTTTTCACCAAAATATAATGTAAAGTTAAAAATAAATAAAAAAGAGTTATCACCAACTTCTCATCAACTACAATTCCACTTCGTCTAAAAGCATACTCAATAAGTATATAAAAACTCATCAATCATGTATTGAAAAATCTCACACTACAGAAAAATATATGTACCGATCGTTAATCTACCCTACCTAACATGCACTAAATAGAATTTAATAATTTATCACTAATCTGTTGTTAAATTAGATTAACGATGGACATAATTTTTATTCTTTTTGTAATGTCACCATTAGATGTTTTTAAGTGAATTTGCAGGAAAAAAAAGAATTTATAAACTATAACTCTTCAAAAAAGGAATATAAGTACTAGTTAAAAGAACAAGATCTACCATGAAAATGCTTCAACATATAACAAAATCCCATGAAAGTTCACAAAATTTTTAACACTAGCAAAAAATAGAAGCAAAAACCAAACCCCAAATATCTCTCTTAAACTATATTAAAGGCAATGTAACAAGTAATCAAACCCTATCTTCCCGAATTTAGACGTGATTAATTCTAGACTTAAAAAATGTAATTTCTGAAATACATATTTAGTCCTACAAATACTTAATTTTCACATATATAGTAAAGTTGACAGAAACCATAAGTTACGTTGATCCAAGAAAAGTCTAGTGGCAAGTAATTTACCAAAAAAAATGTAGTTAGGGTCTAGTTAAAGGAACAAGATCCACCATGAAAATGCTTCAACATATAACAAAAATCCCATAAAAGTTCCGTATATTTTTAATTCTAAGATGAAAGAGAATAAGCAAAAACCCAACCCCAAAAACCTCTCTTAAACTACATTAAAGGCAATGCAACAAGTCACCAACCCTATCTGCCCATTATATTGACAAATCAAGAATTTAGACTAAGTGGTTCTAGTTCTGAAGTATACATTTAATTGGCAGTAATTTACCAAAAATGTAGTTAGGAGTGTAGTAATTTACTTCTTTAAGTAGGGTCTAAATTTATTGACCCAACGACAACGACAAGATTTTCCAGTACGTTGCAAAAGGCCTTTGGATCGAATGGAGCTCCAATCTCTTGGACATATGGTAAGAATAATGAAATATTTTCCTCATCATTGCATTCCATAAGAGGTGGTACATATACCAATATTATAAGTATAAATTAAGGTAAAGAATAAGACAAGATATGCTAAAATCAAGTCTTCTAATATATTCTAATTATTATAATTATCCCTACCATATACATAAGATATTACATTTATTACAATAATCATAATTAATGATTTAATATTATTAATTAAGATTATGATTCTATCACTCCCCCGCAGTCGAAGCGGGAGGGAGACGAATGCCGAGACTGTCCCGAAAATCTTCAAAAAGTATCAGCGGAAGACCTTTAGTGAAGATATCCGCAATCTGGTAGCGCGATGGAACATGTAAGACACGCACTTGTCCGCGAGCCACATTTTCACGAACGAAGTGAATATCTAGCTCGATATGTTTAGTGCGTTGATGACTCACTGAATTTTCTGAGAGATAGATAGCACTAATTTTATCACAATATACCAATGTGGCTTTCGGAACTGGACAATAGAGTTCTAGGAGCAGATTCTGAAGCCAGCATGATTCTGACACTACATGGGCGACCCCTCGGTATTCTGCTTCAGCACTAGAGCGAGACAGTGTGGCTTGCCTTTTAGATGACCAAGAAACCAAATTATCGCCACGGAAAATGCCATAACCAGATGTAGAGCGTCTGGTGTCAGGACATCCACCCCAGTCTGCATCTGTGTAGGACACAAGGGTAGACGTCGATGATGGGTATAAATGCAACCCATAATCTAGAGTTCCCTAAATATATCTCACAATCCGTTTGAGTGCATGCATATGATCATCCATTAGATTATGCATGAAGAGACATATTTGCTGCACATCATAAGAAATATCCGGCCTGGTGAATGTAAGATATTGTAAGGCCCCTGCAAGGCTGCGATAATGAGATGGATCAGCAAAAGGCTTGCTAGGGGATGCACCCAATTTGGATTTGGTGTCTACTGGTGTTGTGGATGGTTTGCACGAGGGCATTCAACTCATTCAACAATCTCTGTTGCATACTTCTTTTGGTATAAAAATAACCCACCTGCATGACGTGTCACCACTATGCCTAGAAAGTAGTGAAGAGGGTCGAGATCGTTCAATGCAAATTCTGAGGCAAGGTGTGACATGATGGACTTGAGAAATGCATCTGATGAGGCTGTTAAGATTATATTATCCACATATAATAGAAGATAAGCAATATTATTACCTTATCGGTAGATAAATAGTGAGTTATCAGAACGGCTGTGAGAAACACCAATGCATGCAACGTAATCCGCAAACCGCTTGTACCATGCCCGGGGAGCCTGTTTAAGCCCATAAAGTGATTTATTGAGTAGGCATACATAATTTGGATATCGGGAGTCCCATATCCCAGTGGTTGATGCATGTATACTGTTTCATTTAGCTAGCCATGAAGAAAAGTATTTTTGACATCCAACTGATGGAGTGGCCATGATTTATATAGAACCAAACTGAGGACTGTCCTTATAGTTGCTGGTTTCACCACCGGACTGAATGTCTTCCCGGAATCTACACCAACCTATTGTATCTTTCCATCACCTACAAGACGGGCTTTATGCCTCTCAAAAGTACAATTAGATTTTTCCTTGTGACTGAATATCCATATAGACCGAATTATATTGGCATTAGGAGGACGAGGTACTAACTCCCACGTCCTATTTTTAATAAGAGCATCAAATTCATCATCCATATCCATTTTTCAATTCGGGTCGCTGAGTGCAGACACAGGATTGTGAGGTAAATGTGATTTTGAGACTTGGGTGTGTAGGCTATATTTGGTGTTGGGTTTAATAATGCGATATTGACTATGGGTGACCAGGCGATGGGTTGAATTTTCAAGTGGGGCGGTGGGTTGAGCAACACTGCCTAGCAGTTGGCAGAGGACTGGGCTTTGGCCCAAGCCACTACCAGGAACGGGAATGACACTGGGCAGTGGGCTAGCAATAATAGGCCCAGTTTGCTGACTCACTGTTGTTGTCCCCGAAACAGTTGGCCCTAAAACAGATGGCCCAATTCGCTAGGTACTTGTGTCCTGCAACTGGGCCACTATTTCGTGGTCCAAATGTTGCGGGTTGGACGAAATAGTGGGTACGGAAAAAATATGGGACAAATACGGGGGCAATCCATCATCTAAAAATGCATATGT
This sequence comes from Anisodus tanguticus, assembly GCA_034509755.1. Classification (NCBI taxonomy): domain Eukaryota; kingdom Viridiplantae; phylum Streptophyta; class Magnoliopsida; order Solanales; family Solanaceae; genus Anisodus; species Anisodus tanguticus. The sequence continues at coordinate 16,412,300 of CM067546.1, read as the reverse complement.
GGAAGGTCCAGACTTGTGAATTTTACCAAACGGAAAATTTGTTTCATAAAAAAGGACATGACGACTCATAAGTATTTTATTTGAAGAGAGGTCATAACACATGTATCCCCGATGATTAGACGGATATCCCAAGAAAACACAGGGTGTGGACCAGGGTTGGAGTTTATTGATAGTGGTGGATGTAAAAATATGATAACATAAACACCCAAATACTCGTAAATGTGTATATGATGGGTCCTATAAATTGAGTATTTTGAGGGGACTTGGTCGGATAGGTTTTTGTGAGGGAGTATGTTCAATAGATATGTAGCCATGTGTAGTACATGATGCCAAAAGGAGGGTAGTAATGTGGCATGGGCAAGGGAAGTTCGGACAATGTTATTTATGGTTCAGATTTTACGTTTGGCCTTTCCATTTTGAGAATAGGCGTGTGGACAAGAAAGCCAAAAATTCAAGTCATAAGAGCTATAAAAATCCAAAAAATGCCGATTATCAAACTCCCTACCATTATCACATTGGATATTTTTTATTTCCCGTTCAAAGTGAATTCGGATGAATGCTCTAAATTTTAGAAATATGAATGGATAAATATCGTTCATGTCCATTGGGTAAACATGTTCAATTGCCATTTTCTTCATCCAATTCATGCACTTTATTGTCATTTGACATTATACATTGTGATATTTGGACTTCACCCGTTTTGAGCTCTTCAGGCCATCGGTATTACTTGATATTGTAGATGATTACTCAAATTTTTTGTGGACTTTTCCCTTGTCTAAAAAATCACAAGTATTTGTAATACAAGAAATAAAATTATTGTTTTTTAGAGAGGCTAAAACAGATGCCCCCGGATGCCCCAAACGGTCATGCCATAATGATTAGTTGAAAGCTACAAAAGTATATGGTATCTTGGATTGTTGAATGGGTGAAGTAATTGGATATAGCTCCCCTTGACTATCACATCTCATGAGGATTGTCCCGTCTGAAAATCCTCCACGGAAAATCCAAAAGGGTCAAATACAACTATATCCAATTATCAGTAGTAAACTTTCTAATAGATACCAAGTTCTTAATTAATTGTGGGGCATGAAGCACATTCTTTAAGGTTAGCGGTGGATTGGAGGGTGACAATTTAGTAGACCCATAACCACGTATTGGAATAGAATGACCATTTCCGACAATTATACCATTATTTTTGCTCAAATTAAAATAGGACGAGAGGTTACCTTGAGAGGACATCATATGAGACGTTGTACCTGAGTCCATATACCAATTGGCATTGGGTGGCTTGAGTCCAAGTGTATGCATGACAGACTCGATGTCTGTTGGGCTTATCATCGTCGAATGGGCCTCATGCCACTAGTTCAGCAGAGGCCCATTACCGCCTGTAGTAGAACTTGCTCCTGTTCTGGGCCCAAAACTGCCTGGCCTGGCAGTTTGCACACTGGGACGGTAATTGGACCTGACCTAGTTCCAAGTTGGGTAGGGGCACAGTGGCATTGCCCATGGCCATTGCCAAGCCCACTGGGTTGGGCCACCACTGTTGCTGTCCACCGGAGGTCTACCTGCCAAAATTTCCACCACCGCCACCGGAATTCCGGTGGCCTCCATTTTTATTATTTCCGCGATTTTCACCCCGATTTTTATTACCATTTTTACTTTTTTGTCCCCGATTTTGTTGTGTGGGTTCATAAGATATAGTCCCGTCATTTGTAGGAGTAGCAATCATTGCGGAATTGGAAATGGTGGCGGCCTTTTTGGCGAAGCCTGCCTCTTCAAGAATAAGCATCGATCATGCTTGATAAAATAATGGGAGAGGATTGCTTTGTCGGATGAGTGTCCCCACACCAGAGCGTCGGTAAGACCGACAACCATTTGCAAAACCAAGCGATTGTTGGTAACTGGCGAGCCAACGTTTTTAAGTTGATCCGACAAGACTTTAAGGCGTTGACAATATGCCGACGCATTTGGAAAATCCGCTATATCAATGGTGGAGAATTCTTGTTCTAACGTAAGACGCGAGAATTTTTGTTGTCTTGAAAATGTCCCGCAACCGATTCCAAGTCTCCATGGCTGTAGAATCTGGTTCCATTATTGTGTGTAACAAGTCCGAAGAGATTGTTGCGTAAATTCAAGATAGAACTCTGGCATCAAGAGTTTCTCAGAGTTCTTTGTCATCATCCGTCTTCAACTCCTTTCCTTTGACATTTTCCGTCGGGATGATATGATGAATCACCCGGTAAGAACGACAATAAATTTTAAACCCGTACCCCTTCAAGGATTCGGTGGGTAAGAACACAAACCCGTACCCCTTCTTTATCATCTCGGTTTTTGAAACGAAAAGAAACCGTCACATTTCAATCTTTGTTTTGAATTTGATTTTCAAACCTTAGCCATTAGGGTCTCAGTTGTGACTATAAATAGAACTCTTTGTAGGTTGTTTAAGGGATCGAGATTTTCAGAGAACAAAAGCACCCACTCTGTTTTTTTTAAGTTGTTGCAAAGAATCAACCTATTTGGCGGTTTCCACAAAAGAGTTTTCTTTTTAGAGCCAAAGATCCTCTCTTTAACACGTTTCGATTTTGAAAAATCCTCCATTTTGACTCTCGTTTCTGGCTCGATACAGCCAAGAAACACTACAACTCATTTTATTTTCAACCACATAAACATACTCCTCCGAGCGGACTCGACGATTCGAGACGACGCCTCGGTTCGCTGTCCGGAGAAGGTTAGTGAGTTCAAATTTCCCTCATTTACTTTAATTATTGTGTATATTAGTTTTGAAATGTTTATATTAGTTTCAATTAACTTAATATATCTATTATACATTTGATATGCTTATTATGAATGATTAGGTCCTATTTTTTTTTGTATCAAGTACTGTGTGTATAAACCTGATTAAGTTCAAATATTTAATCATCTAGTTATGTGTAGCATAGTAAAGTATTGTTAACAATTTATCAAGGGTGTTTGAATGCATAATACTATTTTAATTTACCTTAGGACTAGGCCTGATGTTAGATGCCATTTTGAGTTCATAATATGCTCATAATTAATCCCTGGTTGGTGGGAATCATGCTTGGTTCTAGATATGCCTCTCAGCTGTTTTAAAGGATCATGATAAGATATGTAGTGATTTAAATTCAAACTGTATGGATGGTGTTATCTGTATAAGTAGATTGTGTGAAGTCAGGATTGGTTTGAAATGGTTCTTGAAAGAAACATTCCCTCTCTCATGTAAATTACATGTCCTAGTTATTTCTTACTTTTTATATAATAGTCTGTTAAGTTAAGATTCATTTGATAACCATGTTGAGTCATGCCATGTCTAATTTGAAGTATCATCATGTCTCATACAACCTAAGCTATGATTGTGTATATCTTTGTGTCTGTGGCCTTGCATACTTAAGTTGTTAATTTTTAATGACTATGAAAGTCTCTTCTGTTTGCCTTCTATGTTTATCCTAAGTTGGTTGTGCATATATCCTTGCTTATCGTAGTGTAAGTTTATTTTTTTGTGCTAGTATAAAAATTCTTTTGGAGCCATGTGGTTAGTGTATGTTGCTTACTTGAAGAGATATGCATGTTTGACCTATCTTAGGCAGTTATCTGCCTACAAAATGTCATATTTGGATTAGCCAGTTCTGTGGTTATGCCTATGAGTCTGTTTATGTGTCTATCTCACTTATTTAAGGGTTATCATGCATAAATGCATAGCATAAATATAACTGTAAATGTTTAACATAGCTCAGGCAGTTTTACATCCCTGAAATATTACTGCTGACTAGTCATCTATTCATTCTTATGCTTACATGTTAATCCAAACTTATAATATGCTTACCCTATCATGTCTAAGTGTTAATGTGTTACCATGCCAGTATATGATGACTTTTTCAATCATTTTTTATCATGGCTTGTTCATTAAATGGTGGACATCTGTGTTGGCATCTGTTTGAAAATTGATTATTGTCATGTTGGGCTAGAAATCCCTGTTTGTACCTAGTTTGAAATCTGATTGTATGTAAGATATGATTAGATGTAGAAGCTATCTGAGAATGAATAGAAATGTTGAATTAGTTTCTTTATATATATATATATATGAATAAATTGCATACACTGTGTGACAAGCTGCACATCTACATGTCTAAGTTACCTATTAGCAATATATATTCTCTTTCTCATTGATTTTGTTTGTCCATGTTTAGATTGTTTATTGAGGGTATGTATGTTTTTCTTGGGATTCATGAGTCAGTATTAGGTAACCTTATCTGTTTGAGATTGGCTGAGATTGCACACTTTGATAATATGACCCTTACATCAGTTAGAAAAGCCTATTTTTATATAAGAATGTATGGCTGAGACCTTTTGTTTTATAAACCAGATCTCCCTCATGTCCAGTATGTCTTGAGAGTCAGTCATGCTAGATTTCATCTCCTTAGATAAACATGTCTACTATATATAGTATGTAATATTTTCCCTTCTCCCTTTAAGTCTTTGTATGCCCTCATAATCATGTTTTAAACTGCTAGAAATTCCATGCTTAGATTTATAGTCCACTTTGATTCTCTATGTCATAATTAACAGACATTTTGTCTATATGAGTGTGATTTGCAGAAGGGTGAATTCTCTGCTTTGCCTTGTAGTCTGAAATTGTCATTTTGGTACATTTTTTGGTGAAGTATGAAAATGGTACACCTAAGGATATATATGAGGTATATAACTCTGGTATATGCCCCGTATACATCAGAATTGTGTATTGGTGTATATTCCTATGTATATCACATATCTTCGAAACATTTTGTATACCTTTATGTCAATCAGATCTAAATGTACTGTATTGGGGGCCTGTCTTCCCTCCTTTCCTCTAAACTCTGAATTGTTGGGCTGTCATTTCGTATACATGTATCATGTGGGCTAGTTAAGCCCAGATCTGAATTAAGTCATCTGAGTTATTATCTTTTGGGTTTACTGTTTCGTCTTGCCTTAATCCATCAAATATGTATAAAATAAATGTGAAATTTCATATCTGGATGCTATGATAACTGGTCTATGTGTTTTCTCCCCTTCCATATGTATGTCTCGTGGGCCTACGGGCCAATACCTTGTTGATTTACGACAGTATTGAGTTAGTGGGTCCGAAGGCCCAACAACATATTACTTTTCATGAGTCATTTATTTATACATATGTACATGTCCATGTTCCGCTACTAATCATTTCCTTTTCTTTTCTTCACTTACATGAAATGCATCGGGAGCTACGAAGAGTCTCGTTATGAGACTCATCATGATCACTGCCGAACGAAGACCCGCATTCACACTCCTGGCATTCTCCAAACTCGGGATTTCAAAACAAATAGGGCGAGATGACATCGTCATCCGCTTTAGTTCCCTTTCATTGTTGTTCTTTAATTTCATTATTTCTATTTGGGGTCTGTAATAATTATTTAATGCTTGTGTGATTGTTAGGATATTTAGAATAATTAGGTCATGAATGGATAATTAATAGGGTAGTTTAAAACCCGTCGCTAGTTTATTTATTGTAGGTTCGGTTAGTGCAAAAATAGAAATCCTTCGCTAGTTCATTTATTTTTAGGCTCGTCGTGCATATTCAAGATTTTCAAAACAACTGTGGTCATCTTTTATTCGCATTATTAATTATACAAAAGTTTATCTTTTTTTTTGCATTTTGCAACTCAAAAGTGATTTCCAAAAAAATACTTCTTTGGCATTAAATAATTTGCTTTTCTCCTTATTATTGTCACAAATGCATACTTTTTCAGCTTTACATGTATTTTTCTTTTATACCATGCAAATGCATACATGTACAAAATGCATCCCTTTCATTAATTATTTTTATTATTTTAACTTTATACTTTAAAACATGCATTTTCCTTAGTATAATATTAACCTGAGTTTGACCGGATAACCGCAAGTTAACGGATCTTAAAGGATGCCTAACCCCTTCCCTTTAGGATAATAAAGAACCCTTACCTAGAATCTTATTAGTTTCGCAGACCTTAGAATTGGAGTTATATTGCAGCATTTATTTAATATGTTGGTGTCCTAATTCACCGTAGAATAATTAGGTGGCGACTCCTTAATCATACCCAGGAATCACCGGATACGTTGTACTCCGCTTTGACACCCGCGTGGTCGAAAAACGGGCGCGACAACATGGCAACTCCACTGGGAATTTTCAGGTTCTTAACCATAGCAAATTCAGGTTAATTATTATTGTGCTTTATATTGCTCCTTATTTGATCTATTGTTTTCCAGTGTTTCCTTTTTGAAATTTTGTATGCATAACTGCTTTAATTGCTATATTCTCTTACTGCTTTTCTTAAATTGACATTTCGCTCATATTTCTTCTACTCTGGAAAATTGACACTATCACACATTACACGCGAGATGTGTTTTGCGCACCCGCAAAATTTCTTTCATATTACCAAAATTTAGGAGAGTTGGTATATGCGTGGAGTGTCCGGACCATCCGGTTGGCCGCGTAGCCTTCTCACTCGAGCAGTTCGCTCGGGAACCTTGAGTCTAGTTAGCCAAATCTTAGAAAATTTAGGATAGAGCTATACCACCCTTTATCTTAAGTCATGCATGCATTCACCTTAGGTGGGTCGATCCTTGGCATCAACTCCACAATTAAGAAATCTACCAAATATTGTCAACGGGTCTCGCAACCCAACGACCAATCAACATATTACGTGTAGCGTGATAATGATAGACAAATCCAAGCCTAATCATGACATGCCGAAATTGGAAAATGTACATTCATTTTGTCTTCATTTCCAACAAAAGTATTGCAGTTTAATGACTTGGATCAATCTATCATAATCTCGCATATTTGGCATTTAGGCCCACCTCTGGCATAAGAGAGGCCCCATGTATATTAGGACGCGCATATAATTTGCGTACAATCTGTTTACTATTTTCTCCTACTTTTCACTATGTGCATATTATTTGAAGCAATAATTACTCGCCTTATACTAACTTGATTTTCTTCATTTTTAGAAGGTTTATGTTGCCTAGATTATTTTTCCCAAAGGTTGATTTGCGTTGACTAAAACTGGCAGAACACCCCTACTTCACGAGATCAAAGGCACGATCATTCAACGAAATGATTGATTCAGGTGCATCCGAACAGACTGGCCTGAGACTTATCACTCTTCCGAGAGATGAATCAGAACCTTCAGAAAGGGGAGATACTACCGTCCAGGAAAAATACATCGCCCAACTGTTGCAACAGATGGCAGTCATGCAGACTAAGATTGAGCGGCTCCAAAATCTCACGAACTTGTCCATTAGCGTCAATACCCTACTCCCTGAACAAGGGACGAATGCAATTGCACCGCAAACTTTTTCATCTCAAGAACCGCCATTTCCCCTGTTGACACCCAATTTTGTCCCGTCTTTTCCAATTTATTTGCAATTTTAAATATTTTTTAACACCTCAAAACAATTTTAATCTATATACATACATGCGTGTGTATATATATTATTATTCTCTTATTATTATTATTTGCACTTTTTACTATCATTTGCATTTTTTATCATAATCATAAGTTTATCCGAAAATTCTATGTTATTTTATTCTCGCAAAATTGCATCGCATTTCCATTTTTTATTAAGCATTAAACATTTCGCAAATATTATATTTTTATTATTATCACATCGTTATGTTATTTTAAATAATTCTCATCTTTTACAAAACAAAAATAATATTTTTAATGTTAAACCCCTTTTATATATTTTTTAACCCAAAACAATTTCTAACCCATTTTATTTTCCCAACCCAAAACAATTCCTACCCAAAACAATTCCCCTAACCAAACCAAAGCCCAACCCCCTTCCTTATTTTCGGCCAAACCCAATTCAACTCCCCTTTTTTTTTGGCCCAACCAAAACCCCTTTTACCAAACCCAACACCCCCTTTTTCCCACAGCCCACCACCGAAGCCCACCCGCCAGGCCCAACCGGCCATCAGCCGAACCCGGCCATCAGCCGAACCCGGCCATCAGCCGAACCCGGCCCAACATCATCACCCCAACCCTTTTATTCAACTCTCAAACCTCCAAAACCCAAAAAAACAAAAACAAAAGAAAAAAAAACCTAAACCTAACAACCCCCATTGGCCGCCACCCTACCCCCCACGTCGCCGCCCCTACGCCTGACACCACCAATCGCCACACCGCTGCCTGACACCACCAATCTACCCCATCACCTTTCTGCAACACATGCCCCAAGAACACGCCCCAAAAATCAGATTTTTGTTCCCCCTTTATTTTGAAATTTGAATTCGTTTTAAGGGGGTATGAGGGGGTTGAATGTTGGGGTGAGTATCTATAAAAACCCCCCCTTGCTCACTGATTTGGGGGGTCAATTTTTAGAGTTTTTGGATCATTTTTTTAGGTCCGAAATTTATGTTTAAGAAATCCGAAATCTTCTTAAAGGTTTGCATTGTATTTTGTTTGTGTTGTTGTTCACTAAAAAAAAACAATCCGAAATCTGCTTAAGAGTTGTTTGTTCTTGCATGTGTTCTTCAACTTAAAGATTCCGAAATATAGGTCGAAATTATTGTTTTTTTAGTGTTGAAGAATCTGGATTTTAAAGCTATTTTTTACTGTTTTTTTTGTTCGGGGTCGGGTCACTGCCGGGTCGGGTCGGGTCGAACATCCAAAAATCAGAAAACAGAATTCTATTTCAGAGAAAATCAGAATTCAAAATCAGAAAAAATAAATAAGAATCCTAACATCTCCGAGCGGATTCGACGATTCGAAACACGCCTCGGTTCGCTACCCGGAGAAGGTCCGTAAACTACCTCTCCTCTCTACTTATTTTCTGCATCTTATATTTATTTTGTTGTGTTGATCAGTTGGTAGTTCGTTCATGTTATTGCGTTTTTAATGTCTAAATTATATTGAGTACGATAGCTTGTTTGGTTAATTGTTATAGTATAGATGTGCTTTGTATATTCTGTTAAACCCCAATATTAATATCATACTTAAGTATAATATATTGAAAATGCTATTTAGTATCTGCTTAAGGAATCATGATGTGGATTGATTAAATACCTGCTACTGTAGTAATTTTACTAACTTGTTTAGTTGATTACGGATATTTATCAATGTTGTGCTTGGTTTACGTTTTTGAGTTAATGTTTGGATTAGTATTATTTTAGTTTGAATGTGTATACTGTTTGGTGTAAAGGTTTGGTTGATGTGGGCGATTGTTAGAATTAGTTGTTAGTCATGTTTAATTAGGTTAAAGTTTGTTTATGTTTATTAGATTAAGCATTGAGAAATGTTTAATAAATATTAATGGTTGTTTATGATCTTTAGTTTCAACAGTTGAGCATGTTTAATCATGATTAATTAGACTATGGTTGATGTTAGAATCTATTACGTTAATTATTAATCATGTTTAGCCACTTTACGTTACTTTATGCCCATTTAGTTCATTTCTAAGTATGTGTAATAAAAATCCGATGTTTGTTGGACTTAATTCATTATGTTGAATTATATGTTGTCATTGTTCATTGTCATGGCTATTTGCGCTCTATGATCTAAGTGTGTTAAACATGGGCTTGCATATGTATAAATATGAATACCTGTTAATGGGGTTTATCGCATATTGGATTGGTTGGGTTTCCTTCCTTCAAGTCTGAAAATTATATGTTTGTAACCTATGTATATATTTACCTATTTTCATGTTTTAAAAATCATGAACTTAGATATATGTTTGTGTATCAAATTTGAGCCCCAACAACATATTACTTTTCGTAAATTATTTATGTTTATATTTTCGTTCCGTCTACTAATCCTTTTCTTTTCTTTTATTTACATGAAATGCATCGGGAGGAACGAAGAGTCTCGTTATGAGACTCATCATGACTTCGTCCAAAATGAAGAACCACATCTGTGTTCATTGCATTCTCCGGTCTCGGAACTTCAAAACAAATAGGGTGCCGATGATATCGTCATCCGTCCTAGCCGCTGCTTCTGTTTATTGTTAAATTTGTCTTTCATTATCATTTGGGTTGTAATAATTATTTAATTATGTACTGTCATTAGAATGCTTAGAATAATTAGGCTGCGAATAGATGAATGAATAGGATAGTCTAACTGCCGTTAGTTTATTTCTTAGGCTCGTTTGAATTGGAAACCAACCGCTAGCTTTATCTGTTTAGGGCCGTCTTGTGTGTTCCAAACTTAGCCTCTAGTTACTTTGTTCTATTTTTTAGGTTCATTATGCATGTTTTAATATCTTTCAAAAAATAATTTGGCAATCTATTATTCAATTTCTTTAATCCTAAAAAATAAGGTTTGCATTTTATCCGATTTGCAACATTGAAAGATTTTCATAAAATTTACTTTTATTATTAAATCGCCAAATACATATTTTTTGTAAACGAATGAATTTTATATCTATTTGTTATGAATATTCTCAACTCTACATGTATATATGATAAATAATGCTTTACAAATGTATGTTTTCCTACATACACTTTATAAGTTATGTCATGCAAAAATACATATTTTTAACAAACTAATTTTTTAACATAGCCATGCAATTTGGTAAAAATGCATCCTTTTTAAATCAAATTATTTGCAAAATCCTTTCCTTAAACTTCATACCTTTTAAACATGCATTTTTAGCACAATAAATAACCTGAGTTTGACCGGATAACCGCAAGTTAGCGGATCTTAAAGGATGCCTAACCCCTTCCCTTTAGGATAATAAAGAACCCTTACCTAGAATCTCATTAGTTTCGCAGACCTTAGAATTGGAGTTATATTGCAACATTTAGTTTAATATTTAGGTGTCCTAATTCACCGTAAAAATAATTAGGTGGCGGCTCCTCAACCCTCAATACCCAGGAATCACCTGAACACCGTATACGTCGTGCTCAGTTTTGACCTTGCGGAGCAAGGTGGAAAATAGGGCGCGACATCCCCAAAACCTCCCCAAAAATTTGCCACTAAGCATAACAAATCCGCAGCATACTGACCCACAAGCCAGTCCACAACAAAGCCCGCTACAAAATCATATGGCATCCTTCACTACTTCACATACCCAAATTACCCCACTCATCCAAAACACCCCTTCCACGCAAAATCACCCGGCAGCCCAGCACATATTGATGGCACACATCGCTGGTCACAGCAAGCAGTATGTGCCGCTAGTATATGTACTGGAAGCTCAACCTTTTACTACCGCAATACCAAACATGGCTCTTCAGGAAACTGGCAAGTATGAAAAGATGGGAAGGCAAGTAAGGATCAAAACCGATGAAAGTGTGGCGAGAGAAATTCATAGCCTAAAAGAAGCATTCAAGAACATCCAAACCAGCAAGGGATATGAGGGACTCGAGTATGAAGATCTCTGCATGCATCCTGACATTGAATTGCCGGTCGGATATAAGGTGCCAAAATTTGACTTGTTTGATGGGAAGGGAAATCCTCACTCTCATTTAAGATCGTACTGCGACAAACTGGTTGGGGTAGGTAAAGATCAAGCCATCATAACAAAGTTGTTCGTAAGAAGTTTGACAGGAGATGCACTCGACTGGTGCGGGAGCCAAGACCTGCGGAAATGGCGTAATTGGGGCACGATGGCACAAGATTTCGTAGAGAGATTTAAGTTCAACACTGACACAGTCTTGGATAGATTTTATCTGATGAAGTTGGAAAAGAAACCCACAGAGACCTTCAGAGAATATGCCATGAAGTGGAGGGTAAAAGCAGCAAAAGTTCAACCCCCGATAGCGGAAAGTAAGATGACCACTCTTTTTGTACAATCTTTGAAAGACGCAACCTACTATGAAAGAATGATAAGCGTCATAGGACGGAGTTTCCATGAAGTTGTAAGAATGAGAGATTTCATAGAAGAGGTATCAGAATTGGAAGAATTACAAACTTTGTAGCGTTACAAGCAACAAGTGAGGTAATTCAGTCGGACTCATTTGGGGGAGCAATAAAGAGGAAGAGAGACTGAGTGTCCCCTGTCATGACGGTTCAAAAACATAGGCCAAATCAAATGTCAAATTACCAAAGGCCATCACCCCAACCTCCCTACTACAATCAAAATACCCAAAATCCTCAGCCTTCCTATTATTGCCCATACGCCCAAAGCCCTCAGCCTTACTATCAATACCCACCTGGTCCCTACCTGTCTACCATACCCAGCCAATATATAGCCTGCCTCGAGCGCTAACCTATCTGAATCCCCCATAATATCAGCCCGCATACTTACCTCAGCCACGAGTCCATCCCCCAAATGCACCCAGACCCCGTGCGAAACACGAAAGAAAGCCAATCAAAACCTATACACCTTTAGCCGAACCTCGAGCCCAGTTGTATGAAAGGCTGAGAATCGCTGGAATACTCCAGCCCATCCCAGGAAATGTCCCAAATCCTATTCCAAAATGGCACGATGAGACTAAGCATTGCGCATACCACTCCGGAATCCCTGGACACGACACTGGAAATTGCTATGCCCTTAGAGACAAAATCGAGGCATTAATCAAAGAAAGAGTTATCTAACTGAAAGGACCTTCCTCTAATGTAAACAATAACCCTTTGCCAAATCATGACGATGCCAATGTAAATATGATTACTGTTGATGAAGAACACAACTTGGAAGGAACCATTGTGCCAGTCCATAGAGAGGAAAATGTTGAATCATCGGCCTTTATCACCCCTATGATTACAATCCAAGTGAGGGCACCGTTTGGAGTAGAAGTACTTCCTCCAAAGTCGCGGGTCATAGCACCATCTTTTCTTAGAAAAGTCTTATCAATCAATCTCTAAAGGAAGAGAGATATTCCTTAACCAAAGCCTGTTCCACCTCTAGGTCAGTCATTTGTCAAAGTATGCGCCCCTCAGGAATCAAAGGAGGACAATGCAGCCAACCTCGTTGGGGGATTCAAAAGTTTTTTCATTGCTGAAGAAGAAGCAGAATGCAATGTGATTCTCGATGATTACGCTAAAGACTCAACCATTTGGGATGCAGAGCAAGTAGATGTTTTGGGAAAATTGGACATGTGCCCCGGCCTTGTTTCTCCCGGAAACTAGTTAATTTAGTTAATGTTTAATGAAACAATGCGATTCAGATTAAGGCCTGAACCACATCTATGCATTTAATGTGTTTTGCCTCCACCTTTTGAAAGCTTAAAAAGACAAATCTGCATTGCTTTTGCTATTTTAAAATCCGTTTTGTTTAAATAATTTTCTTTTCTCTTTCATCATGCAAACTAATAAATTTATCGATAATATGTGACATATAATGAAACAAGCAAACAAAGTCCCAAACAACGAACAAGACTTCGAAGAATATGAGGAAGACTCACAACTGGAAGAATTGAAGCATGTTTTAGAACAAGCCAAAACCAGGTTGGATGAAACATCGAGATGGTTGATAATTACAAGTATTGGCACAGACGTTTGCCATTTGTACTCTTGGGCTACCGCACTACAATCAGGACTTCTACTGGGGCAATGCTATATCTTTCGCAGCCAAGTGGATACAAAATCATATACAGAGAGGCTGATGAACACAGTTTGTCCGGGGCAATTTCGGAGTGGATCTCTTCCTCACCTGATAACCCTAAAGAGGGAAGAACATCGGTGGTATTTACACTATTATTTCTAATATTACGATCATTGCGGAATTTAAAATAGTTATATTCAAGGTAATAACAAACAAATATTATAAATACAAGTAACACAAGTATTAAAACCATTTTTAATTTAAATCAATCTATAATCTCTTCCAGATTCTCAATATCATAATCATAGAGGTCCTACTTATCAATAATCATAATCACAGAATTAAACTTATCAAATACATAATTAAAACATACTAGTAAATGAACCATACCTTTTGCAGTAATCTTCGGATCACCGGAAACCTCAACTTCACCCTGGCAGCCTTCCCCTTTCTTGCTTCCTCGCGTTACGGGTACTATGGCCTAGGTGCTTAGGAAGTCTCTACAGTTCTTTTCAATGATTCCAGCAAGAGTCAAGGTTCTTAAACTAATATGCGTTTAATTATATATTCTTCAAAGTTTATTTCTTGTTCTTATGATCTTTTGAAGTAGATCTTCTTAGATTATATTATTACTCTGTCAGGATTATAGACTGATATAAGGTTTTTAGCTAAACATGATTTTTGGTTAATATGAAGCTATTAGATTTCTGAATTTTAGAGAGAGTATTTTTCTCGAGAGAGAGAGATATCAAAGAGAGAATTTATATTTCGAAAAAACTTGTTCTCAACTGATACAATGAGGCTCTTTATATAGATAACATCGGGGTGCTACAGTATTATGCCCTTTACTGTGCGACCTTTACTGTGCAACCTTTACTGTGGTGCTACAGTATTTGGCGACTCTTACTATTTTTTGCTATAAACTAATTTATTACATTTATAAAGAAAACTTTATTTTCATGATATCTTGTCTGATTCTTGTCTTCTTGTCATCCTTGTTGATATATTTGGTATCTTCTTTTTGCTCCGTTGTTGTCTCTTTCATCTCTTTCTCTTTTTTCTCCGTTGCTGTCTCTGTCATCTCTTTCTTTTTCTTCCTCTTTTTTTTTTTTTTTTTTCTGTTGTCACTTTCATCTTTTCTTTTTCTTTTCCATCTTTTTCTTCTCTTTTGCTGATAAGTCACTTTCAATTTTTTTTTTTTTTAATTTTTTTTTTTTATGCTAATATCACTTTAGGCTCATGTGATGTATCATATTGGGCCGATTTATTATGCTATTATGCTGATATACCACGTAGTCAAACTACATGAATTTTGATGAACTGGTATGATGGGTTTTGTAGTAAAACTACATTATTCCCCACCAGGCTATTATGCTATTATGAGAATGGATCACTGGGTCCTTCTTCTTTTATGCTCATAACTTGTTTTATACTCATATCTCGTAGAGCTATTGGTTTTCTTTTTTGCTTGGTTATAGCTTGATATTGTTCTATCGTTTCCTTGGCATGCTTATGTTTCAAATTTATTATTCTGTTCATCATGTTTGTTAGTTCTACTGTATCTTGGATTACTATGTCATGATTATAGTATATTGTAACTAGTTCTTCCACTTCTCCTCCTTTGGTAGTTCCAATGATACTTGCTTTGCCTGCTTTTATCATGTCTTCTAGTCTTCCTGCTAGAGTTGCTAGTCCGATGGCTCTCTTGTTGCTTAGCCAATCTTGAAATTGATTTATTTTGCATGGCATCTCTTTTTTGGAGTCTGTGTTATCTCCAGTGATGTTAGTATTCCTTCCTACTTTGAACAGCTGGCATAGAACAATAGGTTTCCCTGTTAGATCTGTGGAGGCATCAAATATTTGTATTCCATAAATTCCTGGTCCGAATGTTTCTTTCATGGATTGGACCGATTGGTATATAGTACTTGGTAATTTCGATATGCTGTTAAGGGAGTCATCTACCATAATTTTGTCAAGGAATCCATATTTAAAAAGTTTATAGGCTACATTTGGGTCTGTTTTCTCAAGACATAAATATCTTGGATACTTACTAAATCTTGAGGCTCGTAATATATTGGGGTTGGATTTGTAGGTGTAGTATTTAGTAATGGCTTCATAGGTGGTAATGATTTCTAGTGAGAATGTTAATTTCTCAGCCATAGATAATATTTGTGATGTTGGTAATTGGGATGTTGGTATTTGGGATGTTGATGGTAGGTGTGCTAGTCTTGAACCGAGGGTAGGAAAGCTTGTAGTCTCCATGTTATCTTTTGGAGAGTTTCTTAGATTTTTATAAATCTGGTAGTCCAACAGGCATTCCTTCAATTGGCTGATAAGGCTATTATTTTGTTTGAGTATTTCATCCAATTCTTGTATCTTGGTTGCCATGACTTGGTTGCTGCTGATAACTTCATTTATTATATTGTTGATATAGTCTTCAAAGTTGTCACTGTTGAGTGACATCCTGATATCTGCTTAAGAAATCAGCTAGAAGATTCTTATTTCCAGATATATTTTTAACAATAAAATCATAACAATAGAAGAACGATTGCCATTTTCTTCTTTTATTTAATTCTGGTAATGGGTCTATTTTATTAGTAATAAATGTTCTTACTTGGGTGTTATCAGTTCTGACAACAAACTTTACTGGTAATAAATGATAATGAAATCTTTTTATTCCAAATTTTACGGCTAATAATTCTTTTTCATTGATATGGTAATTCTTTTCATTGGGCTTCCAAGTTCCACCTCCATATCCGCATATTAATGGTTTTTCTTTGTCTATATCTTCTTTGTCATAAGCTATGAGGACTGCTCCCCATCCTATGTCACTGGCATCTGTAAATAGTTCTAACTGGTCCTTATCTGTTGGTATTCTATGTTTTGGTAAATTTGTTACTCTTTCTTTAATATCTTTTATAGCTTTATCTTGTTTCTCTGTCAATTCAAAAGTCTTGTTTTTTCCCTTGATCAAATCTTGTAATGGCTTTCTTAGGGCTGGTAAGTCTTTTATATGATCTGAGGCATAGTTTACTATTCCTAGAAACTGCTGTACTTCATTTTTATTTTCTAGTTTATCTTTAAAATTCTTAATCTTCGTTACTATGTGTTCCTAAAGTTGGAATCCTTCCTTACCTATTATATATCCTAGATATTCTATATTATCTTTAAAGATTTCGCATTTCTTTTCTGATAGTAAGATTCCATGTCGTTTTATAGTTTTTATGAATTCTTCTAGGTGTTTAATATGATCTCCCAAGGTTTCGCTGTATATTAATATATCATCGACATATACTATACAATATTCTGTTAATTTTTTAAACACTTGGTCCATTCTTCTTTGAAATATTTGAGGTGCATTTTTTAGTCCAAAGGGTAATACATTCCACTCATAATGTCCTTGAGGGGTGCTGAAAGCTGTTAAAGGTTTTGATTCTTTGGTTAGTTTTATTTGCCAAAATCCACTTTTACAGTCAAACTTACTAAACCATTTCTTATTTCCTAATCTATTAATAAGGTTTCTTTTATATGGTAAAAAATATCCATCAAATATTGTCTTCTTATTTAATTCTCTATAGTCTACGACTATTCTAGCTTTTCCTCTTTTTTGTTCACTATGTTTTCTTACTAAGAAAGCTGGACTACTATGTGAGCTTTTACTTTCTTGTATTAGTTTCAAATCTAGTAGTTCTCTTAATTGCGTTTCGAATTATTTTTGATTTGTTGGGCTATATCGAATAGGTTTACATCTGATAATATCATCAGGAATTATTAATTTTATTTCCGCATATATTTTTTCTTTTTCCCATAATTGTATTGGATTTTCTCCAAAATTCATTTTTAACATTCCAAGGTATTTTTCTTTTAATATTTGAAGATTATTGTTTCGATTTATCCTATTACATAATTTTAATGTTTGTATCGGGAGTATTCTTTTTAATATGATCCATCTGTTTTAAGGTGTTTGTAAGCTTAAGGTGTTATTATTTATAACTTGGGTTTTGAAGTAATCTAAAAAGTTATTTCCTAATAATACTTGTTGACTCATATTATTGTCTTGGTATATTATTGGTAATCTAAATATGGTCTTATTTAACACTATTCTTACATTTTCAGCTATAGTGTCTAATTCTTTGGTTTGTTCGTTAAATCCTGTTACTCTTATTCTATATGTCCTAGACCTTTTCCACTTATGTTATTCTAAAAATTCTTTTCGTGCCAAGCACATGTCTGCTCCACTATCAATAAATATCTTTTGTTTCATTAACTTATTGGGTTTGTATTCTACATGGGCTTCTATGTAGATTGCTACCATTTATTATGAATCATTTTCGCTATCTGAATAGATATAATTAAATGTTCCTGTTTCTATATCACTTTCGTCCTCTGTTTGACTAATATAAAATTCTTCATCACTATACCACTTATTATTTTCTTCTCTTATTTGTTCTAAGCTCATAATAAACTGCGTAGTATTGATGTATTTTACTCCTTGCTTTTTTAACTTAGGGCATTTATTGGCATAATGTCCTTTTTCGTGGCAATTCCAACATTTACATTCCTTTGGTGCTTCTTTTGTTTCCAAAGGTTTTATATATCTTTTTCTTCTAAACTTTCGTTTGTTTTTAAACCTCTTTCTAGTATCCGGGGTATTATTGTATTTTCTAAATCTCTTATATCTCTTTCTCCTATAAGGCTTATAATATGATTTATTATAATTTTTCCTGTAATTTTTGTTTTTATTAAACATTTTTTCTTTATATTTTCTAAAAGTCTTTCTATGTTTTTTATATTTTCGTTCTTTTTCCTGGTTATCGCATCCAAATACTAATTTCTTTTCTGTAAATCCACATATTTCTCTTAGTCCTAATTTTTTATCTTTTTTAACCTTTTGTTGTAGTCTGTATTCTTCGCATTTTCTCATTAAGTAGGCTCGTAGTACTCTTATTTTTTCTCCTAAAGTATTTTCTTTTGGTTCTAATTGTTTGTATTCCTTAGTAATTTCTGTATTATATGGGTTTGGTAAATGATCATAATAGAGTTGTTGGTATATTATTCCTTCATCTGGTAAGAATCTTGCTTCATAATAGAATTTAGTAAAACTTATCGTATATTCTGGTAGTTTATTGATCTTACAACATTTCATATTGTTTAAATTCATTATTATTTCACATTTTCTTTCTGCTAGTACATTTTCTCTAGCTACTAGCCATCTTTCTCCTAGAAATTCTCTTTTTAATACCATATCGAATAACATTAATATTCCCTTCCAGTCTTTAACATGGTGAAATATTTCTCCTTTCATTTGATAAGCTATGGTTTCAAACCAAAATGCTACTTTTCCGATTTAGATATTAATTCATACATATAGTCTAAATCACTAGTATGGGCTGATCCCATTAATGCTAAAGACATTCCTACATTCCAATCATTTATTCTTCTACTTAGTTCTTGTTCATCATACACATTATCTAAATCCAGAAAATATCCATTCATATTTATTCCTTGCGCCATTGATCCTATGAATTCGCTAAATTCTGCTCTATGTCCTACTGGTATATGTGGTGGTAATTTAGTAGGTTTTCTTGTTATGACTTCTAAAGTTGGATCTACCATTTCTTCTTCAGGGTAGTCATTGGTATCTTCATTTATTATATTATCTGATTCTACTTCTATTTCAAAAGGTTCATTGTATTCATCTTCTATATCGCTTTCAGGTTCTTCTTCTATTATTGCGTTTACCCTTTGCATTTTTTGTAGAGCTTCTAGTATTTGATTATTTTCTTGTACCATTTCAGAATTGTTTTCATCTTCTATTTCCTCCGTAATTCTTGCTACTTGTATTTTCTTACCTATCACATTTTCTTTATCGGTGCTACTACTATCATTAGTATTGCTATTTCTTTCATTTTCATCACTAGTGTTGTGTATTCTTCTTACATTCTTTTTTCCTTTTAACCTTGCTATCTGTTGTTTCATAATGTGTAACTCTTCTTTTAATTCACTCATTTCTTGTTTGACTAATTCTAATTCTTTCTTTGTTTCTTTTATTTCTACTTTAGCCTTTTTTAATTCATACTTGGTGTCTTTATACTTAGTCTTATATTTTTTATACTTTGTCAACCACTCTTCATTGGTGGATAGCTTTAATTTTGTATTTTCTTTTTCTAATTCTATTATTTTTTGGCTCTGGGCTTTATTTTCAAGTTTTAAATTCCTTTCTTCTACATAAATATTTCTTTCTTTTAAATTTTCTTCATTTTTAATTAAGGTTTCTTTAGGATCCTATTATTTTTTCATGGGTTCATATTTGTATCTTTCCTTTTCTAATATATCTTTTCCGTGATTTCTAATAAATGTTACTGCGCTATGCTCAGTATTACTCATTAAAATTGTCCTTTTTTACTTAATGTTTTTAGACCGTCTAGTGTTTTTCCTACTTCTTTTGGTATTTTTGGTTTTATCTGACTAATATCTATCATTATCGGGGTTTTACTTCTTCTCCATGCATCTATTGGTACTATCTCAGGTTGCGTCATTTTTAATTGAACTATATCTGCTATGGTGTTTTCCTGGTCACTAGGTTCTCCTTCGTCCATATGTTTTTCCTTGCCTTTTTCTTTGTTCACTTGGGCTACTATTGTATTTAGTTGTTCTAATATTAGTTTTAATGTTGGTACTTCAGATACATTCCATAATTTTGTTAGTTCTTCTCGTATTAGTTCGCGTGTTTGGACTTGATTTTCTCTTATTTCATCCATTTTTGTGAAAAGATTTTTTAATTTTTCCTTTATTATTAATTCTGTCCATATTTCATCGACTTTTTCGTTAAAATTACTCAGAATTATTTATTCTTTTCATCCATCCATCTCCTACACTTATCCATTTTTTACCCGGTTTATGGTTTACTAATTTTTCTAACTGTTCTATTTCATTTTCCAATCTCACTTCTTTAGCACTATATTCTAAGTACTTAAGTTGTGAATCTATAAATTCTTCTAGTAGCATTTGTTTTATGCTTTTTAATTTTCGTTTTTTTTTATTTATCTTATCTTGAATATTCATATTTTATTAACAAATCTTGTTTTACCTTGATCATTAATTTCTATTCCATTATTAGTAATCCTATAATCTATCATAGTTAGAAAATCGCTTCCTAATAGTAATTCATTAAAACTATCATATTCTATTACTGCAATGTTTATTTTATACTCTAAATCTTGAATTTTAAATTTCAGATTAACGCTTCTGGTAACTATTATTTCTCTATCATTTTCAGGATAATTAAAGGTTTCTGGTGGAATCAGTTGACAGTCTTTTTCATTTATCTTACTTATATGTACAAAGCTTTTTACAGCTCCTGTATTAATTTCAGTTATACAATCAGTTGATGTAATTCCGTTGAATATAATTACTTTAATACTCAATCTATTACTTGTCATATTTACTAAATCCATTGTTCTTGGTATTCTGGAGTTTTCTTGTTTTGTTATTATTTCATTTGTGATGCTTAATCTGGATCCTTCTATCCTTGGTTTTATCTTTTGTAGCATCGTTGTGGTCCTATGGCTAAAGTCCATATGTATTTCTTTTGGTATAGTTATTTTTGAGTTTTCTTTATGTTCTATTCTTTCTAGAATGTCTTGATATATTTTTGGTACTAAGATATTCATTTCGTGTTGTTTCTTTATATGATGATTTCCTGTTAAGGCGTATACCATTTTTGTTTCTATACTTAAGACTTTACTTCCTGGTGGCATTTTTATTCCATCTAATTTGTAATATAATGTTAATGCTAAGTCTTTATGTTCATCCTTTAATGAAATACTAAAATCAGGTTGTACTGTAAATTTTAACTTTTGATATATTAAATTTCCTTTTATTACTGATATTAATGCATCTTGTAAATTTTCTAATATTCTGTCATCCAATATGTATATCTGTACAGGCGTATCTATATTTTTTTGAAAATATGCTTTTATTGTGAATTCTACTCCTCCAAAATATATATTCCTATATTTTTTTGCTTCTTTTGTTGATAATTTTGATAACTCTCTTTTTATTATTTCATCTGTTACTAAATTAATTCTGGCTTTTCCGTTTACACTTCTTGTGTCTATTATATTTTCGTGTTTTTGGATTATATATCTAATTTCTTTATTTCTTTCAAACCATTTTGTTTTAAATATCTTTTTTATCGATAGCTCATCTTCTTCATTTTGTATTTTTTGATACGTTTCTGGTTTAAAACTTAATGTTTGTGTTGTTCCTCCTTCATATTCATCTATCTGATAGTGTGTATTATATAGATCTGTTGCTATTTCTTTTTCCTTTATCCATATTTTAATACGTTTATGTATTTGTATTGTTCCTGTATTATATTTTTCAGATCTGATATTTCACTATCTTTTCTGATTATTTCTCCTAATTTATTTTCCATTAAATTCATATTTTCCTCTTCCTTTTGTCTTATTATTTCATTTTTTAACGCTAGGCTATTTTTCAATTCTCTTATGGTTTCTTTTTGATTTTTTATTTGTTCAGAATTTTCTTGTAGGCGTTGATCTCTTTCTTTTATTAGATCTATACCTATTCTACAACTTACAATATGTTGATTTATATCTCTATTATATTCTAACCTTTTTTCTGCTATATGTGCTAATTGTTCTAACATATTTTGTTGTCTTCTTATTATTTCTTCACCCATAAGAACTACTGGTTGCGGATAGATCCATGTTTATACTTTTTATGTATTCATCTTGAAATCTTATTTCTGATTGTGTCTGTATTATCTGTATATATAATCTTGTTAATTCTTCAGATTTTACAGTTTTTTGGGTCTTATCCAATTATTTTTCCATTGCAAATATCTTTATTTTATACGTTCTTTCCATTTCTTTATGTTTCTTCTTTTGTTTTAATAAGGTCTTTGTTTTCTGACATAACCACTTTGCCTGATTTAGCTTCTTAATTTCTTCAAATGATGAATTCATTTTTAATATTGATTTGTTTCAAAATTTAGATCTGATATTAGATCTTTTATTATACGATCATGTACAATTATTTCTATTTTTATCTCTTCTATTTGTCTTCTTGTTGCTGCCGCATCCATACATATTTTATTTATTTTTTCTATCATTTCTATGTTATAGAACCATTTTTCTTTTTTCACTATTTCTAGCCATTTATTCTGTTCTCTTAATAATTCTTCAGTTGTTTCCTTCATTGTTTTTAAACGTTTTTTAATTTCTCTACATCTCCATATCATTTTATTATATCTTATTATTTTTCTGAAAGATTGAATAGTTCTCATTCTGAATTCCAATTTTCTGTATCAAATTGTTCTAAATTATTATCACTAGTTTCATCTGAGTCATACTCATAACGTCTATAAGTGTTGTAGATATTAGTCCATTTTGTCCTATTCATTCTTCTGGCAGTTTCATCTGAGTCATACTCATAACGTTTAAAACCAATGACTTTCAAACTGGGGCAGTTGGTGTCAAAACACATATTCCCACACCAAGATGAATCTAAAGGAAATTCGCACCTAACTGGGAAGGGCCTTACATGGTTCATCAAGTGTTACCTGGAGGAGCGCTAATCCTGGCTGAAATGGATGGCGAAGTATGGCTCAAAGCTATCAATGCAGATATAGTGGACGGATACCATTTCTAAGATTTGTTATTCTCTATGTAATACTTTTTTCTATGTTGTAAAAGTTGCGCTCCCTCGGCGGGACATGCATAAAACCCACATAGGGTTTCGTCTGTTTAAGACAGAAGTTTCCCGAAAAATTGCATTTTTTTGTAACCTGAACTACGTTATGACCTGATTCCCTCGGCGGGATACGTAGGTGGCCACATCGACTTCGGTTCCATTTTTAGAAAAACCCTTACAATCCCCTTTGCTTGTAATGAACTACGTTATGACCTGATTTCCTCAAGGGGATACGTAGGCGGCCTAAATCGGCTTCGGTCCCACTATTAGGAAATCTTTTCTACTTTATCTCACATATGAAAAAATGCACCCATCTGATCACCCTGATAGGACAAGCAAGCAACCCAAGACTCGGTTGTCCATTCGAAAGTTCATCATCCTCACATATCAGAAACTGGGGCAAAATTTGAAGGGATCATTGCAAGAAGACGCCGATAGACATGGAAAGTCTTCAGCCAGAAGAAGGATTTTGGATAAGACGTTTGCTTTGTTTCACCGCATGTCACTGCTCGACAGACATTTACATATATGCATACTTTCTTATAAGCAAATTATTTTCAACAAATATTTTCATTAGAGTTCGACAGATTTTTTTATTGATATGCATACTTTCTTATAAGCAAATTATTTTCAACAAATGTTTTCATTAGAATTCGACAGAAGTTTTATTGATACGCATGCTTTCTTATAAACAAATTGTTTTCAACAAATGTTTTATTAATGGCTAGCCATGACTGGGAACCAGACAGGGGCCACAGGTCCGAATCAGCAGGACATACAGGTATCAAGAGCCAAAGCTACAAAGTCAACGCGAATCAACCGCCCCTCCCCCAAACTCACAAATTTTCCTTGAGTACAGGTTCTTTAGGTTGAAAGAAGCAGGGAAGCCACATCACTTATGATCAATTTCCCAAAGAATTTCAGCATCATAGCTCACTACAAGGATTATGTTCCTGTTTTGCATCTATACGAAGACATCATCTTGACCTACAAGGCCCCAACCATTGTGTCTGCACAAAGATGTTATTTCGAATCATAGGGAACTTCAACACGGCAAACCGACGGCAAAGGCGTCACTTACATATTTTACAACAGAACAACATTACAACAACGTCCACGACATTACGACAGCACAACAGCTATCTTTTACAACATTACAACGACGTCTTCAGCTCCACAACTATCTTTTACAGCACAACAACATTACAACGATGTCAAACAATATTACAATGACGTCTTCAGCGCAACAGCTATCTCTTACAGCAAACAACGTTACAAATACGTCATCGACGTTATGGCAGCACAACAACTATCTTTTACAGCACAACAACATTATAATGATGTCTTCAGCGCAACATCTATCTCTTACACCAAACAGCGTTACAACAACGTCACCGACGTTATTGCAGCACAACAACTATCTCTTATAGCAAACAACATTACAACAACGTCATCGACGTTACGGCATCGCAATAGTTATCTTTTACAGCATTACAACGGCGTCAACAACATTACAATGATGTCTTCAGCACAACAATTATCTTTTACAGCATTAGAACGACGTCTTCAGCACAACAGTTATCATTTATGATATTACAACGACCTCAACAGCATTACAACGACGTCTTCAGCACAACAATTATCATTTATGACATTACAACGACGTCAACAGCATTACAACGACGTCTTCAGCACAACAACTATTTTTTATAGCATTACAACGACGTCTTCAGCACAACAACTATTTTTACAGCATTACAACAACGTCAACAGCATTACAATGACATCTTCAGCACAACAATTATCTTTTACAGCAAAACAGTATTACAACAACGTCCTCGACGTTACAACAGCACAACAACTGTCTTTTACATCATTACAACAATGTCAACAACATTACAACGACGTCTTCAACACAACACAATCAATCCAATGACGTCATTTTAGGCGCTTGCCTCATAATGCGGGTATTTTAATTTCAGTCAGGCGCCCACCTCATAATGTGGGTGTTTAATTTCAGTCAGGCGCCCACCTCATAATGCGGGTATTTCCAAGTCATATTCTCTACAATTTTTTTCTCAGCAGTTATACACTAATTTTATCTTTAGCTTTAGTTTGCAGGAGCTTTAATTTGCAGTAACTTCATCACAACGTGGAACTATCTCTTATGGCGAACCGAGGCAATTTTGGTCAGCAGCCTACTTCGAACGTCGTTCCGCTCTTCCCCAATAATTTCTTACATCTGCAACAAGTGTCATCATAACTCGACACTGGGGCAATATATCTTGGATCCGCACCAACGTTTTCAATGTCTTCTCCCTCCAAATTCTATTTCGACCCATGCATCCCTAATATTCATTCGAGTCCCGATGATCAGGACAAAATTGTCTACTCAGTCAACTTCTTTGTCCGAAAACTCTTTCATCGTCTCCGGCCAAAGAGGGGCATCTGTTGACACCCAATTTTGTCCCATATTTTCCGATTTATTCGCGGTTTTAAATATTTTTTCGACACCTCAAAACAATTTAATATATATACATATAGGCATATATATACATATATTATTATTATTATTTTTCATATTTCTACAACATTTGCCTTTTTAATCATGATCACAGTTTTTATCCTAATATTCTACATTATTTTATTTAGGCAAAATGACATCATATTTTTTATTTTAATTAAGCATTAAGCATTTCACAAATATTATATCTTATTATTATCACATTATTCAAAGCTTTTTTTATAAACCCTTTATTTTAATCCAAACCCATTTCACCCAAAATATTCTATCAACCCCCCCCCCCCCCCCACCCCAAAATCCATCTACAAATTAACCCCTATTTCTCGGCCTAATCGGACCAGCCCAACTCCCTAATAACCAACCATTCCCTCACCCGTCGGCCCATTCCCCCACTCCACCAATTGAGCCGAATCTCTAAACTAAAACCCAAAACTTCCACTCACTCATCGAAGCCCAACCGGACCAGCCCAAAACTCCCAACAAATTCCCTCATCGTCGACCCAAGCCCATACCCCTTATTCCCTAACCCATCATCCAAATACCTTCAAACCAAACGCACCCATCGACCGTCAAACCCTAAAACCCTTTCTCCAAACCAGCAGCCCTTTCCACCGTCGTCCCTTTACCCGCCGGACAAACACCCTCACCACACTACTGTCACCATGTCCCCTCCACCATCGAGCCCTCACATCACACATTCTCATTTTCCCCCTTTTCTGCGAAACTCAGAGCTTGGAACAGCTCGTCCGAGTCAAATCGACCTGCGAAGCATGCATGCCGCGGTCGATCCCTAGAATACCTTCAAGGATTCGGTGGGTAAGAACACAAACCCGTACCCCTTATTTATCATCTCAGTTTTTGAAATGAAAAGAAACCGTAACATTTCAATCTTTGTTTTGAATTTGAATTTCAAACCTTAGCCATTAGGGTCTCAGTTGTGACTATAAATAGAACTCTTTGTGGGTTGTTTAAGGGATCGAGATTTTAATAGAGCAAAAGCCCCCCCTCTGTTTTTTTTAAGTTGTTGCAAAGAGTCAACCTATTTGGCGGTTTTCACCAAAGAGTTTTCTTTTTAGAGCCAAAGATCTTCCCTTTAACACGTTTCGATTTTGAAAAATCCTCCATTTTGACTCTCGTTTCTGGCTCGATACAGCCAAGAAACACTACAACTCATTTTCTTTTCAACCACATAAACATACTCCTCCGAGCGGACTCAACGATTCGAGACGACGCCTCGGTTCGCTGCCCGGAGAAGGTTAGTGAGTTCAAATTTCCCTCATTTACTTTAATTATTGTGTATATTAGTTTTGAAATGTTTATATTAGTTTCAATTAACTTAATATATCTATTATACATTTGATATTCTTATTATAAATGATTAGGTCCTGTTTTTTTTTTTGTATCAAGTACTGTGTGTATAAACCTGATTAAGTTCAAATATTTAATCATCTAGTTGTGTGTAGCATATTAAAGTATTGTGAACAATTTATCAAGGGTGTTTGAATGCTTATTACTATTTTAATTTACCTTAGGACTAGGCCTGATGTTAGATGCCATTTTGAGTTCATAATATGCTCATAATTAATCCCTGGTTGGTGGGAATCATGTTTGGTTCTAGATATGCCTCTCAGCTGTTTTAAAGGATCATGATAAGATATGTAGTGATTTGAACTCAAATTGTATGGATGGTGTTATCTGTATAAGTAGATTGTGTGAAGTCAGGATTGGTTTGAAATGGTTCTTGAAAGAAACATTCCCCCTCTCATGTAAATGACATGTCCTAGATATTTCTTACTTTTTATATAATAGTCTGTTGAGTTAAGATTCATTTGATAACCATGTTGAGTCATGCCATGTCTAATTTGAAGTATCATCATGTCTCATACAACCTAAGCTATGATTGTGTATATCTTTGTGCCTGTGGCCTTGCATACTTAAGTTGTTAATTTTTAACGACTATGAAAGTCTCTTCTGTTTGTCTTCTATGTTTATCCTAAGTTGGTTGTGCATATATCCTTGCTTATCTTAGTGTAAGTTTATTTTTTTGTGCTAGTATAAAAATTCTTTTGGAGCCATGTGGTTAGTGTATGTTGCTTACTTGAAGAGATATGCATGTTTGACCTATCTTAGGCAGTTATCTGCCTACAAAATGTCATCTTTGGATTAGCCAGTTCTGTGGTTATTCCTATGAGTCTGTTTATGTGTCTATCTCACTTATTTAAGGGTTATCATGCATAAATGCATAGCATAAATATAACTGTAAATGTTTAACATAGCTCAGGCAGTTTTACATTCCTGAAATATTACTGCTAACAGGTCATCTATTCATTCTTATGCTTACATGTTAATCCAAACTTATAATATGCTTACCCTATCATGTCCAAGTATTAATGTGTTACCATGCCAGTATATGATGACTTTTCCAATCATTTTTATCATGTCTTGTTCATTAAATGGTGGACATCTGTGTTGGCATCTGTTTGAAAATTGATTATTGTCATGTTGGGCTAGAAATCCCTGTTTGTACCTAGTTTGAAATCTGATTGTATGTAAGATATGATTAGACGTAGAAGCTATCTGAGAATGAATAGAAATGTTGAATTAGTTTCTTTATATATATATATATATATATATATATGAATAAATTGCATACTCTCTGTGACAAGTTGTACATCTACATGTCTAAGTTACCTATTAGCAATATATATTCTCTTTCTCATTGATTTTTTTGTCCATGTTTAGACTATTTATTGAGAGTATGTATGTTTTTCTTGGGATTCATGAGTCAGTATTAGGTAACCTTATCTATTTGAGATTGGATGAGATTGCACACTTTGATAATATGACCCTTACATCAGTTAGAAAAGCCTATTTTTATACAAGAATGTATGGCTGAGACCTTTTGTTTTATAAACCAGATCTCCCTCATGTCCAGTATGTCTTGAGAGTCAGTCATGCTAGATTTCATCTCCTTAGATAAACATGTCTACTATATATAGTATGTAATGTTTTCCCTTCTCCCTTTAAGTCTTTGTATGCCCTCATAATCATGTATTAAACTGCTAGAAATGCCAGGCTTAGATTTATAGTCCACTTTGATTCTCTCTGTCATAATTAACAGACATTTTGTCTATATGAGTGTGATTTGCAGAAGGGTGAATTCTCTGCTTTGCCTTGTAGTATGAAATTGTCATTTTGGTACATTTTTTGGTGAAGCATGAAAATGGTACACCTAAGGATATATATGAGGTATATAACTCTGATATATTCCTCGTATACATCAGAATTGTGTATTGGTGTATATTCCTATGTATATCACATATCTTCGAAACATTTTATATACCTTTATGTCAATCAGATCTAAATGTACTGTATTGGGGGCTTGTCTTCCCTCATTTCCTCTAAACTCTGAATTGTTGGGCTTGTCATTTCGTATACATGTATCATGTGGGCTAGTTAAGCCCATATCTGAATTAAGTCATCTGAGTTATTATCTTTTGGGTTTACTATTTCGTCTAGCCTTAATCCATCAAATATGTATAAAATAAATGTGAAATTTCATATTTGGTTATAATTAATATAACTGGATGCTTTGATAACTGGTCTATATGTTTTCTCCCCTTCCATATGTATGTCTCATGGGCCTACGGGCCAATATCTTATTGATTTACGACAGTATTGAGTTAGTGGGTCCGAAGGCCCAACAACATATTACTTTTCATGAGTCATTTATTTATACATATGTACACGTCCATGTTCCGCTACTAATCCTTTCCTTTTCTTTTCTTCACTTACATGAAATGCATTGGGAGCTACGAAGAGTCTCGTTATGAGACTCATCATGATCACTGCCGAACGAAGACCCGCATTCACACTCCTGGCATTCTCCAAACTCGGGATTTCAAAACAAATAGGGCGAGATGACATCGTCATCCGCTTTAGTTCCCTTTCATTGTTGTTCTTTAATTTTGTTATTTCTATTTGGGGTCTGTAATAATTATTTAATGCTTGTGTGATTGTTAGGATATTTACAATAATTAGGTCATGAATGGATAATTAATAGGGTAGTTTAAAACCCGTCGCTAGTTTATTTATTTGTAGGTTCAGTTAGTGCAAAAATAGAAATCCTTCGCTAGTTCATTTATTTTTAGGCTCGTCGTGCATATTTAAGATTTTCAAAACAACTTTGGTCATATTTTATTCGCATTATTAATTATACAAAAGTTTATCTTTTTTTTGCATTTTGCAACTCAAAAGTGATTTCCAAAAAATACTTCTTTGGCATTAAATAATTTGTTTTTCTCCTTATTATTGTCACAAATGCATACTTTTTCAGCTTTACATGTATTTTTCTTTTATACCATGCAAATGCATACATGTACAAAATGCATCCCTTTCATTAATTATTTTTATTATTTTAACTTTATACTTTAAAACATGCATTTTCCTTAGTATAATATTAACCTGAGTTTGACCGGATAACCGCAAGTTAGCGGATCTTAAAAGATGCCTAACCCCTTCCCTTTAGGATAATAAAGAACCCTTACATAGAATCTCATTAGTTTCACAGACAATAGAATTGGAGTTATATTGCAGCATTTATTTAATATGTAGGTGTCCTAATTCACCGTAGAATAATTAGGTGGCGACTCCTTAATCATACCCAGGAATCACCGGATACATTGTACTCCGCTTTGACACCCGCGTGGTCGAAAAACGGGCGCGACAGGCACTCCCCAATCAGGTGGTGGATATGCAGCTGTGGGAAATGAATCAAGTTAGAACCCCAACACTTCACCTACTATAATCCCGGGACAATTTCAAGCCTTATGTTTCCACACACTAGCCACATCCCGCCAACCTCAATTTCTCTTTCTACAAACCCTAATGTTGACGCCTTTGGCCAAGCGGGGTGAACCAATTCCCACACTCTACCACAATTCTATCCACCCTATCAAGATAGACATTTACCACAAGTGGCCCCGAGATCTACTCAACCTAACAACCCCCAAATAAACACCCAACCCAACAATCCCCAAATGAACCTATATGCACCAACACTACAAAACTTCACCCCATATTCATTTCTATACCATTACCAAAATCCCCCTTACGAAAAAGGATTTGAAGAGAATAGAAGGTGGGAGGAACCGCGGGATGGAGGGAGATTGATGTTAGTCGGGGAAGAGGTGGGCGAGGAGGTATAGGTAGACCTTTTAACGAGCGAGGTAGGTGGCCAGATCGAGATGATCGAGCACGATGGCAAGGTCATGATGATCAGGAAATGTGGCATGGACGGGAAGATAGAGTTGACCATGAACGCAACTTAAATAAAATTAAGGTGAAGCTTCCTAGGTTCAAGGAGGAAGCGATCCGGAGGAGTTCCTAGAGTGGAAGTTGCAAAGTGAGACAATCTTCCTCACTAACAATTCGATATCAAAGGTACATATTCGATATTCTGAGTTGGAAAGAATTAATTGAGCTCATTGAAGTAAGATATGTGACGCCCGATTACTATGAAAATGTCCTTAAGCGGGTGTACATGTTAAGTCAAGGTAGTAAGAGTGTTGAAGAATACTTCGATGAATTTGAGAATTTGAGATTGAAGTCGAAAATCAAAGAGCACTTGAACTATACCATCCTCCAATTTGTAGCCAATTTGAACTATGACATTTCCAATCCATGAGGCTCCAATCCTATGCTACACTTGAGGATGCCTTCTATGATGCTACCAAAGTTGAAGCGGACTTGCAAACTGAGAAGTTCTATAAAGAGAAGAGTGTGTCGTCATCATCATGGAGCAAGAGTAAAGATAAGTGGGAAAAGCCCAAGACTAATTCTCAAACTCCTCAAGCCAAGTTTGACTACAAAGCCAAAGTTAAAGACAAGACTGAAGGAGCTAACAATGCTAAATCCAACCTTCCTCATCCTTCTACCATTCAATATTTCAAGTGTCAAGGTAGAGGACATATTGCTAGTGAGTGTCCCAATAGAAGGTCGATTGTGGCCTTGTTTGATAGATACCGTACTGATGGAGAGAAGGAGAGTGGAGGTGAGAGTGAGGAGGTAATCCAAACGTAGATCATGAGAAATATAGTGAGGATGATGATGATGAGCGGAATCTAGTGGAGAATGTCAATTTGAATTGTGTCTTGCGAAGAATTATTGGTGCTATGAATAGAGAGGAACTTGACCAATGGGAGAACCTTTTTCATACTAGATGCAAAATCTTGGATAAGGTGTAAAGGGCAGTCTGGTGCACTAAGCTCCTGCTATGCGCTTTCCCGGACCACAAGAGTCAATTGTGCATAGCGTTACCTTGTAATTATGTAAGAGGTTGTTTCCACAACTTGAACCCGTGACCTTCTAGTCACATGACAATAACTTTACCAGTTACTCCAAAGCTCCCCTTCATCTTAGATAAGGTGTGTTCCATGATAATTTATTGTAGGAGTTGCGCAAATGTGGTTAGTACAACTTTGGTTGATCATATGAAGATTCCCATCAAGAAACATTCAATCCCCCATAAACTTCAATGGTTCAATTATTGTGGAGAGGTGAAGGTAAACAAGCGAGTGGTGATGAATTTTTTCATTGGAAAATACCAAGATGAAGTTTTGTGTGATGTGGTTCCGATACAAGAGTGTCGCATGTTGCTTGGTAGACCTTGGCAATTCGATAGGGATGCTCAACAAGTGGAAGATCTTATAAGTATTCCTTTGTCTTTGGTGGTTAAAAGCATACTCTTACCCCCATTGACACCCTATCAAGCGAGTGACGACTATAGGATTATGAAGGAGCTCCGGGAGAGAATGCAAAAGGAGGAGGTTGAAAAGGAGTCCTTACTTAGTCAAGAAGAACAAGTGGTGACCAAGGAGAAAACTAAGATGTGTACACTTGGTAAACCAAGTAGTTATTTGAAAGGAGTTGATGAGGTCCATTTCGTGGTGTGCCTTGTCAACAAAGATCTCTTGTTACATGCTAACCAAGATACTAGCACTTTGCCTAGTATTGTTTCTTCTATTTTGCAGAAATATGATGGCCTGTTTCTGGATAAGATGCCCAAAGGATTGCCTCCATTGAGGGCATTGAACATCAAATTGATTTTGTGTCGGGATCTCAAATTATTAACAAACCAGCATATAGGAGCAATACAGAGGAACTAAAAGAATTGCAAAGGCAAGTTGAAGAGCTACTTGACAAAGGGTTAGTCAAAGAGAGCCTTAGCCAATGTGCCATGCCCGTGATACTTATTCCAAAAAAGGATGGCACATGGAAGATGTGTGTTGATTGTAGGGCCGTTAACAAAATAATGGTAAAGAATCGACATCCGATTCCTAAGATTGATGATATATTGGATGACATATGTGGCTCAAGTGTGTTCTCTAAAATTCACCTTTGAAGTGGGTATCACCAAATTTGCATGCACCCTGGTGATAAATGGAATACGGTTTTCAAAACCAAGTTTGGCCTCTATGAGTGGCTTGTCATGCCATTTGGTCTCACCAATGCACCTAACACCTTCATGAGATTGATGAATCATGTGTTGAAGCCTTTCATAAAAAAAATAGTCATCATTTATTTCGATGACATTTTTATCTATAGCAAGAGCATTGAGGATCATGTGTGCCATTTGAGACAATTCTTTGATGTCTTGAAATGAGAGAGGTTGTACTTAAATCTAAAAAAAATATTCCTTTTGTGTTAATCAGGTGGTATTCTTGGAGTTTGTGGTAAGCATAAATGGTGTGGAGGTTGATGAAGAGAAGTGGATCAAGAGAAGGAATTTCAAGAGTTGAAGGCGAAGTTGAGTTCTTCTCCATTGTTGCGATTACCAGATTTTGAGAAGACCTTTGACATTGAATGCGACGCTTCGGGTGTTGTCATAGGTGGGGTATTTATGCAAGATGGTAAACCATTGGCTTACTTTAGTGAAAAGTTAAAGGGAGCTCCTTTGAATTATTCTACCTATGATAAGGAATTATATTCACTTGTGAGGGTGTTGGCTCATTGGCAACACCATCTTTGGCACAAGGAATTTGTGATTTGTTCGGATCATGAGTCATTGATATATTGAAGGGTCAATCCAAGCTTAACAAGAGGCATGCGAAGTGGGTGGAATTCATTGAAACCTTTCCCTATGTGATAGGGACTCCAAATTTCTTAGTCATTTTTGGAAGAGTCTTTGGGGTACACTTGGTACCAAGCTTTTGTTCTCTAGTTCTTGTCACCCTCAAACGGATGAGCAGACTGAAGTAGTGAATAGGACTCTTGGGAGCATGCTTAGGTGTATGATTAGAGGAAAACACCCACTTCTTTGGAGGACCGATTGCCTTTTATTGAATTTTCTTACAATAGGTCACTCCATTTCTCTATTGGCATGACTCCATTTGAAGTGTGTTATGGTTTTAATCATTTGGTGCCTTTAACATTAACCCCTTTGCCTAATGATGCTATTGTAAGCTTAGATGCAAAAGAAAGGGTGGCCAAGACGATGAAGGTCCATGCCAAGGAGAAGGAGAACATAGAGAAGATCAACACCAATGTGGCAAAAATACAAAATCATGGGAGGAAGAAGATGTATCTACAACCCGATAATTGGGTATGGGTTCACTTTTGAAAGGAAAGATTCCTTAAAATTAGGAGAGACAAATTGTGTCCAAGAGGCTATGGTCCCTTCAAAGTCCTTGAGAAGATCAACGACAATGCCTACAAGATTGACTTGCCAAGTGAGTATAATGTCCATAATGTTTTCAATGTGAGTGACTTGTCTTCTTGAGTTGTAGGTGAGCCTATGGATTCGAGGAAGAATCCTTTTCAAGAAGGGGAGCATGCTATGATATTAAGGACCACTCTAAGCTCAAGACCCTTTATTCGGAGTCAAGCCAAGAAACTCTATATGCAAGCGATGTTCATGCATAAAGAAATCTTAGAGGCACTAGAAGGGATGCTGACACAAGTATACAACATTTGGAGGATCGCGTGGGAGGAAGAAGAGCTGAAAGTCGAAGCTGTCACAGTTTGAGACACCATCTGCGACCTCAGATATTGCTCTGTGACACCATCTGCGATTCGTAGATGGTGCTGACGGGGGACTTTAGTTTATTTCAAGTATTTTGTGCAAAGTTGAGGGCTTGGTCACTTTTGGGCTAAGTTTATAATAACCAAGGGTATAAATAGGATACTTAGCCTCATTTTACCCTTAGCGTCTTTTGATGATGAAACTCCTTTGAGAGAATTAGTATTGTAGTGATAGAATAAACCATAGTTTCTAGTTCTTATCTTAATTAGTGTTTGCTTGGTTATTTTGAGACTTGATTGTGATTCACACTTGAGTTAGCTTACTAGTGGAGTCATCCTACTTCATAGATTAGGTGCTTTTGTAGTTCACGTCCTTGAGGTCTTTGATTTAATACATCATTGATTTCTTGGAATAACTACTCTTGTGTTTGATCTTCTATCCTTTAAATTCCTCATTTGATTCTTAGAGTTTTGCTTTAGGAATCGTATCATCGGCCTTTAGATAAGGGGTGTAATTTTCGCTTTTTGGAATAATAAATTTAAGACTATAGTCACTCTCATCCTCACCCTTTGTCTCCTCCATAGGCTCAGATAACTCGATTACTATCTAACTATCTAAACACAATGTGGAAAAATAATTGGAATGACGTCTAACGCGCCCTAACTCATGAATTGAACTTCTATTTACATCTCCATATATAAACACACAAAAGTCTCCAAAAGTAATGTTATCTGCTCCTCACATGACTCTAGAGCAGTTCTCAACATTAGCACCATCAAGAAAAATATGGTCTAATGATTGGTATTCTTGTTTTAGCTCCTCAATTTGGCCTAGGAGATCTTTTTCAGCTTCACACAATTCATCACTAAATTGTTGGACGTTGCACGCATCAACCTTTGCACTCAGATCTACATCTAAGTTGTTCACAACTAAGCCAAACCTGTCAATTTCTTGTGCAAGATCAACTCTCTCCATAGACCAATCATTCACCAACGTTGCTAGTAAACAACATTGTTTTGCATATTCCCTTAATCGATAATATTTATCGCAATACTAACCCTTACTCTCATATTCAAATTCAGACTTCCAATATGCTAGGTCAAGACAAGACCAAAAATACGTGCCATAAAAATCTTCCGTCAACCAAGCGTCTTCATTGATAACCTTACCTCCGTATATTTCATTCCCAGATGTCATGTTGAGACTACTAGAAACTAGGGGTGGCCAGTGGGCCGGGCTCGGGTCTGGCGGGCCGGGTCTGGCGGGGTCGGGGTCGGGGCGGGATGAGCCAGGGGGTCGGGTCTAGCGGGGTCTAGCGGGGTCGGGTCTGGCGGGACCTGCTCCAGTCCCGTCCCGATCCCGATCCCGTCGATATCGGGGCGGGCCGGGGTACATTCGGGTTTTCCTTTCTTTTTTTTTTTAAATAACATATGTATAAAAAAAACTCAATAAACAAAACAAGATAGTGTAATAAAAACATCCCAAGGCTGTTTTTGTGCCTCTTATATTATTTAATAAATATATGATTTTTTTGTAATACAAATACAATTGTCTAAAATCTAAATTGCAACTTTGTGGTGTTGTCCAAAAGTTGCAAATTACATAATAAAATTGCAATTAAAAAAATTACATTCTAAAAAAAACCTGTTCTAATTGCTTGATGATTTCATGTGGTTCTTCGGTTGGAATTGGTATTTGTTGGTCAAATTGATCCACGTCGCTTCCACTACCTTCGGTTAAGATTTCGTTGTAGTTTTCATCATCTTCTTCGTTGATCTCCGGTTGACCGCACCTTCTCCGCTCCGCTCGTATCCACTCTCTGAATAATACTGCAATTTCCAAGCCGTCTCCGGCCAATGAGTGTCGTGGTCTCCTATTTGATATCTCGCTCGCAGAAAAAGCGCTTTCAGACGCAGTTGATGACGCTTGAATGTTCAAAACATCTCGAGCCATCAATGAAAGTGTCGGAAAGGTCTTCTCATTCCCCTCCAGTATTTCAGCAAGTCTTCTTGTCCATCTTCATTGATAACTTCTTGATACGGTACGGACCCCGCAAAACAAAAATATCCAACTCGCTAATTTGGTTAGTAGTAGAGGTACGGCCGTACATTCTATTTCGAGGCTTTCAATACTAGCCGTAAAAAAGATGTCTTTTGTGAGGTTGTGTTGAAGATGAAGAAGATGGTATGGAAGCCGGTAAGTTACTAGCATTTTCTTGTTGATAAAATCTATATATATTTTTGCATTGGTGTTCTACGCTAGACACCGCTTCTTCTTTAGTTTGTTCAATAGGTGGTGGGTGATTTAGATTTTTGGGACTTGGAGGTGGTAGTACTTCTATACAATCGTAAATAGTTTCAATTAGTGATTTAGTACCGTCTATTTTAATAGTAGGATTTAATACGAACCAATAATATAAATAGAGGGAATAGGAATAAAATATTTTTTAATTTTGACAAACATTTTTTTAATAGTTGCCTTATAAGCTGGTTTTTCCATATATTCACTAAGTAATAAAAATATTAGAGTTATATAAAATAACATAGTTGAAATAGTAGGATAATATATACCGGAAAATTCTTTTGTTGCTTGAAAAAATTTCTCTAAAAATACAATAAGTTCGGAAATTTTTACCCAATCACTATCTAAAATCATATCAGCTGGCTTTTTATTATGAGAGTTAAAAAATAAAGTTATAGGTAATTTATAGTCATAAGCAACAAGTAGTTGCTCGTATAAAGAATTCCACCTAGTGGATACTTCTTGTGGAATTCTTCTATAAGGTAGTCCACAATCGTGACAAGTTTTTTTATATTCTTTTCTACGTTGTACTTTATTACTTTTAAAAATAAAGTTTATAGCAAATTGTATTTTACTAAGAATGTCTTCAAAAAGTGATAGACCATCCTTTACAATTAAGTTATATATATGGCACGCACATTTTATATGAAAATGGTCTGGAAAAGATGGAG
This sequence comes from Anisodus tanguticus, assembly GCA_034509755.1. NCBI lineage: Eukaryota > Viridiplantae > Streptophyta > Magnoliopsida > Solanales > Solanaceae > Anisodus > Anisodus tanguticus. Next base: position 16,374,565 of record CM067546.1, on the reverse strand, counting down.
TTAAACTATTTTTTAACATTGTAATTGCGTAATTGTTATTAGAAGCGTTATCTAATGTAATAGTCATAATTTTATCGGTAATTCCGTAATAATCGCACACTTGATAAATATTTTCTGCAATAAAAGTACCAGTGTGCCTATCATCTATATATCTATACGCTAAAATACATTTTTGCATAGACCATTTATAATCTATCCAATGACAAGTTACAGTAAAATAATCATGGTCGTTAGTACTACGACCTATATCAGACGTGATAGATACTTTTCCATTAAAATGATATAATGAAAAACGTAAATATTGTTGATATTCATGCGTGAATTTAAATACATCTCTCTTAACAGTTGATCTAGGAAAATCGTTTAAAGCAGGATTATATATATCTCTAATGTAATGAATAAAACCGGGAGATGAAGGAAATGAAAAAGGCGAACCCTCCACAACAACTAATTTTGATATTGCTTCTCTATCTCTATGTTTATTGTATTTAGAGCCTACAATTCCCCTCGTCATAGGGTTAATTTGACCCTGTACTTGGTCCGGGACAGTATCAGTATGTGAACCTTGTCCCGATGGAGCGGCGTTTGCGCACCCGGTTTTGAAGCCTCGGTATTGGGCATACCTAGCTGGATGAGCACTTACTACGTGTCTAATTAAACCCCCGTCCCACCGTGACCTTTTCCAGTTTTAAATTTTAAAACATTTTTACAAATTTTACATATGGCTACTTGATTCTCTACGTCCCTATCAAAAAATGTCCATGCATCGATTTTAATGGTCGTTTTTTGGACCTCGTCTCATACTAGGGGGAATAGGAGGTATTTCAGTTGAAGGTGCACTAGTGGGTGTGTTGTCATCAACATTAGTGGGTATATCATCTAGATCATCGTCTAAATTAAAGTCTTCTTGAGTTCCAGAAAATAGCTCCTGGTCTAAATCTAATGGTATTGTAGGAAAATGTTGAGTATCAACAAAATCATCCTGTGTAGGAATAAGATGACTAGAAGAAGTACTCTTGCCCTGGTTGCCCCTACTAGAAGAAGCACCCTTACCCTTACCCTTAAACATACCTTTTAATCCTTTCATTTTAATTATGATAATAAATAATTAAAGACAATAAAATTAAGTGTGCTAAATAAAATAAACAGACAATAATAATTTAATGAAGGAACGAATGTACCAAACGCCGACGTAACGTCGACGTGTAATCGAGAGGTTGAAAATTGAAACTTTGCTCGATGGAAGATCCTCAAGCTAGTTGCCAACTTCACTCCCAATTCCCAAATGAATTAATAAAATTGAATATTTAGCAAACAATGTAGAGAGATATATTGAGAAATTAGAGAGATTGTAGGAAGATTTGTGAGAAAGATGAAGAGAAAATGAGTTATTTATAGTTGAAAAATTGAGTTAAAGTGTAAATATAATAACTTATGGGTTAAAAATAAATATTAAGGGGTAGGGGGGTTGGGGGAGGGGGGGGGGCCTAAAATGGCCGTTGGTCAACGGCCATAATCTAAAATGGTCGTTGGTGCAACGGTCATTTTTGCAAAGGGGGGAAAAGGGCGGGGTCGGGGTCAGGGTCGGGGCAGGCTCGGGGCGGGGTCGGGTCAGGCGGGCCTGGGGCGGGCTCGGGTCTGGCGGGACGAGACATTGTCCCGTCCCGAGTTCGAGTCCCGCCCCCGTTTTTTTTTTTTTTTTTTTTAAGCGGGGTCGGGGGCGGGACTGGGGCGGGCTCGGGACGGGGTCGGGCCGTCCCGGCCCACTGGCCAGCCCTACTAGAAACACACTAAGAGAATAAATCAAATAATTATAAAAATAAAAATATTTACAAAAAAACTTGTAAAGATAAAGGTGAAAGTCTAATCTAGAAAAACAGTTAATTTCTAACTCCCCGGCAACGGCGCCAAAAACTTGTTCCTCTCAAACGCACATACAAGTGTATGTGGTCGTACAAGTAATATAATAATTTTAAAAATTGAATGTCGAACCCATAGGGACTTATGATTAATTGTTAGCTAAATTAAACAATCCGAATTATCTATATAAGAGATGAAATCCGTAGGTTGTAATTCTAAACTAATTAAAATAAAAAGAAAATAAATAATGAACTTCGACAAAGAAAGTGTGGGTTTTTACATTATCAATTATTTGAAACCGATCTAGGTCTATGGGATATCTAACAATCATGTTGTATTCTTCAATTGATTCAACTTATTAATTTATTCAGTAAACTGATTGACAAGGTTGATATTACGACTACAAATCTGTCGAGTCCTCTAGTCACTTATTTGTATTACTTTCACGCCTATATCTCTATGGTCATGAACCTTAACACAAATGCATTTATATTTCCTGTATTCCAACCAAGCAGGGCGATATAGGTATATCTCTATCCTAGACGAAAATTCGCTCCCCGATGCCTAGAATTGAGATCCTACTCTATTTAACTCTATTGATATCCTAGTATTTCTCTCTCGAATTCAATCTAAGAATCAAAGATAATATTCGATTGGTGATCAAGCAACCAAATAATTAAGCTTAGGATTAAATAAATAAATCAATACGATAAGCTAATTAATTGAAATCAATATTTGAATAACAACGTTCATGAAAGAACCATAACCCTAGAACGAGAAGTTTAGCTTCACATACACATAGAGAAAAACAATAAATCATCCAAATAAAATATAAAAATTAGTTGTAAGGAGAAGAAGAGATAAAACCTAATAATCTCCGGCCTTCACATCGACTCCAAGTTCTTCTTAAATAAAATTCTAAACTCAGGGTCACAAGTTATTCTCAAAGCTATTTAGAAGCCTGTATTATGGACTATTTATAAGTATAGGAAAAAGCCCTAATGAAATAACCTAGTCCAAACAAATTGGGAAATAACTTTTATCCGAAAATTTGCCGACCGCCTCGTATTGCGAGTGACAATCAACTGAAGCACATATATCTTGGAAACATATTGTTTTTGTATGCTGCCACGTAGACAACCCCAATTCCAATTTCATGTGAACTTTAGCCAATCATTGCCTTCTCCAAGTATCATCATTATGTCCCCTTAACCACTTTGTCTTAGACCACATTTCATGTCAACTTTTATGCTTCTGCTCGCTTGGCGAGCTCTACAGCGAGAAGCATCCTTGGTTTGAGCTTCGCCTGGCGAGGCTCTTGTGGGTTCCACACATAGCGAATTTTGGCCTTTTATCTCCGAAACGACGTATCTTTCACGTAAAGTACCTATATTTAATAATAATGCACGGATTAATTTCATATCGAATAGTCAATAAATGCTAGGTATATTTAATGCATTTAGCTCTAAAATAACAGTACAAATATGGGTAAAACATGGCAGAAAAGCGTATAAATACACCTAACATCACCACTCACACTTGAACCTTTGTTCGTCCTCGAACAATTGACTAAACACCCCCCTCCCCCAATAAATCAAGTCTAGGAACATCATCACTTTGATTGATACCAACAATTAGGCCCTATAGCAACTCAAACAATCAAATACACTTTTTGATCATCATGCAAGATATACAAACCAACTCAATCGAGCGACAAACTTCTATCCTCCTAACCTCATAGACGGACTCTAACTTATCAAATTTAAGTTTGCTCACCTACTCTGTCAGAGAAAGCTAATACGTCACCTATCCATCATGAAACAAGTGCCCAAGTACACACACTCAAATCAAAGAATGAATGTAATTTAAGGACTTAACATCAAAATCTCGCGCTCACAAAAGAATTCTCATGTATGCACAAAGAATCATACGCTTGCCCATTATGTACATCTATATTAATTAAGTGTGCTCAAATAGAATCAAATAGGACTTTAACGGGTTATAATATTGTATAGGGGACGGGTAGGACAACTATATAATAGTGACTTACACTTCCCTAAATACTTTGCACTTTTAGACTTCATCACTCATTATTTTCACCTCTTAACTTTATTTTTTTTCCGCCCTCTCTTCATCAATTATTTGACAAGTATTTCCCTCATATCAAGAACATTTCAATTTATTTTTTAAAGCAATTTTTTTATTTTTTTCTCATGTCACATTCTTTCTAAGAGGGTCTTTTTATCACCTTAGCTAACATTGGTTACCTTTTACACTCTACCATCTCTTTTCTTTGGATTTCACAATTATAACACAGTCTAAATTACAGTGCTCAAGAAAGCAGAATTCAAAAACTAGAGATTCAAACAAAAGGATCAAGGAAAAAATACGGCTTTCAAACAAAAGGCTACACGCTCAAAGGGCTAACTAGTGGTAACCATATCTGCAAAGGCTAAAATTCCCAAGACATACCAAAGAAAGCCTATTATTATCTTCTAAACAGCGCACAGAGCAAGTTCTAGACTAAGATGCAAAACATGGAATATATGCAATCAAATCCTCACCACATGGCACAAGTATCAATCAAGATGGATCAATTTTACTCTAAGACAGATACGGTCATGATGAACTACAAAATAAGAATAAGCTATATACAGAGTCACAAGTCTGAGTCTAGATGTCATAAAGTCTGCTATTCTAGATTAACTCAAGCACTCACATGAAAGTACTACTTAAGCTCAGGCCTAAATATGCTAGCAAATTAGTCAAAGGGTCGTTCTTCTCTCTCCTTTACTACTTCTAAAAAAATTAATTCTAAAAAAAATACAAAATAAAATTACCCGGTTCAAGGGCCCCCTTTGAAAAAAAATCCGAGACCATAAAAAAACCAAAGGGTGGATCATTTATGCCACTAATGAGAAAAAACAATAAAAGACTAAACGTAAAATAAAAAAAGACCAAAATAAAATCTTTGTGAATTTTTTCTTGATTTTTTGATTTTTTTACTAAAATTCATAAGACTCTAAGAACTATTAAAAAATTCCTGTGGCATAATTATCCTCGACCTCAAAATTATTGGAAGCATCCACCCACACTTAAAAATATGCGTTGTCCTCAATGCATAAATAAAATAGAAAAATTAAAATAAGGGTGAGAAATACTCCCTGAGACCTTCTAGGGCCTAGCTAGCAGCATGATCCTCAACATCAAGGTCAACACGACCCCACACTTAAGTCCAAACTAGCTCATCAGCTTCAACTTCGGGTATTCGAACTTCCCCTAATCTGTAAAAAATAAAAAGAAAACGTAATTGTATAAAAATAAAATAAAATAAAAATAAAATACAAGCTAGGTTGCCTCCCAACAAGCGCTTAATTTAACGTCGCTGCACGGCGTGAAAACTTTTCCCTCCACCTTGAACTTATGATTTGTACCCCTAACAAGGCATTTAGTCTGCAGATATGCTCCTTTGGTAGGGGTATAAAGATAGCCAGGCCAAATAATAAATTTATCACTTTGCACTTTTCAACCTTTAGATGAGGGGTGTAATTTTTGCTTTTTGGAACAATAAATTCAAGAATGTAGGCACTCTCATCCTCGCGCTTTGTCTCCCCCATAGGCTCAAATGGCTCGATTACTATCTTACTATATAAACACAATATGAAAAAATAATTAGAATGAGGTCTAATGCGCCCTAACTCATGAATTGTAGTACTATTTACATCCCCATATATACATACACTCAAGTCTCCAAAAGTAATGTTATCTACTACCTCACATGACTCTAGAACACTCTTCTCAACATTGGCACTAAAATGAAAAACATGGTCTAATGATTGATATTCTCATTTTAGCTCCTCAATTTGGCCTATAAGATCTTTTGCAGCTTTACACAACTCATCACTAAATTATTGGGGGTTGCACACATCAACCTTTGCACTCAACTTGTGCACAACCAAGCCAAACCTGTCAATTTCTTGTGCAAGATCAACTCTCTCCTTAGGCCAATCATTCACCAACATTGTTAGTAAACAACGTCGTTTCCCATATTCCCTTAATCGATAATATTCATCACAATATCGACCCTTACTCCCATATTCAAATTCAGACTTTCAAGATGTCAAGTCACGACAAGACAAAAAACACGGGTCATAAAAATCTTCCGTCAATCAAGCGTCTTCATCGATAACCTTACCTTAGTATATTCAATCCCCAGATGTCATGCCGAGAGAACTAGAAACACACTAAGAGAAAAAAACACAAATAATTATAAAAATAAAAATATTTACAAAAAAACTTGTAAAGATAAAAGTAAAAGTCTAATCTAGAAAAACAGTTAATCTCCAAGTCCCCGTTAACGGCGCCACAAACTTATTGCTTCCAAACGCACATGCAATCATACATGGTCGTACACGAAATATAGTGATTTTAGAAATTGATTGTCGAACCCATAGGGACTTATGATTAACTGTTAGATAAATTAAATGATTCGAATTATCTGTATAAGAGAGGTTCTGTAGGTTGTAATTCTAAACTAATTAAAATAAAAAGAAAACAAATAATGAACTTCGACAAAGAAAGAGCAGGCTTTTATAGTATCAATAATATGAAACCGATCTAGGGCTCTGAACTATCTAACAATCACATTGTATTCTTTAATTGATTCAACTTCTTAATTTATCCAGTTTACAGATTGACAGGGTTGATATTACGACTACGAATCTCTCAAGTCCTCTAGTCGCCTATTTGTATTACTTTCACGCCTATATCTCTATGGTCATGAACCTTAATACAAATACATTTATATTTCCTGTATTCTAACCAAACAAGACGATCTAGGTGTATCTTTATCCTAGACACAAATCCGCTCCCCGATGCCAGGATTGAGATCCTGCTCTATTTAACCCTGTTACTATCCTAGTATTTATCTCTCGAGTTCAATCTAAAAATCAAAGATAGTATTCGATTAGTGATCAAACAACCAAATAATTAAGCTCAGAATTAAATAAATAAGTCAATACGATAAGCTAATTAATTGAAATCGTTTTTTGAATAACAACATTCATGAAAGAACCATAACCTTGGAACGAGAAGTTTATCTCCACATACACATGGAGGAAAAACAACAAATCATTCAAAGAAAATATAAAAACTAGTAGTAAGGAAAAGAAGAGGTAAAACCTAATAATCTTTAACCTTCACGTCAGTTCCAAACTCTCCCTAGGTCAAAAGTTCTAAATTCAAAGTCATAAGTTAAGCCCAAAGCTATTTAAAAACCCGGTTTTATGGACTCTTTATAAGTATAGGAAAAAGCCCTAACGAACTAACGTAGTCCAAACAAATCGGGAAATAACTTTTATCCGAAAATTTGCCAACCGCCTCGCATTGCGAGTTACAATCAACTGAAGCACATATCTTGTAAACATATTGTTTTTGTATGCTGCCACGTAGACAACCCCAATTCCAATTTCACATTGTGAACTTTAGCCAATCATTGCCTTATCCAAGTATCATCTTTATGTCCCCTTATGTCTTAGATCACATTATATGTCAACTTTTATGCTTCTGCGAGCTCTACAGCGAGAAGCATCCTTGCTTTGAGCTTCGCCCGGCGAGGCTCTTGCGGGTTCCACACTTAGCGTATTTTGGCCTTTTCTCTCCGAAACGACGTATTTTTCACGTAAAATACCTATATTCAATAATAATGAACCGATTAGTTTCATATCAAATAGTCAATAGATGTTAGGTATATTTAATGCATTTAGCTCTAAAACAACGGTACAAATATAGGTAAAACATGGCGGAAAAACGTATTAATACACCTAACATCAGCAAACTCGAATAAACTAAGAAGAAATTTCTGCTGCCCAAGGTGTACGCTATAAATATTCCTTTTGTTTTCTCTATATATACTAGACCTCTAAAGTCGCAACAAAAAGAATGTTCATTTTAGGATAACCAAAAATATCATGATTACCAACGACCAATGCTTCTGACTTGCTTACATCTTCTTGTCAATAAAAGAGAAAGCAACACAAGGTGGGCCCACTTAGCGGGCTGAGTTGATCTAATATGTGTTGGGCTTCCGGGGCAAGGACAGTCCAATTGGACTCTCGGATAGGGTGTTCATGCACAAAAAGAGCAGAAAATGATTAGCACATATATTTATTTAATAAACAACACACTTTAGAGAAAACTGGAAACATGTATGCCATTTAATAGCATGAAAACAGCCTTATATACATCAAATATATAGTAGATATACTGTGTATCTACACTTAATATATATGCCTTGTATATTGATGTTATATTGAACATACTAAGAACTAAGGGAAAGAGAAGAGAAGGAAAGGAGAAGAAGAGCAATTACTTAATAATGGTCAACTCTCCTTGATATACTCTAATATACGAAAGATATATAGTATATATATACTTGTATACTCAAGGATATGTAGTATAACGGGTGTATATATCTTAAGAGCATATTAAGTTATGCATTATCAACACAAAAGGAGGAAAAGAGGAAGAAGAGGAGAAAAGGCAATCAAATCCACACATATAAGCTTAGAGAAGCAAATATCATCAAACAAGCAGGTTCCAAAAGAGGCAGCAGAGACTATACATCCTATATGCTTAAACATCTTGTATGAGAATGAACAGAAGCAACCTATGGCTTTTTAAAGGCTAACAACAGTTGTAACAGATGTGTAAACCAAGGGTATACATACTCTTAATCAAAAGAAAAAAAAAACACTTTTGCTAGAAGCAGACATGTCCAGACTTCACAAAACCCAACTATTTCATCAGTTTAGGAGCAATACACATGAGGGAGAATGTTAAATATACACTTACCATAAGTAGTGTATATCACGGTTTTGTAGCTATATTGTACCCATGATATACACTTACCATAATTAGTGTATATCACGGTTTTGTGGCTGCTTTGTAGTGTAAATAATTGTATTAATTAGTATTGTACACTTACCATAATTATAGGATTCTTGTACTACTAGAATAGGGTTTTGGGAGTAGAATAGAAATAGGATTTTCCTTTTATGGAAAATTGTAAATTGTATATATACTCTTTCATTAATGAAAATAATCAAGGGATTATTTCTTTCATGGTATCAGAAGTCTAGGTTTCATATTTCCTCTCCAAATTCCGTCCAACCAGCTGTGGTTCCGAGCCCTTCTTCTCGGTTTCCGTGCCCAGAATTGCCTTTTCTCTTCCCAAATTTTCTTCCAAATCCCTTCCTCACGTCGTTCGTTGCTATTATGGCTAAAAACACATTTCACCATGCCCTTACTATTTCTAACATCAAGAATCACATCCCTATCATTCTTGAAATAGAAAACGTCCAATACGCGACGCGGGCCGAACTGTTCAAAGTTCACGCACGCTCGCATCAAGTCCTCCATCACATTATCCCCCCGGCTCCTACGGCTACAGGGATTCCTAAACCCGAGGATGATCCTCAATTATGGACGGCTCTTGATGCTACCGTTCTTCAGTGGATTTACTCCACTATCTCTACCGACCTATTGCAAACAATTATTGAACCAGACGTTATGGAGATAGCTGCTTGGAATAGAGTATGTGACATATTCCAAGATAATCAGAATTCTCGAGCTGTTACACTTGAACAGGAATTCTCCCACGTCAATATGGAAGACTTTCTTAACGTTTCAGCTTACTGCAAAAGGTTAAAAGAATTGGAGGACCAACTCTGCAATGTTGGTGCGCCCGTTACCAACAATCGTCTTGTTCTTCAGATGGTTGCTGGCCTATTTGAGGCCTATAGTGGTGTCGGTATGCTTTTCGTCAGAGCAGTCCTCTTCCGTAGTTTTATCAGGCTCGTTCAATGCTCATACTCAAAGAAGTAGGCTTGGCTAAGAAAGTAGCCAATAGGGCCCCTTCTGTCTTCATGATGATCGAGTCTAATTTTTCTCCGTTCGCCTCCAACAATTCCGGCCAAAACCGCAACAATGGTGGCGGAAAAAAGAGTCAGAATCACAAAAATAATGGCAAGAACCATGGTTGAAACCGCGGTGGAAATAACGGGGGTAGAAATGGGCCTCGGGGCAGTGGGCCGCAAGCCAACTGGCCACAGCCCTGGGGCCCATGGCCGTAGAACTGGGTCAGTGGGCCTGGGCCCCATAACCCCTATGTTCCGTACACTGCCGAGCCAAACTGGGCTCAATTTCAGCAGTCAAGTAGGCCCAATTTTTCTAGCCCACAGTGGAACCCGCGAGGAAGTTCTTGGCCGGGACACCCAACCAACGTACTTGGGCCTCGGCCCCACCATACCCACCATGCAGCGGGCCCCACTGATACCAATTTCTCTCTGATACCAATTTCGGGGGCGGATCTTTTCTTCATCTAATAACCCTAAAGAGGGTAGGAATATAGATGGTAGGTTGATAAAGTTTTTTCAGAGTTTATCAAATAGTAAACATGTAATAAGGTAGCGCGTTGTATCAACTCAAATTTCATTTTTAAATAAAAGTCTATAACCTATAATCAGTGTAAGCATCATAATTGCAGAGACTAACATTTATCCAGATAATAATTGAAAACATACTAGTCTAGAAAACATACCTCTTAATCGGAATTTCAGATCACCGGAGATTTCAACCTTACCCTAGCTCTGCCTCCCTTCTCCTTCCTCGGACTTGCGGGATGATTGGCCTGGGTGCCTAGGAATTCTCAACGGAATATCTTCTGAGATTCTTACTAAGGTGGTAGTTTATAGACTGATATGGTAATAATTATAATCTCTCAAAGTGTTTTCTTCTCTGGTATTATGATAATCTCATCGATCTAGATTATAGACAATGAGAGAGTTTAGCTAGACATATGGATTCTCAAGTGAAGAGTTGTATAGAAGTTTCAGAATTTTTCGAATGATTCTAAGGTTTACAAGAGGCTCCTTATATAGATGACCTCGGCTATTCACTATTCATTACTTTTCCGAAAGTCTTAAAGTAAACAATAGTTACTTTTCAAAAGTAGTAAAGTAAACAATATTAAATAGTAATTGCTACAGTTTGTCGGCTGCTTTTTCAAAAGATGTTTTGTCCTTTTCTGCTTCTTTTTTTCAAAAGTTGTTTTGTCCTGTCTGCTTCTCTTTCAAAAGCTAGTTGTCCTCTTCTGCTTTTGTTTTTTCAAAAGCTGGTTGTCATTGTCTTCTTTTGCTTTTGATAATGGTCTCTGTTAGGTGGTGTTTCCTGCTTTCCAGGTGTAATATGCCTTGCTTCATTGATTTTTTGTAGTAATCGTTTATTGATGATATTCAAAAATTGGGCTGCAAGTAGTGTGAACTACAGGCTCCCTGTACAGAGTAATCATTTTTTAGGCTGCAAGTAGTAAATACTACAGGCTCCCTATTCAGAGTAATCATTTTTTGGGCTGCAAGTAGTAAATACTACAGGCTCCCGATGCTGTTGGATTTCACATAACAGACTATATGATTCCTAGTATTCTGTTAATCAATAGGGATTTCACATAGTAAACTACATGATTCCGATATTCTGATAATCAATACGATCCTTATGCAAAAGGATCAGAATTTCCTTCATTTTTTATCACATTAGTGGGAATGGTAGGCCTGGTGTTTATCAAAGGTCTTTTATTCTGTTCGGTTATCTTTTGGTATTTTTCAATTGTTTCTCTTGCATGTGTATATTGTATATTGACTATTTTTTCATGCATAGTATTTAGTCTTGTGGTATCTTGGGTCATAATATCATTGTCATAGTACAGGGTAATAATCTCTTCAACTTCTCCTCCTCTTGAGTCTCCAATTATACATGCCTTCTTTGCTCTCAGCATTTCTTCTATTCTGGTTTTCAAAGTGATTAATCCGAATGTCCTCTTTGCACTTAGCCATTCTTGGAATTTGTCCAAAGTGCAAGGGATTTTCTTGTTCAGATTTTCATCATCTCCGCTGATTGTACTGTTTTTCCCTGTCTTGAATATATGACAAATTATGATTGGTTTGCCAGTTAAATCAAAAGAGGCATCAAATACCTGTACTCCGCATATTCCTTTTTCGAATGACTCCATCATTAATCTGGTGGATTCCACAATAATACTCGGTAATTTAGCAATATTGCACATGTTCTCATCGACTATTAATTTGTCAATGAATCCATAGGTGAATAGTTTTGACACTATTTCTGGATTCGCTTGTTCACTGCATATGAATCTTGGGTACCTGCTCATTTTTGCACTTCGTATGATATGAGGGTTAGTCTTGTAATCATAAAATTTGTTTATACTTCAGTTTATCTGCCATGGATATGGGGTGATGAAGAAGATGATATGTTTTATGGCATGGTTGCCAAATTTGACATGAATGGTGTGGGGTTTTTTGGTTTTTTCAGTGTAATAGGAGGTGTTCTGGATGATGATGTTTCGCTCTGTATATTTTTCACAGTTATCAAGTCTTTTATGGCTTCTCTGAGTTGGTTGATAGTGTTGGTATTTTCTTGTAATCCGGCTATTAGGATTTCATTTGTTTGTATAATGGATTGTATGGCTTTGGTAATATACTCTTCTATTTTGTCACGGTTGTTCGACATTATATCTGCTAAGAAAATCAGCTAAAACATTTTTAGTTCCAGATATATTCTTAACAATAAAGTCATAACAACAAAAGAAAGATTGCCATTTTCTCCTTTTATTCAATTCTGGTAAGGGATCTATTTTATTTGTAATAAAAGACTTTACCTGTGTATTATCAGTTCTAACAATAAACTTCACCGGTAATAAGTGGTAATGAAATCTTTTTATCCCAAATTTTACTGCTAATAATTCTTTTTCAATTATATTATAATTCTTTTCATTTGGTTTCCATGTTCCTCCTCCGTGTCCACAAATAAGTGGTTTTTCCTTATCTATATCCTCTTTATCATAGGCTATGAGGACTGCTCCCCATCCTATATCACTTGCATCAGTAAAAAGTTCTAATTGATCTTTTTCAATTGGTATTCTATGCTTTGGTAACGATTTTACCTTTTCTTTGATGTCTTTTATAGCCTCAGTATGTTCTTGTTTCCACTCAAAGGTTATTTTTTTCTTTATCAATTCTTGTAGTGGTTTTCTCAAGAGTGGTAAATCTTTTATGTGATCCGAAGCATAATTTATTATTCCTAAGAATTGTTGTACCTCTTTTTTACTTTCTAATTTTTCCTTAAAGTTTTTTATCTTTGTTACTATATGTTCTTGTAGTTGTAATTCTTAGTTATCTATAATATATCCTAGATATTCAATACTATTTTTAAATATTTCTGACTTCTTTTCCGATAGTAGTATTCCGTGTTGTTTTATGGTTGCTATAAATTTTTCTAGGTGCTTTATATGGTCATTCAGGTTATCACTAAATATTAGTATGTCATCGACATATACTATACAAAAAATTGTTAATGTTCTAAATACCTGATCCATTATTCTCTGGAATATCTGTGGTGCATTTTTTAATCCAAAGGGTAGTACGTTCCATTCATAGTGTCCTTGAGGGGCACTAAAAATTGTTAGGGGTTTTGATTCTTTGGTCAGTTTTATTTGCCAAAAACCGCTTTTACAATCAAATTTGCTAAACCATTTTTTATTCCCTAGTCTGTTAATGAGGTTTCTTTTATATGGTAAAAAATATCCGTCAAATATAGTCTTTTTGTTTAGTTCTCTATAATCTATTACCATTCTGACTTTTCCTCTTTTCTGTTCGCTATGTTTCCTTACTAAGAAGGCTGGGCTGCTATGTGGGCTTTTACTTTCTTGTATTAATTTTAAATCTAATAACTCTTTTAGTTGAGTTTCAAATTCCTTTTGGTCTGTTGGGTATATCTGATAGGTTTAGATCTAACTATATCGTTTTCGTTTATCAGCTTAATTTCTGCATATATTTTTTCTTTTTCTCATAGCTGGATTGGATTCTCTCCAAAGTTTATCTTTAATGTATCCAGATATTTTTCTTTTAGTAGTTGTGGGTTATTATTCCTATCATTCCTTATAGTACATAGTCTCAAGGTATGTATTGGTAATATTCTTTTTAATACTATCAATTTATTACATGGTGTTTGTAAGCTAAAAGTGTTACTATCTATAACTTGTGTTTTAAAATAATATAAGAAGTTATTTCCTAACAACACTTGTTGTTTCATATTATCCAATTGGTAAATTATTGGTAATCTGAATATAGTTTTTCCTAATATTATTCTCATGTTTTCCGCTATTATATCTAATTCTTTTGATTGCTCATTAAATCCTGATACATTTGCTCTATGAGTTCTGGTTCTTTTCCATCCGTGTGATTCTAATACATCTTTTCTTGCTACACTGACTACAAGATGGTCGGAGCGGTCTCACTTGACCTTTACAACTTTAACCCTGATATATTAGCATATTTGAACCCTTTAAATATCGGCGATCCCTGACTAATAATCTCCATGGGTTATAAGATCCTTGACCTCTCAAAGGCCTATCTCTATCAGATGCTCTAGGATGAAGTCGTGCCTGAGAAAGCAACTTACTCATAACCTTTGACGAATCTGTCTCAGTAGAGAGCGCATACTACCCGAATTTACACTCAATCCAACCTCAATCTCCTGGCTAATCATATCCCTATTGGAAAAATGTATTGTTGTACTCTTAAACACGATAAGGTTTACAAAAAGAATTCTTACAACACAACTCTATTGCACGATTCTAGATCAAGAGGGAAGGTAACCATCATCCTAAATGTCATGTAGCCTCCTGTCTATAAGTGTGGTGCACAACACACCCATAAATAAGACTCTACTAGACACGGCTTGTAGACTCACTAGGACAGACCTGTTCTGATACCAAGTTTGTCACGACCCAAACCTGAGGGTCATGACGGGCACCCAGACCTTTCTTGTCGAGTACCACTAATCATATATGTAACATCTAACCATAATTAATCATGGGCCCCGAGGGCCATCACAAAGTGCCCTGCTGACACATAAGAATGATAAACTGGAAAGGTACTGCGTAAACTCTTACAAACGGAAGAACTCAACCTATGCATATATACATACTAAGGCCGACAAGGCCATACATGACTACTATACATAGGACAACTGTCTACAAGCCTCTAAAGAGTACGTAACATAATAAGGTCGGGACAGGGCCCCGCCATACCCCAATGCATAACCAAAATATCATACCACGACTAGACTACAACTCTAGAACAAATAGAGTGCTCCACTATCAGCTGGACCAGCATCCTACTAGTGTGGACCGTCGCCCTGTCTACCTGAGGCTGCGGGCATGAAACGCAGCGTCCCTCGACAAAAGGGACGTCAGTACGACTGATGTACCGAGTGTGTCATGCATTCAAAATAGCACAATAGACATAACCGTCTACATGAGACTGTCTCTTAGCCCATAGGTCCTGACACAAGGTTAAATTCTAGCCCTTCCAGAGTGGAATGTCACCCTGAAAGTAACATGAGACAAGAAATAACCAACCAGTATAGCATGCCTCTAAGGGCCATAATATGCATATGTATCATTTCTTTGCAGAATGCCTCTGAGGGCCATAATATGCCTAAATTCCATGCACAATGAGGTCATACATATATATATACGTATATAACGCCATCTCCCATCATATATTATTTCGGCCTCTGTGGGCATAATCATCATCATATACCAGCTGATCAGGTGGTGTGCGTATATAACGCCGTATCCCTTTTTCCATCCCCTACATATATATAATGCATACCATATAGTAGTGTATGTAACACATGTGGGTCAAAGGTAGTACATGAATATAATACATGAATGATAATAAAACATCTTGAGTTTATCAGAGTGACATAATATCGCTTCACCTCCGATTAATATTGTGAATATTAACATTTTTCCATATGCCTCAATAAGGATTTAGGAACATATTTAGACATGTTTTGACAATAGGAATGAATAACATAAACATCCTTAACTACTAAGAGTAGAATCATCTATGGGACAATATTACGTTTACGTTTCGTACTTTGAACATGCCAAAAGAAAGAATGATTTACCTTAACATACCTTTATGTCGACTTCCCAATGGGGTGACGGAATCAACTTCCTTAGCTATTCAAGCGTAATGAAAAACGGAATGACGGGATTGAAGCGGTGCGAAAAAAACCCGCATATTGTTCTGCAGAAAGAATACACATTTTTTTCATAGAATTTAATGTTTCATCCACAAAAGGAAATATCAAGTTGCTGCCAAGGTTTTGACTCCTCAATGAATGAATAGTTTACTAAAAGGAAATGATCTTCACAATTCAATAAGGAAAAGTTGCTGGTACGTTTTGATTAAGAGATAAAAATGAGAATAATCTAATAATGGAAAGTGGCGTGCAACATACTTATGCTCATCCCCAAAATGCCAAATGAATTAGTCACTAACTTAAAGAACCTCCTTTCTACGTGTAAATCCACCTAACATAATCCCTTATTACTTATACCACCATAAGATGCCACAACACCCCTTATGTGGATGTATATAAGACTTGCTTCCAGTTATCCATGACATGTGTCCACCTAACAATTATCCATAATATCTATTAATCAAGGGCCCACATAAATTAATCCACACAACTAATTATCCAAAATTCATTTGAATAATATTATTTTCAGCACACTCCATATACTCATTATCATGATTGTGTGACATAGCACTAGCCCATAACCTCTTAGGCACACACGAAATATTATTCCCAACCACCGCCGTCACACTTTTAAGTCCTAAATCATTTTGGGATTTTATCCTTTTATATACTAAGCTCTTGATGTGAATACCTCAATATAATCAAATCTCCTTAGGCCTCAGGTCTACATGCATATGCCTAGCTGTTCAAACCATCGCCCGAAAGTACGGAGTGTTATAAGAATTGTGGGGGAGGGGGTATCCATTTGACTTGCATGGTCATTTGTGCTTGTTGGAGACTATGAGGGTTAGTGGTGAACTTATATTCCATAGCATGCATACTTACATACTGGACAAACATCGTCTTTGTTTGGGAATTAAAACGTTGCTATTTCTTATCCATAAGTGGCAGATTGCGAAAGAATAGAACTCTTGCCACTTAAGTAAGTTGTTTTGGATACGAATGGTAAGAATATTAATGTCTTGTAGCCAATGATTTTTTTGGTGAAGGTTTTGATGAATAGGAATTCCCATGCCACCCCAGAATTGCATGGCAATAGTACATTCAAACATGATGGTGAAAATCAATTTAAATATTTCAATTGAAGCCAATTTTGAAAAGTGATTGCAATTAACGCCAAAATAAAAATAAAATTGAAACTTTACTGATTATCTATTTAATAAATCTAATTTCTTGACTAAACGGAGTAGAATACTTGTCAATTAATCACCGATCAATTTAAACAATTAATTAAATAATTATTTTCATTGTTTTGACTTAACCCCCCCCCCCCCCCCCCCCACATATATATATATATATATATATATGTGTGTGTGTGTGTGTGGGTGTGTGTGTGTATTTTAAAGTTCCCATTTATATGCTAAATATTCAAATGATATACAATGATCTACTTTATGATATTTTACCAAATGAAATGAGAAAATGTCACCATAATTTTGTAAAATTCTTTTAACATTGAAAAGTATATAATTCACTCCGTTTGTTATTTAAGAAATTTGACTAATTAAATAAAAATTGTGAAGGATCAAAATTGAGTGTCAACACCTGTACACTTGGGACTCTTCCTTTATAATCA
Source organism: Anisodus tanguticus (assembly GCA_034509755.1). Classification (NCBI taxonomy): domain Eukaryota; kingdom Viridiplantae; phylum Streptophyta; class Magnoliopsida; order Solanales; family Solanaceae; genus Anisodus; species Anisodus tanguticus. Next base: position 16,356,939 of record CM067546.1, on the reverse strand, counting down.
TATTAGACTAGGACTCTGGTACTATATATATTGAATGAGTACACAATACTACTTGAGGGTTTCCAATACCAAGATTCAGCAGTATTGCTACGTACGTTTACAAGATTCATGTGCAACTTTGGACATTCGTTTCCACTTAACATTTCCAACTTGGTAAAAACTACTTCTCCCCTTTACTAAACATCAAATGACCTTCCAAATAAGATTTAGGTACTACACACCTTCACAATCCCTCGAACACCCGTATGCCTAATTTGGAGCATGAATCGGAACGTAATACTTAGCAAGTTTTACGGGACTTTACAGATGATCTCTGAAATTATCCTAATATTAGTCTCTTCGTCTTTTCGCTGAAGTATACCGAAGAAATAATAGGAAGCAAGTACTTATGTAACACATTAAATGAATAGCACGTTAGAAATCTAAGAATAAGCATGTCTGCAAAATTATATCAATGGAAGAGTCGGAAAACAAAAACACATACACGCACAAACATGAGGAATATAATGACTTTTCTAAAGATATTAAACTGTATACAAACTACAGTACACCCCTACCCAGATCAGTTACTCAACTACTCCACATTCTTGTAAATAAGACTCTTCTTAACATAATAAATTGAGATGACTCATATGCTCATTAGTGCTCTGAAACTCAACAATAATATTCTTTGTTCAATAATCAATAAACTTCTTCAGCTACCTAAAGAAGATAATATTGGACAACTAACAGTTTTGGTTGTTAAGTAGCTGCTGGCTTAATAATAGATGATGAGCTTATAATGATGTTGGATGATTTGACAAACAATGTACCCAATGTCAATAAAGGGAGATATAATGAAGGCATTTGAAGAACCAAATATTCAAATAGATTTCCAAAGAATTCACTGAAAAAGTCATATCAGCCAAGAAACTGCTCAAAGGAACTGATCATTATATATCAATGCTACACCGGAGACTGCAAACGTTATTTCATGTTAACTAGATGGAAATGAAATATTGTCTTATTTCTATTGGATGAAAGGTTATATTTCATGTTATGAAAATATTACCATAAGTTGATCAACATAGAATTAGCACCGAAGTAGGAAAGAAGAAGTCGACGCGTAAACAAAGAAATAATGAAGATCCAAGTCAAATAAGATTTGATTTTCGGGTATAATTAATAAAATCGAGACCTTAACTGGTCTTCCCGTGCCTATGCCATTCTGAGTGTTGAGTGTTGTTAAGTTAGCTAGTGTAGCTGATTATACCGAACACAATTTGGTTGGATTCAACAATTCAAAAGCGATAACTATTTTTATATAAACATAGCACGAACAAGCTTTGGAGTTTAACCACAATCACAATCACAACATTCCAATGAGAGGCAGAGTGAGCGAAGTCAACACTTAGTCTAAAAAAGAGCCAACTACATAAAACGAAGAACCAAAACTTATCAAAATTTATCATTATGTTCCTTGTTATAATATTAGATTCTGTTGTAGTTCCAATCTATTTATCTTTGCAAGTATTGTGTAATAAGTGTTAGTTGGTAAAGATTGTAAGGGTACCTCTTGACTGGGTAGAGTCATTGAGGCAGTTGTATAAGAGGGTAAAGGCAGGATTGTTAAAAACAATTCCTTAGGTATTGCAAGGAAGATCGCAAGCCTTAAACTGCTTGAGTTTAGTAAATTTGAGAAAAGTCCTATAAGATATAGGTTGTGGTTTTTGCCTTCTTGGAGCAAAGACTTTTTCACGTAAAAAATTTTGTGTTGATTTTATATTCCGTAATTTACCTTCTTGCATAGTTACTCAAAGAACCAAGTTCTTTGCGTGCATAGGAATAACCCAATCCTAACCGTAACACGAACAACACAATAGAAATTTAAGCATAAGCATGTCTGCAAATTATATCAATGAAAGAGTCGAAAACAAAAACACATACACACACAAACATGAGGAATATAATGACTTTACCAAAGAAATTAAACTGCATACAAACTACAGTACATACCTATCCGGATCAGTTGCTCAACTACTCCACATTCTTGTAAACAAGACTCCTCTCAACATAATAAAATTGAGAAGATATGTTGCTCAACTACAGTACATAACTCATATGCTCATCAGTGCAAGGAAACTCATCAATAATATTCTTTGTTCAATAATCAATAAACTTCTTTAGCTACTTAAAGAAGATAATACTGGACAACTAACAGTTTTACAGTACTGGAATATAGTGATTCACTAGGTAAACATTCATAAAGATGCTATGTTAGAAAGAAAAAAAAAGGTCCATTATCAATAAATGTTAAACTAAACATCTCTAGAACTCTATAGTATATAAGTTACCTTCAATGGAAGGACCAAATTGTATTCCTAATTGGTTTTATTTGCGAGACACTTCTACTCCTTTCATTGCACTTTGTATTAGTTGTACGGCATGGTCGCGATACTGAAGGGTGTCAAATGCTAGGAAAAGTAAAAACAAGATATGAAATAAATCGAATGTCAATTATTTTTCTGAATGTCGGAAATTATGTCGTCCGACACCAGTATCAACACTTTAGCAAAACAGAAAACTTGAAGAGTAAATGCAGCGGAAATTTAAAGGACACAAAGATTTTACATTTTCAAATTATTTAACTTATAATGGTCAGTGATCAAATGTATTGTATATATATTATATACAAAAATACAAATTCCTTTCTTTACAAATTTACAAGATAAAACGGAAAGGAATTAAAAGTTGAAGTCGCAGATGACTTCTGCCTGAAAAATCTAATTAAGTAGACATAGACAACCTCTCATTACAATCGCTCCATACAAAACTAATCTAGAATCTAAACAACAATTGTAATGTTGGACAGAATGTTGTCAACACACTCAGGCAACACTGGTGATCCAGATTTCTGAGATGAAATCCCGAGAGCTCTCTTGGTATTTTTACTTTCTGGTTCTGGATATCGATACTCTGTAGTAGCCTCTCTATTTATAGTAGAAATACTTCCTTGAAAATCTCAATGATCAGTTGTGGAAGTTGAGGGAAAAGTGGACTGCTGGTGGGATTGGTTGGAGAAGAATAGGGAGTTAAAATCTCAACAGCTCTGGCTTGATCCTCATGACAAGAAACAACTTTTAACTTAGTCCTCACTCGTTTTTTACCAGCTCCTTTTTACATTGTCAAGTCGTTTTTACCTCATAGTAATATTTACACAAATATTACTGCATCGCGTGAAGTAAGGCAAAATCTGTTCAGAAATTGTTTGTCCGAATGTTGTGCAACATTTGTCCCAACATACTTACACATTCATATCAATACTTTAGGAGATATGTTGGGTCAAATTTCACAACACCAAAATCCAACATTAACAATATCCCCCATTTTGCCTTTCTTCACAAAACTCATTAAAATGTAAAGTTGACTTAGGATGTTGTCACAAATGTTGTCCGACATCTGTGATCAATAATTCAAGGTCATGCTCCACCTTAACCTGTGATGTCATACAAGCAAACATGTGTATACCGATTCATAGGATTAGAAAAGAAAACAAATATGAGCACACATATCACATATCATCCAATATATACAAACCATAAATAGAAATATTCATTGCCAACAACTATCAATATCAATCCACTAAAAATCCGCACACAACACCGATAACAACAACAATTTTATCATTGCTCATCATATAGCAGCAATAGCTTCCATCAACTTTCTACTTCTGCATAACTTCAACTTCCTCTGCACAACAGCCTTTAGCTTCCACCCCCTGCATCAGCATCATCTCCCCTTTTTGTAAAGAAAGTAGCATCATGACATGGTCTCTAGCTTGTGTTAGGGCATTTCTTGCATCATCAACCTCAGAAATCTGTTGGTTGATTTTTCCAATTTGATCCACAAGTCATTCTGTAGACAGTGTAGACTGTCCTGGACCAGTGTTGCCCAGAATGTTGGTGACATTTGTGGTAACATTTTCACTTTCATCTTCCTTCTTCTAGGAATGGGTTTTCTGGGAGATTGGAGGAAGATGATAGTTGTTCTGTTTGCTAGGGATCATTGTGCTTGAAAGCCTCCATATTCATTGGAGGACTTATGCTCATTGGAGTGTTGGAGTGGATGTTGTTCTGACATTGGTGATGTATCCATTGGTGAAAATTTGGGAGAGGGTTTTGAGAAGTTAGGGTTTCTGATAGAGATTGAAGTTTGGTTTGATGATTCCATCGGTTAGGTAGGTAGATGTATACCCGATGTGATTTTCCCTCCCCTTTTTTATTTTTATTGGAAAATCAGAAATGATAAAATAATAGCAAATGAGAGGAATATTTATATACATGGAAAACCTTTTCTTAGCAATAAAAATCTCTTATTTTTACGTGTTTCAATTTTACACAATAACTACACCTAAAATATTGGGATAAAAAATAAGCATCAAGGTAGGAATAAAATTTTAATCTTATCATTTTAAATTCTGAAATTCCATTAAACAAGGCATATAATACGAAGTAAAATATGATATTTCAAAAATCAGATAAGTACAACATCGCAACACATATCACATTCTAAAAATGTCAACAGCAATGTTAGCAACATTTTGGACGACACAAGTATTTTGATCCCACAAGAATTTTTAGCTTTTGCAACAAACCAAGACACTTTTATATGCACTTTATGAGTTTGACCACTGGACCAATGTATCATTTTCCCATCGTGTCCTTGGTCTAATCATATAACACATATAAAAGAATTTTTTGTGTCAAAAATAAGAATACTTTTATGATATTCTCAAATCTCTTTTGAAGCACTCGGTACTCCTATAGAATAGGAACGGTATCTTTTTACGGGCTTTGTCCATTTTTCACAGTTGCCAAATATTTGTAAAGACTTTGCCTTATTTTGATACTCTTTTTTATGATATACTTTTTATATCATCGCAGAGAACGATATCACTTTGATAACATATTATTATTGAAGGATCATGCTTGTGTGACCAAACGTTATGCACCATACAACAACAATAATCAGTTAGTAATATAACATAGGTAAATGTCACCCGAAATGTTAGACAACATTTCAGCTGACATTCAAAAAAAATGCCTTTTTAGAGATTACAACGACCAAGAGATTCTTCAAGCTAGAAAATCTCTCATGGTCCAAAGCTTATGTAAAAATATCAGCTAGTTGATGAAGAGTGTCAACATGTTCATTTTGAACTAGCTATTTTCGACTAAATCTCTTAAAAAATGATGTCTAATATCAATGTGTTTTGTACGTGAGTGCTGAACTGGATTTTTGGAAATATTTATAGCACTCAAATTATCACAGTACAAAATCAAAATATTGCTAGTAAATCTATAGTCGTTTAACATGTGTCGTAGCCATATTAATTGAGAGCAACAACTTCCAATTGCTACATATTCAGATTCAGCATTTGAAAGTGAGACCAGTCTTGTTTACGACTATACCATGAAACAAGGTTATTGCCAAGATAAAAACATCATCCACTTATACTTTTTCTATCATCCACATCTGCAGCCCAATCCGAGTCATTAAATCCTATTAAGTTAGGATTAGTGTCTTTGAATACTAAATTCCAAACTCACATGTGCCAGCAACAAATCGAATAATACGTTTTCACGGCATTTAAGTGGGCCATTTTGGGATATGCTTGAAAACGTGCACAAACACTAAACATAATATCTGGGCGACTAGCAGTAAGATAAAGAAGACTACCATCATAGATCGAAATAATGTTGGGTCGACATTTTCACCAACATTATCCTTACATACCTTCTGCGATGAACCCATTGGCATTTTCATCTGTTTAGCGTTCTCCAAACCAAATCTTTTAACTAGATTCTTGACATATTTACTCTGTGAGATGAAAATTCCATCTTCACTTTGCTTTATATACAAACCTAAGAAAAAAGTTAATTTCCCAATCATGCTCATTTCAAAAGTCGATAACATAGCTTCAACAAATGAATTTAGGTACGACTGTGAAGTCGATCCAAAGACTATGTCATCCACGTAGATCTGATCAATTATAAAATATACACCGTGTTATTTAATAAACAATGTATGATCAGCTTTGCCACAGTTAAAACTAAATTCAAGAAGAAAGTTAGTTAAACGACCATACCATGCACGAGGGACTTGTTTCAACCCATACAAAGTCTTTTTAAGCTTGTACACATAGTGTGGATGGTAAGGATCTTCAAATCCTTTTGGTTTTTCAACATATACCTCCTTGTCTAGATAACCATTTAAGAAGGCACCTTTTACATCAATTAGGTGTAAAGTAATCTTCAGACAACAAGCAATAGCAAGTAAAAGTATAATTGACTCAATTTTAGCTACATGTGTGGAGGTTTCATCAAAATCAATTCCTTCAACCTGAGTATAACCTTGTGCAACTAGACATGCTTTGTTTCTAACAACTGTTACCGATTCGTCTGATTTATTTTTAAAAATCCACTTAGTTCCAATTATATTTGTATTATTTGGACGTGGAACTAAGTCGCATACTTCATTTTTAGAAAATTGTTCAAGCTCTTCGTTGACATACACACATACCTTACCATTTCTCTATAGTTAAGTGGTTCTTTGCCTCTTGTTCTAATTCCTTCAAAAACTCCCCCTATCACTTGGCCCGTTAGATGATTCTTCCTAATCCTTGATGAGGGGTCCCTACGAACTTGGTCTAATAATTCAGCACTTGACTCCTCGTCTGTGGCCTCTGTGGTCTCTATTGTTGTTTCGGATGTTACTTCAGGTGTGGCAACATCCAATTCTTCTACAATTTGTGAACTTTCCACTATATATATAATGTTATTTTCAATAGTTTTTTTCCTGAAACATCAGAAAGATCATCAAAGATAACATTTACAGACTCTTGTATAGTTCTGGATCTCAAATTGTATACTCGATAAGCATGACTATTTTGTGAATAGTCAACAAAAATACCTTTATCACTCTTAGAGTCAATTTTTGCCAAATGAACCATGTCATTTAAAATATAACAAATATACCCAAAAATATGAAAGTAATGCAAATTTGGTTTCTTTCCATTTATAAATCCCATAGGGTGTCAACTTTATTCCTGGCCTTAAATAGACTCTATTAGCGATGTGATTAGCAGTATTCAAGGCTTCTGCCCATAAACGTTTTGACAAATATTTAGAACTAAGCATCACTCTAGCCATTTCTTGCAATGTCCTATTCTTCCGTTCTACAACCCCATTCTATTGAGGAGTTTTTGGAGCACAAAACTCATGAGAAATTCCCTTTTTCTCACAAAAAATTGTGAATGAACTGTTTTCAATTTTTTTCCATGGTCGGATCTAATCCAAAAACACAGGAGAATAGAATAAATTTCTAATTCTAGAGTGCAAGATTATAAATATGTCAAACGTTTGTGATTTATCTTTCAAAAAATATATCAAAGAATATCTAGAAAAATTATCTACTATCACAAAGGAATATTGCATACCTCCTAGACTGTCTACTTCAATTGGACCCATTAAATCCATATGTAGTAATTGAAAACAGTGAGACGTACCTGAATGTTGTCCGTCGTGTTGGACAACATTATGAGAGACACTGGTTTGCTTACCTTTCAAACAATCTTAACGGACAGTTTTACTTTTATGGCTAAGTTTGGGTATGCCTCTAACCGCTTCATATGAGATCATTTTTTCTAAATTGCGGTAGTTTACATGCCCCAACTTTTGAAGCCATAGTGTTGTGTCCTCGACCTTAGCATTATTGCATGTTTCTTGTCTTACAACAAGATACCAATTGTCACTTGTTCTTGTACCTGTCATGATACATATATTTACTTCATTCGTAACTTTACAGGCATTCTTATTAAATTTTACCTCAAGATCGTCATCATACAGTTGACTTATACTAATCAAATTATCCATTAAGCCCTCAATGTATAAGACATTTCTTAAGGCTAGAAATCCAGGAACATCCAAGATCCCTTTTCCAATTATTTTTCTTTTACTGTCACCTCCATAAGTTATCTTTCCTCCAGTTAATGACTCATAGTTCTTTAGAAAACCTTTTGTACCTGTCATGTGGCGAGAACATCCACTATCAAAGTACCAAGAACCTGAAATGTTAGTTCTTAATGTAATTATATCAACATTACATGTTACATCCTTTTTAGGAACCCAAAATCTCTTAAAACATTTTTTACCTTTTGTCTCAAAAATGTTTCTTCGATTGTTATCCGGAATGTTAGACAACATTTTCGGCTACATTTTGCTTATAGAATCTTGAAGTTTGAAACAGTATGGTTTTAAGTGTCCAGGGGAGTTACAGTGATGACACACAAACTTCATATTCTTTGACATATATGAGAACCTATTATTCATCCCTTTTTCTTTTACAAAGCATATTTTCTCATTTTTATCAAAGAGATTAGAGCATATGGTTTTAAGAGTGTTTTCGTACCTAATTCCTGCATGTGAAGGTTTACAAAAGTTGAGTATCTCATTCAATTTTTAAGTCCTCGTGTTGAGCTTACAGAAGGTTTCTTTGGCTAAATCCAATTTCGCACGGATCTTACCAAATTCAATATCCTTTTTGATAAGTGCAACCTCAAGTCGGGTTATCGTGCCTTTTAATACTAAATTCTCATGTGTTAAAGATTTTATGTTTTTGTCTAGTTATTTCGATTATATGATTAAGACTTTACAAATACTTTGTAATTCAATAATCATATCATCTTTGTGTTCTTCTTGATCCATACAATCAACCTCATTAACAGAAATAGAACCACTAAAGAAATTAACATCATAATAGTTAAAGAATTTATATCTTTCGGAAGTCGCTGAGGATGTTGATGTCATTGCTGATATTGGAGCAAATGTCGTGACATCTGAGACAACATTGTATGCAACATCTTCATTATCCAATAGAGACTGTTAGAAAATAGTAGCCAGTATTGCTTGTGTTTTAATTTCACGATCTCTTTCCTCTTCTAAGAGTGTTTGCATATTCGTTAGCATAGTGACCGAACCCGAGAATGCATGACACTACACGGACTCAAGTTTTTTTATATCAAATTTGATACGATCTGAGTTTATTCTTCTTAGTTAATTTCCTTTTTGTACATTTGGAAGGAATCTAGTGGGCTTTTGATTAAAGACTTGGTTTTGGTGCTCTTTAGATTTAGATTGATTTCTCTCATTGTTGAACTTCCTCGCCATCGAATTGAATTTTTGAGTGAGTAAGGCAACATTTGCACCATCACCAATTTCTTCATGATTCTCATCCTCTTATTCGATTTCACTCTCCGATGATTGAACTTGAAGTGCCACATTCTTGCTTTTATACAATTACTTTTGATTCTCAATGTTCATCTCATAAGTTTTGAGAATGCTCATCAAGGTATGAAGGTCCATTGTGGCAAGATTGTGAGCTTCTTCAATAGCACAAATCTTTAAATTGAACTTTCCAGAAAGAGAACGAAGAGCCTTTTCAACAAGTTGATTGTTGGTTAATGGTTCACCAAGCACTTTAAATTCATTTGAGATGTCAATAAACTTTTCAAAATAAGATTTAACATAATCTGTTTCTTCCATCCTTAAACGTTCATATTTACTCATGAGCATTAGCTTTGTTCGATGAATACTTGAGCTACCTTCATAATAAATTTGTAAAGTATCCCATGCATCCTTAGCCGTGTGGTAGTTTGAATGAGTTTGAACATATACATAACAACCCATCCAAAAATTATATTTAAGGCTTTTTCGTTAAAGCTAGCATTATTGGTTTCTTCTGTAGTCCATTCGGATTCAGGTTTAACAAAAATATCACTTTCCTCATCCAGTGACAACATTGTAATAACATACCCATTGGTTATAGATCTCCATGCCCTAACATCAATTGATTTGATATGAGAACGTAGGTGAATCTTTCAAGAGGCATAATTTTATCCATCTAAAAAATAGGAAGCGTACCAATAGTTGAATTTGCCGAATCCATAGCTTATGACAATAGGACCAAACACTTATTGTGTTAAGTGTCGGCTCTGATACCACTTGAAGGGTGTTAAATGCTACGGGAAGTAAAAACAAGAGATGAAATAAATCAAATGCAAATTCTTTTCCCGAATGTCAGAAATTATGTCATCTGATACCAGTAACAACACTTTAGCAAAACAGAAAACTTTGAAAAGTAAATGTAGCGGAAATTTAAAGAACACAAAGGTTTTAAATTTTCATAAGGTATAGATAATATAACTTATGATGGTCAGTGACCAAATGTATTGTATATATATTACATCCAAAAATATAAATTGCTTTCTTTACAGATTTTAAGATAAAACAAAAAGGAATTAAAAGTTGAAGTCGCAGATGACTTCTGCCTGAACAATCTAACTAAGTAGACATAGACAATCTCTCATTACAATCGCTCCATAAAAAACTAATCTAGAATCTAAACAACAATGGTAATGTTGGACAGAATGTTATCAACACACTTAGGCAACACTGGTGATCCAGGTTTCTAACATAAAAATCCCTAGAGCTCTCTTGGTATTTTTACTTTTTGGTTCTGGATATCGATACTCTGTAGCGGAATCTCTATTTATAGTAGAAAGTCTTCCTTGAAAAGCTCATCGATCAGTTGTGAGAGTTATGGGAAAGGTGAACTGCTGGTGGGATTGGTTGGAGAAGATCGGAGAGTAAAAATCTCAACAGCTTTGGCTTGATCCTCATGACAAGCAACAAATTTTGACTTAGTCCTCACTCATTTTTTACCAGCTCCCTTGCCAAGTCGTTTTTACCTCATAGTAATATTTACACAAATATTACTGCATCGCGTGAAGTAAGACAAAATCTGTTCAGAAAATGTTGGTCTCAATGTTGTGCAATATTTTTCCCAACATACTTACACATTCATATCAACACTTTAGGACACATGTTGGGTTAAATGTCACAACACCAAATTCAACATTAACAGATACTGTTAAATATATTATTTTGATTTATGTTATTATACAGAAGTAATGGAGGAAAAATATTAAAGTACCTGTTAGACAAGTTTGTTTCATAGATAAATGATCACACCAAAATAAAACTTTAAACAAATTAATGAATTTGAATTGTTAAAAATTGTGTAAAATACCATTAGTACATAGAATAGTGGATAACATTTTTGTACATGTCAAAGGAGGAAAGAAATGTATTATGTAACCAAGAGTTTATTGTTCTGCACCTCCCGAAAATCAATTTCAATATCAATCAATCAATCAATATCAATTAATATAATAAAGCTAGACATAGACAAAGTGATGTGACACATCTCTATGGCCTAGAATATCATTTATCTTTTTCTCAATTTTTTTGACATTTTTCTCAATTTTCCTATTTATATGATTTATTAGAAAACCTAAAATTCATTTCTTAATTACATTATCTTAATTACCCATCTTTAACTTTTTCAGTTTAAAAAGCCTAAAAGTCACTTCTATTAATTTAGCAATTATAGTGATCATTTTTGCAATAAAATAAATTGTCCAAGCAATAAAATAAATTCTCCAAGCAATTGGCCAAAAAACTCATTTATCTTCATTCTCCATTTGTTTTTTTTTTATTTATAGTGATCATTTTTGCAATAAAATAAATTCTCCTTTGTAGGAGTAAATTTCATCAACGTGCAATAAAAAAAATTGTCCAAGCAATTGGCCAAAAAGACTATTTTGTTATAAAATGATAGTTATATCAATATAGGACAAGAGATGTAGACAAAGAAGTAGAGAGGGGAAGAGATTTTTTTCTTATTTCAAGTATATATTCATCTACCTTCAAAGGTGAATAACATCCCAATTTATAAGATGAAACCACCCAATGGAGGTTACAACTATTAAGTGCCCAAATTAATAGGTACATGTAACATACAAAATGTTAGTGAATGTGTATGGGCATCCATACAAAGGATATGTATTTCATAACACTTCCCCTTGGATGAACATAGATAATGTGCCTCGTTAAAACCTTACTAGAAAAAAACCCAGTGGAAAAAATTCTAGTGAAGGAAAAAGAGTATACATTTCTAATAATACATATTTTGGTTGCCTCATTAAAAACCTTACAAGGAAAATCCACTGGAACAAAACATTATATGGAAAAAAGAGTACAACATGTATTAACTCTCCCTGATGAGAACTTCAGTCCAAATGCTTAGTCTTCGTATTCCAATCTTGAGCACCATCTTCTCAAAAGTTCCAGTTGGTAGACACGTAGTGAACAAATAAGTCATATTATCACTTAAATGAATGTCCTTTTCTGAAGAACAACTTTGGTAAAATGTGTTTTTGTCCTATCTCCTATTCTGAATCCTCCCTTCAATTGAAAAAAGCATGCTGCATTATCTTCATATAAGGTTGTGGGTATTTCAAACAACATTTTCTTCCAAGCGATTCAAATAGTCATAACATCAATTGGATTTATTGATATTTCTTCATTTTCTTGAGTTTGCGGCTCATTGATTTCTTCAAGAATATTAGGATTGATCAAATCTTGCATTTCTTTATGAGATTCTTTCTCAGTGTCATCTTGACCATTTATTTTTCTTTTTCTAGAATTCCGATCCTTAGAATCCAATGGTCTATCACGCTTCAGGCGTGCTTTTGATCATTTGCTATGACACTAGTAGATGGTCCTACAGGGACATCAAACCGAATTGGGACATTCTCTGTAGGGATATGTGATTCGATAATCCTTTTCAAATCTGTAAATGTGTCTGACATTTGATTTGCTATTTTCGGCAAGTGAATAATCTTTTTAACCTATTGGTCACTAATAGAAGCACGTAGATCAAGATGAGACGATGATGGATTTTTCACAAATTTTTATTTCATTATTCTCTCCCCTAATTTTGAAAAAACTCTCTCATCAAATCGACAATATATAATTGATCTTATTTCAGTATCTCCGTGTAAGGAAAAAAATATATCATGCTCATAGTTATAGCAAGATAAATAAATTTATCAGTTGAACAAATATATGGTACTTCAGGACCAATCTAATTTTCTCATTTCAACTTCTTTTAGCAGGTAGTCTACTGCTTTTCAAAAACTCTTCAAAATCTCCAATCACATTCAAGTCAGCAAGTTGCACAACCATATGAAATATTTTGAATATCGTAAAGGGATAAGGGTAAACAGAGTCATCTTTTTGTCCGTCATCAATAATTATTATTAAGGTGATTTCAGTACATCAACCTTAGTTCATTTAATCCATTTATGGATTACAAACAAGTTTTTCAATAACTTGTATATGCTTCAGGCATTTTGAAGCCTTCAAAAAAAATTAATATAATTTTATCACGTGAGACATATAGACTGAGAAAATTTTCATTTAGTATTTAATTTACATGACATCTTCTCATGTCAGGACTGCAGGTCCAGTAAATTTACCAAGATGTATCTACTTGGTAATTATTCCTACATTAATATGCTTTAAGAGACGTAGAATTTAGATCCTCATAATATTATACAATATTAGGCACTATTGTGTATCCAATATATCGTCGATGAGATATTATTTTGTATCGGTTTGCAATTAGACACAACTTACTGAGATCTTATCACTTTATTATTTTTCAGGTACCCGAACCTCGTACGAGATTTTATGAAGTTCTATGTCGTAGGCTCTTCAAGAGCACATTGCCTCCTTATTATGATCATTTTGATCATTTGTTCCTCTCTTTTTCAAGGATTACTGCCGTTGAAACTTATTTGTCTACCATGTTTCACGCATGTTATAAACCCTGTCCTTCAGGGACATTTAGGAGCATCTTGCAGCTGAAATATGAAATAGTTGGGTCAGCAAATGCTTCTAGCATTTGACTTGAATTATCGTTTAAACGAGGATCATACAGGTCATAATTCACAATATATTTCTTAGATGTTTATTCTCTCTACCCTTATGTTAAAAAAACTAACATACATTTTTACATTCTTTGGGAAATCCATCTGTGTGCATCGTAGTTGATTCATTAATCATATACCGCACAATAAAACTATTAGATGAAAATATTTGGTTCCTGACCTTGACCCAATTGTGAGGGTATAGAATTTATCATAATTTATTAGTCTGAAGAATACAAACGTCGTTGTATGCAATATATCATATTTCAGATCAACACATGAAGCTTTATTCTCATTCGCAATGATTTAGCTATTTATCGGAGGCATTCAATTCTAAACCAGCTTTAATATAAACAAGTATTAACAAGATGAATTATCTTGATTACATAATCTGAAAATTGTGCTCTCAACTTAATTATTTTGAGCAAGCAATTTTGCATATGTCAAACTGCGGGTTGACAATAAATGCACATGTGACCGTCTTATCGATGCATCTATTTAAGACATCACATAACAGGTGAATGAGCTCTTATTCACTTTTATATTTTCAGAATTTAGGAAATTCAATCCCAACATTAGTCAGTATAATCAACTTATCATGAGAACAAGAAAATTAATTCTTGAAGAATCTTCTAGTTCTTCAATATATCCCGAATACAAATTTAGCACATCAAATTTAAATCAGGACAACTAAAATTGTCACGTCAATTGATAAAATTATTTGTACTAGTAAACTTCAGGTTTACCATGTCATGTGCTATTTGTTTTAGTAAACTTCTGGTTACTATGACACGAATTCTATTTTGTACAATAAACTTCTGGTTTATCGTGACGTGTGATTTCATCATGCAATACAATTTAAAGAATAAAGAGGGTAACATTTCAAATACATATTTCTTACCACTATGATTTTGTAGATATTTAGTCATCCAATCATTTATAGCTTCAATATGATAGCCATTTACTTTAGTAAACTTCGGGTTTACTATAACTTGTGCTTCGGTCATAATAATTTTGTATATTACAATCTAGAACGAATGACATAATAGTATATAAGCTCTTCAGGAGCATTTAATCTACTCTCCAGAATCACATATTGCTTGGACACTACTAATGACATGATCTTCTTGATAAATAGTTAGCTCTTCTAGAGCCCTTAATTGGTTTTGTACTATCAAATATTTCTTAGCCACTATTGGTGTCATAAAGAAAATTTAATTAGATACTTCTGATGTCATGAAAGAAAACGGTAAACGAATGAATATTTAGAAATAATAAATGCATAATTCACTTCTAATCCAAACTTGCTTTGAAAGTTATTCATATCTTATCCATATATTCAAATGAAATGACATCACAAAATAAAATAAGTAGATTGTCAGAAAAAAAAAAGTGGAAACTAAGTAATATAACGAAGTAATCGTTACTGAATGAACTACATGACATATTACTGAATGAACATATTAAGAAATTCCAAAATTGATTCTTATTCTTTTTGAGATATTGATAATATTTTATTAAAGGCCATAAAGACATTGACCATAAAAAGCATTCAGAAGAAATATAACTCCAAATATGGATACACACTAATACAAAAACTCTCGGCAAGCCATGATCTGTATAATTATTATCATTCTTTACAAGTTTGTGTCTTTGTCTTTAATAGTTACCTTAATATTTTGCAGAAAATTAAACCCATTTAATTTTCATTATTCACCCTCTCAAATGTAACGTCCATACTATTAAACCCATTTATGAACTACTACGAATTAAATTCATTAATTTAGACCAAATCATTCTTACCACATACCAAATATATACTCCATACATATTATTTTCATACGCACAACAAACTAGCGTTAAAAAAATAGTAATACAAAATTATAAACATAGAACTATATATAAGCCAACGTTTCATTTTGAAATAAAATATAAGACAATGATGGCTATTTATGAGGTCAAATCTGTTATCAATTGAATTGCAACAAATTCAAATGATATGTTAGAAACTGACAATATACTGTTCATTAAAAATGATATATGACATTCAATTGTTTGAAGAAAATCATCTGGCAAACAGATCAAATATTCTCATAATAAATGTCATTAAGATAATTCAATATTTGTATCAATTCAATTAAATACAAGGACTTAATGGATGAATATTAAGACTCATAATTGTATGATATTAGAATAAAGAACATGTTTAACTTATTTTGAGATATAATTATTATTTTATTAACGTTTTCCCGTTCAGTGTAAATCAAATTAGTGAGTAACATATGACTTCAATAATAGCAATGAGATTTTCCAATAGCATGCTAAGAATAGCTAGGATTTCCAGAAGAAGATGACATTCGTTTGATGAGAAATAAAAAGGAATATCGAAAATTCGAACCCACAAAAAAATTATACACACGAAATGGAACATCAGTAGTACAGATTTCAATAGGAGATTACAAGCACAATTTTAAGTAATCACATAAATAACTATTGTTATATGATCTTTTATTTATTAACTAATGTGACTAGCAAAAATAATGCATAAAAAAATAACTTAATCATCTCTAACCACAGAACCATCACCAATCAAGTGATTTATCTTTCCTTCAGGGTGCTCAAAGAAATCTGCTACATCCAAGTGTGATGTAAAATTGATTTTCAGAGATAAAATTCGCTTCGGGATTTTTCTCTTTCTTTTTCATTGATGCTTGATAAAGCTCAACCAAGTGATTTGCCGTACGACAGGTACATGACCAGTGTCCTCTTCCACCAGATCGATAATATTTTTTTTCCGAGCCACGTGCTTCTGGCACTTCATGTCTCTCATCCTTCTTTTTTCCCTTCGTGCTGATAAGGTATTATAAAATTATAGCAATATCAATATAAGATAAAAGAGGTAGACAAAGAAGTAGATAGGAGGATGAGACTTTCTTCTTATTTGAAGTGTATATTCATCTACCTTAAAAGGTGAATAACATCCCAATTTATAGGATGAAACCACCCAATATAGGTTACAAATATTAAGTGCCCAAATTAATAGGTACGTGTAACCTATAAAATGTTAGTGAATGTGTATGAACATCCATATAAAGGATATGTATTTCATAACACATTTATCATTATTCTCCATTTTTTTTCTTTTTATTTTTTTCTTTAAATTCTCTTATGTTTTTTTGAGTTATTTATTCTTCCCACAAAAAATCCATTCATTCCAGTTTCACGTTTGTGACAAACTGGCCCTTAATGCAGTTAATACCAATTAATAATTATTAGAAATTTACTAATGTGGAAATAAGTTTATCTCATTATTTATGACTTGAACAATTGGGGCCCCGCACGTCGGAAACGTTGTTTCCACACACGTGCACTTGTAGTGCCAAGTATCGTAAATTTTGTTAGTGAAAGATATATTGGTACGTAAGTAAATGTTTGAGACATAGAATGATGGATGTTTATTGGCTAAATAACAAGTGTTCCATGTTGGTAAACGAAGGAAAGATTTTGCGAGGTGTAAGATAGAATGGGTCGCAAAAGGGCCGCGGCGCCGAAGAGGGCTGCGGCATCGGAGCGCTGCGGCGCCTGGTCAGCAGTGAGCTTTCTGGCTAATTAGAGCCGCGGTTCTAATGCTGCAGCATCGCGGTGTTTCCCAGGCAGTGACTGTTTGTCGAATCCCAAAAGTATGGCAGTTGAGGTGGTTTCAATGACATTTAATCCATCCAATAATGGCCATTACTTGGACCATTATGTTGCTGCATTACTTGGGGATTAAAGGTCATCCATTACATGACAATTTAATGTCATTATGGGGCATTTGAAAGGCCATTTTTCACACTTATAATTGAGGCATTTGGCTCAATCTATAGAAGAACAAGAGACATACAAGTTAACAACACCACAAAGAGATCAGGTTTTTCTGATAGCAATCATTCTCTTAGCGATCTTCATTATTCGTGTTCTTCGCTGGGATCGGTTGTGTAGGCTTTGCACATTTGATAGTTTGATGTTTTATCTTGGAAAACTATTGCCCACACTTCTGTAAAGCCTATACACGGGGGGAATCTTGTCTTAAAGACAGAGAGACATCTCTCGACTCAGCCGGTGGTGTTGTGATTATCTAATTGGTTGCTAAGTTTTTCAGGTGTGAACTTGAATGTCAATGGACTCTAACCGTTCGGATTCTCAGTGATTCGACAAGCCACAAGTGTAGCAGTTCATCTTCTTGTATTTCTTAATACAAGATCCATATTTGAAGCTCTAGTTCAAAGATTAAAAGATTGACAACTTCCTGTTGTAATATTTGTTGTTTACCCTTTCGAAGCACTTGTAATAGTTATTTACTATTCCTCTACATGCTTAAGAATCTAACATTTTTAAGACAAGATTGTATTAGTGTTCGAAAGATGTCGGCCAACAGTTATGGTCCCAAATCTGGCTGTGGTTTTCTTCTTGAAAATAGTTTTGTTGACAGTTCTTTTAACAGTTCAAACAATGTCTCTGTCAACAACCGCACTTTCAAATTTGGTCCTAGTTTTGGCTCTCTCTTTGACGATAGTTACAAATATGTTTCCGTCGAAGGTGGGATCTCTGGATCTGACACTGAGCTTCAAGATACTGCTGATAGTCATGCTAATGCGGCTAAGGATCAAGGACGAGTTGGTGTCATCTCTCTCAAGAGTGGTGGAAGCAAGCTCCCTCGAGAGGTAGAGGATGTCGACTGGGACAAGAGGAGAAGGCTGAAGATGTTGTTCTATAATGTAGTAGAGGGCGTATATCTGTCCCAAACAAAGGATCTCACCTACAAATGTTGTGATGTGGGGTGGCTTGGTAAAGGTTGGAAAACCGAAACAGGTCATGTTGGACCTAAGACTGTAGATTGCATATCCACTGGATTTGCAAATAACAGCAGTGCTTATCGTCTCTTGGTGTCAAAAAATGTTGAATTCTTTGAAGATAGCTTTCCTTGAGAAGGAAAAATAAGTAATTGCTCGAGGTTAACAAGAACCTGCGAGTGCCTGATTGTTCAGAACTAGACGTTCCAAGTTAACAGGACTCGGAAGTTGCTGAATATCCAGAATTTATTATTCCAGATCTACAGAACTCAGGGATTCTAGACGTTGAACGGAGACAGAGCAAAAAGGGGACAAAGACTTGTTCCAGGACTTCTAGCTTGTATGGTTGAGAATGAACCATGGACAATTAACAAAGAATTGTCATCTCCAGAAGCGCTGCTTTGGAAAGAAGCTACAGAGAGATACATAGATTCCATCAAATAGAACCATACCTGTGTAATAGTTGACCTTCCTCTGGGAAAAGAACCTTTGGGTTGTAAAAGTGGATACTCAAATTGAGTACAAAGTAGATGGATCTACTATCGAGTATAAGGCCTCGGCTACTTGGACATGTGCTCCCCTGCGAATAGCTTAACATCCAGGGCCATTGCAGTCTTGCGTGACATGGATATTGAGACAGCCTTCCTAACCGGAGAGTTGGAAGGGAAGGATCAGAGTTGGTTTGTGGGACTGTTGGGCTTCTTCCTGAACTTTCCTTTTGGTCCCTGAAAATGTTTACATTTTGGTCCTGGAAGTTTCAGACGAAACAGAAACAATGAATCTGACAATAGAAATATTGACTATAAGTTAGAAAGCCAATAGTCTGAAAGTGGAAGTCATATTGAAACAAAAGTCTGGTTATTAAAGATATGGGTATCACAGATGACATCTTAGGAATTTGGATTTCTAAGACATCTAACAGACTGGTCTAAATCCAAACTTATTTGTGAGGTACTTGACAGTCTCGTTGAAGTCACAAATGGATACGAATAATAGAATTGATTGGTATCATGGTGCACACGTATATCAGAAGCGATATGCGCATGTCACATATGGTTAAATGTATTTTACACACTACAATAGACCTGGTATCAGCCTACAGAGTAGATCGTTGAACTAAGGTTCACTCATGATTGTAAAAACTGATTCGGACGTGAAGAACACCAAAGCGACAAGTAAATGTGTATGGTGTGTCTTGGAAAATCCTCTAAGCAAACTTGCATCGACCGATCATGATGGAATCAGAGTTTATCGCTTTAAACAAAGCATGAGAATAAGTTGAGTAACTTCACAAACCCTTAGAGGACGTCCCTTATTAGGAAAAACCTGTGCCTTCGACAGTTATACACTGTGGCTAGCTGGTCGGCTTCAGGAAGGGAACAGATGACGGCGTCTGGACATATCTGTAAGAGACATAAGATCGTATGGCAGTTGATCACTACGGATGTCACTTTCTTGATTACTAATCAAAGGATATAGCGGACCCTTTAACTAAGGGACTACCCAAAGATCAAGAGTTCTGCGTTTCTAGGGGAATGGGCTTAAAACCCAAAACAATACCAACCTTTGCGTTGGTAACCCAACTATACTGACTGGAGATCCCAAGAATTTGGTTCAATAGGAAAACTAAGATGCAAAAGGTTCAGTTGAGCGCTTCGGTGGAAGCAAGAGCACTTCGGATTATGATTTCTATAAAGAAATATGAATCCAAAGTCATTTCCGCATTAGACATTAAAGTGCTACCTGCATGGTGGGTAAAGGTTAAGCTTCCAAACCTTTAACAATCCTCAAACGATTGAGATAAAGGTTGGAGAAACTTTTAATGATTCCTAACACTTGTGAAGTGGGGATATAGCAGGATACCTTGTAGGAGATCACCTATTTAAGTGCGAGGATAGGCCGCCTCAAATGAATGCACTTAAGAATCCAAGTGTGTCCACGGCTATAATGGATAAAACAATAAGAAGAATGAGAGGTATTGTGTTGGTACAGTTGGCTTGGCTTACATTAAACACTGATGGTTCAAGACATCACGTTCACCGCGCAGTAAGTAAGTCCGATGGTATTCAACTAGGGAAGGTTCAAAGCGGAAGCTACCTCTCCTAATGCAATATCTTTTCACTGAAAGATTGTTGAAAGTAGGCACCTTGTGTGTGCCCCAAAATCTCTTTCAAGAGGGGATTGTTGGAAATTTACTAATGTGGAATTAAGTTTATCTCATTATTTATGACTCGAAAAATTGGAGCCCCGCACGTCGGAATCGTCGTTTCCACACACGTGCACTTGTAGTGACAAGTATCAGAAATTTCGTTAGTGAAAAAGATTTTTGTATGTAAGTAAATGTTTGAGACATAGAATGATAGACGATTACTGGCTAAATAACAAGTGTTCCACGTTGTAAACGAAGAAAGGATTGTGCGAGGTGTAAGATGGAACGAGTCGGAAAGAGCCGCGACGCCGAATAGGGCAGCGACAATCCCCAAGCAGGGTCGCGGCGCCTGGTCGGGAGTGAGCTTTCTGGCTAATTAGAGTTGCGATGCTAATGCTGCAGCGCCGCGGTGGTTCCCACGCAGTGACTGTTCGTCAGAATCTCAAAAGTTTGGCAGTTGAGGTGGTTTCAATGACATTTAATTCACCCAATAATGGTCATTACTTATGTTGCCGCATTACTTGGAGATTAAAGGCCATCCATTACATGACAATTGAATGCCATTATGGAGCATTTGAAAGGCCATCTTGCACACATATAAATTGAGGCCTTCGGCTCAATTCTATAGATGAACAAGAGACACACAAGTTAACAACACCACAAAGAGATCAGCTTTTCCTGATATCAATTCTTCTCTTAGTAATCTTCATTGTTTGTGTTCTTCGCTGGGATCACTTGTGCAGGCTTTGCACATTTGATAGTTTGTTGTTTTATCTTGGGAGACTATTGTCCACACTTCCGTAAAGCCTATACACGAGTGCAATCTTCTCTTAAAGACAGAGAACCATCTCTTGACTCAGCCGGTGGTGTTGTGATTATCTAATTGGTTGCTAAGTGTTTCAGATGTGAACTTAAATCTCAAAGGACTCTAAAATCTCAAAGGACTCTAACCATTCGGATTCTCAGCGGTTCGACAAGCCACAAGTGTAGCAGTTCATGTTTTTGTATTTCTGAATACAAGATCCAGATTTGAAGCTCTAGTTCAAAGATTAAAAGATTGACAACTTCTTATTGTAATCTTTGTTGTTTACCCTTTCGAAGCACTTGTAATAGTTATTTACCATTCGCCTATATCCAACAATAATTATATTGCATTCACTCACTATACGTTACTCAATTCTATTAGATGATCTCATAAGTTACAAATTGTATTGCTTACTATAATTAGCTAAGTACATTTCTTCATTGTATACTCGGGTTATTTTTCCTCTTCTTATTTTATTTGCTTTCCCCCCGTTATTGGTATATTTGCGATATTGCATAATTTTAATATATTTGTACTAATTCTATCTTCGCTCTTCCATATCCGATATTCTAATTGTCCTTTTCACATACTAATTGATTTTGTTTTTTAAAACACAAATTTTACGTACTTCTAGATGTGAATGAAAATGGGTGTAGGTTGGGCAGGAGGGTAGATTACAAGAGAACGAAAATTTACAAAACGATAGAATCTCTCCAGGTAATTATTTTCGAAGCACATTATGGTAGAATTTTTTTGTTTCTTTTATTGTGTTTGATTTTAAAAATATTGTGAGTTTCTAATAGATGGCGACAACATCAGACGGAGAGGAATAAACGCCTGAAGATCTCGAAAACCAAAAATATATATGTATATTTTTTTGGTAGTCAATATATATGTGTTACTCTTTTAGTTTGTTGCAGAAAATTATAGTGCTATTCAAATGTAATAAATTTGCCTTTTGTTAGGCGTACAATATCTATTTTGAATTGTAGGAGTAATTGTACTAAATTCACATTGAATTTTAGTTATTTTTTTCATTGTTTACAATTTACAAAAGAAGAGAAAAATGAGAAAGTATAATTATCTCTACGAAGTTCCAAATAAAACAAGTGATATTGCTCTAACTTTTCATGTCCTTTACTAACCCATTAATACTCATTACTAAATTACTTTAATGATACCACTCAATATCATTATATATGAAGGTAATATAACCAAATTTTGAAATTTCCAAAAGAATATGACGGTTGATAACATATATTTAATTTTATCTTCTAACATATAAGCTAAATAATATATATATATATATATATATATGTGTGTGTGTGTGAATGGGTCTAAGGTTAAGGAGTAGCCAAAAAGAAAAGTCATGCATTATTTGAATAAGCTTGTACAATAAAGTGGGGGAATGCAATGGAGTCAGTGTATAAATATACTATTTCTTCTTGAATAAATATTCTGTTTTTTTTTTTTTTTTGGAGTTTGGTAAGCAAGTTTTTTTACTTCTAGGAAATATATATATATTTATTCTTGACAACTCATCATATCCTCAGACCCAGTATCCACCCATCAAAAAACAAACAAAAACACACCAAAAACAAAGAGAGCAAATAAGTAAATAACGTGAAGTAAAATTTAGTATTCTTAGAAACTTTTACAAAAAAAATAAAATTTTAAAATTTATATTTTATCATTTCTTTTTAAAAATTTACTCCTGAAAATTTATTTCCTGCAAAACTTAGTTAATGTTTCTTTTCTTAAATTACTATTTTTCGTTTCACAAATTTATTATATAGAAGTATCTAAGTGGCATTATATATTAACCCTAAGACTCACAAGATAATCTAAAGTGTTTAGGACCAAAGTGAGAGAATGAATTTTTAGATCTGAAAAGTTGATTTCTTATCGTCGTTTAAGATCAATTTAATAACTATATATGTAGATGCTACTAATAATTTTATATAACTTAATGAAAAAATTATATATTATAAGTGCATAATGTGATTCGGAAGGTATTGTACTTCACATGTATCAAAAACAATTATTTCTACGATATATATACCAGAGCTACTACAACACTTCTAAAATTTGAAGGTTACTAAACTTTTATTTTTAGATATGCCTGTATTTAATGGGAGATTAATAAAATAATGTGAGAATATACATATATCACCAAGTATAAAAAAAATGGCAGTCCGGTGCACTAAGCTCCCGCTATGCTCGAAGTTCGGAGAAGGACCGGACCACAAGAATCTATTGTACGCAATATTTCTGCAAGAGACTGTTTCCACGGTTATTGACCTCCTGGTATAATATCACAAAGTTTGAGTCCAATTATATTATTTACATTACGGGAAGTGCGGGCAAATTTTCTAGTGTAAGTATTACTATTGTGTGCATTCATATCATTATATGTTATAATACAATTTAATTCAACAATAATCAATACAAGAAGCTAGTATTGTGACAAGACGTGAAAATCGATTCAATTGGCATAGCTAAAAGACGAAAATGACTATCAGAATTCAGAGGTCCCCTGTCCTAAGAACTGGTATCCATCCTATTCCTCTATGTTGCATTAAATTCTCCTTATTAATTCATATCATAATCTAGTTGACTTAAATGGATCCGTTGTGATTATAATGTGGGATTGCCCAAGTTAGGTATGATTTTAAATGGAGTTGGGCTTATGCATGTGTGGAACCTAGCCATAAGAATGGCTCCATTGATATCTTGTTCCCATTCTCTGTTGTCATTTTCCAGGATTCTACTGAATACGAGTCAAAATTAATGAATTCGAATGAGTCCATAAAGTCAAAATCAAGGAGTATTTATAATGAATGCAAGACTTTAGAGGCATATCCGACTACAACAGAATAACTAAAAGATAAAGAAGAGATTCTACTATAATATGAATGCATTAAACAAATATACATGTAACAACTCATAAATTGTGTCTCGTAGTGTTGTTATGTTTGGCAAGAGACAGTCCATGAAACTCATGTCCTTACATGTGTTGAACTACGCATTTCATTAGACCATCTATAGCCAACAATATCTCATAACATGCCTGACCATTAGTGCATTTTAGAAGCATATCATCGTGATGGCAATTGGACTGTAAGTTACTAAATACCATCCACAGCCGATATGATGTTAACACCATATCAACTCATGAAGCATATAAGACAACAATACAATCTAATAATATTTTATGAAAGAAATGTGAAAGAAATAATTCTCTTGATTATTTTCATTAATTGAAAGGCTATATATACAAGTTACATATTTCCATAATAGGAGAATCCTATTCCTATTCTATTTCTAAATCCTTATTCTACCATACTATACAATTATGGTAAGTGTATAACACTAATTAAGGTAACCTTTACACTACAATATACTACAAATATATATACCATATATACAATAATGTCTTGTCCTTAATATACACGAGAATGGGCCATCGCCCTCGGTGAGAGCCCACCACCGCTTTGCTCGTCCAATCGTGGCGGTGGCCGAGGCCCACCGCCCGACCCACTACTTGTCATGTTTGGCCATCTTTGTATACCTATGATATATACTGATGTATATTCAGTGTATATCACAGGTATATTACATTTGGTTAACACACCCCTACAGTCATAGCGGGCGGTTTTCGAACGCTGAGACTGTCCCTAAAATCTTTAAAGAGAACCGCTGGTAGACCCTTTGTAAAGATGTCTGCAATTTGATAACGAGACGAGACATGGCATACGCGAACGTGACCCATTGCAGCTTTTTCACGGACAAAGTGAATGTCCATTTCGATATGCTTGGTACGTTGGTGTTGAACTGGGTTACCTGAAAGGTAGATGGCACTAATGTTATCGCAATATACCAAGGTTGTCTTCTGAATGGGACAATGAAGCTCCAAAAGCAAATTACGTAGCCAACATGATTTAGAGACCACATTTGCTACCCCTCGATATTCTGCCTCTGCACTTGAGCGTGATAGAGTTGCCTGACGCTTTGCCGACCAGGAGACCAAGTTGGTTCCAAGGAACATACAGTAGCCAGAAGTCGACCGTCTGGTGTCGGGACAACCACCCCAATCAACATCCATGTAAGAGACAAGTGTGGATGTAGATGAAGGATACAAGTGCAACCCATAGTCCAGTGTCCCCTGAATATACCGAATGATGCGTTAGATTGCATTCATGTGCTCAACTATGGGATCATGTATGAATAAACACACCTGCTGAACCACATACGTAATATCCGGTCTGGTAAAGGTAAGATACCGGAGTGCCCCTGTAAGACTGCGATAGCGGGTCGGGTCCTCATATGGTGCACCTGCTGCGGCACTCAGCTTGGGGTTTGCATCAACTGGCGTGGAAGTGGACTTACAGGATGACATCACGGCCCTCTCTATGATCTCAGCAGCATACTTTCGTTGAGACAAAAACAAGCCACCTGAATGACGCTTGACGGCAATCCCCAAAAAATAACTCAAAGGCCCTAGGTCTTTCATAGCAAACTCAGAAGTGAGCATGGTCATGATAGACTGGCGCAAGGTATCGGAAGAAGCAGTCAAAATGATATCATCCACATACAACAGAATGTAGGCCAAGGACGAACCACGACGGTAGATGAACAAGGAATTATCTGACTTGCTGTGAGTGAACCCAATAGTCGAAACAAAGTCAGCAAACCTCGTATACCAGGCCCGTGGAGACTTCTTAAGCCCATATAATGACTTCTTCAACAAATAGACATGATGAGGACGGTTTGGATCCCTGAAACCCAACGGCTGATGCATATAGACGATTTCCTTGAGATCACCATGTAGGAAAGCATTCATGAAATCCAACTGATGAATAGGCCAAGTCTTCGAAAGAGCCAAGCTAAGCACAGTGCGAATAGTAGCCGGCTTGACCACCGGACTAAACGTCTCCCCACAATCTATCCCAACCTGCTGAGTCCTACCATCCCCCACAAGCCGCGCCTTATGTCGAGCAAACGAATCATCTGAATTCTCCTTATGAGCAAAAATCCACATAGACCTGATAACATTAATACCAGAGGGACGGGGCACCAACTCCCACGTCTTATTCTCAATAAGATTATTATATTCATCAGTCATAGCAATTTTCCAATTAGGGTCATTTAAGGCGGACACAGGGTTACGGGGTAAGGGAGATTTAGAGACATTAGAATGTAAATTAAAATGTCTTTTAGGTGTAAAAATACCCCGCTGACTACGAGTGACCGGTCTATGACTCGAGGAAGAATTGAGTGAATTTTGGGAATTTTCTGGGCTCGGGACGGACGGGCCAGCAGGCAGTGGGCCTGATGGCCCAAATTGGTAAACTGGGGCGTCTTCTGGACCAATTCCAGAATTGGGCTGGACTGGCCCAATTGCGGGACCGATCCGTAAACCGGAACTCGCTTCTTGGCTTGGCGGAAACTGTGGGACCAGCGGGCAGTGGGCCCGCTGGAGGATTTTTGGTGCGGGATATGTCCAAAAAATTCTGAATAATATACGGAGATATTTGGTCATCCAAAAAATTATACGACCTAGGCTCGGGAGTATAAACTTTTGTAAAAGGAAATTGGGTTTCATCAAAAATGACATGGCGATTAATTATGATTTTCTTGGAGGATAAATCAAAACATTTATAACCACGATAATTCGATGGACAACCCAAAAATACACACGGGGTAGACCGAGCCTGAAGTTTGTTAATTGTGGTAGATGGGAATAATGGATAGCACAAGCACCCAAAAATCCGAAGATGAGAATAAGAAGGGTTCTTATTATATATGATTTTGAGGGGGGAAGAATATGTCAGACCTATAGAAGGAATTATGTTCAGAAGATATGTGGCCATTTGTAGAGCATGATGCCAAAAATATGGAGGTATGGAGGCATGAATTAAGAGAGTTCGGACAATGTTATTTATGGAACAAACTTTGCGTTCGGCCTTCCCATTTTGTGAAGATGTATGAGGACACGAAAAACGAAAATTGATCCCATTATTAGTACAGAATTCCCGAAACTCCCTATTGTCATACTCTTTCCCATTATCACATTGAATATTTTTTATTTCTCTTTCGAATTGAGTACAAATGAACGCTCTAAATTTGATGAAGACGGAAAACACTTGTGATTTATTCGCAATTGGAAACATCCAAAAAATCTAGCATAATCCTCTAAAAAGAGAACATAATATCGATGACCCAATGAACTAAGAACAGGAGACATCCATAAGTCGCTATGAATAATATCAAATGGCATTGAAGTATGAGAATTAGAGTCTACAAATGGTAACTTAACAATTTTCCCTAATGAACAAGACTGACAAAGTGGAGTACGACTCGTACCCTTACAAGAAATAAAGCTATTTTTATCTAAAACTGATAAAATAAAAGATCCCGGATGACCCAGACGAGCATGCCACATGGAAGGAGAGATGGCTACAAAAGCTGATGGCAAGGCTTGACTCGATGGACTGAAACCAGGCATGATAGGATACAGATCCCCCCTACTATCACACCTCATGAGATGACTCCCCGTCTTGAAATTGGAATAAGATGAGAGAGTACCTGATTCGGAAGTCATGTGAGTAGTGGCCCCGGTGTCCATGTACCAATTTGAGTCCGGTTGAATCAACCCCAATGTGTGCATCGCGGCCTCGATATCGGTCTGAGTGGGGCCTGTTGCATGATGGGCTTGCGGAGGTCGGGGCCCAAGAACTCATGTCTGTGATGGAGCTGGGCCGTAGCTGCTGGAGCTGCTGCTGTTGGGCCACTAGCCAGTGGGCCGCCACTGCTGGGTGTTGGGCTCGAACGTTGGCCGCCCCACCGGCCTCTCGGGAATTTACTGCCTGTGTAGAAGGGCTGTTGGCCCACGGCCCACTTCCCCAGCCCCACTTCCATGGGCCCCACTGCTGGGACCAGGGGGTGGTGGGCCACTTTTTCTCTGGATGGGGCCCACCGCTTGCTTGCTGACCTCCTGAACCACCACCGGAACCGCCGCGTTTGCCCCCGCGGTTTTTGTTATTATTCTTGCGATTATTTTGCCGCCACTATGATTATGGTTTTGGCCTGAATTATTAACAAAACCCGAAGAACTAGGAAAGGACGCCACCATGACGACGGGGCTTGCTCCGGTAGCCGCCTTTTTAGCCAAACCGGCTTCTTCCAAAGTAAGCATGGAGCGGGCTTAATAGAAGTCGGGAAGAGGGTTGCTTTGGCAAAGGAGAGTTCCAACACCATTATATGCCTCTGAAAGACCGACAACCAACTGTAGAACGAGACGATTATTACTTATCGGTGCGCCAACATTACGGAGTTGATCTGCCAACTCCTTGAGTTTCTTGCAATATGCAGATACGTTTGGAAATTCGTCCATTCGAACTAGAGAGAATTCCTGCTCGAGTGTGACGACACGTGAATGTTGGTTGTCTTGGAATATGTCACGCAATCTATTCCATGCAGCCATAGCCGTGGTATCCGGCTCAATAATCGTCTGTAGAAGGTCCACCGAAATAGTGGCGTAGATCCACCGGAGAACGGTAGCATAAAGAGTAATCCATAACTCAGGATCCTCCGCAGAAAGGGGTCTAGCGGGAGGAATGATGTGATGAAGAACTTGATAAGAGATAGCGTGAATTTTAAACAACTCCGCCCACGTCGCATATTTGACGTTTTCCATCTCAAGGACAATAGGGATACAGCTCTTGATATTGGAAACCATGAGGGCAGGGTGATAATTGTTCTTAGACATATTGAAAGAACAAAGAAGGAAGGGAAATTTAAGAGAGGTGTTTTTTTAGAGCGGAAGACGAATTTTGGAAGAGAACCCCGAGGGGGGGTTGGGGTGTCTCGGCCAAAGAGAGGACAAAAGTTGAGAGAAAAACTTTTGTTTAGACCTAGTCTCTTGATACCATGAAAGAAATAATCCCCTTGATTATTTTCATTAATTGAAAGGCTATATATACAAGTTACATATTTCCATAATAGGAGAATCCTATTCCTATTCTATTTCTAAATCCTTATTCTACCATAATTCTAACTATACAATTATGGTAAGTGTATAACACTAATTAAGGTAACCTTTACACTACAATATACTACAACTATATATACCATATATACAATATTGTCTTGTCCTTAATATACACGAGAATGGGTCATTGCCCTCAGCCGAGAGCCCACCACGCTTTGCCTGTCCAGTCTGTGGCGGCCGGCCGAGGCCCACCGCCGCCTGGCCCATCGCTTGTCATGCTGGGCCACTGCTTTGTATACCTGTGATATATACTGTTGTATATTCAGTGTATATCACAAGTATATTACCTTTGTTTAACAGAATGAAGTCACGCTATATGAAATGAAACACGTATAGAAACAATACATATCATAACATGCTTCCTAATCGGTGTAACTAGTATGCCCATGCTCAATTTATCATGAAAGATATAGAACACGTTTTGAAACTCAACTATGAAGGAGAAATATCTCAGTATATAGCATATACGCTAAGATATATTGTAACCTAATATGCCCTCCCCCTCCACATACTAGACGATCCAAAGTATTTATGCAAGTTTTAAATCGTGACATTAGAAAATCAAGCATTGGAGAGGTTAAAAACCTCACTTGTCTTGAAACGATAAACCTTTACTCCCCTTGAAATGTCCAATTGCACCAAGACGACCTCTAATAGATTCAATCTAGGAAAAATATAGAATAATGCAATCAAATTTGGCTTGGTAAACTATTTTCATAAATTTTAGACCAAGTCCAAGTCAACGGAAAGTCAATCATTAGTCAAATTAATCAAATTTCAAAACAAATTATAGAATCGAATTACGTATAAACTTGCGATTTCATTTTTATAATCTAGTTCCAATAATATTGGCTTGATTCGCTAGTTAAAGCCCTAATTTTCCTTTTTAGGAAGTAGGTCTAAAAATCTTAAATTTAGGCATTCAAATCTCATGATTCTATGGTTAAAAATTCATCAAAATCAAGTGTAATCACTATAGGATGATAAGAATTAATACTTTGATTATCTAGGTCGAAATCTCTCCAATAGATCATCACCCACGAGCTCCTATTTTCCTATTTTCCAAAAATGAAAGAATTTGAAATTCATCATTATATTTATATGACATTTAATCGAACGTGATTGCGGTCCTTTACCGCTATCTCAGTACATTGAATGAACCCCTAAGCGTGGTCGTCGCCCATAAGCAAGATATCACCAATCTAAATTTCCTATGCCGGCACGATAGTGAAAGTATATTTATGTCCTAGAGTCAATCTATATTAGGACAAATGTACTTTATACACATTTATATTATTATTAGTGGAGATTAATATTTTGGCATTTGCAATATGAATTATTAGTTGATTGTTTATAATATTCTATAATATGCATCCCTATAGGTTACGTTGTTATTAATAATATGAGTTATTAATATTATAACGTAACTCTTAAAATAGCCTCGACTAATGACCATCAAGAATGAGATATCGATGATATGTGATAAGTCGACATGTGGTATGCATCACTTCCTTAGAGGATGTAGTATGTCTCACTTGTTACAAGTAATGGCTACTCGTGATGGACACATGGATACTTTGGAAGTATTGGTATACCCTGCTGATATACTATCTGTTATACATGTCTAAAGTATGATCAGTGTGTGGAATATAGAAGTCCTTAGACTTGAGGTCAATACACACATTGTCTATATAGTAATATAATTTGATTATGTCCTAAGCTCAAATTCCTTATAGGTTGAGATACGGCTTGTATTGGGTACATTACGATGTGGATTAAAGGTGGTAGTTGAGCCAAGATTATGATTCATTCCTTGAATGTATATTCGAAAGAACACTCAGCTTCTCATTGATATTGGGTTGACTAAGTCGTTGGCCAACGCAATAGACATATCTAGAATATGGTCTTGTTGTCAACCAATATAGATGAGATATAATGATCAAGCCATTTGGATAGACACTTGGCAAATCCTAAGCTTGATCGAGTGTATCGTGAATGAAAGGATTTTATCATACCACATAGTGGTTAATTTTACTGGATTCATGTAAACGTACTTCACATATTGAGTTCATATTGCGGCGCCGTCTAGGAGTTCCGCGTAGACCTTAATTTTTTTTGGCCAGGCCCAAGGTCAAACCCTAATCCGGTTTGACCTAATTTTTCACCTATAAATACATACCTACACTTCATTATTCATGACATTTATTTTCATATCATTATTCTAAGTCTTAGAGACTCAGAATCAAAAAACTCTCTCGAACCTCTGCCGGATTTCCTAGCTTTCCAAAAGAGGAATACATTGAAGCTTGGAGCTTGCAATCGAAAGGGCATTCGCGTGCGCACCCACAATTGATAAAGATTCTAGATATTGTAAACATGTAAGTAACATTCAAGTCTTATGTTTACGGTTTTAAATTACCATATAGTCAAACAGTTCTACGTTTGTTGGGTTTGAAACAAGTTTTCAATATCCGCTGCGTACAAGAACCCAACAAAAATCCTACAGATAGCTGACCAAACGTTTCTCAAATAGCGCAATCACACCTAGTTTATCACCTAGTGCAGCACGATCATGACTGCACCACGTATAACTTTTTGATTGATTCTGTTTTAGGGGTTCTAACTTGTCCGAAATCATCCAGAGCCTTCGAGTTGCCATCCTAACTACCTACACAAGTCACAATTAGTATTATGAACTTTTACATCTCCTTAAAACTCTATTGGAGCACAAATTCTAATAACTAAGGGTTGGATTGTTATAATTTTAAGCCCTTCATGAAGTCTAATATATTTATATATGAACACACAAGACAATCTTACATTGCTTTTTGCTTTCGATTTTGTGGTCTTCATCGAAAAAGGAGACGAAGAAGAAAGAAAGATCTGTTTCCCCTTCCGAAGTACTAATTGTGCATGTAACACCCCATACTTTTGGACGATGGTTTGAGCATCTAAATATATGCAAGTAAGACCCGAGCCTTGGGGAATTTGTTGTTGGAAATTTACTAATGTGGAATTAAGTTTATCCCATTATTTATGACTCTAACAATTGGGGCCCCGCACGTCGGAAACGTCGTTTCCACACACGTGCACTGGTAGTGCCAAGTATCGTAAATTTCGTTAGTGAAAGAGATATTGGTACGTAAGTAAATGTTTGAGACATAGAATAATGGACGGTTATTGGCTAAATAACAAGTGTTCCACGTCGGTAAACGAAGGAAGGATTGTGCAAAGTGTAAGATGGTGCGGCACCGGAAAGGGCCGCGGCACCACCCGAACGAAATTCTAAAAGTTTGGCTGATTATGAAGAGGTTTTGGAGCATTAAAATGGTAGTTTTTCCTCCATAAATCAGCCATTATTTGGCTGCATTAATTGGTGAATTAAAGGGACATTACATGACATTTAAATGGCCATTACTTGGCTGGTCATCAAGGGGATTCAATGGCCATTACTTGGCATTTAAGGGCCATTACATGGGCATATGAAGAGCCATCTTGCACACCTATAAATTGAGGCATTTGGCTCAATTCTATAGACTTACACACAAGTTAAAAACACCACAAAGAGATCAGATTTTCCTGATAGCAATCCTTCTCCTAGCAATCTTCTTTATTCGTGTTCTTCGTTGGGGTCATTTGTGTAGGCTTTGCACATTTGATAGTTTGTTGTTTTATCTTGGGAGACTATTGCCCACAATTCCGTAAAGCCTATATACGGGGGCAATCTTGTCTTAAAGACCAAGAGACATCTCTCTACTCAGCCGGTGGTGTTGTGATTATCTAATTAGTTGCTAAGTATTTCAAGTGTGAACTTGAAACTTAAAGGACTCTAACCGTTCGGATTCTCAGCTGTTCTACAAGCCACAAGTGTAGCAGTTCATGTTCTTGTATTCTGAATACAAGATCCAGATTTGAAGTTCTAGTTCAAGATTAAAAGATTGACAACTTGTTGTTGTAATCTTTGTTGTTTATCCTTTTGAAGCACTTGTAATAGTTATTCACTATTCCTGTACGGCTTTATCTCCAACAAGTTTAAGACAAGATTGTATTAGTGTTCGAAAAATGTTTGCCAGCAGATATGGTCCCAAATCTGGTTGTGATTTTCTTCGTGAAAATAATTCTGTTGACAGTTCTGTTAACAGTTCAAACACTGTCTCTGTCAACAACCGTGGTCCTAATTTTGGCTCTCTTTTTAGTTACAAATCTATTTCCGTCAAAGGTGGGATCTCTTTCTCTAATGCTGAGCTTTAAGATACTGCAGATAGTCATGCTAGTACGACTAAATATCAAGGACGAGTTGCTGTCGCCACTCCCAAGAGTGGTGGAAACAAGCGCCCACGAGTAGCTGAGGATGTCAACTGGGACAAGAGGAGAAGGCTGAAGATGATGTTCTATCATGTAGCAGAGGGCCTATGTCTATCCCAGACGAAGGATCTGAATTATGGTAAGGAGGAAATGGACACTCAGTCCGACGAAGTGACTAAAGTGGGCCAGAATCCGAAATTGGGATAAGTAATTTTTTTTCCTTGTCAAAAATAATATTAAATGATGTCTGATTAAAAGGGCTTAAAGTAAGGAGGAATATGGAAATGTTTTCCAGAAAAATTATATTCCTTACGGTTTAAAATCAGAAGTTTAATCTCACCTTCCTTCCTGTTTAAAGATTGGACTATTGTAAACAAAAACTTAAAAGATCAGTTCTTTTGGGTGTAATTATTAAAAGTGAGTAAAGTATGTTCGCACCTATGGAGAGAGATCCACTGACTGTGCGAAAACTGTTACCACTCTTAAGCAAGCGCTAGAAATTGTCTGGGCACCAAGCAAGCTGCCATGTTAGACGAATACAATGCTCTTATTGAAAATAAGACATGGGATCTAGTGCCCCGTCCTTCTGATGTTAGTGTTAATCATTCTATGTGGATTTTTTGACATAAAAAGAAATCTGATGATTCTTTTGAGAGGCATAAGGTCCGTCTTGTAGGTGATGGCAGGTCTCAACAGGTTGGTATGGATTGTGATAAAACGTTCAGCCCGGTGGTAAAACCGGTAACTATTCAGACTGTTCTCAGTATTGTTTTGTCTAAATTATGGTCTATTCATCAGATCGATGTCAAAAATGCCTTCTTGCATGAGGACCTTCATGAAATCATTTATATGCATCAACCTATGGGATTCAGGAATCTGGTTCATCCAGATTATGTGTCATTTGAAGAAATCACTCTATGGACTGAAACAGGCTCCTCATGCATGGTATCAATGATTTGCTGATTTTGTATACTCTATTAATTTCTTACATAGCAAATCTTATCATTCACTTTTCATCTATATAAAAGAGAATGACATGACATATATTCTGTTATATGTTGATGATATCATAGTAACTACCTCTTCTAATGCACTTCGCTAATCCATTATGTCACTCCTTGTTTCTGAATTTTCTACAAAAGATTTGGGCCTCCTAGGCTATTTTTTTGGGCATTGCTGTTACGAGACATGTAGGTGACCTATTTTTTTGTCAAAGAAAGTATGCTGAAGAGATTCTTGAACAAGCTAGCATGATTTCTTGTAAACTTGCCCCAACACCGGTGGACACTAAATCCAAACTCATTGCCTCTTCGGATTCTCCTTATGAAGACTCCACTCACTATCGCAGTTTAACAGGAGCATTACAGTATCTCACTTTTACGAGACCAAATATATCATATGTCATGCAACAAATATGCTTACATATGCACAACCCGAAGGATGAACATATGAATGCTCTCACACGAATTTTGTGATATGTCCAAGGTACTCTCCACTTCGGCTTGCACGTGTACAAGTCCTTAGTCTCTGGTTTCATCTCTTACACCCGGATATACTCTCAACTTTCGCTGCTATCCTATCAACAGGTCAGTCAATATCAGTGATGCTGATTGGGGTGGATGTCCCGACACTAGACGATCCATTTTGGGTTACCGTGTTTTCCTCAAATATAACCTACTTTCTTGGTCATCTAAGCGCCAACCCTCTCTATCTCGGTCCAGTGCCGAAGCCGAGTACAGAGGCGTAGCAAATGTTATTTCCAAGTCTTGTTGTATATGTAACATTCTGTTGGAACTTCACTTCCTAATCCACAAGGCTACATTGGTTTACTGTGACAATGTAAGTGCGACATATCTTTCCGACAATCCCGTTCAACATCAGCGCACTAAACACATTGAAATGGATATTCATTTTGTACGTGAGAAAGTTGCTCGTGGACAAGTTTGTGTCCTTCATGTCCCTTCTCGGTATCAAATTTATGACATATTTACTAAAGGACTTCCGTGCATACTCTTTGATAATTTCCGAGCCAATTTCAGCATACAAGAACCCTTTGCTTCAACTGCAGGGGTGTGATAGAATATTCTTGTATATCTTTTATAAT
Organism: Anisodus tanguticus; assembly: GCA_034509755.1. Lineage (NCBI taxonomy): Eukaryota > Viridiplantae > Streptophyta > Magnoliopsida > Solanales > Solanaceae > Anisodus > Anisodus tanguticus. Next base: position 16,320,818 of record CM067546.1, on the reverse strand, counting down.
TGGTTAGTTAATATTCTAATTGTAATTTGTCAAATTAGTTACTTAGATTGTAGCCTAACTTGTAACTTTATACTACTATATATTAAACAGAATAATGAATGAAAAGACATGAAACATATTTCTTTAGAAAACTACACCTTCATGAAAAAAAACTTGGGATTCATTAGTAGGAGAAAACCACCTACGCATTGAGATTTAATTTAATATTTTTTGTCAAATATCATAAGAATACGTTCTGAAATAAACGAATTCAATGGCCAACCAGAGAATCCATTGTCTTTTTATTTTTCACTTTGATGTTCATTTAACTTCTATGTTTTCTTTTTTCTTTTCATTTTAGAGTCAATTGCCTTAATATGGCATTTATAGTTACTGGTCCTTACTGACACTTCTTGCCTGATTCCTTTATTTACTCCAACATTAAAGTCCTATTATACTTCATTCGTTCATTTTTATTTATTCACTTTTTATTTTTAGCATATCAAGAAAATATTTTTTTTCATATTTTATCATTAATATTAATTACTTATTTTCTAAATAATTTTTCAAGATCTGTGACTAAACATTTATTTTAAAATGTGTTAAGTCCAAACAGGACAAATAAAAGTTAACGGAAGGAGTAGTAAACAGTGTGAGAGAAGGCGAAAAGTGTCTTTTAACACAATTTAGCACGTCAATATGTATGATAATCTTTTCAAAGCATTAATTTGGGACGATGAATATAAAAGTTGTAATATCTGATTTTTAGGCATTAACTTAACTAACATTCCAAAAACTAGTTCAAGGGAGTAGGATTGATCAAGCCTTATAAGGAGTCGGATTAAATTATGCATTTCGCCTAACTCACATCCCAAAAGCTAGCTCAAAGGGAGGAGGATTGCTAAGCCTTATAAGGAACCTAGGATTCTCGTCCGTCATCGATGTGGTATATTGTCTTCACCCCACCTCTCACGCCGAGATCCGGACATTCTTTATCTGGGGTTCCACTGTCCGGTCTAGAACGTGCACATTCATGGATCGGGGGCATCTTTCACCTCCGATCGATCTGGGACCGGTCAATTGGTCCGGGGATAATTCTGCCGCCCTCCCTCCCCCCCCCCCCCCCCCCCCCCACACCCTTTTTTTTTTTTCTAGGAGCCCACATCGGATCAAGCCTGAGTCTGGATCTGATAGCATGTTAAATTAGACATTGAGCCTAACTCACACCCCAAAAGCTAGCTCAATGGAAAGATGATTGTTCAAGCCTTATAAAGAGCCCAAAATTTTCATCCGTCATCTAGTATATTCTCTTCATCTTATTACGTATTTTTTAATTTGAAAATAAATTAATGATCGAATTACGACCGAAGATTAAAAGGTTCAGCATTCGTACTTCAAACTCCTTTTGTTATATAGTGACTATTTCCCATTCGTCTAGAGTGGAGGACCCACTTTTTGAACTGGTTTGGACCCACTAACATGCGACTCATGTGTATTAAAGTTAAGTTAATTTCTTTATGTTTCTAAATTTTTATATATAAAAAAATTATCTTTTCCAGGGACACATGTCTTTGAAAATTCCAGATACGATAAATTGATTTCTTATTTTTTAGAAACCACAAGATTTTATCATAACGTCATAATGTGTTGCCTTTCAATTTGTCTGCTTCCCTAATTAGTCTCAATGGAGACAGTTCTATAGCAAATAGGTCTCATCTCGAGTTTGAATTCATTAACCAATTAGATTGCATTCTCCCTTCTATAATAATTTAAAAATTAAATTAAATACTTTACGTAACATGGCAAATTTTGTTCTTCAACGAATCTAAACACTTCAATTTTCTATTTTTCCTGTCAAGACTTTTATTGGTTAACCAACTAAAACCTCGCCGTTGTCCAAGTTTAGTATGAAATTGATTTGTGCAATTTAAACCTAGTTAGCTAGTTGTAAGATAAAACAAATAGGAATTAGGTAAGTAAATTCTGCATTGACAGACTGGTGTAGTTTAGAGGTCTTTTGAAATATAAGAATGAGACCAACCACAATTACAAAGTCATTATATATTTTAATTTCATTTATTATTGTAATGAGAACATGGACTCCTTATATGGACTTGGACAACCCTCACCCTACAAGCTAGCTTTTAAGGTTGAGTTAGACCCAATATAGCTTGTAGAGTGAGGATTGTCCAAGTCGTTTATGTTTCTATTCCTTTTTCAATGTGAGACTCTTAAAATTACCACACAAATTGATTAAACAAGAATTAATATTCGGTAAGTTGTAGCAAACGATGAATTAACTTGGATAAAATGAAAAAATTGTCGAGGCTGTTTTAGGATAACTTTTATATCTTTGTACCAATTGATTGAACAGAAGATATGTAATGAATAGATCATGTATTAGCCTACAAGGACCCAATGTAAATTTCTTGTGAATTACATTTTTTTAGTAAGGACAATTTCTCTTCCCTTTGATGATGCCGGAAAATACTGTGCACCTATTCATTCCTTTAAAAAAATTATGGGAAAAGATACAGATTTACTCATAAACTGTATCCGAAATTTTGATATAACACTAAAACTATTAAGGCGATCTTTTACCTTTTTGACAATTTTAAAAGTGAATATAATATCACCCTACGAGCTTATGTGTCATAAAAAAAATTATAATTAAATAATAGGAGCGTAAGATCAAAATTAATAAATAACTGATTTCACCCCACCCCCTCTTCTCCTCCTACCCCTCTTCCCCTCCACCTCAATGCTACCCCACTCCGCCTCTTCTTCTTCATTTCACCATCTGTGCAATTAATTTAATACTTTTTTCTTTTCATCAGTTTCTTTCATTAATTAACATAAGGTCTATATCTGGGAAGATCCTAGATATGTGTTATTAAAATTCTCAACATGTACAAAAATTGCACAGAGCCGCTTCAGGTCTTCAATATCTTCAGTGCCAACTGGTCTTTTCTTCTTGATATGTGTCGGGAGCATTCTGCTTGGACAATGGCTTAAGGATTTTAGAAGCTTTCAACTCGCCGAAAATTGATGTCGGTGGCGGTGGCGGTTATGGTGTTTCGGTGAGATGGGGTGATGGGATGATTTTGTAACGAAGAAGATATAATTATTGAAAGATTTTAATGATTAATTAGAGATTAATTAATGTAAATATAATTAATAAAAGAAAAATCAAATGAATAAGAAAAAGAAAAGGAAAAAAATATAAAATTTTAAAATTTAAAAGATGTCTGACGTGGTGTTAATGTGGCGGGCGAGTGTGTAACACCTCCCCTTGTGCAACTGGTTATATGCGTATCAGGTGGAAAATAAATTCACTTTTTAAATGTGTAGGTGAATAATAGGTCGTCTTAATAATTTGAGTGTGATATCAAAATTTCGGATATAATTTAAAGGTCATTTTTTTCCAAAATTTATTCTCCTTTTTCTTTTTCTTCCTTTTGGAAAAAGAATTCCAAAAGGAAAATAAAGTCATTTGCCACATGGGTTACAAAATAGCTGAACTGGAGTCACCCTCGTGCCCAACGGTCCTTTCTTCTTTATTTCTTTTACTTTATATGAATGAATAGAAGAACCATTGTATAGGAACTAAGGGGAGACCTATACCATTTTTATTTTATGTACTACTATCCTTCCTATACATTCTTTTTCTTAGTACTACCACTCTATAGTCACAAAAATGAAAGATCAAGAAATACAAATCAACCTTGAAACTCTAGCCCATCATCATGACTTGATCTCTACCTCATTTTCATCCCCTAATAGCTTAAATTCTCCCTCAACAACTACTACTTCTTCCTCCTCCTTTAGTGAGAGTAACACAATCCCGTTGAATGACTGTGATTCTGGAACTCAAGTCTTGAATCGTCAGGTGAGACATTCAGTTCACGAGATCCTAATAGAGTACAAATCCAAGAAAAGATCAAAGAGAGTTCAAGAAATCACTTGTAACGGTATTAGGGACGATAAGAAGAACAAGAGGAGGAAAATTAAAGAGGAGGATGACAAGCATCCGACTTATAGAGGAGTTCGTAAGAGGAATTGGGGAAAATGGGTGTCCGAAATTCGAGAGCCAAGGATGAAATCAAGAATATGGCTTGGAACTTATTCGACGGCTGAAATGGCGGCTCGGGCTCACGATGTCGCGGCTTTAGCCATAAAAGGTCACTCGGCTTACCTTAATTTCCCTTATTTAGCCGATCAACTCCCGCGTCCAGCTTCCACTTCACCTAAGGACATCCAAATCGCGGCAGCAAAAGCCGCTGCCACCACATTTCCCCAAGAATGGTGTAGCGGAAATGAAGCCGAGTCGAACCAAATCGAGCTGCATAGTTCTGCTTTGTCCACGGATTTATCCTCGGAAAATAACCAAGAATCCATAAATTCTCCATCAACCGATAAAGATGATACAATTTTCAATCTACCAGATCTTTCCATCAATAAAATGGATCAAATTGACAGTTATTGTTATCCGATTTCGAATTGGCAGCTTGTTGGAGGCGATGGTGGATTCTGGCTCGAGGAGCCATTTTTATGGCAGAGCTACTAGAAGAGGAAACTTTTCTGTAACAAAACACTTTATATGCCAACCTTCATGCAAGTCCCATCACAGGAAATTAAAGCAAAATTTGTAAACCTATGTTCATATTACCGTTAATTTGAGTTTGTTTTTTAATTATATTCATTTCTTGCTCTCAATTCCCAAACAACAGTTAGAGAGGAAATGCTTCATGCAGGATGCTAGGATCGAAATCCACCTGTCGCAACTTTTCTTTTTGTGAGAAACACATGTTTTTTGCTGGAACGCCAGTTTGAATACTTTAATTGCAAAAAAAACCACAAGTCTCCAGAAATTTGAGTAAATGCACCAATTATTATGTCACTATTAAGTCAGTATGTCACAAATTATTATTGTCAATCCTAGCCTCAATGTTTTAAAAAATATATTTGGCGCTCAACCCCCAACATTTTAATTACCGAAAAAAGAAATAAAAAACTAAATATTTTCCGTCATTTTAATTACCCGAAAAAGAAATAAAAGATTAAATATTTTTCTCCAAAAGCTCCCGATTTCTCCACTTTTCAGATCCTGTTGCGGGCAAAAATTCCAGGTTTTTGTCGGAAAATCAGTCATGAACGACTTATTATAGCGTTGATTTCAGTCATAGACCATAACCATAGTCTATTATAGATTTATCATGACGTCGATTGCAGTCATTGACCATAGCCATAGTCTATTATAAATTTATTATGACATCGATTACAAAATATATTATAGTAGGTGGTGATTTACATGGGTGAATGAGAGGAGACCTCAAAATATTGGAATTGGATTTCTATGAGCAAGGTGACAAGATGATCCTGTCACAAACCACAACCCCAAACTCCAAATTGCACAAATCTAAGGAACGTAAATGGGTATACCATAAACCGACCGTCGTCAATAGCTAACAGTTATCATTTAGGCTCGACTTCACGCATGGTCAATAATTTTTCACATGTTATAAATAGACCAAGGACAATAATATTTGTCTAAAAAGTCATAAATAAATCAAATAAAATAAATAATAGGACATGCCACTATTTAAACATTATAATAACACTTTAATACATCATATGAGAGTCCATATCCATTGAACATATGATCAAAAGAGTTTTAGGACAAGTAATGGTACTTAAAAGGTCAATATTTGTCTAAAAAAGTCATAAATAAATAAAATAAAATAAATAAAAATATTTTATACTATTTAAATATTATAATAACATTTTAATACATCATATGAGAATCGAAATCCATTAAATACATAATCAAAAGAATTTTAAAACATGTAATGGTACTTAAAAGGCCAATATCTGTCTAAAAAGGTCATAAATAAATAAAATAAAATAAATAAAAAGACTTGATACTATTTAAACATTATAATAACACTTTAATATATCATACGAGAGTTCTTATACATTTAACACATGATCAAAAGAATTTATGGACAAATAATGATACTTAAAAGGTCAATATTTATCTAAAAAGACCATAAAATAAAATTAAAAAAAAGACTTATGAGTATATAGTTGTTATGCTCTTTCTCACTGCTGAGGTATCCGATTAATATCCGGATCAGACGTTGGCAAGCCGACTTTTGTAGTTGAGTAGCTCTAGGAGAGAGGCGGATCCTGTGTGGTGTTCCCGTCGCCAAGATTGCTTCGAGAAAGAGATAAATGCTAGACCACTATACATTAAAGGATTAATAAATTAGAACTAAAGACACTCGCTAATAAAAAAATGAAGTCCAAAACAGTGTTTAGAATCAGCAGTTGCCGACCACTAGTACAATAGCTCTTAAAGACAGTAGTCCCCCTCGTTTAAACTTACCCAAAGCTGCTTATAACCCATTTGATAATATGCGTAAACATCCTTCGTTCGATAGGATTAGGAGGGCAAACTACCTTAAGATTAGTTGCCAAAATGATATGACCAAGCTTATTAAGCAGTTAAAAGAATTCCGACTTAGATTAACTTACTATAAACGTGTTGCACCTCTAGAAGATGTATCTATTCAACTCCAGACCATAGCTAGGCAAGTAATAGTCAAGGAAATTACTCACTGTTATCACATGATAGAACATATAAAGCACCTTATAGGAGTTCAGAAGACTCTAATAGAAAACGCAGATTGGTTGCTTAGTCACTATTCTGCTCAGTTCTAGAATGAATAGTTCCGAACATCACAGTATTGTTAATAGTGAAAACCTCTCCACTTCAACTATGAAGATATAATAACACTTTAATATATCATAATTGAGTCCCCATCAATTGAACACATGATCAAAAGAGTTTTAGAATAAATAAGGATACTTAAAAGGCAAATATTTGTCTAAAACACTATAAATAAATAAAAATATTTGATACTATTTAAATATTATAATAGCACTTTAATACATCATATGAGAGTCCTCACCGATTGAACACATTATCAAAAGAGCTTTAGGACAAATAATGATACTTAAAAGGCGTATATTTGTCTAAAACGTCATAAATAAATATAATAAAATAAATAAAAAAACTTGATACTATTTAAACATTATAATGACACTTTAATACATCATATGAGAGTCTCCACCCATTGAAAGAGTTTTAGGACAAATAATGACACTTAAAAGGCGTACATTTTTCTAAAAAGTCATAAATAAATAAAATAAATAAAAAGACTTGATACTATTTAAACATTATAATAACACTTTCATACATCATATGAGAATCCTCATATATATAACACATGATCAATAGAGTTTTAGGATAAGTAATGATACTTAAAAGGCGTATATTTGTCTAAAAATATCATAAATAAAATGAAATAAATAAAAAGACTTGATACTATTTATACATTATAATAACACTTTAATACATCATATGAGAGTCTCCATCCATGTAACACACGATTAAAAGAGTTTTAGAACAAGTACTAGTAATCACAACACTGGTATCCAATTAATCTAACAACAATTTATTGTTCTCAAAGCATAATATTGTTCTAAGGACAACCATTAGTTGTGCTTAAACTCTTTGGATCATGTGTCTAATTGACGGGGATTCTCATATGATGTATTAAAGTGTTATTATAATATTTAAATAGTATCAAGTCTTTTTATTTATTTTATTTTATTTATTTACAGTCCTTTTAGACAAATATTGACCTTGTAAATATCATTACTTGTCCTTAAACTCTTTTGATCATGTGTTAAATGGATGGGGGCTCTCATATGATGTATTAAAGTGTTATTATAATGTTAAAATACTATCAAGTCTTTTAATTTATTTTATTTATTTATGACATTTTTAGATAAATATTGTCCTTGGCCTATATATAATATGTGGATAATTATTGACCATGTGTGAAGTCGATCCTAAATGATAATTGTTAGCTATTGACGACGTCCGGTTTATGATATACCTATCCACAATCCCTTAGATTTCTTCAATTGGGGGTTTGGGGTTTGAGGTTTGGGGTGCGGGGTAGGGTTTGGGATTTGGCATTTGGGGTTTGAATTTTTTTTTAATGTTTTTACCATTAGACTAGTGCAAATTCAGTATGTTTCACGTTTCAATAGTTGCCTTTATTTTTTAGTTTATCGTCGATCAAAATGGTCCACAATTGTCCTAAGTAGTGAGTTATTATATAGTAAGGTGATTTATTTTCAGTTTGGCTTATTTCCGGTTTATTTCCTGCATTGCCTCTTTTCTTGATCAAACTCCTTTATTCTCTTTTCATAAATAAAGTTTTACAAAAAAATGCATAAAAATAATAGTCTATTAGGGGGTAGAAAGATGATGGTTTGATCATCAGGCTCCTTCCCAAGCCTTTCAAATATTACACGTAGAGAATGTGCATTTTCAACTATTGTGTGTCATCTCTGAGTCCCATGAAGAGATGTCCCATATCATTTCTCAAGAGGAGTACTTCAGGTGAAAGGCGTTGACGATGGTAGTAGTAATTGCATCGTGGTCGAGCTTGAATCCTTCTCGTCAGAACAGGAGATCAATATCATCATCAGAACCAGACTGCTTTGAACTGTTCTCAGAAACATAACAATCACCACGATCATCTTGATGTTCATCCACACTATGCTTATTCATGGGATTTGAGCAGGCCTCACTATCATCATTAGAACAGGTTTGAACAATATTAACAGAATGGGGGACTATTTTTCCTCCTATTTCTCTACATCTAGGCATTATTTATGATCTATATACAAACAATAGAGACGTTGATCAAACGCAATACAAAAATAAAAATAATCGACCAACAGTATATTAATAGACCATAATGTATTTTAAAAAAACAAAAACAGAAAAAGGAAGATCGAAACAAGAAAAATAAGTATAAATAACACGTAAGCAAATACAGATAAAGAAAGATCGAAACAAACGAAAAAACAGTCTAAACTTTCAAAATTTTAAATAAAAATCGGAACTTTATGAACACCATGAACCAGAAATGTTACACCACATAATTTCATATATAGAATATACCTTAAGTTAGGAAGCCTAATATAAGGAAGAGGGTTCCATTGAAAATATTAAGGAATGATCGAGTTGAAACCCGAAGAAGTCATAAGAGTTTAAGAGCCACTAAGCACTTCGAGCTCCAATCCTCACATTGAGTGTGTCGTGTCAAGACAATGTAAGATAAAAGGAGTTATGATTCCCATAAAAGAATAAAAAAGGCCTTAGGCCAATATTGGAAGTATATCTAAAAGATTTCAAGTTATACTCGTCATTTCGCGCACATTGAAGAACGTGGTTAATCGATTTGAGTTCTAAGCGCTCAAGCTCGTTTTGAGGGTCATTTATGATATAAATGAATATTAAGAAGGTCTATTTATTGTTATAAGTCATTGGGATCAAAGGATACACAACTCGATGATGATTTATGAAGTTTCGACGATACACTAAGCGTTTCACGTCGCGGATGTCATCACACCTTGAAGATAAGGCCACAGACTAAAACCTCTCTTCATACACCTCCCTGCCACCATATACAGTGGAATATACGGCCGCATATGGGCATATACATTGTATATGTGAGTCGATTGAGTGGTCTATATAAGTCAAATTGCGTCTAGCTCATTTCATTTTTCATTTTTTGACCCTTTAAGCTCCAAACACCTTCCAAACCCTCTCCAAAGTATCCTCCACCATTGAAGAACATATCTTGAAGTATATAAAGTGATTTCTCCCTTCAGGGATCAAGAACACCTTGAAATTGCTCTCTATATGCTTTGGTAAAGTTGAGAGCTTCTTTGAGATTTAGTTAAAGCTGGTTGTGAAAGACTTCTTGGATAGTTAAGGTAAGGTTTCATCACCTCTATGTGTCTTTTAGTTCCTCATAACTTAGATTGATGGGTTGGTGAAGATAAATTGTGAATTATGGAAGTATGGTAAGTATGATCTTGAAGAAACACCTCTTATGGTATGAAGCTATGTCAACTTGTTGTTAGGGTTATTGATTGAGATCGAGAGTAAAAATAAGTTGTTGAATCATGTTGGTAAAGTTGTGAAGTTAAGGAAAGGAGTTATGGAAGATGGTAGTGTAATTTGAATAAGAATTCATGATAGAATAGCTCAAGAACTTCATGTACTTAAGATATTCGGCAAAAGGTATAAATGAAGTTTCTTATAAGATATGAACTCGATAGTGATACAAATCCTTCACAGAATGTAGATAATTGTCCGTAGAAAGTGAGAGGGTTCGTGGGACGCAACTAGCTTCATCGACAAGGTATGTGAAGGCTAAACTCTTCTTTATTTTGGCATATTTGTTAAAAAGATGACGTATAATGAAACATCCATAAAAGAGAACTCAAATTCTGACTATGGAGAATATGCTTGTTCCCTTACTCTTGAAGAAAATTCATGACTCTCGAATATTCCTCGCCGGGAATACCTTTTGCACATTATAGTATCTCAACATGTTACTATCATATGGCCTTTGTTGGGTTCATGAAATTTAGAAATTCTAGGCTTGTATTTGTTAATTCATATAAAGGAATGAAATGGTTATTTCCTTGTTGGTGTCTCGAGGGTTGTAGAAGATGCATCTTGTCTTGTGATTCATATGAAAGAATAGATGTGAAATGGTATATTATTATTGCGAAGATAGTCGGAAGAGTGGGATTCTATTCTTAATAAATTAGGAGCTCATTCTTATGGCCCCTATGAAGAACATATTCGAGTAAAAAGGATTCCATTAGCTTGAAGATAGAGTGAAAGTGGTTGGTGATAATCCCCAAATGTGAGTTAAGAATGTAACGACCTTGCATTATTATGATAGGTTCATAACAAGCATGTACGTATGTAAGTATGTAATACATATAGGCACATGGACATTATAGTATGGCTTACCACCGAGCGATGCCCGATTAGGCAAACTCTGTACCCTCGATTACCACCGAGCGATAGGTGGCTAGGTAGATATACGGTCACCATCGAGCGATAAATTGTTATGTACGATTATTTACCACCAATTGGGCAGGCTCATACTCACCACTGGGCTATGGCTAGTTAGCACTTACAACTGATTAGGGGGTAGTTGAACTATTAAATGCCACTACGTTAATGCGGCAATATATACAAAGGTTACAAGATATGTACGATTGTTACATATATATATTATGACACTGAGTCCCTTAGCATGGCCAGGTATGAGAACAACGGGACTTATTAAGGCCGGGTATGACACTTATCTATGCACACCATTATAGTTAGGTACGATGACACCGAGATCTATTAAGGCCAGGTACGATTACACAGGGACCTATTAAGGTCGGATATGATAACACTGAAACCTAGTCAGGCCGAGTATGAGAACACTAAGTCCCGTATTAGGGTCGGGTATGATATGATATTAGCATTTCCCCAAAGTGTGGTTGTATATATATAACTGGTTTCAGTGATATGATGCATTTCATAGGCAAAAGTGGCTTCCCAAGGTCCAGATTATTCTTTTACTTCTCAGTACTCTTGTTATTGTTATTTACCACCGAGTTGCGGCCCGGTAGGCAGTTACCAGTGATCGGTTGGGAAGTCAAGCAATTGGAATTATAACATTGATATAGCAACTTGGGATATGATTTTAAAATAGGAATGATCCTTATGTATGTTGTGGCCGTGGCGGTATTTTCAGCGGTTCCGGTTGACTCGTATCCCCTTATTTTGGTAATTATGTATTATTATGTTTTATTTCCGCCTTACATATTCAGTACATTATTCATACTGATATCCATTTGCCTGGGGACACTGTGTTTCATGCCATACAGGTTCAGGTAGGCGAGGAGATCACGTACAGATATCGGCCTTTGATGGTGAGCTCTTTTTCCTCCTAGAGTATTGCTGAGTTAGGATTAGGTTTACATTCTTTTGGTATATTGGGGTCCATGTCCCGACTCATGTATTGTGTTGACTTTTTCTTAGAGGCTTTGTAGACAGGTACTGTGTTGTACAGTTTATTTGATACGACCTAGTAGGCCGAGCTGTTGGTTAAAGAGTACATTGGCCTTGTCGGCCCAAGGAGCTGTACATTCTCAGAATGATATTTAAGTGGTATGCTCGGGCCGTCCAGGCATTGAGTACCAGCCACACCCCCAAGGTTTGGGTGTGACAAAGTGGTATCAAAGCAGGTCTGTCCTAGGGATTATACAAAGCTATGTCTAGTAGTGTCTTATTTATGGATATGTTGTGCACCACCTTTATAAACGAGATGCTACAGGGCATTTTAGGATTGGGTTACCCTTATTTCTGATTCTAATTCGTGCCAAGGAGTTGAGTCTTGAGAACTCAATTCCACCTTGTACCGGTGATGAGTAAGGAGAGATTCTTACCAGGATAAGGCACGCGCCAGGTGTGCGTATATTGTGTTAAGCTTCCAGGTACGAGTAGTTTCCTCACCAGTTCATAAAGATGGTAATGAAAACTTAAAAAGGTGAGGTATGAGTTCCAGAATGCCGGAGAAGTTAAGACAAAGAGGTATAGGGTATCGTAATGCAGAAGGTTGTACAAAAGTTGATATCCAAATGGAATAATGCAAGTATTGTTATTTCACTTCACTGATGGTAGAATTTCAGTGAAAAGTACTTACTTCAATTTATGATTTGTTGACATTAATAGATGTAGTTTAGTAAGAAGTAAGGATGATGATAGGAGGATGATACAAGTATAGTAAGACACATGTGTAAAAAAAATGATGAGGAACGATTAAGAATCGTGGGAAAACACATGGTAATAAAACGAGTTCGTAGCCAAATAGACTAGAGGGTAAGAAAAAGTAAGTATTGAGTTTTGACAAGGGAAGTGTTATGAAGATAAGTCTTTCCTGAGGTTGGAAATTGGAAGACGACAACAGAATATGTTAATCAGATGATTTCGCCCAAAACCAGGAAGCATCAATGTTGGAAGGTTCCCCAAGGTAAGTCAAATGTGAGTCATAGACTCGAGATATTGTTATATGAAAATATTGTGGAGTTACGAGGTAGGAAATTAGGTAGTAACGGAACGAGCTGCAAAAGAGCAATCCTTACAGGTCACCAAGGAAGAAGTCTTTAAGGATTAACGCTTTGATTAAAGAATAAAAAGCATATTGAAATCGAGCATGCCAGTTCTGAGTACGTGACATTTTATCCAGATATATGATTCAAGAATCCCTAGTATAAGAAGATGGTACTTTGGTAAGTTGTATGGAAGATTTTTGAATTGTAGAGGGTATTGAAATGATTTAGAAGAGATGATATGGGAGGTTAAGAGGGACACGAAGTTCATATGCCCTCAACTATTTCTTATTTCAAGTATTGAAGATGACATAGAGGTGATAGACACAACCCAAGTATCGAAATTTTGTATTTAAGGTGAGTTATGACTACTCTACAATTTGTGAATAAATGTATGGTCATGTGAGACTGATGTTATGATATATATTGTATTGTGTGGCTATATGAGGAAATAGTTGTGTTTTCTAAGTTATATGGCAGGTTGGGATAGTTCTAGTTGCAAAGGAAGCTTCGTCAAAATTTTCAAATAATTTAAAAGTTGAGATCATAGGCTATGACGCCCCAACATTCGAGGACGAATTTTCTTAAGTGGGAAAGGATGCTAAACCCCGTAATTTTGTATATCGAATATACCTTAAGTTAGGAAGCCTAAGATAAAGAAGAGGATTCTATTGGAAAGATTAAGGAATGATCGAGTTGAAACCCGAAGAAGTCATAAGAGTAGCCGCTAATCCCATTGAGATGTAATTCTTAAGTTGAGTGCGTCATGTCAAGTCGATGTATGATGAAAGGAGTTATGATGCTCATAAAAGAATAAGAAAGTCCCTGGGCCAAGGTTGGAAGAATATCTAAAATATTTCGAGTTATACTCGTTATTTCGTGCACATTGAAGAACATGGTTAATCGATTTGAATTTTGAAGACTTGAGCCCGTTCTGAGGGTCATTTATGACATAAATGAATATTAATAAGGTATATGGATGGTTATAATCATTGGGATCAAAGGATACACAATTCTATGAAGATTGATGAAATTTCGATGATACACTAAGTGTTTTGCGTCGCGAATGCCATTCCGCCTCGCGGATGAGGCCGCAGACCAAAGCCTCTCTTCTTACACCTCCATGCCACCATATGTGGCCACATATGTGTATATGTTCCGCATATGCGAGGTGGTGTAGTGGTCTATATAAGTCAAATTGCAGCTAGCTCATTTTATTTTTCGACCCTTTGAGCTACAAACACCTCCCAAACCATCTCCAAAGTATCCTCCACCATTGAAGAACATATATTGAAGTAGCTAAAGTGATTTCTCCCTCCAAGGATCAATAATGCCTTGAAATGTTTTCTAGATGGATTGGTAAAGTTGAGAGCTTCTTTGAGATTTATTTGAAGCTTGTTGTGGAAATATTCTTGGCTGATTAAGGTAAGGTTTCATCACCCTTATGTGTCTTTTAGTTCATCATAACTTAGCTTGATGGGTTGGTGAAGATAACTTGTGAATTATAGAAGTATGGTAAGTATGATCTTGAAGAAACACCTCTTATAGTATGAAGTTATGTCAACTTGTTGTTAGGGTTGTTGATTGAGATTGAGAGTAAAAACAAGTGTTGAATCATGTTTGTGTTGTTGTGAAGTTAAGGAAAGGAGTTATGGAACATGGTAGTGTAATTTGAATAAGAATTCATGATAGAATAGCTCAAGAACTTCAAGTACTTAAGATATTCGGAAAAAGGTCTAAATGAAATTTCTTAGATAGTGATACAAACCCTTCACAGGATGTAGATAATTATCTGTAGAAGGTGCGGGGGTTCATCGGATGCAGCTAGCTTCATCGACAAGGTATGTGAATGCTAAACTCTTCTTCCTATTGACATGTTTGTTTAAAGGACGATGTATACCAAAACGTCCATAAAAGAGAACTCTAATTTTTCCTATGGAGAATATGCTTATTCCCTTACTCTTGAACATAATTCACGACTCTTGAATATTCCTCATCGGGAATACTTTCCAAACGTTACAGTATCTCAGTATGTTACTATCGTATGACCCTTGTTGGGTTCACAAAAGTTAGAAATTCTAGGTCTTGATTTGTGAGTTCAAATAAAGAATGAAATGATTATTGCCTTTGTTAGTGTATTGAGGGTTGTAGATGATGTACTTTGTCTTGTGATTCGTATGATATAATAGACCTAAAATGGTATGTTATTATTGCGAAGAAAGTCGGAAGAGTGGGGTTTTATTCTTGATAAATTAGTAGCTCGTGCTTATGTGTCACGACCCAAATTGGAGGGCCGTGACAGGCACCTGGATCCCTCCCGCGGGGTACCGCTAACCACACTCTCAACACCGAATCATAATAAAATACGGACTAGGCCGAAAATGATTATAGAAAATCTTAACCAGAAATCTAATTTTCATATATATATATACTCGTACCAAGGCCGACAAGGCCATACATGACTACCACCCACAGGACACCTATCTATAAGCCTCTAAAGAGTGTACAACATCAACAGGTCGGGACAAGGCCCTGTCATACCCATATAGACACGCAAAAATGTATCATACCAAAATTTGACCGACACTCCAGAAAGAGATGAGTGCTTCCAAAATTCTGCTGAAATCTGCAACCTATTCACGTGGGTCGTCGCCTTGCCTATGCGAACCTGCGGGCATGAAACACAGCGTCCCCCGACAAAAGGGACGTTAGTACGACTGATGTACTTTGTATGTCAGGCATAAATAACAGCATAACATGAATATACCAATAACTAAAACATAAACAACTGACCAACAGTAACTGCCTCTGAGGGCCCTAATACATATGCCTAAATGTTATGCACAATGCAGTATACATTTACATTAGCCCATACGGGCATTTTCCTTACCATAACAGCCTATGTGGGCATCATACCTTATAATAGTTAATGAGTGTATGGATGATACAAATGTGGTATATATATGTATATATGTTAGTGTTGCGGATTGTGCAACCCGTCCCAATATATGTTAGTGTTGCGGATCGTGCAACCCGTCCCAGTAAGTCACACAGGCATTACATCACATCATCACATCATATTAACCTCTTCGGGCTCTTTTCTGATAGTATGTACCAGTTGCAGGTGGTGTGCGTATATAACACCTTTCCCTTTCCCCTATATATATAATATTTACCATATAGTAGTGTGCATAGCACCAGTGGGTCTAGGGTAATATATGAAAGCAATGCAAATGAATATGTATGAATAACAATAAAATACCCCGAGTGACATAATATCCTTGCACCTTTGGCTAACACTGTGAATATCAACACATTTTTCGTATGCCTCAATAAGGACTTAGGAACATATCTAGACATGCTTTTAGCATAGGAATCAATAACATGAATATTCTTAGCTACTAGGAGTAGAATAAATTATGGAGCAATATCACGGTTATATTTCGTTACATGAAATATGCCAAAAGAAAGAAATAATTTTCTTTAACATACCTCAATTAATACCGGAACCCGCCCCTTTTAACCCTTTTGCTAGCTGGAATGTTTTGGTGGTTACATAAAAATCCAAAGTGAAAGTATAATTTTACAAAGGCAAAGACGAATTCCCAAAGCAAAAATGTTGCTGGATAAATTTGTGAATGTTACTGCAAATGGTAAGTGGGTGTATGTATATATATTCTAACAAATGGAGTAGTCTATTAACTATTGGTCAATGTGGTGTTTGGATTGTAATTCTTGTACAGTGAAGCAAAGGGTTGGTAATTGTTTTTTCTTCACGATTACTCCCCCCATGGGCTGCCTTAGGAGTTGCCACATCTACTAGTCACTTGTTTAGTCACCTAGAATCTTACTACAATTGTTACACGTACACCCACACGTAAATGCTCCACTAAATTGTCCCCCCTCCACTTAATAATTAATCAATCTCACAATTAATTAATTAAACACACAATTAATTCTAGATCCCATTTCATTTAAACCCCCATGACTTATAAAACCTTCTTATACACAATGCCATAATTCTTGTAATATGACACTAGTCCATAACCTCTTTGTGCAGATACCAAATTTATTTCCGCTCCCCATCGTCACACTTGTTACTTCCAAAATTATTTCGGGACTTCATCTATTTAATTACTAATCTCTTATTAGCATATATAAATATAACAAAATTTTCCCAACGTTCGGGTCTATTTACACATGCCTAGCGATTTAATCTGTAACCCGAAAGTACGGGATGTTACATTATGGCCCCTAGGATGAACGTATTCGAGTAAAAAAGATTCCCTTGGCTTGAAGATAGAGTGAAAGTGGTTGGTGATAGTCCCCAAATGCTAATATGGCTCTTCATGTACGTATGTAAGTATATAATACCTATAGGGGCATACACATAGTAGTATTGCTTACTACTGGGTGATGGCCGGTTAGGCAGACAGTGTACCCTCGATTACCACCGAGCGACAATCGGCTAGGAAGATATGCGGTTACCATCGAGCGATGAGTAGTTATGTACGATTATTTACCACTGGTTTGGCAGTATCGTACTCACTATTGGGCTATGGCCGGTTAGCAGTTACCGCCGATTAGGTGGGCAGTTGAACGATTAAAATCCACTGCGTTAATGCGGTAGTATAGACTAAGGTTACAAGATAGGTACGATTATTATGTATATATATTATGAAACCAAGTCCCATAGCAGGGCTGGATACGAGAACACTAAGACCTATTAAAGTCGGGTACACCACTTATTTGTGCGAACCACTTCAACTAGGTACGATGACATCGATACCTATTAAGGTCGGGTACGATCACACCAAAACTTATTAAGGACGGATATGATAACACCGAGACCTATTTAGCTGGGTATGAGAACACCGAGTCCCATATTAGGGGAGAGTATGATATGATATTGGCATTTCCTTAAAGTGTTTTAGGATTTGTTGTGAAAGTGTTTTATATATATATATATATATATATATATAAACTGGTTTCGGTGATATTATGCATTGCTTAAGACACAATGGCTTCTCGAGGTCCAGGTTATTCTTTTACTTCTCAATACTCTTGTTATCATTATCTACCATTGAGTTGCGGTTGGGTGGGAAGTTAACACTGATCGGTTGGGCAGTCGAGTAGTTGGAATTACGACTTTGATATAGTGGCATCAGATAAGATTTTAAAATAGGAATGATCCTTATGTATGTTGTGGCCGTAGCAGTATTTTCAACTATTCAGGTTGACTCGTATCCCCTTCTTTTGGTAATTACATATTATTATGTTTTATTTCCGCCTTACATATTCCTTACATTATTCGTACTGATTTCCCTTTACATGGGGACACTGTATTTTATGCCACGCAGGTTCAGGTCGGCGAGTAGAGGACCCACCATTGTGGATCATGTACAAATATCTTCCTTTGTTGGTGAGCTCTATTTTGTCATGGAGTATTGCTGAGTTAGGATTAGGTTTACATCCTTTTGGTATGTTGGGTATGTCGAGGGCCCTGTTCCGACTCATGTATTGTGTCAACTTTTTCTTAGAGGTTTTGTAGACAGGTCCTGTGTTGTATAGTTTATTTGATATGGCCTGGTAGGACGAGCTATTGGTTAAAGACTACATTGGCCTTGTCGGCCCAGGGAGCTGTACGTTCTTAGAATGATGTTCAAGTGGTAAGCTCGGGTCATCCAGTCGTCGAGTGCCAGCCACTTCCCCAAAGTTGGGGTGTGACAAAAAAAGGGAGAAAAAGTTTCAGGGCAATATGGAGCTTAAAATACTTCAAAAGAGTTGCAAAATTAAAGAAAATACCTGACGAAGACGACTGAACAATATCTAAGTTCGAAGGAGAGGAAGAGTGGGTTGGGAGTTTGAGAGAATTCAAATTTTAAAAAGTGATAGGGAATGAAGAGAAAGAGAGGGTCTTTGTATATTTAAATATAAGTTAAAAGGGATTGAAGTGGATAAGTTAAAACTTCCAAACTTTTAAGTATTATGAAATGTACCCCATGTCCTATTTTCTAAACCCTAATTTCAAAAAATAAATGAAAAAAAAATTAAGCGGCCTTGACTAAATTAGAAATGTAAAGTGGCCTCTTCTCCAAATCTTCTCGAGAAACACGATATTACATGTATTGATGCTTCGTAGATCATCTAAATCGTCCAAACAGGCTAAAATTTTACGAGTACTAATAGATAAATTGTCCATTGGTATAAACCAAACAAAAAGAAAAGAACTTATTTTGTTCTTAATTTTATGTGTTTAAGATTCATTGACAGTAAGATCGAATGCAGGTTATGTCATTTTCTTTTGGAGAGCTTTGAGGGAGTCAGGAGTTGTTTCGTTAAACATAGACAGGGTATTCATCTTTATGATAGTGATAGTGAATTAGGATCCAATGATTTAGTAAAAGTTTATGGTAGCTTTTTTTATTGTCATCACCACTCTTTCCTTTAACCTTTACTGGTTAGGATCAAAATCAAGAAGTCCGTGCAATTCGCTATTTTTCGACAGCCTGAATGGCCAGAAAGTAGTAGAAATATGGAGTTTTCCGATGCCTTCCCGACCATCTTTGAGCATTTAGAAAAACGAACATCGGAAAAAGATTTCCGACTACAGTAGTCGGACGACATAAAATTAGACACGACAGGAAATTGTCGAACATTCCAACAACTTTAGTAGGAACTTTAGTAAAATAATTACAGTATTTATTAATTTAAATTCTTCCGACTACAATAATTGAGATATTTAAATGATTGAATAATTAATTAATATTACGACTACTGTAGTTGGCGTAATTAATTTATAAATATTCCGATACATAATGTTCGATAATTCTGAAAATAAATCATTAGCTTTAGCTTTTTCTATTATGGTAGTAAAAAAAATTCAACTTTTTTGGGAAAATTATACTTATTACATTTCCGACTGCTATTGTCGGAAATATCATGTAATTTTTTTACAGAAAAATACTAGTGTATTGCCAAATTACAATAATAGCAATCAGAACTTAAGAATCCAACCAAACAACAAATACAATTCAAAAAAAGTTAGCTCGATACACAAAGCATCTTGCGTTAGCAAGGTTCGGGGAATGGTCTCACCACGAGGGGTGTGATTTAGACAGCCTAAAACTGCTTCCACTGCACGACCCGTGACCAATAAGTCACATGAAGGCAATTTTACTGTTGCTCCAAGGCTCCCCTTCAAAACAAATACAATCCTAAACATTAAAATTCCAATCAAACCTATAAAATTCAAACAACTAAACCATTAAAACATTCAAATACAATCCTAAACATTTAAATTTCATTCAAAGTCTAAAAATTCAAACACCATCTAAATCAAGTTTTAGTATTCAACTTTCATTTAAAACAAGTCTAATTAGTCTAAAACAAGTCTAAACCTCATAGTAAACATCCCAAAACAACCACAACATTCTACTCCTCATCAGACTCAATCTCTTCCTAATCATCGAATTTAGGCGCCGTTGTGTCAGCTCCACAATCTCTTTTCGCATCGCTTCCATTTCTTCCTGACTTTGTGAAGTAGAAGCACCAGACAACACTGGTGATGGACGACACGAGGAGCGATGTACTCTAAGCCCGTAGACTCTATCTTTATTTACACTACCTGCCACATCTGTCCATAATGAAGTCATACCATTGAGTTGTGGTACCATCCTCAAAAGAAGGTTCTGTTTGACGCCATTCATCCAAATCTCGCTGAAATCCTTCATAAAATAAAATAATAAGCACTATAAAAACAAACTAATATTAAAAAAAATGAAATAGTCTTGAAGTTATGATCTTACATATGTTTCCTCTGCACGCGATAGAGCCCATCCTTTCAGAGGCTCGGGCTGCCGTTACTTGGTTACTCTTCCTCTTAAATTCAGGACTGTCCCACTTCCTCAAAAGTCATACATCTTCTCGTTTAATACATATTCATTATTAAATTCTTCCCCATCACTTGTTTCATTTCATCAAGTAATTCTTCTTCTCTTGTTTCATGTTCATTATTATCCAAGACATTAAATGTAATAGGCATCAAAGATTCTATGAGGATATGACAATCGTGGCTTGTCATAGACATCAACTTTCCCTCTTTCATGTCAACACATCTTGATAAGTTGGAAGCATATCTATTAGGCATCTTCAAAGTGAATGTGCAACTGGCCTTGGCCTTCTGAATCTTGTTGTTAAAGTATGTCATGTACAACTCACTTCGCCTAAAATATGAAACAACTTTCCAGCTTATATCAAACACTCTCTAGTCTGTTGCAAAGGATCTGGTTCTTTCAGTATTTATACAACCTTGTTGTCAGGATTACCGATTTATTTCAAAGATCTGTTAAGGACATGATTCTTGTGTATGTTTGTCCATCATGCTTGAACATTATTTATCAATCATCAAAACATCAAGACTTGAATTCACATTCAGGTTAACAAAATAGCTCAACAATAGTTCAATTTTAAAATGTCTTCCCATAGCTTATGTTAATGTCAATTTTATTTTTAGTAATTAACCACAGCTATGGGAATGTCAATTTTATTTTTAGTAATTAACCAAAATAATTTTGTTACCGACCCACATAATCACCCAATTGGGCAAGGGGCTGAGCCGGACGCCCTTTTCCACCTCCCAACTCGGCCCAATAAAATTGGATCAACCCAGATACAACACGGGCCACACTTTAGAGGGTAGGCTCTGGAATACCTTTCACTTTCAGTTAATCAGGGCGTAGGCCCGGTCCTTACATGGGACGAGCCTAATTTTTACCAAGTATTTGGCGAATCCTATGAGAAAATGGAGGAAAAACATGGGAACTTGGCACTTTGTGATCATATTTCTTTGATTTTAATGGAGGGGCCCATGGTTGAATGAACTCTTCTAAAAAATTAATGTGATTGTTGGAATATTAGACTTTTTCATCAAAGGACCCGTCTCTTTATTCCATAAATGTTAATTTTAGTTATTCTAATTCCATTTTTCTAATTGGTTATTGTTTAAATTTCTTGCTGATTTAGATTGTGTCCCAAGAAATCAACAGTCCTTTATCGAATTAACTAAGTGAAAAATAACATATATATATGAAAATAAAGGAGACAATAGGCTTTATTGGGGAAACTCGACCTAAAATTACTCGATTGGAAATTTGATATAGCTATTTATAATTTTGTACGTGAAATGTTCAATAGATTATTCAACGTGCACTGTTTTCATCAAAATTGACATTATTGGTACCTTCCGAGAAGTAATAGTAGAATCTTGAAGTGAAAGTTCACAATTTGATTATTTTAGTTGTACGATATGAGTACCCGATATTTACTGTAAGATTGGAATAAACTCCCTTAGGGATTCCTTTCATTAATCACAATATATATAGTTGTACAGAGGTTGATTCCTAATACAATAAGAATCTTAACTTACCTTAAATGGTTGATTCCTAATACAATAAGAATCATAAGTTACCTTAAATATACATCTATCATAATTACAAAATATACTGTGAATATTCGGAGAATATTCGCTAATACTCCCCCTCAGTTGGAGCGGGAGGAGGCCGAACGCTAAGGTTGGATCGGAAGTCGGTGAAGAGCTGTCTCGGTAGTCCCTTTGTGAAAATATCAGCATACTGATAGGAGGAAGGCACGTGTAATATTTTAACCTGACCAAGGGCAACCTTCTCACGCACAAAGTGAATATCCATCTCGATATGCTTGGTCTGCTGATGTTCGACCGGATTGTGAGACATATAGATGGAAGATATGTTGTCACAGTAGACTATAGACGCCTTTCGTAATGGACACTAGAGCTCCAAAAGAAGATTTCGGAGCCAACAGATCTCAGCAACGACATCAACAACTCCGCGATACTCTGCTTCAGCACTTGAACGAGATAGCGCGGCCTACCGCTTGGCGGACTATGAAATAAGATTATTCCCAAGAAATACCCAGTAGCCTGAGGTGGAGCGACGTGTGTCCGGGCATCCTGCCCAATCTGCATCCGTGTAGGAGAGTAACTTGGTTGGGACAGAGGGGTAGAGATGTAGTCCAAAGTCCAATGTGCCCTTAACGTATCTGATAATACGTTTGAGGGCTGCAAAATGGGACTCTCGAGGGTCGTGCATAAACAGACACACCTACCGAACGACATATGCAATATCAGGCCTAATGAATGTAAGATACTGAAGGACACTTGCAAGACTCCGATATATAGTGGGATCAGAAACTGGCGTACCCTCATTGGCATTGAGCTTGGATTTTGAGTCAATCGGAGTTGACATAATTTTACAATTTGCCATCTTAGGCCTGTACACTATCTCTTCCGTATATTTGCGCTGACACAAAAATATATTAGCTGCAGATCTGGTCACTGATATACCCAAGAAATAACTCAGCTTGCCCAAGTCAGTCATAGAAAATTCAATTTTGAGTAGAGCAATGATTACATTCTTTAAACCGTCAGATGAGGCAGTAAGAACAATGTCATCCACATATAATAGCAAATAAGCAGTGCTGCTACCTCGATGAAAAGTGAACAAAGAGTTATCACACCTGCTATATATAAATCCGATCTGCATAAGATGTCTGGAAAAGCGATCATACCAAGCGCGGGGTGCCTGTTTCAATCCATATAATGACTTCCTAAGACAACATACAAATTGTGGAACTGCCGGATGAACAAAGCCAGGGGGCTGATGCATGTACACAGTTTTTTTTAAATCCCCATGAAGAAACACATTCTTGACATCAAGCTGATGAATCGGCCAATACTTGCCTATGGCAATACTAAGAACAGTACGAATAGTAGCCAGTTTGACAACCAGACTGAAAGTCTCACCACAATCAATTTCCTCATGCTGATTGGTGCCATTGGCAACAAGTCTTGCCTTATACCTCTCCAAGTCACCACTGTCTCTGAATTTGTGACGAAATAGCCACATGCATCGGATCAGATTCACCCCATCCGGTCTAGGAACTAGATCCCAAGTGTGCTGGTTTGTTAAAGCAGAAAATTCCTCACGTATGGCCGCATTCCAATTAGGATCCAGTTTGGCTAATTTGGGGTTTTTAAGAATTGGAGCTATAGTGTGTGTGGATAAATTGAAGTGAACCTTGGGTTTGAAAATCCCGTGTTGGACATGAGTTTCCATACGGTGGATGGGTAGATGTGCTATGTCGGTACGTTATTGGGTGTGGACATCAGGTTCTGGGTGTTGGCATTTTCGTTGGTTGTCGTCGATCGTTAACGACGATGATGACTAGGTGCTGGTGGGTGAGCTGATGGGGTCTAGTGTCGGTGTCAGGGTCTGGGGGTGGTTCAGTGATAGTGGATGGTTGTCGGTGTCTAGTGTTGTTGTTGGGTTACCGAATTGGGATGGATGGTTGTTCATCGGTGGGTTGAGGCTGACCCGATGGTGGTGTGTTGGTTGTTCTGGAACGGAGGTCGAAGGTGCTGGCCTGGGAGTGGGAGATACAGTGATGGGCGATGATGACTGGGGTGGCGATGTGGTGGCGGAGACCGGAGATGAAGCAGTCCGTGACGGAGCAGGTTGGTCACGGTAGTGAAGGGATCGGAGGATCGGGGAAATGGCTGACTCATCGAGAAACATGTAGTCCGTATTTTGATATTTTTGGAGGTTGAAGAATGGGAAGCACGTCTCGTCAAACGTAACGTGACGGGACACAACAATTTTACGAGTGGACAAATCATAGCATAGATATCCCCTATGATTAGACGGAAAGCCAACAAAGACACACGGGGTGGTTCGTGGAGCTAATTTATGAGAGGCAGTGGATGCAAGATTGGGGTAGCACAGGAAACCGAAAATTCTAAGATGGTCATAGGACGGGATCCGTCGGTAGAGAATATCGGTGGGGGTTTTATTATGAAGAGTGCTAGTGGGGAAAATATTGATTATATATTCAACCATTTTAATAGCATAGACCTAGAAGGACGGGGGAAGGGAGACATGGAATAAAATAGTCCGAACCATATTATTGATGGTACGAATGATTTATTCAGCTTTACCGTTTTGAGGTGATGTGTAGGGACATGAGAAATGAAAAACCATGCCATGAATGGTGCAGAAATTGTGAAACGCCGAATTATTAAATTCACGACCGTTATCATATTGAAAGGATTTTATAGATTTTTCAAATTGAGTTTTTATGTAGTTATGAAACTCAAGAAACTTAGCAAAAACTTCAGACTTGAATTTTAGAGGGTAAATCCAGATAAAATGTGTGAAGTCATTCAATAAGACAAGGTAGGATTTATGGCCAAGGGAGCTAACAACGGGAGAAGTCCATAAATCAGCATGCACAATATCAAACGGTGAAAAAGTAACACTTAAAGATGACATAAAAGGAAGACGACTATGTTTGCCAAGCGCACAAGAAAGACAGTTTTGGGAAAGCTTCCCATTATTACATCTAATAAGCTTATTATTTCTAAGAAAGGTAAAGACATGTGCTCCTGGATGACAAAGTCTATCGTGCCAAGTTGATGGAGAGATTGCAACAATGGAGGTATGAGATTGCTTGTTGACAGTGGAAGATGGAGCGAACGGGTAGAGGTCCCCCACACTATTGCAGCGCGTTAGAATTTTCCCCGTATAAAGATCCTTCACAGGGAAACCAAAAGGGTCAAATTCCGCAGACACATAATTATTACGGGTGAATTTTGTAACGGATATTAAATTTTTAATGATGTTAGGAGCATATAGGACATGGTTTAGAGAGAAAGGCGAATGGGGAGGTTGTGTGTGGGCATTACCGTAACCTTCAATTGGAATGCGATGACCATTACCGACGGTGATGAATTGGGGGTGCTTTAATTTAAGCAATTGAGAAAGATTACCTGAAGACCGGGTGAGATGTGATGTGGCTCTAGTATCTATGTACCAATTTTCATCGGGTTGTTGAAGATTCAAAGCATTGAATGCCTGGCCCAAATCGGTTAAGGCCATAGTGTGACCAGTGGACAGTTGCTGGGCTGAAACAAGGTGAGCCTGTTGGGCCTGTCTAGGTGCTGGAACCGAGCCCAAGCTTTCTAGAATTGGGCTCCTGCAGTTTGATATGGACAAGCTGGGGAGGCCCAAGTTCCCGCATTGGGCCAACCTGACGGACCAGGCCACTGGAATAGTTGGACAGGCGCTGGGCTCGCCTGTTGGGCCCTATTGCCCCTTCCACGTCCTTTGCCTTGCTTGCCATTGCCCCGGCTTTTGCCTCCTCGTCCTCCACCGCGATTGTCCCGTTGCTGTTGGTGGTCCGACGGCGGTGGTTGAGTGGTGGGGGCTGTGCTCTCAACTGCTAATGCTTTTTTATTATGCTCATCTTGTTTTGCGGGACGACTCTCCTCCAAAAGTAATTGTGAACGTGCCTTATTGAAGCTTGGTAGTGGGTCGACCTGATGAATCATGGTTGCTAGCGTATCATATTCGCCTTTTGGTAGGCCAGCAACGAGTTGTAGGACCATCTTTGTTTCTGAGACTGGTGTTCCAACGTGGGAAAGTTGGTCGGCAATGAGTTTCAGTTGTTTGCAATATTCAGACATGTTGGTAAAATTCTCAAGACGCGTATTGTTGAATTGCTCCTCCAAATACACGACGCGAGTATTTTTATTATCCTGAAATATTTCTTCCAAACGAACCCAGAGGTCACGCGCCGATGCACCTGGTTTCATGATAGTACACAATAAGCCGTATATCCACTGTTTGACGATGGCGTCAAGGCGCTGTCACGTCGAGTCTGCAACATCGGATGGGCGGGGAATAGAATCATCGATGTGGTCTAGCACGTTATGTGCGCATGCATGAATATAGAAAAGTTTAACCCACATTGAATATTGACAATCTTCTTGATCAATGATTATAGGTATAAAATTCTTGATGTTATGGGCGGCGAATGCCGCATGAAAAGAAGATGCAGAGGAGGGTGGGTGGTTGTCGAACACACTGGTGGAGGAACCGATAGTGTTGAGGGAGGTTGGAAGAGACATGGTGGTCACAAATTGAAAGAGAAAAAGAAAGAGGATTAGTGCCGGCGGCCGAGATAGGTGGTGGGGGCAGCGGCGGCTTGGTGGAAGAATAGAATGGGGTTTAGGGTTTTGCTTCTGATACCATGTAAGATTGAAATAAACTCCCTTAGGGATTCCTTTCATTAATCACAATATGTATAGTTGTACAGAGGTTGATTCCTAATACAATAAGAATGTTAACTTACCTTAAATGGTTGATTCCTAATACAATAAGAATCCTAAGTTACCTTAAATATACATCTATCATAATTACAAAATATACTGTGAATATTCGGAGAATATTCGCTAATATTTACAAACTAGTTATGATCCGTAGTAACTCATTGTTTCTATTATAAATTTAATTTTTCTTGCTTTGTCGGTTTATAGTTTTTTATACCATCAGGTAATAGTAATTAACCTAGCTACAACAATATGTTACACTGCTATATATATATATATATATAAAGTTTTATACTATCAACTTATACAGTATAACTTAAATTACTTGTGAAAAAACTGAATTATCTTGCTTGATGGGGTAGTTATGAGGGTGCATATGCTATCTCTTTCCGGTGATTTTTTATTTTTAATATAAAGAACAATAAAGGGACGAACAAAGGGATCATGTAATAAAGGAACAAAGCATCTTAAGTATTCAAGATTCAACTATCCAATCTTTTCTTTCTTTTTTCCCCTTTGTTTCCTACACATGAAAAAAGAAGAGGAAGATGGATTCTTTTCTTTTCCTTCCACCTGGATCTCGTGCTATTAGTTCTTTCTTGACTCTTCAACTAACTTTTCCCCCCTAGATGGTTAAACACGTGATTTTTCAAATACTTAATTATCAACTACTTGTGGCACCCAATCAACAAGTAACCACCTAATAACCAATCGGTTAGTCACCATGTTATTGCTAACATTTGCATGACATTTACGATACAGATTTGGGATTTCCTAGTAATAATATTATGGACTAATTCATTGATTCATTCAATCAATTTATGTTGTTTTTCACACATGATGTCTTCCTCATCATCGACCAGTCACATTTGGTAGACGTATAATTTTAAAGGTTTGATTCTTGCTATTGTCTAGTATGTTCAGATCCTATTATATATTTGTCAGTACATGAGCCGTTCCAGATTATGTATTTCTTAATTGGTGTTAATAGCTATACGTTTTGACTAAGTAATTAATTTCTCCCTCCGTTCATATTTACTTGTCATGTTTGGTTTCTCAAAAATCAATTTAATTAATCTTCGGAACTACATTAGATTATATTAATTTACTATTTTAAAATTAAAATTTAGACGTTTGAAAATTATACTAGAAATACTATAAGTTGCAATTCTTCTCATATTAATCTGATGAAATATACCTCTTCAAATATTAATCAGTGACAAGCTAAGTAAAAGTGAAGGGAGGGAGTAGCTCCTTTGCTAAGGAAAAAAATTAAACATTTGACTTAATAAACTAACGGTGAAGTCAGCTCTTTCAATTTTGTTTTCCCTTTTTGTAGTTAGTTACTATTCGGTGGGCGATAGTTATGTATATTATCAAGTCTTATTTTGGTATATGAGCATAGACTATACACTTATTAAATTAGTTAATTACATGCACTGCAGAAGAAGAAACCGTAATTAGGAGAATTGCTATCTTTACTGGAGAACATCTAACAGCATGATTAAGAAAACTTCATCTATTGAACCTTAAGCAAATACGCGTATCATGTCGAGTGGATATATAAATATGATAACGTATGACATACGAAAATATTTGATTTATGAGATTCTGAGTACGAAGACAAACACTTATCAATTTTGCTGAACTAGAACACCGATGTTTTAGTTTTTTTTCTTAAAAATTATACATTTAAAAACTACACACAACAAACTGTCAATTACAATTTTTTTTATAGGAAAAAGAATCCTAGTAAAAAAACATCGAAGACTCCCCAGTAGGATTAGTACCATAGTAGCTAAGTATTTCCCTAATTTCATTCCATCTAACATTATATAGAAGGGTGCAATAGTTTGCCGGTGATCGAAACTATATGAAAATGAGCAGAACAAATTTACAATTTAAATTTGATGAGTTTGGTTTTTGAAGTTCTTAAAAACTGAAATTATCAAACTTCTGAAGTTATGAATTGAGTATTTAATATTTGTTAAACTATTAATTATTTTTCATATATTTGTATTGAATACTGAATTCAATTGAACGTGTAGTAACTAATAAGCTACACCGCCACTGAAAATGAGTGCTTACAAATATAGAGGAGTCTGAGGGTGTCTCTTTGCCATCTTTATGTTACTTGCATGATGTTAGTAGAGGTGAAGCCATATTTTAAATTTTATAAATTTAAAATTATAGGACGACGATTTCAAAGGGTAGTAACCGAGTTTTAAATTTGATATTTATACATATTTAATAAATTTCTTAATATAAATATATTATAAATAAAAATTATTGAATTTGACGAACCCGTATTCAGATTTGTAGCTCCACTCCAACTACTAGCTAGTATTATACTGATTATTTTGCCTTTTTTCTTGAGGTAATCGAGCTCTGAATTTTTTGATTGGAGAAGAAGAGCGTGCCCATTAAGTTAGTGTATATATGCTCATTTCTTTGGCTAGGAATCCAGCTGTGTTTCTGACTGGGAAACATACAATGTGATTCTTCATGTTATTTTTTTTTT
Organism: Anisodus tanguticus; assembly: GCA_034509755.1. Taxonomy (NCBI): domain Eukaryota; kingdom Viridiplantae; phylum Streptophyta; class Magnoliopsida; order Solanales; family Solanaceae; genus Anisodus; species Anisodus tanguticus. The sequence goes on along the minus strand of CM067546.1, from coordinate 16,291,059 downwards.
CTTGTTTTCTTAATTTGTAAGTTAGTTTGCGCTTACCTATTGGCGTACAACAGAATTTTGTTTGTGTAAAGCGCTAGCGCTTATACTTAGCTGTCATAACTCTGCTTGGTATATATTTTCCACGAATAATTTGTATACCTGTTTAGTTGAATTTTATATAATAAAAATTAAATATTTTTTGAAATCAACTTTTTATAGGCTGAAGTGGTTAAAACACCACTAAGTTTGGCCTAGATTATTATTTTAATCCCCGCACTATACCTACTATTAAAACACCCCTAAACTTGATAAAGTGAATTTAAAAACACTCCCGAACTCATCACTCGCGGTCCAATTGAATTTTTTAGCTGACGTGTGCTCCATGTAGATAAATGAAAGCAAAAAAAAAAAAGACTAACCTATTAAAACACCCGGCCCAACAACCCACCCAATCAAATAAATCACCCAACCGGTTAAAACTCTCTAAAAGTCTCCCTCTCTCAGAACTCTCCAAAATTGCAAAACCCTCTCCGTTTGATTCTACGGAAATCTTAAGGTTTTAGCCAAGAAATCTCAATAAATACTAGTCGTAAGTGTCATATTCTGTTGGTTCTTATATTTATTAAGTGTGGGTGGGTTCGAATTCATGGATTAATTATCCATTGTATATGTTTTCTTCAAATATCCAATTCAGTTTTTTTTCTCTTCTCATGTAACGACTCGGAAAGTCATTTTACTTACTTTGCCTTCAAATCCCTATATTACCCTTTCTGAGTCTTTATTTGCTTGTATATGGCTTGAAGGGATTGGTGCTACGGCTCCCGAGGAGTTCAGATAGGTTTCAGATCCTTTTGATAGGCTTGAGAAATCTTAAGTTAAGAGAATATAGAGGTTTGACTTGTAGTTGACTTTTTGGTAAACGTGCTCTTTTCATTAGTTTGTCAGTTTCATTAGCTATGGAACGATGTGTACGACTTATTCGAGCCTTTGGTTTGATTTCCAAGGCAGCTGAGTGTGTTTTGAGGTTTTTTTTAATAAAATTATGGAATTAGAACTTAAAAGTTGATTTTAGTCAAACCCGAGCCTAGAGACCATTTCCTAGAACTCTGAGTGCGCGAGCAGGTCTGGAATGTGTTTTCTGATGGGAATGCATGTTTGGTTTGTGTCCAGGAGGTCCCGGGAGTGTTTTGGGTGTTTGACGGGGAGTAAGTGAGTTTTGGGAATTGTTGGTGTCTGGTGTTGGCCCCAGCGGGTCCACCTCTACGGAGGTCCGGTCCGCCGAAGCGAGGTTTGACCTTGAGCCGAGGTTCCGCCTTAGCTCACATGTTCCTTGCCGGGGCGGGTGCACCTCTGTGGATACCTCCTGCCCCAGCGTATTTTAAGATTGTTAAGTGATTCCGCCGCAATGGATAGGTTCTCCGTCGAAGTGGGTCCGGTCTAGTGGAATCGATTCTGTCAGAGCGAAAACACTATTCAGAATATAAGATTGAAGACCTAAAATTCTATTCTCATTTTCCAAAAGTATTCCTCTTGGTTCTAGAGCTTGGGCAGTAAATTTCTTGGAGATTGAAGGGAAAATCATCACTAAGGTAACCTTCCACCCTTATATTATGGGTCGTTTAGTAGAATGTATAAGAATAGTGCTGAATATGGTGTATTTGTAATGCTTGTGTTAGCTATGATGGTATTAGTTATGCTTCCATTAGTTATGATGAGATTATTTCTTATCCATTGTTTGATTTGATGTATTAAAAATAACATGTATTGCATATTCTAAAAAAAATTATTTGTTTACAAAATACCCTCCAACTAAAATTTCACTACACAAAAAGAAGTTTTCACTGGCAATAATTTAGTGACAATTGGCTCTAAGTAATTATAAAAACTAAGTAGTACTCCAATTGTTCGGTTGACAATATTGAGATTATATCTTCTAATTAATTAATTATGCAAGTATTTGTGAGTTAGTTACAAGATAGTTAGTTAATAGTTGTGTCCAGCTGGCAGTTAGTTAGAAGACTAGGATATTTTCCTCTTAGCTTGTATATATACTTGTAGTTGGTGATTCAATCAATTGAGTTTCACATTTCACAAATCAGATTAAATATCTTCTCTATTCTTCTTCATTCACTCATACGACTTCTCACTGATTGTTGGTAACTGCTTCCATGTCCAGTGGAACTCTATCGAAGCTTAGCTTTGAGCTTGATCTATGCTGAGATTAGCTTAGCTTTACATGGTATCAGAGCATACATGTCTATATACTCGATCGATTGCTCATTTTTTCTTCAATTTTCATTCCGCAAGTTGAAGTCTTTGATAAATTTGTATTGTTCCCTAATTTGCATGTTTTTGGTTCGATTACTCCAAAATTGATCTGTTTTCAATTGCGATTTGTTCCGATTGTTCAATAATATTCTATTACCTTGAAATGACCTATTTGAGTTGCGATTTGGTTCTAATTGATCTCAATTGACCTACTAATACATAGTTCTTCCATATTTTGAGTTTGTTGCTATGACGGTTACTGAAGAAACAATAGAGACAGTGAATATTGATGTGAGTACAACCAGTGTTGATGTGAGCAGTCCTCTTTACATGCATCCCTCTAACAATCCGGGTGCAATGTTAGTACCAGTGCCTTTTAGTGGAATTGGATATCATTTGCGGAGGAAAAGTGTGTTGTGATCCTTGTCAATAAAGAATAAGTTAGGATTCATTAATGGTGAATGTCCTAGACCTAGACCTGAAGCATCCACTTATAGGAAGTGGGAGAGATGCGATGATATGGTTACGTCTTGGATTTTGAATTCCCTGTCTAAGGAGATTGCAGATAGTGTAGAGTATTTCATTGATGCATCTGAATTGTGGACTGAGCTTGAAGATAGGTATGAACAGATTAATGGTGCAAACTGTATTAAATACAAAAGAAAATCAATAATTTGTCTCAAGGATCACTTGACATTACTGGATATAGTACAAAAATAAAAATATTGTGGGAGGAACTCAGTAATTTGAACACAAAATTTGTGCACTTATAAACGCACATATGGAGCAAAGGATGGTATGCATAAGGCGGAACAGGATAAAATGTTGATTCAATTTTTAATGAGGCTGAATGAAGTGTATATGGTCATATTAGGGAGTGTATTGATGATGAATCCACTCCACTCAATGGCATACGCATTCTCCATACTTGTGCAGGATGAGAAACAGAGGGATATTAGACCTTTAAACCAACTCAACATGGAATCAACTTTGAACCAATAGGTATGGCAATTACAAAATGAATTTATCTCCAAATAACCAATACTATAATACCAATAGTTCTCATTTGTTTTGTGAATTTTGCAAAGGTCTTGCCATGTCATGGACAGAAGCTATAGGTTACATGGTTATCCTACAAACAACAACAACACTTAAAGAGACTCCACTCACCAAAGTCAGCCTTTCAATGGTCCAAATAACTCATCAAATCTCAATCCTAATCGAACCTTTAACCAAAATGTCAACAACAACTGTAATTTTAACACTCAGAATTCTAATAGAAACTTCAATCAGAACAATAACTCAGGGTATAACAAGAATCAAAGGTACAACAAAGGGAACAATATTAGAACAATTGTAAATGTGCATTGTTTAAGTGATGATTTTTCTGTCAAAGGGGTTGATGAAGATCATAGGCATGCAGAATTATTCAACTTGTCCTTGACTAAAGGACAACTTAGTCAGGTGAAGCAAGTTCTACAGAAGTCCTTTGACGGAGATGGTGGAGAAAGCTCTCAGAGTCTTGAATTTCCCGATGAAGTTCATAGATTTGCAGGTACTATCATCTGCACATCCTCTATTGATTTTGGGAAATTGTCTTGTGAATGTTTCAAAAACAAGTCTGACTTATGGATTCTAGATTCAGGAGCATCAAACAATATGACTTTTAACAGTTCCCTGTTAGATAAAGATCGCCCCCTTACCTCACCCCATTCTTGTTGTACTTCCAAATGTTAACAAAGTCAAGGTGACACAAATTGGCAGTGTGATACTTGGACCTAGGATCACTATAGAAAAAAAATTGTTTATTCCATCCTTTAAGTATAATATTATTTATATTCATTCCATAACATTGCATACTCATTGTATTGTTATTTTCAATGAAGAGCCCTCTAGTGATTGGTAGGGAAACTGATGGCCTCTACTTTCTATGTCCCAGATGTTTGAAGAACAATAGTGTCATCCAAATCAATTCAATTCTAGTATCATTTATTCTTGCTATAACACTTGTAGTATAAAGTATCATTTTCATGCTATTGTACATAGTCCATCAAGGTCTGTCAGTCCATAAAAGTTTGCCTAGTATGATCACCATGATATGAATATTTGTCATAATAATACAAATAAAGTTGTTGTTCTCAATACTAGTGATCAATCATCTAATTTTTTGAACTCTTATTTTCATCCTATAAATGATGTGAATTTTCTATGGCATAACAGGCTAGGACATGTGCCATTTATCAAAATGAAAGGAATTCACTCCATACCTGCATCATTTTCAACCAAACAACCCTTCATTTGCATTGTATGTCCTATGGCAAGACAGGAAAGACTTCCCTTTCCCCAGAAAACAACTACTACCACCAAATCCTTTGAACTATTACACATTGACCTATGGGGTCCATATCATACACCAACATATGATCATTATAGATACTTCATTACAATTGTGAATGACTTTAGTAGATCCACCTGGACCCAACTCTTTACCTGCAAAAGAAATGCACTGCAGGTGATAAAAGCTTTTACCAAAATGGTTGAAAATCAGTTTAGTGCAACCATAAAAACTATTAGAACTGAAAATGGATTGGAGTTTATCAGTCTAAAGTCAAATCAGCTTTTCTTGTCCAAAGGAATATTGCACCAAAGAAGCTATCATTACACTCCTCAACAAAATGACATTATTGAAAGAAAACACAATTACCTACTTGAAACTGCTAGAGTACTTTTGTTTCAATCCAAACTTCCATAATGATATTGGGGAGAGTGTGTGCTTTGTGACGCATATATAATAAATAGACTCCTTTCCACCATCCTAAATGGCAAATACTTTAATGAAATCCTATATCACAAGAAACCAAAGTACTCTCATATGAGAAATTTTGGATCCCATCGTACCTATACTTCAAAGAAACAAAATTGAGCCCAAAACCGCACCTCACATTTTTGTTGGATATCCTTTTTAGATAAAGGGATACAGGGTTCTCAGCCTGGCTACCAAGAATATTCATGTCTCTAGAGATGTCATTTTTCATGAAAGTATCTTTTCTTTTACTTTTTCTTCTGATTCTATGTCTTTTCCTTCTATTTTGCACTCCATTCCTTTTATTGATGTCTTAGATAATAATGTTGGATCTGTTTCACAAAATACTAGTAGTGGTTCTAGCAGTCCACCTATCACACATACTGGTTTGACATTTGACCTCCTATCCTTTCCTAATGAAGAACCTTTGTCACCACCTTTCACAAAATTATCTCACACTACCTCACACATACCCAATAACACCTGGCCCTTTACTGTGTCCATTCCACAAATATGTGGTATTATACACACATAACCTAGTAGATCTAATAGGGATCTCGAAGCTCCAACATACATGAAAGACTATTTCCATCTTATACAAAATCTAAAGCTATCACTAAGTACTTTATTTACCAAACATCAACACTTATTACCTGATGTTTTGAATCCTGCTTCTCAAGATTTTGTGAGAAATGTTTGCATTTCCAAGGAACCAACTTCATGTGAGGAAGCAGTTGTAGATCCTTCTTGGCAAACAACCATGATACAGGAGTTTGAGGTACTCCATGCTAACCATACTTGAAATCTAGTGCCCCTACCTGCTGGAAAGAAATCCATTGAAGGTGGGTATACAAGATCAAGCATAAGGCATATGACAACATAGAAAGGTTTAAAGCTATACTAGTTGTGAAGGGATACACTTAAGAAGTAGGTGTTATCTACACTAAGCCCTTCTTCTAGGTGGTGAAGATGACAACAGTAAGGGTTCTCTTGGCTATAACAATGAAGAAAGACTGGCATATTTGACAACTAGATGTGAATAATGCATTTCTCCATGGAGATTTTCATAAAGAAGTATACATGGAAGCACCACCAGGTCTGGAAGTTGCTAATTCTTCTTTGGTTTGCAAGCTCAACAAGTCCCTCTATAGACTCAAACAAGCTAACATGTAGTGGTATGCTAAGTTGACTGAAGCATTGTGTTCTAGAGGATACACCCATTCTATGTATGACTACTCATTGTTCTACAAGCAAGAGGGCTCATTGTTCTACACGCAAGAGGGAGATTCAGCTATATATGTAGCAGTATATGTGGATGATATAGTTCTCATCGGAACAGATCAGGTTAAAATAGACATGCTGAAAACCTATTGCATTACAATTTTAATATAATAGACCTTAGGAAACAGAACTATTTCTTAGGACTGGAAGTACTGCATACTGATGATGGCATAATTGTCTCACAAAGAAAATTTGTGTTAGATTTACTTTAAAAGTATGATTTCCTGCATCTTAGCTCACTCTCTTCACCTCTTGATCCCACAGTAAAGCTGAAAGTAAAATAAGAGATAGCTTTGAGAGATGTTACCTACTACAGAAAGATAATAGGCAAGTTGAATTTACTCATAAATATATGATTGGATATAACATTTAGTGTGAAGCACCTAAGTCAGTTCATGAAAGATCCTATGGAATCCAATTTGAAAGCAGTTTTCCATCTCCTCAAGTACTTGAAGTCTGCTCCTACATTAGGGTTGTTCTTGTCAAAGAATTCAGACTACACTATTAAAGGGTATTGTAATTCTGACTAGGCCTCTTGCCCAAACTCTAGAAAGTCTATTAGTGGTTTCAAGTTTCTTTTGGGTGATAGCCCAATCAGTTGGAAATCCAATAAATAAGAGACTATTTGACTCTCCTCAGTAAAAACATATTACATGTCATTGAGGAAAGTTGTGGGAGAACTGGTGTTGTTAAGCAGGTTACTTGAAGAGCTCACATTTCCATTTCCTATACCTATACCAATGTATTATGATATCCAGTCAGCATTGCACATAGCTAGAAACCTTGTCTTTCATGAGAGGACAAAACATATTGAGGTGGATTGTCACTTTATAAGAGATGCACTGCAAGAAGGCCTAATCTCATTGCATCACATTGTCACTTTTGAGAAGTAGGCTGATATGCTCACTAAGTCCTTGATAGGCATCAAGCATTCTACCATTCTTCAGAAGTTGGCTGTGATATTCTCACCGCCAACTTGAGGGGGAGGTATTGAGATTATATCTTCTAATTAATTAATTATGCAAGTATAGTGAGTTATATACAAGATAGTTAGTTAATAGTTGTGTCTAGCTGGCAGTTAGTTAGAAGACTAGGATATTTTCCTCTTAGCTTGTATATATACTTGTAGTTGGTGATTCAATCAATTGAGTTTCACATTTCACAAATCACAACAAATATCTTCTCTCTTCTTCTTCATTCACTCATACGACTTCTCACTGATTGTTGGGAACTACTTCCATGTCCAGTGGAACTCCATGGAAGCTTAGCTTTGAGCTTGATCAATGCTGAGATTACTTCAGCTTTATAGACATGTTTGATTAAAAACTAATCAAAGAAATAATATTTTCGTCTGAACACGTTTCTGAAATAATTCCAAAGAAGATTACTTGTCTTTTCTGATTTTTTAAGAAAATATAATTTTATGCTTCCCCATTTCTTCAAATATTTAATATTGGCCTAAATAAAAATATAGTAAATTTTGTCTAAATTAGCACTGTACAAGCTCTTTGATTTAATCAAGCACAAAATTTGAAGGGCACTTTTGTCTTTAACTAATCTTATGCATGCATTAATAATCTTAGTATTGCTAATACCATGGTTTCCTAGGTATTAGTTATACATAGGATAATGCCAACTAGGGTGTATAACTAATATAGATTGAAAAAGTGTACCAAACAATGTATTAGTAATACACAAAGTTAATGCATGCATTATTTTTTCTAATGCACTCTAACAAACAATCTCTTAATGTGTTCTAGTTATATTATGTCCTAAGCATGATTCTTAAAAGGGAGAAATAAGAGGAGAACCTTGTTGAGAACAAGAGAGTTATAATTAGGGATTGAAGATTGGATTGTTGTTGTTGATATTGTAAACTAGTGGTGTATTAGAGTAGTGGATGATGTTTAATTGACCGATTGCATGTTATAAACCCTTTTGGGAAATTGGAAGAATTTCTAGGGTTAGAATTGGAGCTTTTGACAATTCATGAAATTGAAGATCCAATTAAGTTTTTTAAAATTAACTTGAGATTATGATTATCTAGCATGTTATGGTACTATTTAGATAGTAAAGTTTGAGTCTTGGTAATGTGGGCCCGGGGTTCCTTTGTAGCTTAACTTGGGGATTCTAGTTTCGCCTATAGATACTGGTACCGTTAAACTCATAATATCATATAATTGATATGATTGGCCAGAGTGGGCTCCTAAGAAAGAGGCTCAGAGAAAAGGTAAGGCTATTGCATGAGTTTGTCAGCTTCGGTTCAGTCAAGATGAGATTTACTAGACTCTAGTATAGTGCTATGTGTTGGTATGCTAATAATGATCTAATGGGAGTAATGGGTAAATTGGGGGTCCCATATTAGTGAGGTGACGAGCACTAATATGGGTATTGGTGTACTGATCATGTGGGTAATAATTAACTAGTATGATGTATTTAAAGGAGTTTTTGTGTTTAACCTTCGGACCGAGAGCGCGATGCATAAATCAACTTAGGTTTTGTATGATTGCTGATTAATTAGGCTCGTGTCCATGTTTGATACTTATATTCTTGATTTAACTTGTCATGCATTCATCACTCTATATCTCATCTGATACTTGAACAGAAACTTATAATACTAATTGTATTATTTATGTTGATTGCATGGTGTACATATATCCATATCATTCATACATATTATATTAACATTTGAACTATTGAGTTACTGCTGAAAGAGGCTTGGAAAGCCGGTTGTTGGACATGGCACATGATACGAAAATGATGATTGATGATGACACTTTAGCCACAGAGCTGGTATCCGACGGGACATTCTAAATGGGTAGATGGACATTATGAGTCCCCTATGGGTTATGTGACAACTACTGCATCAACATGTATATACCGGTTATATATGGTCATTGCATACATATATATCATCTGTATTGCATTCATTCTTATTCTGATATGTATTTAATGTTGCGTGTACTCGATGTGTATTTCTGATAATTATATGATCTTATGACGTGATAAAGAAAAATACTGATACTTGAGACTTATAATTTATGTGAGGTTGATTTGTAAGACTTTATGGGACTAGTGTAACATCTCGTACTTTCGAGTCATGATTTGAATCGCTAGGCGTATGTAAAATTGCTACGCATGTGTAAATAGACCCGAGCGTTGGGAAAATTTATAGCATACTCAGTATGCTAATAAAGAGATTAGTATATAAATGGATGCAGTCCTGAAATAATTTTGGACGTAACAAGTGTGACGGTGGGGATTAATAACAATAATTGTATATCCCCAAAGAGGTTATGAACTAGTCTCATATCACAAAATTATGACATTGAGTATATGGAGGTTTATAAGTCATCAAGATTTAAGTGAACTGGGATCACAAAATTAATTATGTGGGTGATTGATAAATTATACGGAGGCAACTCACTTAATTAATAAAGTGGGTGACTAACAAATGAGTAGGGGATAAATCTTGGGGTGGATATCGTCCACCCATTTGATGTGGTGGCAATTAGAGAAATTAAAGGGTTAAGTTGGAGACAATATTTGTGAGTCAACGCATCTTTTTAGGGGAGAGTTACACGTGAAGCCCCATGTTTGTTTGGAGAAGTTTAAATGGTGCATCTTAACAATTCACTCTATTTAGTAGAATAATAAAAAAAAATGGGGCCAACTAATTCTCGAAGTGATAAAGCATTTCAATTACTTTGGTTTAAAGTTTAGTAGACTTAGAGGTCTCATATAAACATGTCTGTGTTTCGTCCGTATTGAAGAAGCAAAGCAATAACGTCCTACAAAATATTATTCGAGGTATGTTAAGGCAAATTATATCTTCTTTTGGCATGTCCCTTGTAACAAAATATAACCCTGATATTGTTCCATAAATTATTCTACTTCTAGTGGTTAAGAATATTTATGTTATTGATTCCTATGTTAAAAACATGTCTAAATATGTTCATAAGTCCTTATTAAGGCATACAAAAAAGATGTTGATATTTACAGTATTAGCCGAAGGGGCAAGGATATTGTGTCATCCGATAAATTTGGAATGTTTTATTGTCATTCATGCATCACAATCATGTACATACCTTGACCTCAAAGGAGATATATACTCTATTATATGTATGCATTATATATATGTATGGGGAATGGGAAAAGGGAAAGGTGTTATATACGCATACCACCTGCAGCTGGTACAGACTATCACGAAAGAGCCCGAAGAGGCCAATATTGATGCCCTTGTGTGGCCAATATTGTTATGTATACCGCATTTGCATTGTGCATAACATTTTCGCATATGTATTAGGGCCCTCAGAGGTATTTACTGCTGGTCAGCTGTTTCTGTTTCAGTTTATTATTATATCCATGTTATGTTATTGTTCATGCCTGACATACTCAGTACATCAGTCGTACTGACGTCCCTTTTATTGGGGGATGCTGCGTTTCATGCCCGCAGGTTTACGTAGACAGGACGACGATTCACGGTAGTAGGTTACTGACTCAACAGATTTTGGAGCACTCCCCTTATTTCGGTGTGTCAGTTTTATTTTGGTACGATATATTTTTTCATGTGTATATGGGTATGGCGGGGCCCTGTCCCGACCTATTGATGTTTTGTACTTTTTAGAGGCTTGTATCAGGTGTCTTGTGTGTAGTATTCTTGTATGGCCTTATCGGCCTTTTGGGATGTATATATATATATAAGTTGGTTTCTTGTTAAGATTTTCCATAATTCTTTTTCGGCTTAGTCCGTATTTGATTATGATTAGACATTGATTGTATGGCTAGTGGTACACAGTGGGTGGGGTCCGGGTGCCCGACACAGCCCTTCGGTTTGGGTCATGACAAACTTGGTATTAGAGCATGTCTGTCCTAGGGAGTCTACAAGCCGTGTCTAGTAGAGTCTTGTTTATGGGTATGTTGTGCACCATATTTAAGTAGAAGGCTGCCTGACATTTAGGGATGGTTTTCATTCTTTCGTCTCTTAAATTATGAAGTAGAGCTGGGTTATAAGTATTTCATTCCTAATTCATCTCGTGTTTATGATTCCAGCAATGTCTACAGCAAGAAAGATGTTCAAAAGTGTGAGGGCATTGAATACGGTTGCAAGCGAAGGCACCAGTCGATTGCCACCCGCTAGTGAGGGCCAGAGTGAGACCCATGGTATGGTTTCTTCGTATGATTCCCCCAATTCACCACCATAGAAGGAGATTAGTGGAGCTGCAGTACCCCAGTTCCTCAACTTGATACTCCAGATGTGGATCTTGATATGCGGAGTGTTGTACAGTTATTCACACAATTAGTGGCCGCTCAGGCCCAACGTCAGGTTCCCAGTCCTTCTGATAGATCTGCTAGCGCTAGAGCTTGGGATTTTATTAATCTAGACCCTCCAGTATTCACTGGATCAAATCTAAACGCAGACCCGTAGAATTTTCTGGATCAGGTACAGCGTACCTTACGAGTGATGGATGCTACCGATACTGAGTCGATAAAGTTTGCTTCTTATAGATTGCGGGATGTCGTAGTAACCTGGTATGAAACATGGGAGAAATATAGGGTACCTCATGCTCCACCAGCAGGATGGAGAGAATTTTCATAGGCCTTCTTACAATATTTTTTGCCAGTCGAGCTTCGACGGGCCAGGCAGGATAGGTTCCTACGCCTTGAACAGGGCAACATGAGTGTTCGAGAATATAGCTTGCAGTTTAATTCATTAGCCAGATATGCTCCTACGCTTATAGCATAGATGAGTGACCGAGTACACATGTTCGTTACTGGCTTAGGGCCGCACTTGTCAACGAATGTACTACGACTTCTCTGAATTCGAGTATGGATATTGCTTGCATTCAGGTTTATGCACAAAATTTAGAGGATCGTAAAAAGGCAACAACGGGTAGATCGAAAACGTGATAAGAGCCAGCATAAGAGGGTTCAATCCGTAGGTGACGTGAGGGAGTTCAGAGATGGGCCCAGGCCACAACTTTATAGATGACCATCTTACCCAGTAGCCAGCGCATCATTACCATTTTTAGGGTCGAGGGTTGATCGGTATGTTCAGTCAGGACCAGGTTAGAGTTCACGAGCATCAATATCTTATTATAGAGGGTATCCTAGTCAGATAAGGCCACCATTGGCTCAATGCGAGTAGTGTGGTAAAGTCCATCGAGGTCCGTGTCAATGAGGATTAAGTATGTGTTATTCTTGTGGCCAACCTGATCATCTTATACGAGACTGTCCGATAGGAGGCGAAGGTGTTAGAGTCCAGTCGGTCAGATCTGCAGCAGCTTCATCACATTCAGGACGCCCGTCAGGGCAAATTATCAGACATCATCCGGTCAAGGCAGATGTAGGGGCCAGAACCGCATCTATGTATTGATAAGGTGACAGGATCAAGAGTCCTCACCTGATGTTATTACAGGTACATTATCGGTCTTTTCACATAATCTGTATGAGTTGTTAGATTCAGGCTCGAATCTATCATATATTACTCATTTTATTGCCTGTAAATTTGGTGTGGAGCCTGAGTTGATAAGAGATCCATTTGTGGTATCTACACAGGTTGGTGAGTCTATAGTTGCTAGATGGGTCTATCGGGATTGTGCAGTATTAATTTGTAGCCATCAGACCCTAGCGGATTAGTAGAACTAGAGATGGTTGATTTTGATGTTATCATGGGCATGGATTGGCTGGAATCATGCTACGCTAATGTTGATTGCCGAACAAAGATTGTTAAAATTCAGTTCCCAAGCAAGCCAGTACTTGAATGGAAGGGTAATACGGTGTCGCCAAAAGATAGGTTTATTTCATACCTTAAGGCAAGAAATATGATCTCCAAAGGTTTTATATAGCATGTTGTTCGGGCTAGAGATGTCGATGTCGAACTATATATTTCTCAATGAATTCTGGTGGTTAATAAGTTTCTTGACGTATTTCCATACGAACTTCCAGGCCTTCCTCCCGAGAGGGAAATTAAATTCGGTATAGACGTGTTGCCAGACACTCAGCCGATATCTATTCCTCCTTATATAAGGGATCCAGCCGAATTGAAGGATGAATTAGAGGATCTGCTTGACAAAGGCTTTATTAGGCCTAGCATATCTCCTTGGGGTGCGTCAGTATTGTTCGTACGGAAGAAAGATGGCTCATTACGGATGTGTATTGAATACCGGCAGTTGAATAAAGTTACTATCAAGAACAAGTACCCTTTTCCCAGAATTGATAACTTGTTTGATCAGTTACAAGGTGCAAGATGTTTCTCAAAGATCAACCTAAGGTCAGGGTACCATCAGCTAAGGGTTAAAGAGAGGGACATTCCGAAGATGACTTTCAGGACAAGGTATGGGGCACTTTGAGTTCTAAGTAATGTCATTTGGACTCACAAATGTAGCGACATCATTTATGGATCTAATGAACAGCGTGTTTTGCCCATTTTTGGATGTATTTGTGATACTATTTATAGATGACATTCTGGTTTATTCTCACTCGGAAGCGGAGCATGTGGATCATTTGCGGATAGTATTACAGATGCCCCAGGACCATAAGTTGTATGCAAAGCTCTCTAAGTGTGACTTTTGGCTGAAGTTAATCGCTTTCCTTGGTCATATAGTGTCAAACGAAGGTATAAGAGTCGACACACAGAAGATTGAAGCACTGAAGAATTGGCCGAGGCCTACGACTCCATCAGAGGTTCGCAGCTTTATGGGCACAACCAGCTATTATAGAAGGTTTGTAGAAGGGTTTTCTACCATATCAGCACCATTAACAAAGTTGACACAAAATGGCATAAAATTCCAGTGGTCTGATGCTTGTGAGCAGAGCTTCCAAGAATTAAAAGACAGACTAACATCGGCACTAGTCCTTACTCTTCCAAAGGGTTCAGAAGGCTACGTTATGTATTGTGATGCCTCGGGAGCAGGTCTAGACTGCATACTAATGCAACATGGTAAAGTGATTGCCTATGCTTCAAGGCAATTGAGGAAACATGAGAAAAACTACTCGACACATGACTTGGAGTTGGCCGCAATAGTCTATGCACTGAAGATTTGACGACACTACTTGTATGGTGTTCATGTAGACATTTTCACGGATCATAAAGTCTGCAATATATATTTAAACAGAATGAGTTTAACTTAAGGCAAAAAAGATGGTTGGAATTATTGAAAGACTATGATGTAGACATCTTATATCATCCCGATAAAGCTAATATTGTAGCAGATGCGCTAAGTCGTAAGTCGATGGTTAGATCAATGTCGGTGCAGGTAAAAAAGAAGGAGTTAGTAAGAGAGCTCCATCAGTTAGCTAGTTTGGGAGTCTGTTTAAGGGATTCAGAGGATGGTGATTTTGTGATTCAGAATATGTCAGAATCGTCTCTCATATCAAAAGTTAAGGAACGTTAGTGGGAAGACCCCAATTTGAGAAGAATCGGAGAAGGTTTTCAACAGAAGAAGACCACGACCTTTGAGATTGATGAACATGGAACTCTCAAGCACCATGACCATTTATGTGTTCCAAATGTAGCAGGATTATGAGATAGAATTATGGCGGAGGTACATTATTCACGATATTCCATTCATCCTGGATCTACTAAAATGTACCATGATCTCAAAAGCATTTATTGGTGGAACGACATGAAGAGGTGCGTGGCAGAATTTGTAGCTCAGTGTCCTAATTATCAACAGGTGAAAATAGAGCACCAAAAGCCCAGTGGGTTGACTCAGAACACTGAGATTCCGATGTGGAAATGGGAAATGATTAATATCGATTTTGTCACGGGTTTACCTTATTCTTATTGGAAGTTTGATTCTATTTGAGGAATTATTGACAGACTGACCAAATCAGCTCATTTCTTGCGGGTCAAAACTACTTACACAACCGAGGATTACGCGAAGTTGTATATTAAAGAGATTTTTTGCCTTCATAGTGTGTCTATCTCTATATTATCTGACCGAGGTGCACAGTTTATAGCTAACTTATGGAAGTCATTTTAGAAAGGTTTAGGCACCCAAGTTAATCTTAGCACAGCTTTCCATCCTCAGATAGACGGGCAAGCCGAACGTATGATTCAGACACTCAAGGATATGCTACGAGCTTGTGTATTGGACTTTAAAGGAAGTTAGGATGATCACTTACCCCTTATTGAGTTCGCGTACACTAACAGTTATCATGCTAGTATTAAAATGGCTCCATATGATGCTTTGTACGGACGGAGATGTAGATCTCCTATCGGATGGTTTGAGGTAGGCGAATCAATGCTATTTGGGCCTAACTTAGTACACTAAGCCATAGAAAAGATTAAGCTTATCCAGGAACGATTGTTAATGGCTCAGAGTCGTCAGAAGTCATACGCAGATGTGCGACGATGAGACTTAGAGTTTCAGGCAGACGATTGAGTCTTTTTGATGATTTCGCCTGTGAATGGTGTAATGAGATTTGGGAAGAAAGGAAAGCTCAGTCAAAGGTATATTAGGTCATATCGTATAATTCAAATAATTGGTCAAGTATCTTACAAATTGGATTTGTCTTCAGATTGGAGCTTGTTCATCCGGTTTTCCATGTTTCAATGTTGAGAGCATGTGTTGGAGATCCTTCACGAATTGTACCGATTGATGATGTGAAGGTTACAGAGAATCTATCATATGAAGAGGTTCCTATTTCTATCTTGGATCGATAAGTCTGCAAGTTGAAGACTAAAGAAGTAGCTTTTGTCAAAGTTCTGTGGTGAAATAGGAACGTGGAAGAGATGACATAGGAGGCGGAAGAGGAAATGATGCGAAAATATCCATACCTATTCCAGACCAATGCCGAGGTTCCAAAAGAAGCATAAGGTGAGTTCTATCTCATGGTATTATAATTAATGATGATGTAACGATATAAGTTACATTGTATGGCCGTGAAAAAGTAGTTGTCTTTTTTGGCTACGTGACAGAGATTAGATATGTCACCCCAACATTCGAGGGCGAATGTTTCTAAGGGGGGAAGGATGTAACATCCCGTACTTTTGGGTCTATGTAAAATTGCTAGGCGTATGTAAAATCGCTAGGCATGTGTAAATAAATTCGAGCATTGAGAAAATTTATGTCATACTCACGTATGATAATAACGAGATTAGTATATAAAAGGATGCAGTCCTGAAATAATTTTAGACGTAACAAGTGTGACGGTGGGGATTAATAACAATAGTTGTATATCCCCAAAAAGGTTATGGACTAGTCTCATATAAATAAATTATGACATTGAGTATATGGAGGTTTATAAGTCATCAAGATTTAAGTGAATTGAGATCACAAAATTAATTATGTGGGTGATTGATAAATTATACGGAGGCAACTCACTTAATTAGTAATGTTGATGACTAACGAATTAGTAGGGGATAAATCTTGGGGTGGATATTGTCCACCATTTGATATTTCGGCAATTAAAGAAATTAAAGGGTTAAGTGGGAGACAATATTTGTGAGTCAAGACATCTTTTAAGGGGAGAGTTACACGTGAAGACCCATTTTGTTTGGAGAAGTTTAAATGCTGCATCTTAACAATTCACTCTATTTAGTAGAGCAAAATAAAAAAAAAATGGGGCCAACTAATTCTCTAAGTGATAAAGCATTTCAATTACTTTGGTTTAAAGTTCAGTAGACTTAGAGGTCTCATGTCTGTGTTTCGTCCGTATTGAAGAAGCAAAGAAAAAATGTCCTACAAAATATTATTCGAGGTATGTTAAGGCAAATTATTTTTTCTTTTGGCATGTCCCATGTAACGAAATATAACCGTGATATTGTTCCATAAATTATTCTACTCCTAGTGGTTAAGAATATTCATGTTATTGATTCCTATGTTAAAAGCATGTCTAAACATGTTCCTAAGACCTTATTGAGGCATGCAGAAAAGATGTTGTTATTCACAGTGTTAGCCGAAGGGGCAAGGATATTGTGTCATCCGATAAATTCAGAATGTTTTATTGTCATTCATGCATCACAATCATGTACATACCCTGACCTCAAAGGAGTTATATACTCTACTATATGTATGCATTATATATATGTATGGGGAATGGGAAAAGGGAAAGACGCTATATACGCACACCACCTGTAGCTGGTACAGACTATCACGAAAGAGCCTGGAGAGGCCAATATTGATGTCATTGTGTGGCCAATATATTATTGAAATAATGCCCACATAGGCTGTTATGGAAAGGAAAATTCCCTTGTGTGGCCAATATTTATATGTATACCACATTTGCATTGTGCATAACATTTAGGCATATGTATTAGGGCCTTCAGAGGTATATACTGTTGGTCAGCTGTTTCTATTTTAGTTTATTATTATATCAATGTTATGTTATTGTTCATGCCTGATATACTCAGTACATCAGTGTACTGACGTTCCTTTTGTTGGCGGACGCTGCGTTTCATGCCCGCAGGTTTACATAGACAGGACGATGATCCACGGTAGTAGGTTGCTGACTAAGCGGATTTTGGAGCACTCCCCTTGTTTCGAAGTGTCGGTCTTATTTTGGTACGGTATATTTTTGCATGTGTATATGGATATGGCGGGGCCCTGTCCCGACCTATTTATGTTGTGTACTCTTTAGAGTCTTGTAGACAGGTGTCCTGTGTGTAGTAGTCTTGTATAGCCTTGTCGGCCTTTGGGGATGTATATATATATAAGTTGGTTTCTGGTTAAGATTTTCCATAATCCTTTTTCGGCTTAGTCCATATTTGATTATGATTAGAATTTGATTGTACGACTAGTGATACCCGGAGAGTAGGTCTGGGTGCCTGTCGCGGCCCTCCGATTTGGGTCGTCATATATAGATGCCCGGTTATGGGGTTTAGGCTGGTTTGCTAATGATATCGAGAATTGTGTTAAGACTTGTGTACCTGGATAATACTTGTACACTGTTGAACTGTAGAATTAATGATAGGTTGGTTAGTTGGCTTATATATTTGCTTAACTAAGTTAATAGTAGAGAGGTATCAGAAAGTATCAACTCTCGCCACCATTACAGCTAGAATCGGTCGATGATGCTGTTGCGTACACATATTTCTCATACCCACTCTATGCTTGCAGCACTATGTGTGCGGGTACTGAGCCAGGAGATACAAAAGCAGCTTGACTTGCAGCTTTAGGAAGCATGATCATTGGATTCCATGGTGAGCTGCATTTTCGACACTGGAGCTCTCTCTATTTTTTATATTTCTGTCTTGTTATCTTCAGACGGTTTATGTATTGTTATATTCAGACATGTATTCGTATTAGAGCTTTGTACTCATGACTACCAGATCATTGGGGATTTTTCTTTAGACTATGTATTTATTATAAGACTAGTTAGTTACTTCTCTTCTAATTCTTTATTTTTCGCATTTATTTCCATGTTTCTTATGTTGTATGAGTAGGGTTCACCTACGGGTTAGGGTAGGTGCCCGCATGGAACAATGAAAATTTGGATCGTGACATCTCAACTATATCACTTACAACCTTTTTGAAGCTTTTTGCAGTTCTCTTCAATGGCTGGAGTTTTATCAACTCTTAGACGCATTTACCTTACCCTTTACAATTGGACTTGCTTTTTTGGATGACGAATTCAATACACACCTCTTTGTTTTCTTCTATATTAAACTTTAGTCATGAAGATGTACAATTGAGAGAGAAACCTGTAAATATGATTAAGAACTTTAGCAATTGGAGAAGAAGGAAGGGAAAAAAATTGAGTTCACCTTGGGGTGTATTTTAATGGAGGAGCTTTTTAACAAAGAAGAAATGACCTTTTTAGCTGTTGGATTGAGATTAAAAATAAAGGGAAATGTAAAAAATATGATATTTTTACCGTTTGGTTGCTTATGTGGCATGTTTTGCCCTCATACGTATAAAAGAGTCTGTGACCACTTGCTAAGCCATGTGGCAGCTCGGGGATATTTTTAATACTAGACATAGTACGGGGACTAAAATAATAATTTGCGTCAAGTTTAGGCGTGTTTTAGCTTCTTCATCCATTTTTATATTATAATTTACCTCCATATAACAACTTTTTTTTTTATCTATAACACAATATCCACCTTTTTAATAGTACACTCTTTGTAAGAATCTTGGTGAAGAAACTATTTTTACTCTCTATCCCAATTTATGTGGCATAATATGTACACTTATAAAATTTGATCATGAATTTGGACATAAAAGTTTTACGTGTTTTAAAATATAATTTATATTTTGAGAACTACATAAATAATATTATAAATCACAATAATTAATAATTTAAAATATTTAAAAGACATATAAAAAAATTTGATAAAAAATCTTTAAAATTGACTTCCGAAATTCTAACCGTGAAACATAAATTAGGATGAAGCATTAGTCTCCCCGCAACAACTTACAAGCTTCAAAGAGTCCTACCACATAACTGGAGCTACGTATCAGCTATACATTAGCAAAATTGAATCTTATCTAAAGTAAAAACAAAAATTGGCGAACTAAGATTGCATTCTATCCATTCTCTATCAGTGTTCCTTTGTTTTCCATTCAAGAAAGGATATTTTCTGTACTTGCACTCTTGTTTGATCTGGTCTAGTAACTGTGGGGGCCTTGGTACCTTGTACTTCCAAGGTGTTGTCTTTCTGGATTTTCATATCCTATAAATCAAAGCTGCTAAGGTTGCCAGAGTATTGCATTCACTTTCCCTTGTTCTCCTGGGTTGTCTTTTTCAATTTCCCTGTATATCCTAGTTTGAAATACTTTTCCCCAACCACCTCTGTAGGTCCTGCAAGCATTGTTTTGAAAATGGATTGTACCGACCCGTTTGGTTATTTATTTTATTTAGACTTTTTATTTCAATACGACTTTCCTGTATCTTAAGTTCGGTGTTTATGACTTGCGGGGATGGATGGCACGATTCTCGAGACAATCAGGTGGGTTTCGGATCGAAATTAGCAAAATTGGAAGTTTCAAAGTTAAGAAAATGAAGATGTTTGACCAAATTCAACATCAGGGGTAAACACATCACTTTCAAAGTTTCATCAATTCCTTTAGATACGGAATGCGATTTTTTATTTCATCGAGCCTTTGGTTAAGGTTCCGACTATCCGTGTTCCCTCTTCGCGATTGCAGAGAAGGAAAATGGGGACGTTTGCGATCACAATCATGGTGGGTCAGGTCGTGGTCACGTAAGGGAGGTCGTGGGCTAGGTCCGGGTTGTACTTCATGATCGCAGCTAGTGGACCTCGCGATCGCGAAGATCAAATTACAACTAGGCAGAACTTAAAAATCCATTTCGAACTTAAACTCCATTTTCCACATATTTCAAGGTCAGGAGTTCGGTTTGGAGAGATATCTAGGGAGTTTCACTCACCTATGCTTGGGGATAAGTTTCTAATCTTAAATTCTTCAATTGACATTGATTTTTATCACTAATTAGCTATTAAATCATGCATTTGAGTTTGAAATTTGAGTTTTTTTTAACCCTAGCGTAAAATTTGATTTTTATGAAATTGAGGGTGAATTCATTCTTATATTTAGATGATTTTATGGGTTTATCTTATTTAGGATATGGTTAAGCTAATTCTAAAATAAAATTTCAATTTTGGCCTTGGGGCTCGAGTTCGGCTATTTTGGGTCCGTTTTGGGTTCCGAGTAAAAGTATAGCAATACGGGTATCAATAGATTCGTATACTCATTTATATTGCACAATTTATAGATTTGGATCGAGTTGACGTTTATTAAAAAGGAAAGACAGTTTCTAGAGGGGTTCATGGCACGTTGCTCGGCTCCGAAGTAGGTTATGACTTACTCTTTTAGAATGTGATTGGAGATGCGTATATAACATATAAATATTGATGGGGTATGCATGTGAACCTTCAAGCATTGGAAGTAGTGTTAAATCTACTGGCTTGGTATGGTTGTTGATTATGTAGGCTTGATGGCCATGTTTGACTTATACTTTTGATTGTTGATTCATTATGCGTTCATCACCCCATATCTTGTCTAAATTATGGAAAAAAGAACTATCTTGGGCATAAACTGATATTATGCAATTGTATGTTGATCGTATATCCATTTCATACATTTATGTTGTTTTGGCATAATATGGAATATTTATAGTTTACGTAGTGCAATTTCACATAGATGAAAACAAAATTAAAATAGAAGAACCATCAGTTTGAAACCTACAACTTAAGCCCCCAAACAAGGTTTGAAACCCATATTGAAGAACAATCAATTAAGAAGAAGCTTTGGTTGAATCCCAATTTATTCATTCGATTTCTTCAGGATAGGGATTGAAGCCCACGGAGAACTAGATCATCTTCTCTCGATTTCTCCAAATACTGAGATGGGTTACTGAAGATCGTATTACTGCACTCAATTTCTCCAAAGATCTGATTTACTTCAACCTATTTCATAAAACATCATGAAAGGGTTTTGGGTTTTGTAAATTTCTTCTGAAATCAACATAGGGCTTGTTCAAGGTATTATGTGCTTCTGTTAACACTCAAAAATAATTGAAGTGTTTAGTCGAATTCATTAACAACCGAACTATTCCTGAACCGAATTTACTCCTAGCCCTCGACTATAAGAACTTCATCGGCTACTAAGGCATCTTAGCCGAGTTGTTATTTAGAGGTATGACTGGGACCCACTCAGATGCAGACGCCTTAACGACCAAGTCAAAAGGGTTTCCAGACCCCTATAAGCGATAACGACCAACGACAGCTAAAAGAAAGTGCCATTATCCGAGCAAGAGGAGTAGAGGGCGAGAAAATTGGCACCACCTCCCCCATAGTCGACCATTGAACTTAGTGGGTTACTTGATGGCTGAAATGGGGGAGGGGGGGCATGTTGTACAGTTTTTTCTTCTTTTTGTACTACAAATAGAACACATTGTTTGTATATACGAACACACAATCAATCAAACAACTCAAATTTTATCTATCTTTATCTTTTATCCTTTACTTTTACTGTACTCAGTTGTATTCATATTACTTACCTCTTAGTTTACTCATACCACCATCCTAACGATTTCTGCAGTAGTTGGAAAATCCATAGCTGGAGATTAGAGTTCCATTTCCAACACAAATCGCTCTTACAGTCTTTAAGTGTCTATAATACCGCTCGCAAGAGATCTACATGTTCGACTTTCGATCGAGAATATACTAGAATGTCATCTATAAACACTATTACGAAGATATCAATGAATGGTTTAAATACTCGATCCATCAGATCCATGAAGGTTGTCGGTGCATTAGTTAGGCCAAAAGACATAATAAGAAATTCGTAATGGCCATATCTAGTCATGAAAGCGGTCTTTGGAATATCTTTCTCCTTAACCCGTAAATGATGGTATCAAGATCTGAGATCAATCTTTGAAAAATACTTAGCTCCATGCAATTGACCAAACAAATCATCAATTCTGGGGAGTGGGTACTTGTTGTTAATAGTTACCTTATTCAACTGACGGTAATCAATACACATCCTTAATGAACCGTCTTTCTTACGTGCAGAAAACTCTGGAGCACCCTATGGGGATGTACTGGGTCAAATAAAGTATTTCTCCAAAAGATCCTTCAATTGAGCCTTCAATTCCTTTAGCTCTGCAAAAGCCATTTGATATGGAGCAATCGATATTGGTTGGGTATCTGGGAGAATGTTGATGGAGAATTCAATCTCCCTTTATGGAGGAATGCTAGGAAATTCATCACGAAATTCACTGACGATAGAAAAGGACTGAAGAGTTGGGGGGGTTTTTCCGCATCCTGAACTCGCAAGAGGTGTTAGAGATATCCCTTTGAGATCATCTTCCGAGCCTTAAGGTCAGAAATAAACCTCCCCTTGGGTTCTGCAACATTAACTTTCCATTCGAGGACGAGCTCATTTGAGAAATTTAAGCGAACGATCTTCATCCAACAATCAACATTAGCATAGCAAGAATCCAACCAATCCATGTCCATAATGAAATCAAACTCCACTATCTCTAGTTCATTTAAGTTAGCTTTTGTATGACAATCATGTATCTTTACATCAAAATCACTATATACTCATTTAATGATTACAGGTTCACCCACGGGCATAGACACCTCAAATGCCTTATGTAACAATTCCGGCTCTTTCCCACACTTACCAGAAATTAAGGTTATAATATAGGACAAAATAGAACCCATAACTGTCATAGCATATATGTCATGAGAGAAGACGGATAGTATACCTATAACTACATATGGGGATGACTCAAGGTCATGTCGACCTTACAAGGCATATATGTGGTTCTGGGATCGCTCAAATTAGATCCTGCTCCTCTACCTCAGCCTCTACCAGTCAATGTTTGTGTGTTTCGCCCTGGAGGGTGCACTGATGAAGAAAAAGCTGACACATATCTAATCGGATGTGCCGTACTGCTTCCACCTCTCATCTGATAAATCCGCATAATATATCCAGGCCGCCCACATGAATAACACGCATCGAAGCCCTGCCGACACTGCCCAAAATAATTCTTGCCGCATCGACCACAATATGGAAGTAGTGGCCTCAAACTCTGACCTTGACTAGAATAAATGGCCTTATCCCGATGCTAGCCCTGAAATTGCTATGGTGCACTAGTCGTTGGATAATATAGTCGTCTCAGAAACTTTGGCCTAAACCCACCTCGAAATCCTCCTACATCACCTGCGGATAGAGCCCTCTTGGGGGTACCTGATTCTGCTCCCAAGTATCGAACCAGGTTGCGGCCATGTATTATAGTCTATAAGAAGCTAACTCTACTATCTCGACATATGTTGCATGCATAACCCGTAAAGTCCACTGCATTTTATCTAGGATGTTATGTGGGTCTGCATTAGGGTTTGTTCCCGTAACTACTGGAGGATCCAAGTTAATAAAATCCCGAACCCTTTCACTCAAAGCTCTGTCATAAACACCAAGAGTCTGACGCTGGACCAGATATCCCACAAGTCAAGTCAATAGTTTCACCGCACTATGCATATCCATATCCTAATCGGGGGCAACTGGAGGAAGAACATGAGGTATATCAAATCTCTCATCTCCTTCTGGAGATGGTGGTAGGGGTAGAGTCCTGGAGACCTGAGATATAACATCATATTGCTGCTCCTGTCTCCCTAGAAATGCGGGTGGTGCATGACTAGCACCTTCTCCTGCCTCCTCGTTTACCATTCGCAGGGCTTCTTTTTTTCGAGTCGTAGCAGGCATAACTTAGAAGATAACGAAGATGTAGCCTACTATTTATAAGTGTTGTGCACAATACACCCATAAACAAGACTCTACTAGATATGACTTGCAGGCTCCCTAAGACAAACCTGCTCTAATGCCATGCTTATCACACCCCATCCTTAGGGGGAGGTGGCCGACACCCAGTTTCCAAAGGCCTGAGCATACCACTATAGTGTCCAAACTCTGAAACATGAAACTTAGGCTGACAAGGCCTCTAATTACCCATATATGACAAAACTGAAAGGTAACCTACCCACAGAATAGTCCTTGCAGGATATATATACATATGAATGGCTAACTAAGGCCACAATATGAGTATACTTCCAACAAAATGGGATGACAAGACCATGACATACCAACATCTACTATACACAGGTCTGCAAGCTTCTAAAAGTCATAAAAAAATACCAACAGGTAGGTACAGGACTCCGCCATACCACAAATACTAATATCATATGCATCAGTACCTAAAACTCCTGTAATGAAACTCCTAAAAGAAGGGAGTGTGAAAAATGATCATATCATCTGTATATGCTAGATGATTGACCTTAGGCATTCCAAAACCCCTAAATTGATAAACTTGATGGAACTGGTTAAGGTTTCTTGTTAACACTTCTACAGTCAATATAAATAGGGTAGGTAATAATGGGTCCCCTTGTTTCACTCTTCTGGATGATTGGAAGAAACCATGTTGTTGGTCATTTATAAAAATAGAGTACTAGTTTCTGCTGATTATCCTGAATACCATGTCAACCACCTTATATGAAAAAACCACATTTCTCATTACTTTTGTTAAAAACAACCAAGACACCCTATCATAGACCTTTGACATATCTAACTTCATTACCACATTAGCAGTTTTAGTCCTCAACCTGATGTCAGACACTATTTCTTGAGTGAGTAAAACATTTTCAACCCATATTCCTCCCCTTAACAAATCCATCTTGGTTTAAAGAGACCATATCTGGCAGAAAATCCATCAATCTTTCATGAATTAGTCTTGAGAAGAGTTTATTCACAAAATTACTCAGACTAATAGGTCTCATATCAGAAAAGGTATTGAAAATATCCTTTTTTGGTAATAAGACTAGATTAGTATGAGTGATGAATTTAGGAAGTTCTTCTCCACAAGAAAAATCAATCACCACTCAAATGATATTCCAACAACTCGGAAACAAAAGCCCAGTAAAATAATCTGGGCCCCCTGAACTCTCCCCATTCAAACTAAATACAATCTTCTTTATCTCCTCATGTGATGGTATGGTTGTAATCTTCAAATTTTTATATTTTGAAATCATACACGGAACATGATCCAGAATTTTAAAATTATCAGGATCTGGTTCATTAGAGAATTGGCCAGTGAAGAAATTAATTGCCATTGTTTCTATTTATCCATTCTCTTCAATCCAATTTCCCCCCAGCATCGTTTATCCTCCTTAATTGAAATCTCTTTATTCAACCCTGAACATATGGATGAAAGAACCTTGTATTTTTATCCCTATCCTGAAACCACTTCACTCCTGCCTTTTGTTTCCAAAACTCCTCTTATAAATGCAAATATCTGTTAAGATCATCTTGAAATTTATGTAATCTCTCTCTATTATGAGGTGTAGGTTGTAATTCAAGTTGTATCTCATGTACCTTTATCACATCTTCTAAAGCTGCTATCTCTTGAAAATTATTCCCAAAAATACTTTTACTCCACTCAACCAATGCAGCCTTCACTTTTTTCATTATGTGGTGAAAAAGAATGAAGAGATTAGTGATGAAATCATCATTCCAATTGTTCTTCACAGTATCCAAAAGAGAATCATGTTTAACCCAAAAGTTCAAAAACTTGAATGACTTTTTTTTTTGAAATTGAGTTACCACCATAGGATATAAGAAGTGGAGCATGATCATACCCTGTTCTGATAGGGTGTTGAATATCAATATTGGGATAAATTCCTTGAAGAAATAGATTCTCCATACGCCTATCTAGTCTTTTTAATATACAATCATCCCCCGCTCTGCCCATTCTACCATGTGTATTTTCATCCTTTGAATCCTAAATCATGGACACCACTATTTTGTATACATGAGATAAAATCTTATACCTCATTTACACTCACTGGTAATCCTCCATATTTCTCTTCTTCTGATACAATCACATTGAAATCACCCCCTATCATCTGAGGCTTATTCATACTACTTGAAATTCTTTTCAAACTCTCCACAGTTCCAATTTTTCAATCTGTGTACATTTAGCATACACTAAAGCCACCCACAACTCTTCTTGCATAATCTGACCTTTTAGTTTGATCGTAATGTGTTGTATGTGATCCATCACAATCTCAACCTCAAACATTTTATCTACAAATATCCATATCTTCTCAGATATATTCACTACCGCACTACTGCAGTGTACATGTTTAATCTCCTTTTTATATCCTTTAATTTTGTCAGCATCTTGGAAAGGCTCCTACAGTCCAATAAAACAAAACTAGTATTAAAGATGCATTTTGGTTAATCATTGAAAAGCTTTCATTGTATTCTTTGATCTAATATTCCAAATCATTGCATTCATCATTAAACATTAGATTTGTCAAAAGCACTTCTAGTTTGATATCCTGCCCCATGTGAAATACTAGATTCTCTTTGTGTTTTATTCTTTCCCCTTCCTGCTACGTTGCGACACTTTGGGGATATGTCCCCTTATCTCAAAGCCTCCTGATAGTGTTGCTCTAGTGACTGCCCATCCATGTCCTTCTTTTTCCTTCTGATATTTGTATCTCATGCTTTTTTTTCTTTCATTTGTGTAACCATTTGCATATGTTTTTTGTTGCAGAATCTCTAAATTTGAGATTCTGGACCATGTCCCCAATATGGTCACAGATGAGTATAATAGCAGAATCACAGCCATGCTAGATCAAGAGGAAGTAAAGGAGATATTTGTAAAACATAAAGGGGAAATTGTTGCTGGACTTGATGGTTTCATAGGGTTGTTCTATCAATCTTGTTGGAATATAATTGGGGAGGATTTAACTAACATGGTGAAAAGTTTCTTTTGTGGTGCAGAATTACCAAGATTTGTGACTCACACAAATTTGGTTCTTTTACCAAAGAAGGATATTGTAAGTATGTTATCTGATATGAGACCTATAAGATTGAGTAATTTCAGTAATAAAATCTTTTCAATGTTGATACATGAAAGAGTGGTAGATGGATTACAAGAAATGATATCCCTTAATCAGGAAGATTTTTTTAAAGGGAGTAGCATAGTGGAGAATGTGTTGCTGACACAAGACATTGTTTCATATATAAGGCTGAGGACTAAAAATGCAAATGTGGTTCTAAAAATGGATATGGCAAAGGCATATGATAGGGTTAGTTAGTTATTTCTGACAAAAGTCATAAGACAGTTGGAGTACTCACACATGGTGGCGGATATGGTTTTCAGAATAGTTAGTAATAACTGGTATTCCATTCTCATAAATGGACAACATCATGGTTTCTTTAAGCCTTCTAGGGGGTAAAGTAGGGGGATCTCGTATCCCCTACTTTGCTAAATTTGGCTGCAGAGGTACTTTCAAGAAATCTGAATCATTTGCATCAGATATCACATTTCAAGGGCTATGGGCTTCCTATATGGAGTCCTAAAGTTAGTCATCTGGCATATGGAAATGATATGATTATTTTTGCCTCAGCAGATTTTCTTTCTCTATAATTATCATGGAAGTACTAGGAAGATATGAAGAAACATCAGGACAGAAGATTAATAGGGACCAAAGTTTAGTGTATATACATCTTAATGTCATAGGAGACCTCAAAGTCATTGTGGAGGTGGTCATAGGAATTGAAAGAAAGGAGTTTCCTTTTACATATTTGGGATGCCATATTTTCTACAGTAGGAGGAGAAAAGATTAATACAATCCTATTTTCGTCAAAATCATGAACATGTTACAATCTTGGAAAGGGAAAATGTTGTCTTTTGGGTGAAGAGTTATATTAATAAAATATATATTGCAAGGTATGCACATTCATCTTTTATCTTCTTTAAATCCTCCAGACTCTGTAATTAATAAAATTTATAAATTATTTGCAAAATTCTGTTGGAATAATACAGTTGGAGGTAAAAGTAGACATTGGCAATCTTGTCATAATGTGTGTACAAGAAAAGGAAGGGGGATTGGGTTTTAGATGACTACATGATGTTTCAACGGCTTTATATTGCAAAATATGGTGGAAGTTTAGGACTTCACTATCACTGTGGAGTGCTTATCTTAGTAACAAATACTATAAAAAAGAAAATACAGTAGTGGTGCAATGGATGTATGGATCACAAAATTGGAAAAAGATGTTATGAGCTAGAGATTTGATAGAGCAACACATTTGGTGGAAAATCAAAATGGGCAATAATCTATTTTGGTATGATAATTGGACAAGATTAGGGACTTTATACTATGTTACAATAGTAGACACCTATGATGACAGGATTCAAAATGTATATGAAATAGTGACTGATGGGAATTGGGATGTGGCAAAACTGGAGTTATTATTACCAGAGGATGTAGTACAACACATAATCAGTACTATTAATTCCCCTGCATTTTTTACGAGATAGACACACATTGATGGTTATTAGATAGCAAAGGGGATTTTACAGTTAAAACTGCTTGGGATTACTTGAGACTGAGAGGGCAGGAGAACGAAATTTATAAATACATATGGGTCAAAGGATTACCTTTCAAGATATCCTTTTTTATGTGGAGATGATGGAAGTTTATGGTTCCATTGGATGATGTTTTGAAGAGGATGAATATAAATCTAGCATCTAGATGTTGGTGTTGTTGAAATCCTAAGGAGGAGACAATTCAACATCTATTTGCTAGCTATTTTTTTGCTACAAGGACTTGGTCCTATTTTTCTTCTGTTGCAGGAATTAATATTGAAGGACTACAACAACAATAGATCATAGTAAAATGGTTAATGATAGGTTGAAACCACTATTCCATGTAGGGGTGGGCGTATATCGGTTCGGTTCGATTTTGTATCCGAAAATTATGAACTGAAAAAAAATCATTTTTAAAAAAAAAAACCGAATACAACTTTTTTTAAAAAAAAACCGATATGTTCGGTTTATATCGTCGTTCGTATCAGATTATATCAGTTTTTTCTAGTGGGCCGGGTTGGGTCGGGTCGAGTCGAGGAATTTTTTTATTTTTTAAAAAAAATTGAATTTCCAAAACTGAAATTGACATTCACACCTACACTACCATGAAATTTCGATGTTGAAATCTATTGTGTATCGTGAGATGTTTACTAAAGAAAAAGGAAAATTAGAAACCGATTTGGGGGAAACACAAATTGATTGGGAAAATAGATGTTTTCATAAAAATTGGCTGCGCCAAACCCCCTTGTGGCAGTTTGGGCCGGTCCCATCTCGAAAAAAATACCCAAAATCAAAAAAATCAATCGGGTAAAACAGACATCCGAGCGCAGAGTTATGACCATTTAAAGTTTCACCAATTTACAACTACTTTCTCTCTCTACATTTTATGTCAATGCTTCCGTGATATGTTAATCAAGTTCATGCCGCATTCGACTTCCATAAAAGATTCATAGATTCACTTTAATCGCTATGATTCAAAAGATAGTAGTAGCCTAAAATAAAAAATAAGAATAATTATATATTTAATTCAGTTTTTTCGGTTCGGTTCGTATTCAAAATTTAAAAACCGAACTGAATCACTAAATTCTGATTCGGTTCAGTTTTTCAAAAAAACAGTTTTTTTTTTTAAAAAAAACCGAGAAAAAACCGAACTGAATTTCGGTTCGGTTCGTATTTTCAGTTCTCTGGATTTTTTGCCCACCCCTAATTACATGTTATGCCTGCTATAGTTTTGTGGGAGTTATGTAAAAGAAGAAATGCATATAAGCATGGAGAGAAGAAATTAATAGGAAGATTCATATATCATATTTTTGCCACAATTCCGAATTTGGTCAGGTTTAGAAATCCTTCAATACACCTAATACACCTACGGAAAGGATATAAAGAAAAGGTGAAGTACAAAAAAGTGACTTGGAAACCTCCTCATATGGGTTGGATCTTATGCAACACTGATAGTGCATCAAGAGGCAACCTTGGGAGATGTGCTTTTGATTTTTGTGTAAGAAATGAGGAAGCCAATTTAACTTTTGCCAAGGAAGCATAGATTGGGCATGTAACTAATATGAAGCAGAAACAATACTATTATTGGAGGAAATTAGATGGTGGAATAATAATCATTTGACAAAACCATAATTCAGACAGACTCAGAGTTTGTTCAGAGGATTTTCACAGAAGGATGGAAACTCCCATAGAGCATAAATATATTAATAAAGCATTTTAATACACATATGATTCAACGGGTTGAATATATATACATGAGAGTGAAGTTGGTAGCTGATTTGTTGTCGAAAGGGCAAATATTCACATCTTCGGCCATCATAATCAAAAGATTCAACACATGCATCACAAAATTGGGAGTTTTAGTTTCTGAATATGTAAAAGATCGAAGGATACCACAAAAACAAAGGCACAAGAAGATTACCTAGACAAATCAAAGAAAAACTTGGAGGATATGAGGCATTCATGGTGTTCCAAATTCCAACATTGTCCTATTTTTCATCCTCGTTTCTGTGCAGAGCTTCACTTTGTAGAGATATCGTAGCATGGAGAAAGACAGTGAGATAGGGAAACAAAGAGAAATGAAGCAACATTCCTATTCTTTACACTTGCTATTTTTATTTTTTGTTTCTTTAATTTATTAGACTGGGCTGTGCATTTTGGGCCAGGTCATCTTTTGTTTTTCCTTTAAACGATTTCATTTAAATAAAAATCCTTTTGGGGAATAATTATTTTTTTAAAAAAAATTGTGCTTGTTGCTTTCCTCTTTCTTTTTTTGTTTTGAACTCTTATTGTTGCTATTTTGGCTCTGTTGCTGTGCAGGAACCTCTATCTTCTCTTTATTTTGTCCAGTATCCAATTTTACAATAGTGATCTCTCCCTCGTGACCATTACATGTGCTTGTGATACTATAGGTATAATGTATTGTGCCTTCTTATTGTATCTCTTTATTTTGCATGTTACTCAAAGGTGTAATATCTCCAACCCCTAAAGTTTATTGCTCCTGCTCTTGTGTTGTTTCAGTATCCTATTCCTTTTCCCCTACTTGTTCCTTATTGCTCTCATATATTTGACTGTCTTTTTCATTTGTATTTGTGACCTTCTCTATTTCCTCCTCTTCTGTGCCTTGTATCCCTTCTCCTTCACTATTAGACTCATTATCTATTTGTGTAGTGTTGTGTTACCCTTTTACTCCCCCCTCCTCTATATGTTGGTTACTTTGTTTTGATGCTGACATGTTTATATGATGTTTCTTGTGTGCATGAACACTATTCTCAATCCATTTCTTTGTGCCTACTGTAATTTCTCCTTGTTTGCCCTGTGTATTTCCATCCTCCATGTTATCAACTATCTCTACTACTGCATGTTTTTCTTTCTCTTTCTCCAGTGCAACAAACGCATTACATGTCTCCATTTTATCTCCTTCCTGAATTTTATTCTCCTTTCCTACTTCTGCCAAGATAACTCCAGATTTGTCTTTGATATACTTATTGTTTCTCCTTAGCATCTATTCTTTTTTCTCTTGGTAATTCCATCCACTTCTACTATTCTCCTTTTTCTATTGATTGGCTACTTCTTCCCCTTCTTGTGGCTTTCTCATACCTTCTCTGTGTTTGTTTTGTAGTTCAGGATTTAGGGTTCTGCATTCAGCCTCTCCATGGCCTTGTAATTTACAAAGCTTGCAGTACTTAGGAAGGTAATCATAGTTTATCTTTATCCATTTTGATTTATTTTTGCATGTTTTCTCCTCCACTTCTACAATATTAGTTCTACTTGGGTGATTTGCTAGTAAATCAATTTGTACCTTTACTTTTGCATAGCTGGGCCTAGTCCTATTTGAAGTTGCTAGATCCATTGTCAATGGTTTCCCTACTACAATTGCCATTGAGAACACAACATCTCTTTTAAAAAAATTAGGGGCCAACTCTGTAAAGCTTATCTAGACCACTACTACAAGTGTTTCCTCCTCAAGCTTGAGCCATGGATCCTAAATCAAAGGTCTCATCTGGCAGTATCTCTCATGAACCTTCAAATAATATGTTGGGGTGGACATCATCTTCACATATTCCTCAAACAGAGACAATCGAATCAGTATATATCTTTCATCAATAAGGCCTATTGTGGCTCGGCCTTTGATTTCACACTGTATTGGCACTATTTTTCTTAATTCTTTAATGTCAATAATATCATATGAGAACTTTCAAAGAATAGCATATTGTAATTCCTCTTTAATTATCATTTGTTGCACCTCAGTAGAATTACAAGCTATGTATGGTTCCCCATCTACAAAAGTAACTGCTTTGGATGGGATAGTTATTTGCTGTGTATTTTGGCATGTTGTAGGTTGTTTTAAAAGATTTTCATACTTTCGTTGTTTTGAATCCTCACTAGGCAAAACTGTAGAGATGATTTGAGTTTGTGTTTTTGTTGTTTCTGAAGTACTGCCATTGTTTTATGGTGGAGAAAATAATGGGAAATTGGATTCATATAAAGGGGTTGGGATATGGCTAAGTTATAGGTGGGCCAATCTTCGGTGGAGGGTGTCCACCGGCCAGGGTAGCCATAATAGCCGACGGCGATGGTTAGTTTGAGTGGTATGTTCGATAAGATTCGTAGTATGGATGTTCATTAAGATTTGTAGGCAAGAAAAGATAAGGAATATGTGAGCTTTGAGGCTACGAAGTATTGTTGGCCATATCTTTGTTAAGGGTGAATTAATAATCTTAAATGGGATTATCCGAAGGTCAATTTAAACATATAACCGAGAGACACCGATGTTGGAGGACGACTTAAGATAAATCAGAACTATGACACCAATTAGAGATGTGAAGGACTCTCACACTAGCTAGCATTGCAGTGCTAGAATGAGTGAATGAGTAGAAGGAGGAATGTGATTAGTGGAAGAAGAACCCTAAATGTATTTATAGGAAACTCCTTAATAAGCCACGTGAACCAAAGTTAAGTTTGTCGAGAGAAAGTATGCCAGCAAGAATGTATGACCCTCTATGTATATATACCTCTTTAATCACTTCAGATGAAGAAAGGTTACTCCAAGATCAATTGTACACTACTAGGAATACAGATCTATGAAAGACGAAAGGACGAGCAGGATTTCAAGGGAAGAGTATTGAATCATTTCTCTAAGGGGGGAAGATGAGATGGTAAAGAACTAAGTCGGAAGCGTGCCTTATTTAATAACGAAAATGATGGAAGGATTGTGACAGAAATGATTAGAAGCAAACTTTAAAGTAATGCACGAATGCAAGCGATATGGAGATGAGACAAGATTGATTTACCAATTGATGATGAGCGTAGTCGGATATGTTATACATGGGGACGTTAATCTGAATAAGGAGTCAAATTTAGAGATATGACATCAGAATTAATTATTTGGAATCGAGATGTGAAGGTAAATCAGCCGAGGAAATGATATGGAATTAGAGAATACATAAAGTTAAAGAAAAGCCAGGGAAACATCCAAATGGCATAATTACTCCGAAATTATTTTACCATTACGAAGTTGCAACCTCGAGAAATGGCCAAGATGGCAGCAATGACAAGGAAGCTACTAGAAAATATTTAGTGATGAATATAAAGTCAGTATTGAAGGCAAGCCTTGGGATGAAACCGACAAATAAGAAAATGATGGGAATAGTAAGAGTTAGTATAAGGATGAGTTGTTAGATAACATCATCTTCTTCTAGGTTATGAGTACAACTGATGAGATAACACGTTCAGAATTTATCATTTACCGTGTATGATAACACGAGGATGAGAATCAACAATGGTGTTAGAATTATATATTTATGTGTGATCTAGAACGTGTCATAGTTAGAACAGAGTTTCAAGTAAGGTGTAATAGAGATAAGCCTAAATAAGGTGTTGTTAAACTAATGGCAGTGAGAAGGATAAGGAGGATTGTCCTTTCATTTAGGACGACTTATTTAAACTAGAGTTGAGAGAGCATAGCTAATATCATAGCGAATGTGTTTAGTCATAAAGCCGCAGGTGATTGATAAAAGAGCAAGCCAGAAAGAAAAGAGTTGGATGGAGGTCTTCATTAATTAGAGGGTTTGGAAATCCGCCTTACTTGGACGATAGGGTTGTAGTAGTCCAGAATCTAGCAGAGACACTTCATATGACCAAGGAGAAATGAATGTTAATGCAATAGTTCCGTTTTAGGGAAGATCAGAGGAAGTATTCGGCAAAAAAAGATCACAACTTTTGAGTTTATTGAAGAGTGGTCTTGGGATATAAGGGTCGTTTGCGTATCCCAAGTGTTACAGGATTATAAGATAAGACTAGGATGGAGGTCTATTATTCACACTATTTCATTCATCCTACATTATCGAAGGTATATTATAATACTAAAGAACTACGTTGGCTAGACGATATGAAAAGAACATGGCAGAGTTCGTGTCTCAATGTTAAAATTCTCAGTAAGTTAAGATAAACATTAGAAATCCAGTGGATTGACAAAAAATATGCTAACCTAGACATGGAAATAAGGAATGGTTAACACGAAAATCATTAAGGATGGAATGTACAGGAGGTAGTGCGAGTGGATAATATTTCCGCCTTGATTACGTTTAACTTCTGAATGGTCCTCTAAAAGAAACTCAGACACATAAGTTAATTATTGTACAATCTTTCACCCATAGAAGGGTGGTCAATCGGAGCTAAAGATATGTCACGAACAAGGGTGTCAGACTTAACAGAAGAATGAGATAATCAATTACCGCTTATTTGGTTCATGTAGAATAATAATATGAGGATCATGAAGAATACATTTTAAGCCTGGAAGAGTAACTTCTTGTGAAGAGTGGTAAAAAGTTTACATTGTCCCTACAATAGTTTGAAACACAAAATTGTTTTGATCCTGATTTATTACATCAACTACGAATCATATTTAGACATGCAACAACGAGATTTAAATATTTCAAGTCAATGGTAGTTTTTGTTTTTTGAAAATCTTGCCCATGAAAGATGTAGTGAGATGGTATGACAAGTTGACTAAGATATAAAGAGTCATATCGAATTATTCAAAGTATATACCAAATGTCATATGAATTAGAGTTGCCCTCGTAATTAAGATCCATTCACCCGGTTTCCATGTATTTATATGGAAGAGATCCATTGAAGGTCCCCCCTTGGGTAGCGCCGATAGACGATATGCAAGTAGCATAGAATTTATGGTATGAAGAAGAGACCAAGAAATCTAACCCCGTGAAAGCTTATGGCACTATAAAAATGTGGAAGGAATTACATGAGAAGCATAAGGAGAAAGGAGTTCTTATATCCTCATTTATCTCAATCCGAAGATTCTATTCCAGTGTGAGTATCTCACAAGAAATGACGTAGGGAGCCGAAGAAGAATAAAATCTAAGAACCCTCAATTATTTCAGATAGAAGGTGACACTCCTAACCCCCTATATTTATGGATGGTACGGTTCTTGTAGATGGGTTGGAGTTATTATTTTGGGTGTGGCGTCTTCCATATTTCCTTTAAATGTCTCCCAGAACAATTTTTTCTTCATATAACTCGGTTTTGGAACATTCACCTTTATTGGCATTAGTCTTGGGTCACCTTAATCCCTTAGGCCAGGCGTCCCATTTGAATCACATATTCATAGCGGATTCTCTCACTCGAGTTAACGTATATTTCCTAGAATTAATGAACCCTTGTAACATTCTAAACTTTCCATTAATGTTTTTTGCATTCTCTTATTACAATCTTTTCCTCAACCTTTCACCTTCCCCATCAAGACTGAGGCCTTCGTACGATCGTTGAGTATCATAATATCACAAATTCGGAGTTTATCTAGTATATTCATTCGGGTAACATTATACACCTTCTATCTCCATGTCGGGTGTGGGTTCCATATCCTTCCAGTCTACAATATACATGCATAGTTTTAGCTATCGGCTATGCTTGAAGTCCCCTCTTTTGATTGATACTCTTCATTCCTAACTTATTCTTAACAAAGTATCTTATCCAACGAATAATACCGTAGAAATAAATTTCTGAAATGGGGTCAATATCCTTAAGTATAAAACAAATCCATACTAGACATACAGGAGGTAGATAGGTTAATGATAGAAAATAATAGCATATATATGCCCGTTTTCTCACTTCAGACAGCATCCGAACTTGAGGCTCCATCCTTACTTTCACCTTCTTCTCTACAGGCGAATCTAGGACTCTTTCGAATCTTCTGTTCTCGATTACCACACCAATAACAAACTCATGTTCCCTTGTAGCATGGACTCGCGTGCATCCGACCTCATTGCCTATAATATGGCCTAGACAGCCCCACTCGGCCTACACTACCCTGACCCTAACCTATCGAAGTCTGTGATCCCTACCTTAGTATTACCTGAGAACTCTAATCATACGTGATCTATCACAAAAATATATCATGTTGACCGTGTATCGGTAACCCTTCCTTACTTTGTCATCCCTTGTAATCAGTAGCCACCCTATCCATCTTGGCCCTTTCCTCCTTCCAAATTGGGGCAAAGCCACTTAACACCGACAGTCCTTGACCAATGAACACTCTAGGATATGAACTCTCTGACCCTTCATGGGGTCTACCACTGTCAATCATACCAGGGCGGTGTTATGCCTGAGAGGCAACCAACTGAGTCAATATTTGAACAGCCTTCCTGACATCCTTGTCAGATGGTGGTGGTGGTATATCTGATGGTTTGAGAGCCTCTCTCAGCTCCCCTAATCCTGTGTCAGTCGGTGATATGTGATAAGGTAGTTTGCTTGTATCCTCCGATGGGTCTGTCTCAATAGAGGGCATGTTACTCGAAGAAGGCATCGCTGCAACTGTAAACAAGATAAGGTCAAGAATGGAATACTTATAACTCGGCTCTATTGCACGATCTAGATAAAGAAAGAAGGTAAGCATCCTAAATGCCCTGTAGCTTCTTATTTATAAATGTGGTGCGCTACACATCCATAAACAAGACTAGATATCCCTAGGACTGACCTTCTCTGATAACATATTTGTCAAACCTCAACCTTGGGGGGGGGGTGGCAGCACTCAGTACCCTAAGGCCCAAGCGTACCACTCGTAATACTTATAACATACCTAACAAAAAATATATATGTTTAGATGGCACATAAACCTGCATGCAGAAGAGGCCCAACATACATATATATATATATATATATATATATATATATATATATACTAAGGGTGACAAGATCAATATAAGTTCAACGGATCAACTGAAGGGCCAACATGGCTGTACATGACTGTTATATATAAGGCAATTATATACAAGCCTCTAAGGAGTACATAAACATCATCAGGTTGAAATAGTGCCCTGCCATACCCAAACTATATATATAAATACATATATACAACAACCATCACCTACCAACTCACTAGACGGCTACACAAGAAAGGAGTGTGACACTGGCAGATGACTCAAGTCACCTACTGTGAGAGATCATCTATGCATCTATATGTACCCGTGGGAATGAAATGCACCGCCCTATCAAGGTTTGTCAGTACGAAACAATTTACTAATATATAAGGCTGAGAATGTAAATAGATGCAATAATGTAAACAAGGTAAAAGGACAACATGTAACTCTGAACGTCTCTGTGGGTGAATGATATGCGTATTGTCTTTTAAAACTCATACATATATGTATATGTATATGTATATGTAGGACACACATTGGGTCTATCTTATCATCATTGAGCCACTCTTTGGGGCTATCATTATTATAACTACCCAACTGATGGTGTGCATATATAAGTTCCTTTCCAACCGACTATAGCGCGGCTCGGTGTCATAAAATAGATACATATGTATACAATGCATGAAAGGAATCAGAAGAACCTCATAATCCTGGTCGGAGTGACACAAGGTCGTTACTGTCTAATTATATTATGGATTTATGTATCAGCTCTCGTAGAATCAAGAAGAGCCTTAGCCATACAATCAAATACACTATCAAGTGTGGGAAATGCTCCAGACATGGGATAACAAGAGATATGAAACACATCAATAGGAAGTAAAGGCATTTACAAGTTCAAATCTTAAGAGTAGAACCCTTCTTGGAAGGACGTTCATCTTTGTTATGGTTACACGTGGGTCATGCCAAAAAGATGGAAGATTTAGCCTTAACATACCTTGTCATCTGGCAAAAATATAGCTCACACATCCTTGTACATTCTACAAATGGTAATATTCACAATAGAGATGATTTAAATCAAATCGGAGTTGATAACTTAAGAATCAATTCATTACGACATTTCATCTAACACTTGATGCGCATTGAGCTTCTTATCCTATCAATAATGGCAACTAAAAACCCAAATCACATATCTAACTCTTTCTAGCTTTGTCTTCTCACTTATCAATCTTCCATCGATATTCCAAACTTATTTCAAACTTGAAATCAATCGAAACAACTCAACACAAAGTAGAGACGAAAAGAATCATTTCTACATGTTTTCTAGTCATCTCTTCTTTTAGCCTATGATGTGGTTCTCAATCTTCAATACCAATACTTAGACAAGAACAACAACACCATACACAATATATCTAAGTCATTTTTCTTGAATTCCAACTTCAACAAGTTATAATTATTGGTTCAAAACAGTCTAATAACAAGACAACTACATCTTTACTTATTTCAAGCTCTGGTTCATGATTCATTATCCCAACCACTCAACTAACATGGAGTTAACCATAATCATAATAATGATGGTGATTTACTTACCTCACCCAGAAGAAACAACTCAAAATCATAGCTTTTCTTTGCTCACATCCACCTTTGATCACTCTACTACACCATAGAGGTGTTATCTCCCATCTAAGATAGCTTTTGGTATTGTAACATGATGGATTCACTTAGTAATAACCCTTGGACCTTTGGATAATGACTAGGAAGGGTTTATAGGTGTTAGGGGTCTATTTAGATAGAAATATGAGCTAAAATAACAAGCCACCATTTAAATAACCAATAAAGGTCGGTCACCACCTCTGATGTTGGATGGAATCTGCGTCGCATATTCCATATGCCGCCGCAAATCAAAGGGAATATCAGGGAAGTGAGCTGGCCTTGATTCCTTGTCTTATCCGCTCCATTTTCTGTTATGCAGACCTCATCTGCGACGTGAAATTCTTAGAGTATCGCGCTAACTTTGTCGAACTTCATCGAGAGATGTTTCCTTCAATCCAAATGACCTCCAATAAATGCAAGGACCAAGTCCAAGAACATGTCGTTGTTCAGAATCCTACAGCAAGTAAGATTTGTTGTTTATGGTAAAGACTTAGCGTACAAGGATGCAAAATTTCTTTCCATACTTATCAAGATACATTAGAGTCATACAAGGAAACTAAAGCCACATGAAGATGCAATAATCCCAAACTAACTTAAACCCTATTTTACATGATGGGTCGTATAATGTAGGGTTTAGAGTCAGCTGACTTATTGAGGACCAAAAGTTATATATATACATTTATTCCAAGTCCATCCTTGAAGAAAGTTACGCACTCACAAAGAGAGAAAATTAGAATATTGATCCAACCCAGTCAAGTATATTTGAGAGAGTTCTGATTTCATAAGTGCGACCTAATACGATGAAAATATTAAAGAAGTTGTGTTACAGAGTTTATATTTACAGTTCTTGAGTCTAGATTCTTGTATTGGGATTTTTCATCGAGTTTTACCTTTATCAGCTTTGATATAAGCATATTGTTAGGTATAAACGTTAGTCAAATTCAACTTCAAGTTGGGATAACTTGGAGTGGTCCCAACTTGAAGTGGACTTGCTAGTCTAGGGATATTAGTGAGATAGGAATTTGAGTTTATAGTTCCTAGGTTAAAGAGTTTGTTACTTGAATTTCACAGGCTTATGTTATAGTGGAGTTCGGGTTAAATCTTACAGAGGTGTAGGTCATGGTTTTTTCTACCCTTGTTGTGTCCTTGCTTTATCATTCTGTACTATTCTGCATACGCTACGCTTAGAACATGTAGAGTAACGTGTTCCACCCAATATGTAAAAATTAGGTTTCGCTTAGGATAGATATCTGATAGTCCAGAATATCAAAAGCTTTATGTTTAATGGAGTAAATGATAAATACTCACACATTCTTACTGAATATAGGTCACTACTCGACGATCATGGAGGGCCACCTATATAACATATACACAGAGAAGCCAACACTGTAGCCGATACTTATCCAACTATGGTTGTTCTAATAGTGTTACTACTATTCTGTCACGCTTTACAAATTATGAGGAAAATG
Organism: Anisodus tanguticus; assembly: GCA_034509755.1. NCBI lineage: Eukaryota > Viridiplantae > Streptophyta > Magnoliopsida > Solanales > Solanaceae > Anisodus > Anisodus tanguticus. The sequence continues at coordinate 16,250,097 of CM067546.1, read as the reverse complement.
ATCACATCTTGTGACAATTAGTTAATACATGAGATTACATCTTTTTAAGAAAAACAATACATCATAAATTTGTCTAGCAATGTTCACTTTCACTGAAATGGATGCATGAACTGCATTTGGAGCTATCCTACTCCTGGTTTTTATTGTAGCATTATGGGATCAGTTGTTTTCCACTCTTTGTGTAGCTGTCATGGAAAATTATTTGATCATGAAAACCATGCTGCCGGTCTCTCCACCTCTTCTTAATTAATAATTAACCTTTCTCAAATAATGATGTGTTTTTTGGGGGATAAAGTAAATTTTTATTTCTCAAATCAGTGGTGAATCTAGACACTAAATGTCATAGGTTCAACAGAATTCACTCTGTCTAACTCGGACTGCGTATAATGTATGTATGTGAATATTAAGCATCTTTGAGATGGTGTAGTCATTAGATGTTTTTCTTTGTCAAAGTTTTCAACAGTTTTCTTTTTCTCTATTCATCTATAGAATGGAGTTATAGGGAGTGTTCGGTATGAAGGAATACAAGTTTGTCTCAGAAAATGTTTTTCAAAAAAAGTAAGTGGTTTCCTACTTATTTTTAGAAGACGCTATATATAATTTAAACAAATATTATGGGAGGTGAGGGTGAGGGTGAGGGTAGAGGTGTGGGATGGTGGGGAAGGGGTTACAGGTGTAGGGGTAAAGATGAGGTGTGGTGGAGGGTGGGGAAGACAATCGATGTGCAATGCGACTTGTAAAACTTATTTATTTACTTTCATTAGCGAAATCATTTTTAAGGAATTTATTTTTAAAAAAAATATTTTCTAAATTTTTTTACCAACCGAACATAAAAAAATTAAAAAACAGTTTGTACCGAACACACCCATAGACTGGTATGTGATTATTCTTCTAACATCTAACTGCAAGAATTAGCTTGCATCAGATAGCTCTTTTTTCCCCTTCTTTTTTTTCAGAATTGCAAGGCAATAGCATGAAGAGACTCTATATCAAGACTCAAAAGTCCTTTCTTTAGTTTAAAGCCCCGTTTGTTTTTCAAAAAAAGAACAATAAGCTGAAGAGATTTAAAGAACGATGTGCTTTAGAAAGTTTTTCCCATTTAAATGTTTTTTGTCAAATGATAGGAGTATATCTTATTCATGATTCACATCATTTAAGGCATTTCTTGCCACTTAAATTATTAATCACTTTTCTGATCAAACTCTTTCATGTATTCTGGATCTGAAAGAGTACCTAAGACATTCCATCGACTAATACTCATTTGGAATTCGAGATTGCCCGTCTATTTTCATGAGTTAATTATCGGATAGAGAGTTTTAATTTGTAGGACAAAATGGGGCAACAACCTTCCAGTTCATATGTCACGACCTAAACCGGAGGGCCGCGACGGGCACCCGGCCTTACCTGCCGAGCACCACTCTTTACATATCTACCAACTAACTGTAATCTATCATGGCCACAAGGGTCGTTACCAAATATTCGGCGGACACATATATCATAGCCGACAGGGCCATACACAACTACTATACACAGGACAACTGTCTACAAGCCTCTATAGAATACATGACATCACAAAGTCGAGTCAGGGCCTCGCCAAACCCATATACATATGCAAAAATATCATACCACAACCCGACTAAAACTCTGAAACAAATAGAGTGCTCCAATATCAGCTGAACCAGCAATCTACTAGTGTGAAACATTCCCCTATTTACCTGAGCCTGCGGGCATGAAACGCAGCGTCCCCAGACAACCGCAGGCCCACCGATAAAAGGGACACCAGTACGACTGATGTACTGAGTATGTCAAGCATGAAGAATATCATAACAGGAATACATGAGTAAACTGAAATAGAAACAAATTTACAGAAATAGCTGACGAATTAGCTGATAGCAATAGCCGATAGCAACAACCTATAGAAATGGCTGACTAGCAGTAAATGCCTCTGAGGGCCCTCATACATATGCCCAAATGTCATGCACAATGCAAATGCGGTATACATATAAATATTGGCCACACAAGGACATCTTCCTTCCCATAACAGCCTATGTGGGCATCATTTCATTTCGGCCTCTGTGGGCATAATCATTATCATATTGGCCTCATTGGGCATCATCTTTTTCGTGATATCTGTACTAGCTGCAGGTGGTGACGCGTACATAACGCCTTTTCCTTTTCCCCATCCCCTACACACACACACACACACACACACACACACACATATATATATATTGATACCATAGAGTAGTGTATATAATGTTGGAAATTTACTAATGTGGAATTAAGTATATCCCATTATATATGACTCAAATAATTGGGGCCCCGCATGTCGGAAACTCGTTTCCACACACGTGCACACGTAGTGCCAAGTATCGTAAATTTCATTAGTGAAAGAGATATTGGTATGTATGTAATACGTTTGAGACATAGAATGATAAACAGTTATTGTCCAAATAACAAAGTATTCCACATTGGTAAACGAAGGAAGAAGTCTACGAAGTGTAAGATAAAACGAGTCAGAAATCGCCGCAGAGCCGTGAAGGGCCGCGGTGCAACACCGTTGTAGCCGCGACGCCTCCTAGGTAGCGCCGCGGTGATAATTGGGTGGCCAGTCACTAGAGTCGCGGCGCCGCGACGCTGATTCACAGAGTCGCGGTGCTTCGGAGAAAGAATGTTGCGACGGAAAGTTGGAAAGTTTTGACCTTTGGGCTGGTTTTGGAGCATTGAATCTACATTACTTGGCACATGAATTCAGCCATTATTTGGCTGAATGTAACCCCTCAATAATTGTCATTACATTGGATATTGAAGGCCATTAGTTGGCTAGTTGAGGGGCCATGTCCTTACAGTATAAATTGAGGCCTGTGGCTCAATTGTTGAACACTACACTTAGAAATATTTATAGAATTTTCTAACATCTTCTTCTTCCTCTCTAGCAAGTTTACTACACTCAAAGTTCTTCAAGAGTAACACTTGAGTTTCCTTTGCTCAATTGTTGAACACTACACTTAGAAATATTTATAGAATTTTATAACATCTTCTTCTTCCTCTCTAGCAAGTTTACTACACTCAAAGTTCTTCAAGAGTAACACTTGAGTTTCCTTTGCTCAATTGTTAAGTTACTGTTGTATCTTGGGAGACTATTGCCCGACAACGTAAAAGGAGATATACGGGGCAATCTTGTCTTAAAGACAAAGTGCCATCACTCGACTCAGCAAATCACACAAGGAGTTTGTTTCATTCTTGATTTCCAGTTTTGTTATAATCTTTAGTTTATCCTTTCTAGCAATTGTAATATTTACTTACTCCCCGATCCCCACAATTGTTGTATCCCATAATTTTAAGACAAGATTTGTTGTAAGTGCTTAGAAAGATGACTAGAAGAGAACAACTCGCTTTTGATTCTGCTGCTGCTGCTACTCAAGGCAACCCATCTGCCTTCCCCACTACTCAAGGCACACACAATGCCTTTCCGGCTGCTTAAGGCTTATCCAACGCCTTTTCTGCTGCTCAAGGGAACGTTGTCGTTCCTCCACCCGCTAGATTCCACTATGAACGCCCTGAAAAGTTCATGGGCTCCAACTTCAAGAGATGGCAACAGAAGATGTTATCCTATCTGACTGTTATGGGAATGACTCATTTCCTAACAAAAGATCCCCTACAAGCTGGAGATGAAGTGGACCCTTCGCCAACTGAAACGGCTGAAGAGGGCCAAGGTATCATTGTCATTAATGGCATGAAAATGGTTCTTGATTTATGGAGTCATAGTGATTTTATGTGTAAGAACTATATTTTGAACTGCTTGTCAGAACCACTCTACACGGTGTATTGCACCGTAGGCACTGCCAAAGAGTTATGAGAAAAGCTGCAGAAGAAGTACAACGCACAAGATGCCGATACAAAGAAATTCATCGTTGGGAAATTTCTGAAATTTCAAATGGTGGATAGTAAAATAGTGATGTTCCAAGTCCAGGAATTCCAAATGATTCTACATCACCTAGATTTGAAAGGTATGAAACCAAATGAGCAATTTTTGGTTGCATCACTAATTGAGAAGTTACCTCCCTCGTAGAATGAGTTACTTAAAACTCAAGACAATGGAAATGACCTTTGACGAACTTATTATCAAACTCCAGATTCAGGAAGATAATAAGAAGGCCTTGTCTAAGGGAAAACAACCCGCTGAGGCAAAGGAAAATCTGGCTTAGGCCAAAGGGAACCCAAGCAAGAAGCGCAAGTTCCAGAAAGACGGCAAGACCCAAGCGGCGGAGAAGTTCAAAGGAAACTGTCACCACTGTGGGAAACCTGGTCACATGATCAAGGACTACCGCAAACTCAAGACTGAGCAACAAGAGAAGGCCAAGGCCAAAGGCAAGGCTCAGGCTAACATCATCAAAGACAGGCTTCTGGACGTCATGATTGAGGAGTTCTCAGCGGTGGTTCTTGAAGCAAACCTTGTTGAGAATCACATGTAATGGTGGATGGACACGGGTGCTACAAGACACATTTGTTCCAATAGAGATGCCTTATCTATTTATACACCAGTTACAAACAAGAAGCTGTTCATGGGTAACAACTCTTTCTCTGACGTGCTAGGGGTAGGAAAGGTAGTCCTGAAGATGACTTATGGAAATGAGCTCACTCTGAAGGAGGTGATGCATGTCCCTGAGATTAGGAGAAATTTAATTTCACATCATTTATTGGTTAATGCTGGTTTTAGGCTAGTGTTTGAGTCCAATAGATTTGTAATCACCAAGAATGGAACGTTTGTGGGAAGGGGCTTCATCTGTGAACGCCTCTTCAAAGTTAACGCCATATCTGTATTATATGCAAGCAATAATATTGAAGTTTCTTCTTACTTATTTGAGTCCTCTAATTTATGGCAGCATAGATTAGGACATGTTAACTACAAGTCCATCTAAAGGTTGGTAAAGTTGTAGTTGTTGCCATCTATCGACGTAAACCCTCAACATAAGTGTGAGGTGTGTGTAGAGGTAAAACTCACAAAGATTTTTTTTGATCCGTCGAAAGGAATATCGCTCCTCTAGAACTTATTCACACATATATATGTGATTTGAAGTTTGCACAAACTAGGGGGAACAAGTACTTTGTGACATTCTTTGATGATAGCATAAGGTATTATTACCTTTACTTGTTGAAAAGTAAAGATGAAGCCTTTGAAGCGTTCCGACGTTACAAAGTAGAAGTTGAGAACCAACTAAGCATGCGGATTAAATCCATTCGTAATGATAGAGGGGGAGAATACATAGCGTCATTTGAGGAATATTGTGCCCAATCATACATTGTTCATCAAACGACGGCTCCATACTCACCTCAGTCGAATGGTGTGGCGGAATATAAGAATCGAACATTGAAGGAAATGATGAATGCCTTGCTCATCAATTCCGGTCTTCCCCAAAATATGTGGGGAGAAGCCGTCCTTACCGCTAATACGATTCTTAACAGAGTCCCACATAAGGGTAAGGACAAAACTCCATATGAATTATGGAAGAGAAATAAATCCACCTATAAATATTTAAAGGTGTGTGGTTGTTTGGCAAAGGTCGAAGTACCCAAGACAAAGCAGATCAAGATTAGGCCTAAGACTGTAGATTGCATTTTCATCGGATATGCAAATAACAGTAGTTCTTATCGCTTCTTAGTGTATAAGTAAGATATTCCAGATATCCATGGGGGTACAATCATGGAATCAAGGAATGCTCAATTCTTTGAAAATACTTTTCCTTGAAAGGAAATAGACATAACCTCTAGCAAATGAAGTTATGAACAAAGCTCTCAGGAACCAGGAGTCATTGATTGCTCGGATCTAGATGGTTCAGATCTTGTGGACTTCGAAGTGGCTGAATATCTGGAAACTAGTGTTCCAGATTATCAGAACTTAGAGATTCTAGAGATGGAACCAAGGCGAAGTAAAAGGGTCAGGAAGGATAATTACTTCGCTCCTGACTTTGTAGCTTATATGGTTGATGATGAACCAAGGACAATTGCTGAAGCATTGTCAACTCTAGAGGTACCGCTCTGGAAAGAAGCTATTGAGAGTGAAATAGACTACATTCTGCATAACCATACTTGGGAGTTGGTTGATCTTCCTCTGGAAAATAAACCGTTGGGTTGTAAATGGATACTCAAATAGAAGTATAAAGCAGGCGGGTGTATAGATAAGTACAAGGCCAGGTTAGTACTCAAGGGCTATCGGTAGAAAGAAGGCCTTGACTATTTTGACACGTACTCCCCGGTGTCTAGGATGACGTCCATACGAGTATTCATTGCGATTACAGCTGCGTGACCTTGAGATACATCAAATGGATGTCATGACAGCCTTTCTAAATGGTGATTTGGAAGAAGAAATTTATATGAAACAACCAGAGGGGTATGTGGTTCCAGGGCAAGAGAAGAAAGTCTGTCGGCTTGTCAAATCTCTGTACAGGCTGAAATAAGCCCCGAAGCAATGGCACAAAAAAATTGATAGTACTCTACTAGCGAAAGGTTTCTCCATTAATGAGTGTGACAAATGTGTCTACATGAAAGGTAATTCTGACTCGTTCGTCATGATATGCCTATACGTAGATGACATGTTGATCACAGGGAGCAGTCCTAGCTTGATTCTAGAGACTAAGAACATGTTGAAACAATGCTTCGACATGAAAGATATGGGTATCACAGATGTCATCTTAGGGTAAAGATCTCTAAGACGTCTGACGGACTGGTCTTATCTTAGTCTCACTACATCGAGGATGTGTTGAGAAAGTTAAAGATGTTTGATAGTTCACCTATGAAGTCACCAATGGATAGAAATCAAAAGCTTGATAAAAATCATGGTGCACCCATATGCTAGGAGCAATATGCACAGGTGATTGGGAGTTTGATGTACATAACAAATTGTACCCGACCTGATATTGCTTATGCAGTCAACAAGTTGGATAGGTTTACTCGTAATTCTAGTAATGATTATTGGACGCGTTGAATCAGGTACTACAATACCTGAAATACACGCTAACTTATGAGTTGCATTATTTGAGATATCCAGCTATAATAGAGGGGTACAATAATGTAAACTGGATATATGATATAGAGAACACCAAGTCCACCAGTGGGTATGCATTTAAAATTGGTGGTGGTGCTGTGTCTTGAAAATCCTCTAATCAAAATTGCATCGCCCGATCCACGATGGAATCAGAGTTTATCCCTTTAGACAAAGCAGGAGAAGAAGATGAGTGGCTTCACGACTTCTTAAAGAATGTTCTTTGTTGGGACAAACCCGTACCTTCTGTAATGATCCACTGTGACAGTCAGTCGGCTCTCGAAAGGGAACGGAGTTCTATGTACAATGGCAAGTCTCGTCATATTCAATGAAGACATAAGACAGTTAGGAAACTGATCACCACGGGTATAATATCCATTAATTACATAAAATCAAAGGATAACATAGCGGACCCATTGACAAAAGGCTTACCCAAATATCACATGTTCTGCCTGTCTAGGGGAATGGGCTTAAAACCCAAGGTACAATGGGAAAACTTAACTGTAAAGGTTCAGTTGAGTGCTTCAGTGGAAGCATGAGCACTTCAGATAGTGATTTCTGTAAAGAAACACCAAATCCAAAGCCGTTCCCGCGATAGACTATAAGTGCTATCTACAATGTGGGTAAAGGTTAAGTTTCCAAAATCTTTAATGATCCTAACCGGTTGAGGTTAGGTTTGAGGAACCTTTTAATGGTTCCTAACACTTGTAAAGTAGGGTATAGCAGGATACCTTGTAGGAGACCACTTATTTAAGTGCGAGGACAGGTTGCCTCAAATGAATGCACTTAAGAATCCAAGAAGTGTCCATGGCCATAACGGACAAAACATTACGATGAACAGAGTAAGGGAAGTTGTTGTGTTGGTACCGTTGACTTGACTTACAATAAACACTAACGGTTTAAGAAATCACATTCATCGCGCAGTAAGTAAGTCCGATGGTATTCAACTATGAAAGGTTCAAAGCGGAAGCTACCTATCTAGATGCAACATCGATCCGCTAAAAGATTGCTGAAAAAGGCACCATGTGAGTGCGCCAAAATCTCTTTCAAGAAGGGATTATTGAAAATTTACTAATGTGGAATTAAGTATATCCCATTATTTATAACTCAAACAATTGGGGCTCCGCACATCGGACGTTTCCACACACATGCACACGTAGTGCCAAGTATCACAAATTTTATTAGTGAAAGAGATATTGGTAGGTATGTAATACGTTTGAGACATAAAATGATGGACGGTTATTAGCCAAATGACAAAGTATTCCATGTTGGTAAATGAAGGAAGAAGTATATGAAGTGTAAGATGAAATGAGTCAGAAATCACCGCGGAGCCGTGAAAGGCCGCGGCGCCTCACAGGCAGGGCTGCGGCGCTAATTGGGTGGCCAGTCACTGGAGCCGTGGCACTAATTCACAGAGCTGCGACGCTTCGAAGGTAGAATGTTGCGACGGAAAGTTGGAAAGTTCTGACCTTTGGGTTGGTTTTGGAGCATTGAATCTACATTACATGGCACATGAATTCAGCCATTATTTGGCTGAATGTAACCCCTCAATAAGTGTCATTACATTGGCTATTGAAGGCCATTAGTTGGCTAGTTGAGGGGTCATCTCCTTACACTATAAATTGAGGCCTTTGGCTAAATTGTTGAACACTACACTTAGAAATATTTACAGAATTTTCTAACATCTTCTTCTTCATCTCTAGCAAGTTTACTACATTCAAAGTTCTTCAAGAGTAACACTTGAGTTACCTTTGCTCAATCGTTAAGTTATTGTTGTATCTTGGGATACTATTGCCCGATAACGTAAAATGAGATATACGGGGCAATCTTGTTTTAAAGACAGAGTGCCATCATTCGACTCAGCAAATCACACAAGTAGTTTGTTTGATTCTTGATTTTCAGTTTTGTTGTAATCTTTAGTTTATCCTTTCTAGCAATTGTAATATTTACTTACTCACCGTTCCCTGCAATTGTTGTATCCCACATATAACACATGTGGGTCCAGGATAATACATGAATATAATGCAAATGAAAATGCATGAATTACAATAAAACATTTTTGAACTTATCGGATGACATAATATCCTTGTACCTTCAGCTAACATTGGAAATATTAACATCTTTCCCACATACCTCAATAAGGATTTAGGAACATATTTAGACATGCTTTTAACATAGGAATCAATAACATGAACATTTTTAAGTACTAAGAATAGAATAATTTGTGGAATAATATCGCATTTACGTTTCGTTACATGGACGATGCCAAAAGAAAAAAATAATTTGCCTTAAAATACCTTTAATGCGGAACAACACTTCAATCTTATATGCCAAGAACTACTCTTATTCCATCTTACTTCAATTCAAAGAAAGACTGAATTCAACAACCACGCAAAAGAGATGAGGTACGCAAGCACCACAAAATTAACGAATGGGAAGCCACGGATCTGCCCATTCTCGTAATTATTTTATCTCCCAGACTTTACTTTTCCAAATGGTCTCTTGTTCATGTACGTTTTCTACCCCTTTCAAAGATATATCTATTAATGAATTAGATTAGATGTTAAGATCTAGGGGTGACTTTTATGTCCACATGTCCCTTATGCACTTAATGTACTGGACTTCTAATTCACGGTCACAATGCCCCTTAATTTAGCTACTTCCACATGTTAGCCCCATCAGCACGTATCCATTTGATCCTAATTAATACCATAATTAATTATGTACTCTCCCACTTTATTCCAACATTTATTCAGTTGCCCAAATAATTTTTTTTATCACAATCCACTTAAATAGTAATCATTTTAACATACTTCATATACTCATTATGATGCTCATGTGATATAGCACTAATCCATAACCTCTTTTTGGGACATACAACTATTATTTTCAATTCCCGTCGTCATACATCTTAAGTCCTAAATTATTTTGGGATCACATCATTTTATATAATAAATTCTTCTTTTGCGTTCGTGAACATGACCAGAAAATCCTTCAACGCTAGAGTCTATTTACATACGCCTAGCGATTTTATATACGCCTAGCGACTTAAACCATACCCAAAATTACGGGAGGTTACCTAATAGAAGAAAAGACAATACTAAGATTCAAAATGAAATGGCTCCATTTCTTTGTTCAGATCATGCACATTGAGTAATAGGTTTATGACACGCACATATATAGAGATAGAGATGCACAAAAAATGTTACTTCCCGAAAAGACAATATTGGTCTCCTCTATTTCGAAATAAACGGGGAAAAGTTAAAATAATCTATAAATATAAAACAAAAGAAAAAGAAACTTTTGAAGATATATATGCCATAAATAAAGCAAAATGGAACGAAAATTAATCCAATCAATTATTTACATCAAGCTAATAGACCCTCAATATATATTTGCATAAAATTTTCTTTCATTTAATTAATAAATATATTCTTATCTTACCAAGTCACTTAATGCTTTCTCTCTCTATGATGAAAATTCCTCTCAGTTCAACCTAAACATGGCCAGGAAGATGAAGACTAGAGGGAGAATGCGGAAATTGAAGGGAGTGGAACAAGTCATTTCAATTGGGAAACAAGGTGTCCCTCAATCAGGCGGTGCAAAGAAGAAGCGTAACGTGAATGTGCTTCAAGGAATATTATATGTTACAGCTCAATCAAAGTTCAGCTGTTGAAACTCAAGTTACTCCACAACAGGTCAATCAAAGAAGATACCAGAGACCGGGCTGAGTTTTGGCAAATCATCATGGGAAGACATGATTGAAGAAGAGGCGGAATCGACTGCAATATCTGGTAATATCCAAACCATGGACTCGATTTAAAATTGAATTGCTCGTGGAGTAGTGTGGTTGGTACCGCCCCCCCCCCCCCCCCCAATGTGGAGGGCTGCTAAGGATAGCACAAGCAAAAATTTCAAAATCACTATGGAGGATGTACTAGTTGAGATCGCGTACTGGATTACATTTGTAATATGATATGTATTGGGTTGTAATCCACGACAATTTGTAATGGATGTGTACCTCAATAGAATCTGTAAACGAAGAGGTATTGACAAAGTGGGTCAGGTGAATCATGGGGTTTTCCTAGTGCGATTTCACAATGTTGAATATAGGGAGAAGGCAATAGAGGAAGGGGTTCAAATGTTTGATAGAAAGACTATAGTGGTGAAGCAATGGAAACCAAAGATTGACGTTACTAAGGAGATAATGAATAAGGTTCCTAACTGGATTCGACTCATTGGACTGGATGTTATGTATTGCGGGAAAACTGCACTAACTAAGATTGCTAGCTTAGTTTGGAACTCTTTAAAAGAAAACAAAGCAACAACATACAAGGATAGACTCAACATTTCTAGATTTCTTATGAAAAATTCCCCTCAATCGAAAATATCTATCAGGGGTGTTATTTGAGAATGAGTGGGATAATATTGTGGAGAAAAGGGTGTAATATGACTGCAAGTCAATCTTACGTGCAAAGTATAAGCATTTTGGGCATGAAATTAGTGAATATCATGATATCAATAGAATCAAGAGTATGTTGCCAGATTAGCACCTCCTAAGGAGACAACAAAGACAGACAAAATAGATACTAAGGAACTAACAGTTGGGGGACAATAGACTCGCAAATTGGGAGGAATAGGTGTACAACAAGAGAAAGTCCAACAAGGAACTGAAAGAAATTGAGGAGGAGCTATAGCTGGCAGTGAAATGCAGGCAGCTAAATAGGCAATAAAGCATTTCGTGAAGCAGAAGGGCAAGGTGCAATGGTTAAAGGAAGGTGATCTAAATACAAAGTTCTACCACATCTTTCTTAAGGCTAGAAGGAATGCCAATAGTACATTCGCAATTATAGGTAAGGATGGCCAGAATCAACTGATATGGATGGGATGATTAGGGCATATATTGATTGCTATGGTGATCTTCTGGGAACTAGATCCACTGGGATACAAATTGTATTCTCAAACCGGTTGCAACTGTTAGCACTGAGCATATGAAAATGCTGGACATGAATTTTAATAAGAGTTATGTAAAACAGGCATTTTGGATTATTGAGGGAGACAAACCACCTAGCCTTGAAGCATATGGGAGTCAGTTTCCACTGCTCATCATAAATGCAAACTCATATCCAATTCTACTCTAGAACATAATCCGATATAATTCAAATCCAACCAATGCAATGTTCACTGACAAAAGAGAAATCGTGTCGTTGATGCATCAGTGATAGCTTAGACTGGTTCAAACTCTCTATTTCTATGGCAAAGCATCTCCTAGTTAGTAGATTTTGTATTTTCTAATCTTAATTTTTACAGTGTAGGAAAATTGTGATGCTAAGTGATAAAATTAGTTTGGAAGGAGAAAAAATAATGTGTTTGAATCCATAGCTAAAAAACAAGGCAGTAAATATGAGTTTGGAAGAAGAATGGGAGGAAGTAGAACAAAAATGGCCGGATGATTCATTTTTCCGAGAAACATTAATATTGTCCACCAAAGTATTTATTGTAGGCGCTTAATTTCAGGTGGCAAGCATAGATATTGTAACATCTCGTACTTTCGTATTAGGGTTTAAATCGCTAAACATATATATAATCGCTAGGCGTGTGTAAATAGATTCGAGTATTGAAAAAAATTATGTTATATTTACGTATGCTAATAAAGAGATTAGTATATAAAAGGATTAAATTCCGAAATAATTTTGGGCGTAACAAGTGTGATCGAAATAAATTTAGTGCGTGTACAAAGGAGTTGTGGACTAACATCATATTACAAATTAAGATTTAAGTGAATTATTATCACAAAATTAATTATGTGTATGATTGATAAATTATGCGGAAGCAGGTCATTTAATTAATGAAAGTAGAGTGCATGTTGGGTGTACGTGGCGTCACTTGGGGGATGACTCCACCGCCAATCGTGGCTTGGTGGGGGACATAATCATAGGGACCATTAAATGGCACTTAGGATTAGTTCATTACATTTCCTTTAGGTAGCCTTTTCTTTATTTTGAAAGTCTTTTAAGACCAAATAGGGGCTGATGACCAGCGAATTCATTAGGCCTTCCAGCAGTTCATTGCTAAAAGGAAAACTTTCACCAAACAAAATATTTTGCAAATGTAGTGTTAAGCAAACGTTCCAGCAGGCAGAAACCTTAAAAAGGTACTGGTTCCGTTATTATTCAAGGTATGTCAAAGCAAATTATTTCGTAACAAAATAAAATCGTGATATTGCTCCATAATTTATTTTACTCCTAGTAGTTAAGAATATTCATGTTATTGATTCCTATGCTAAAAGAATGTCTAAATATGGTTCAAAGTCCTTATTGAGGAGTACGAAAAATGTGTTGATATTCATAGTGTTAGTCAAAGGTGCAAGGATATTATGTCACTCGGGGTATTTTATTGTCATTCATGCAAATTTTACTTGCATTGCATTCATATATTACCCTGGACCACTGGTGTTATGCACACTACTATATGGTGAATATTATATATTTAGGGGATATGGGGAAAGAGAAAGGCATTATATACGCACACCACCTGCAGCTGGTACAGACTATCATAAAATAGCCCGAAGAGGCCAATATGATGTGATGATGTGATTATGTAATGATGTGATTATGTGATGTGATGCTTGTATGGCTTATTGGGACGAGTTGTACGATCCGCAACACTAACATATATTGGGACGGGTTGCACGATCCGCAACACTAACATATATTGGGACGCGTTGCACGATCCGCAACACTAACATATATATACCGCACTTGCATCATGCATATATTCGTTAACCATTACATGGTATGATGCCCACAGAGGCTTTCATTGTACGCAAATTGCCCAATGAGGTCAATGAATGTGGACACTGCATTCTGCATAATGTGTAGGCAAGTGTATTAGGGCCCTCAGAGGCAGTTACTATTGGTCAGTTGTTTATGTTTCAATTATTGGTATATTCATGTTATGCTGATATTTATGCCTGACATACTCAGTACATCAGTCGTACTGATGTCCCTTTTTTCTGGGGACGCTGCGTTTCATGCCCGCAGGTTCGCATAGGCAAGGTCATGGCCTAAGTGATTAGGTTGTAGATTTCAACGGATTTTTGGCAGCACTCCTCTCTTTCCAGAGTGTCGGTCTGATTTTGGTATGATACAATTTTGCGTGTCTATATAGGTATGGCGGGGCCTTGTCCCGACCTGTTGATGTTGTGTACTCTTTTAGAGGCTTGTAGACAGGTGCCCTGTGTGTAGTAGTCTTGTATGACCTTGTCGGCCTTGGTATATGTATATATATATATTGGTTACCTGGTTTTTCATGATTTTCTTTTGGCTTAGTCCATAATTAATTATGATTAGATGTTCATTGTAAGAATGGCGGTACCCGGAGGGTGGGATCCGGGTGCCCGTCGCGGCCCTACATTTTGGGTCATGACCAACTTGGTATCAGAGCATGTCTGTTCTAGGGAGTCTACAAGCCGTGTCTAGTAGAGTCTTTTTTATGGGTATGTTGTGCACCATACTTATAAACAGGAGGCTATCTAACATTTTAAGGAGGGTTTCTATTCTTTCATCTCATAAATCGTGCTATAGAACTGAATTATAAGTATTTCACTCCTAATTCAATTCGTGCTTATGATTCCAGCGATGCCTACCGCAAGGAAGAGATCCAAAAGTATGAGGGAATTGAATACGGTTGTGGGCGAAAGTACCAGCCGATTACCACCTGTTAGCGAGGGCCAGAGCGAGACCCTCGGTACGACTCTTTCGTATGGTTCTCCCGGTACATCACTGTCAAAGGAGATTAGTGGAGCTGCAGCACCTTTAGTTCCTCCACATGACCCTCCATACATGGATCTTGATATGCGGAGTGCGGTTCAATTATTGACACGATTGGTGGCCGCTTAGACCCAACGTTAGGTTCCAGTTCTTCTGATAGAGCTGCTAGTGCAAGAGCTTGGGATTTCATCAATCTAGATCCTCCGGTATTCACAGGAACAGACTTGAACGCGGACCCTTAGAATTTTCTGGATCAGGTACAACGATCTTTGCGGGTGATGGATGCTACCGATACCGAGTCGGTAAAGTTTGCTTCTTATAGACTGCGGGATATCGCAGTAACATGGTTTGATACATGGGAGCAATCTAGGGATCTCGTGCTATGCCAGCAAGATGGGGGGAATTTTCAGAGGCCTTCTTACGACATTTTCTACCAGTCGAGCTTCGACGGGCCAGACAGGACAGGTTCCTACGTCTTGAACAGGGCAGTATGAGCGTTCGAGAATATAGTTTTCAGTTTAATTCCTTAGCTCTATATGCTCCTATAGTTATAGCTGAAATGAGTGACCGAGTACATAGGTTCGTTACTGGTTTGGGGCCACACTTGGTCAACGAGTGTACTACGACTTCTTTGAATCCAGCTATGGATATTGCTCGCATCCAGGCTTATGCGCAGAACTTGGAGGATCGTAAG
This sequence comes from Anisodus tanguticus, assembly GCA_034509755.1. NCBI lineage: Eukaryota > Viridiplantae > Streptophyta > Magnoliopsida > Solanales > Solanaceae > Anisodus > Anisodus tanguticus. Next base: position 16,234,589 of record CM067546.1, on the reverse strand, counting down.
AGGTAACAGCGAGTCGATCAAGAGCGTGATAGGGGCGAGCATAAAAGGGCTCGGTCTATAAGTGGTATGAGGGACTTCGGAGGCGGGCCCAGGCCACAGCCTTACAGGCGACCATCTTACCCAGCAGCTGGCGCATCATTACCATCTTCAGGATCGAGAGTTGATCGTTATACTCAAATGGGACCAGGCCAGAGTTCACGAGCACCAGAATTATATTATAAAGGGAATTCTATGCAGATGAGGCTGCCATTGGCTCGATGTGGGTAGTGTGGTGGGATCCATACAGGGTCATGCCAATAAGAGGGAAGAGTATGATATTCTTGCGGGGAGCGTGGTCATATAGCACGAGATTGTCCGACAAAAAGTGAAGGTGGTAGAGCCCAGCCGATCGGATCTGCAGCAGCTTCATCCCAGTCAGGACGCCCGTTAGGGCAGAGTCAGCAGACGTTATCTGGTCGAGGCAGAGGGAGGGGCCAGAACTGTACTTATGCACTGATGGGACTATAGGATCAGGAATCCTCACCTGATGTCATTACAGGTACGCTATCGGTCCTTTCACATAATGTATATGAGTTGTTAGATCCAGGCTCAAATTTATTATATATTACTCCCTTCATTGCCTGTAAATTTGGTATGGATCCTGAGTTGATAAGGGATCTATTTGTGGTATTTACACCGGTTGGTGAATCGGTAATCGCTAGACGGGTCTATCAAAATTGTGCAGTATTAGCTTGTAGTCATCAGACCCTAGCAGATTTAGTGGAATTAGAAATGGTTGACTTTGATGTTATTATAGGCATAGATTGGTTAGCGTCATGCTACACTAATCTTGGCTGTCGAACAAAGATTGTTAGATTCCAATTTCCAGGCGAGCTAGTCCTTGAATGGAAAGGTAATACGGCAATGCCAAATAGTAGGTTTATTTCATACCTTAAGGCAAGAAAGATGATCTCCAAAGGGTGTATATACCATCTTGTTCGGGCAAGAGATGTCGATGCTGAACCACCTAGTCCTCAATCAATTTCGGTGGTCAGTGAATTTCTTGAAGTATTCCTAGATGAACTTCCAAGCCTTCCTCCTGAAAGAGAAATTGAGTTCGGTATAGATGTGTTGTCAGACACTCAACCGATATCTATTCCTCCTTATAGGATGGCTCCAACTGAATTGAAAGAATTAAAAGAGCAATTAAGGGATTTTCTCGACAAAGGCTTTATTAGGCCTAGCATATCTCCTTGGGGCTCGCCGGTATTGTTCGTACGAAAGAAAGATGACTCATTACAGATGTGTATCGATTATCGACAGCTAAATAAAGTTACTATCAAGAACAAGTACCCTCTTGCCCGAATTGATAATTTGTTTGACCAGTTACAAGGTGCGAGATGTTTCTAAAAAATTGACCTAAGGTCGGGGTACCATCAGCTAAAGGTTAAGGAGGAGGATATTCCGAAGACGGCCTTTAGGACAACGTATGGGCACTTTGAGTTCCTAGTAATGCCATTTGGACTTATAAATGCACCAGTAACATTTATGGATCTAATGAATAGCGTGCTCCACCCATTCCTGGACGTATTTGTGATAGTATTTATAGATGATATTCTGGTTTACTCTCACTCGGAAACAGAGCATGTGGATCACTTGTGAATAATACTAAAAATGCTCCGGGACCATAAGTTATATGTAAAACTATCCAAATGTGAGTTTTGGCTAAAGTCAGTGGCTTTTCTTGGTCATATAGTGTCAGACGAGGGTATAAGAGTTGACACTCAAAAGATTGAAGCGGTGAAGAATTGGCCGAGGCCTATGACTCCAACAGAGGTTCGCAACTTTTTGGGCTTAGTCGGCTATTATAGAAGGTTTGTAGAAGGATTTTCTACCATATCAGAACCACTAACGAAGTTAACACAAAAGGCTAAAAATTCCAGTGGTCCGATGCTTGTGAGTGGAGTTTCTAGGAGCTAAATGATAGATTAACATCGACACCAGTCCTTACTCTCCCAGAGGGTCCAGAAGGTTATGTTATGTATTGTGATGCCTCGGGAGAAGGTTTAGGATGTGTGCTAATGCAGCATGGTAAAGTGATTGCCTATGCTTTAAGGAAATTGAGGAAACATGAGAAGAACTATCCGACACATGATTTAGAGTTGGCCGCAGTAGTCTATGCACTGAAGATTTGACGGAACTATTTATATGGTGTTCATGTAGACATTTTTATGGACCACAAGAGTCTGCAATACCTATTCAAACAAAAAGAGTTGAATTTGAGACAAAGAAGATGGCTTGAATTATTGAAGGATTATGATGTGGACATCTTATATCACCCTGGAAAAGCTAATGTTGTAGCAGACGCGCTCAGCCGTAAGTCAATAGTCAGTTCGATTCTAGTGCAAGTCAAAAGAAAGGAATTGGTAAGAGAGTTTCATCAGTTAGCTAGTTTGGGAGTCCGACTAGTGGATTCAGAGGATGGTGGGTTTGTGGTCCAGGATGTGTCAAAATCATCCCTTATATCAAAGATTAAGGAACGTCAATGGGAAGATCCCAGTTTGAAGAAGATAAGAGAGAGCATTCGACAGAAGAAGACCACGACCTTTGAGATTGACGAACATGGAACTCTCAGACACCAGGGTCGTCTATGTGTTCCAAGTGTAGCAGGATTGTGGGATAGAATTATGACGGAGATTCATTGTTCACGGTATTCTATTCATCCAGGATCAACTAAAATGTATCATGATCTCAAGAGTATTTATTGGTGGAATGACATGAAGAAGAGCGTAGCAGAGTTTGTAGCTCATTGCCCCAATTGTCAGTAGGTAAAAATAGAACACCAAAATCTTGGTGGCTTGACTCAGAACATCGAGATTCTGATATGGAAATGGAAAATGATTAATATGGACTTCATTACGGGATTACCTCATTCCTATCGGAAATTTGATTCTATTTGGGTAATTGCTGACAGACTGACCAAATCAGCTCATTTCCTGTCGGTGAAAACTACCTACACCGCCGAAGATTACGCGAAGTTATATATTAAGGAGATTGTTCAACTTCATGGTCTGCCTATCTCTATTATATCTGACCGAGGTGCTCAATTTACAGCTAACTTCTGGAAATCGTTTCAGAAAGGGTTAGGCACCTGAGTTAATTTGAGTACAGCTTTCCATCCTCAGATAGACGGTCAAGCTGAGCGAACGATTTAGATACTTGAGGATATGTTACGAGCTTGTGTATTGGACTTTAAGGGAAGTTGGGATGATCACTTACCCCTTATTGAGTTCGCATACAATAACAACTACCACGCCAGTATCAAAATGGCTCCATACGAGACCTTATACGGATGAAGATATAGATCTCCTGTTGGATGGTTCGAGATAGGCGAATCAGAGTTATTTGGACCTGACTTGGTACACCAAGCCATAGAAAAAGTAAAGCTTATCCAAGAACGGTTGTTAACAGCTCAGAGTCATCAGAAGTCATACGCAGATGTGCGATGGCAAGACTTAGAGTTTCAGGTAGACGACTGGGTATTTTTGAAGATTTCGCCAATGAAGGGTGTAATGAGTTTCGGGAAAAAAGGAAAGCTTAGTCCAAGGTATATTGTGCCATATCGCATAATTCGATGAATTGGCCAGGTAGCGTATTAATTGGACTTACCTTCAGAGATGGAGTGTGTTCATCCAGTCTTCCATATTTCCATGTTGAGAGCCTGTATTGGAGATCCTTCTAGGATTGTACCAATTGAGGATGTGCAGATTACAGAGGATCTGTCATATGAAGAAATTCCTGTTGCTATCCTAGATCGACAAGTCCTCAAGCTGAGGACTAAGGAAGTAGCTTATGTAAAAGTGTGGTGGCGAAATAGAAACGTGGAAGAGATGACATGGGAAGCGGAAGAGGAAATGGCGCGCAAATATCCACACCTATTCCAGACTAATGTCGAGATTTCAAGAGAAGCCTAAGGTAAATTCCAATTCCTGTCATGATAATTAACGATTGTGTATTCGGGTAACGTTACGGGGATTAGATATGTTACCCCAACATTCGAGGACGAATGTTTCTAATGGGGAAAAGATGTAACATCCTGTAATTTCGGGTTAAGATTTAAATCGCTAAGCGTATATATAATCGCTAGGCGAGTGTAAATAGGTCCGAGAGTTGGAAAATTTTATGTTATATTTACGTATGCTAATAAAGAGATTAGTATATAAAAGGATTAAACCCCGAAATAATTTTTGGCGTAAGAAGTGTGACCGAAATAAATTTCGTGCGTGCACAAAGGTGTTGTGGACTAGCATCATATTATAAATTATGACATTGAGTATATGAAAGTCTTATAGGTTATCAAGGTTTAAGTGAATTGGGATCACAAAATTAATTATGTGTGTGATTGATAAATTATGCGGAGGCAGGTCATTTAATTAATGGAAGTAGAGTGCATGTTGGGTGTACGTGGCATCACTTGGGGGATGATTCCACGGCCAATAGTGGCTTGGTGGGGACATAATCATAGGGAACATTAAATGGCACTTAGGATTAGTTCATTACATTTCCATTAGGTAGCCTTTTCTTTATTTTGAAAGTCTTTTAAGACCAAATAGGGGCTGATGACCAGCGAATTCATTAGGCCTTCCAGCAGTTCATTGCTAAAAGGAAAACTTTCACCAAACAAAATATTTTGCAAATGTTGTGTTAAGCAAACGTTCCAGTAGGCAGAAACCTTAAAAGGTGCGGGTTCCGTTATTATTCAAGGTATGTCAAGACAAATTATTTTGTTCTTTTGGCATGTTCCATGTAACAAAATAAAACCGTGATATTGCTCCATATTTTATTCTACTCCTAGTAGTTAAGAATATTCATGTTATTGATTCCTATGCTAAAACATGTCTAAATATGGTTCAAAGTCCTTATTGAGGCGTACGAAAAATGTGTTGATATTCATAGTGTTGGTCAAAGGTGCAAGGATATTATGTCACTCGGAGTATCTTATTGTCATTCATGCAAATTTTACTTGCATTGCATTCATATATTACCATGGACCACTGGTGCTATGCACATTACTATATGGTAAATATTATATATACAGGGGATATTGGGAAAGGGGAAGACGTTATATATGCACACCACCTGCAGCCGGTATAGACTATCACAAAAGAGCCCGAAGAGGCCAATATGATGTGATGATGTGATGATGTGATGATGTGATGTGATTCATGTATGGATTATTGGGACGGGTTGCACGATCAGCAACACTAACATAGGCAAGTGTATTAGGGCCCTCAGAGGCAGTTACTGTTGGTCAGTTGTTTATGTTTCAGTTATTGGTATATTCCTGTTATACTGATATTTATGCCTGACATACTCAGTACATCAGTCGTACAGACGTCCCTTTTGTTGGAGGACGCTGTGTTTCATGCCCGCACGTTCGCATAGGCAAGGCGACGACCCACGTGAATAGGTTGTAGATTTCAGTGGATTTTTGGCAGCACTCCTCTCTTTTCAGAGTGTCGGTCTGATTTTGGTATGATACAGTTTTGCGTGTCTATATAGGTATGGCGGGGCCTTGTCCCGACCTGTTGATGCTGTGTACTCTTTTAGTGGCTTGTAGACAGGTGTCCTGTGTGTAGTAGTCTTGTATGGCCTTGTCGGCCTTGGTATATGTATATATATAAATTGGTTACCTGGTTGTTCATGATTTTCTTTCGTCTTAATCCGTAATTAATTATGATTAGATGTTCATTGTAAGAATGGCAGTACTCGGAGGGTGGGATCCGGGTGCCCGTCGCGGTTCTACGGTTTGGGTCGTGACATATATGTCATGTCAGCAACTTGCATTCAATAGACATAATTTGAGTACAAATTAGGTGTTCAATTAGTTATAGGTTTATTTTAAATGGTTAAAATAAAATATTCAATCAAATTTAAAGAAATGTCTATGTAGCCTGTAAATTATCATACAAGAAGTACAAGTAAGCTCTTATTAAAATAAAAATTAAAGCAAAAAGAAGCTCCATTTGTAGTATGAGCTACCACATATAATTCTCATTAAGTCAACAATTTCTTTCTTAAAACACAGTTCAAGTCTCCCACAAGCTACTTGATACAATCCTAATTAAGAAAGTAAGAAAACAACAATTGATGCAAGAAATTCCGTGGACTTAAACTCTCCACTTAAGTCAAAAAGTGATTTACTAAGAGTGCCAACGATGGCCCGTCAATCTATAGTTACGTGCTTAACATGGCATGGAAAATGGAGTGGAGTTGGAGTTGTCACGTGAAAACCTAAGAAACATGTTTTTATTCGGCTTTTTATGTAGGTCTTGACCGAAGACCATTTTGTTTCTTTTAGTTTATCTTTATTTCCTAGCTTATATTTTATCTCTCATTAGGACACAATTAATAAGCCATGTACTAAGGAAGGATGACTAGGCCATGTAATAGGGTCACAAGGTCGAGTGTTTCTTCCCACAAGGTGATTAGGCCAAGATGAGTGTAAGAAGGACAAGATGGTAAGGACAAGAATCTTGAAGATGAGGCTTCCAAGGGGAGAATTTATGAACTAACAAGTTCATGTATTTTACTACATGGAAGACACCAAGAAGATGAAGGGTTGGTGGAAATGTTCATTCATCTCCATTCGGCCAAGGAACATATTCAAGGAATGGAAGCTTCCAAACATATTCCAAGAAGATGAGATTTATGAAGAGCCAAGTTCATGCATTCTTCTTCATGGGATCCACAAAGGGGTGTGAAAGAGATTGAGTTCATCCTTGTACCCAAGAAAACCCAAGACCTTTCTCATTGTTCCCACAGTGGTCGAGAACACCCTTGTCCACCAAGAAACCCCAAACCATTCCCATTTGTTCTCATTAGGCCGAGATTGTCAACATAGTTTGTGTCCTTTAATTTGTCTTCTAGAATAGTCTATGTACCACTATAAATAGAACCCTTAGGACATTGTAAATAGTGAGAGTTGATTTATATATAAAAGTGAGTTTTACTCAAAATCTAAGGTATTCAACTTGTGTGTTGTATACATTAATTGGTCCTTGTGTGGGCCTTTGGTTCTTGCGTGAGCAAAACCCCTTAGTGTAAGTTGAAGCTAGGAATGTGTGACCTAGTTAAACCCAAAAAAAGGTTTCCCTTTGGTGTAAGTATTGGTTAGGACTGTGTGACCTAATCAAAACCCAAGCTTGAGGAACCCCCTTAGTGGTAAGTGAACGTTGGAATTGTGTGGACCAACCTAGCCTAAGCTTCGGGTTATCAAAAGGGATTTCGACCAACCTTACTTGGCTGGTTCACGGGCTTGTACTTAGCAACCCCGGTCTTGACACTATCTCATTGTTGTCGAATCGGGCAGTAAAACCCCCGTGTCTCTATCCTTGGCATATCGATCGTACCTCAATTAAACTATATCAACCGAACCAACACTTAACCAAATCAACCATCCTTTACTCGAGCTTTCATCTGGTAACTCATGTTCAATCTTCACCAAACCTACTATATAACAACCACTCGTACCTCCCACAGTACTTCACAAATACCCCTCCCAAAGGTTGACAACCGAAACCACACGTACACAATTGTCCAAACTTGACAACCACAACCAGTCCACTTAAATAACCTTCACCGGAACCTCATTGTTTCAGATCATTCCCGAGACCATGTGTAACATCTCATACTTTCGGGTGATGTTTCGAACTGCTAGACGTATGAAAGTAGACTCGAGCCCCGGAGAGTTTTGGTCATAGTCAAGCATGTAAATATAGGGCTCGTTGTATAAGAAGATCAAGTCCCGAAACAATTTAGGACTTACCAAGCGGGACGACAATGATCGACTAATTAATGATCGGCTAATCGATTAAATTATAGTGGGGGACAAAATTAAGTGGGAATGTTATGTGTATGTTATGTGTAGAAAGTGGATGAATTACCTAGATGACTAGGTTGATATAAAATCAATTAGGTGGAATAATATGCATGTAAGGATTGACGTGGCATCTTTAGGTAAGAGGAAAAGTGACTCATTTATATACATTGATGTGATGGCTATATTAGGAAGAGTTTGTTAAGCTTCTATATCATATAATATGTTGTACGATATTATAGTACTCTTTGTGAATAATTCCAAGGTGATAAAGATGACATTTAATGCATACAACACCTAACCACCTCACCTAGACATTATCTAGCAACTTTTGTCATCTACTTGTTTTTAAGTTTTAAGAGAATAAAAAGTTGGAGGGGTTTTACTTAGTAGTGGGGGATAACCTAAAAGATTTGCTCTTCATATAGTAGCTTTCTTGGTGAATATGTATACAATAAAATAGTGGAGTTGTTCTTCATCCCTAAGCTAACATCTTCATGTTGTTAACGTGAGTTTCTAAACATCAGTCATTCGAAGATTGAACTAAGGTATGTTAAGGTAAATTATTTATTTCTTTTGGTATGTTCCATGTAACGAAACGTAACCGTAATATTGCTCCATAAATTATTCTGCTCTTAGAAGTCGAGGATATTCCTGTTATTGATTCCTATGTTAAAAACATGTCTAAATATGTTCTTAAAATCCTTATTGAGGTATATGGGAAGGATTTTAATGTTCCCAATGTTAGCTGAAGGTACAGAGATATTTTCCTAATGTTAGCCGAAGGTACAGGCTATTATGTCACTCAGAAAAACTCAGAATATTTTATTGTCATTCATGCATTTTATTCATGTGTTACCCTGGACCATATATTGGGGATGGGAAAATGGGATACACAGACCACCTGATCAGCTGGGATGTGGAAATGAAATGATGCCCACAGAGGCTGTTATGAAAAGAAAGATGAATAATGAAGGGCTAATATATATGTATGTATGTTATGGGAAGGAAGATGCCGTATGAGGCCGATATATATATATGTATACCGCATTTGCTTTGTGCATGACATTTAGGCATATTATAGCCCTCAGAGGCATTCACTACTGTCAGCTGTTATTATCGGCTAATACTGTCAGCCGTTGCTATCGGCTAATACTGTCAGCTGTTTCTATCGGCTAATACTGTCAGCTGTTGCTATCAGCTAATACTATCAGTTGTTACTATCGGCTAATTCGGTCGGTTGTTTCTATCCTGGTTTATTCTTATATTCCTGTTACGCTATTTTCCATGCCTGACATACTCAGTACATCAGTCGTACTAACGTCCCTTTTGTCAGGGGACGCTGCGTTTCATGCCAGCAGGCTCAGGTAGACATTGGGATGGTTCACGCTAGTAGGTTGTTGGTTCAGCTGATATTAGAGTACTCTACTTGTTTTAGAGTTGCAGTCTAGTCATGGTAAGATATTTTGCATTGGCATATGGGTATGGCGGGGCCCTATACCGACTTGGTGATGTCATATACTCTTTAGAGGCCTGTAGACAGTTGTCATGTGTATATTGGTCATGTATGACCATGTCAACCTTGATGTATGTGTCAGCAGGATATTTGATAACGATCCTTGTTGCCATGGTTGTTTATGATTAGCTGGTAAATATGTGAAGAGTGGAGCTTGGCAGGTAGGGCCGGGTGCCCGTCATGGCCCTCCGGTTTGGGTCGTGATAAACTTGGTATCAGAGTCAGTCTGTCCTATAGAGTCTACAAGCCGTGTCTAGTAGAGTCTTGTTTATGGGTGTGTAGTGCGCCACACTTATAAATAGTAGGCTGCAAGGCATTTAGGGGGATGGTTTCCATTATTTCATATCATAGATTGTGCAGTGTAGTTGAGTCTTAAGAATTCAGGTTTAACTCTGGCCTGATACTGTTTCAGTAATGCCGGTTAACAAAAAGACTTCGGTTAGTTCATATTCGTAAACAATAAATGAGTGGCTTCTACCAGATGACTAATATTCCAGAAGGGCAGTATTATGTTAAAATTTTTTGAGATTGTGAGGAATTGTCTTACTCATATATAGAAGAGATAATGTAAGCTTGGAAAGAAAAATATTTGTTTTCGAATACAGTAAAAAAAAGGGAGTGAAGTAAAGGAAGTACTAAGCACCTGAACGCAGAAGATTGTAAGGATTCCCGCTGTAGACCTTATCGTGTTTATGATCACATCAATGCCTTCTTCCAGCAGGGTTCTGATTAGCAGGGAGATTAAAGTTTGATCGAATGTAAATGCGAGTAGTATGCTTTCTGTTGAGACAGATTCGTTAGAGGATGTGAGTAGGTTTCTTCCCCAGGTATCGATGAATCTAGTAGTACCAGAGGAGTTGAGGGAAGCTCAGCTCATATACTATCAGTCCTACCACCAGCTTCATCTGATAAGGATATAAGGAGGCTGGTGCAGGTAGTAAATTAATTCGTTACCTCTCAGGCATGACTTCATTGTAGAGCATCTGATTGAGGTATGCCCTTGAGGGGACATGGATCTTATAATATAACCTAGGGAGTTTATTAGATAGGGATCGCCAATATCTCAGGGTCAAAGTTGTAAGGATTAAGTGAGATCATCCCGACCATCTTGTAGTCAGTATGGTCGAGCGCATGCCGGATTGTGCTGCAAGGGTACAGGGGGTTGGTTTAGTGTGGCAGCTATGGCCACAACGTTCCAAAGTGTCCCAAGTTGATGTGAAAAGGTAAGGATAAGATTATTATGAGTTACACAGAGGAAAGAGCAGAAGACATCAATGGAACGTTTAGTAGGTTATGAAAATCTACACATTTTATAGTGACTCGTACTGATTAGAATGTGGGAATATATTGTGTACATGCGACCTAAATTGTGATGTCTTACCTAGAAAAAAATTAGGATTTGTCCAAGGATATCATTAACGAAAATGGATTGCCACAATCGAATCGTCTGAAGAGTGACCATTAGTAAATTTAAGAAGATCAAGTAAAGTGACATACCCAGGATAGTGAGCCAAGTCATATTAAAGGATCGAGTTATCCACGGTAGTGGAAAGGGACATAAGTCTCTCGTCCGTGCGTAAAGGGCCAGATCACGTATTTTTGAGAATTACATATATCAACGTTCTAAGCTAAGGTATGTTATAGGTATTGGACTGGTAAGGTCTTCAATTTCATTGTGCAGCATAGTACAATTCCACATAACCTCTGAATAACAATAGCTTGATGAGGGCAATTGAGGACGAAAACTATGGAACAATCAAAGAATGGCTGTAAGAAATATGAAAACAGTTGATAAGTATGAATGGAAGGGTATGATCAAGTGTCCAGGCAGAAGTATTTTTCGTTTAATGACAAGTAGAAGGAAGGACTACGACAAGAAGGATGAATGTGAATGAGATTATAGTTATGTAGGTTTCACAAAGGTATGATTACTCCAGAATAGCGTAAGGACCAATGCTAGAGAAGGTGTAATAATATCTCTTCGGCCAAAGGTGACGATTCTCTAATATTCAGGAAGAGAGAATGAGAGATACGTTGAGATAAGAGATTTCCCCCAAGGCAAATTGAAAATGAAATGTAAAGGTAAGATGAATGAGCACTCGGTCAATAGGAGGTCTAATAATGGTAAGAAAAGAAAGCTGGACAAGTCATGAGATCACGTAACACCGTGGATTGACAAGCCATGGTTGTTTACGATTAGCTGGTAAATGTGTGAAGAGTGGTGCTTGGCAGGTAGGGCTGGGTTCCCGTCATGGCCCACCGGTTTGGGTCGTGATAAACTTTCCATCGTCAAACAACCAAACCCCAATCACCATAGCCACCTTCAACATACCCGAAACAACTCCATAAAACTCCTTGACCCATTTCCATATACAACTACCCGAAATAGTCATCAACACCATGCTGCCCGACCGTAACACACCTACCGAGAACCTCACTGGTTTAGGTCTGTTCTGTGGTCTTTCCACTACCAAACCACCAAATCCTGACCTTTACTACAACCCTCAACCAATCCGTGACAACCCTACAAAACACCTAAGTCCATTTCCAAGCACAGCTACCCGAAACAGCCACAAAACACCACCCTATCTAGCCAAACCAAGAACCCGAGCACCCATACTTTGGCATCTAATTTTGGGTCAATCCGAATATCACCCACACCCGACCTACTAACCAAACATCACCCATCCTTACTTGCATTAACAACCAAATACGCACAAAATTAAAATAGGAAAAATTAATATATGAGATAGAAGAAATAGGAGATGAGAATAGAAGAAAGAAGGGATCAATTCAAATAAAAAATTTGACTAATCAACAATCCAAAAGATGAAATCAATCCAAGGGGGAAGGGGACTTGAACTCGTACATGGAAAACTAATCCTAGATTATCCAACAGATGATCAAGGTTACGAGTTAAGGAGAGTCCTCCCACTACCTAACACTAGCTAATCCAAGCTTAACCTAAACTCCATAGAAGGAGAACTACTCTCAAATGAGTTTCTTCGTCCATCAAAATCTAAAGAATGAATATAGGCCAACGCAAGCTTATATAGTTTTGCCTTTACATGCATAGTCACAGTTATTTAACTAACAACCAAATTCTACCCAAACATGCAATTGTAGTCACATATCAAATGTTTGAGCTTTATTAAAAGATAAGCTTTGGGCCTTGGACTCTTGGGCTCTTGAACTCTTACTCCATGTTGTCATCCGTAGCTTGAAAGCCCTCCAATGGTTGTCTTCAAGTTCTTCTACAACTATGTCCTCCATGAGCTTACTTGAGTCATCCAATATCGTATCATCCTCCCCTTATTTTGTAAGGATTCGTACTCAAATTCGTACCTTGCAAGATATAAAATAGAATCTATATGTGCTCTCCCACAAAACAAATAAGGTAATCCTCATAGGGAAAATGATACTACCTAAAGTAAGCATAGCATATAACAAACACACTATTTCACTCTTATGATATAACCAAGAATCAAAAGGATATAGAAAGATTGTGTATCCAAATAATGTCAAAGGAATTTGGCTACTCAAGACACTCCGACAAAAGGATAAATCAAAAGAAACAATGCATTTAAGAAACCAAACATGAAAGTCCTCATTGGTCCTAACAATCAAGAAGCACATATCTCCCCTTAAGTCAAGAAACAAGTGATATCCCTCATGGCTAAGTTCAATATTACAAACAAGACCAACCCATGTCAAGACTCAATCGAAAGCACTAGCCCACCTCAATTAACGACTCACTACCAAGTCAACATCGGGGTCTAATACAAAGGTATCCCCCATATTATTTCGCAAGCATTCTCCATGAGAGCCCAAATTGAAATCAAGTAATAACACTAGTAAATGATAGCATGAATGACTAGAAGTATTACTACCATACTCATCTGTTATACCTCGTAGTTTTATGTCGAATCGTGTTGTTGATAAGCCTAAATATTATAGGAAGGTATAGGACTTTTGTACGGATAATTGTTACACCATGTACTTTAAGACTAAATCTTGAACTGCTCAACATATGTAAGTAGACCCTAGCCCCGGGAAATTTTTGTCATATTCAAGTATGTTAATCAAGAGCATGATGTATAAAAGGACGAAGCCTCAAAATGATTTACGACTTAGTAGTGCGATGATGGGGATTGAAAATAATATTTTGTGTGTGCCAAAAAGGCTATGGACTAGTGCTATACCACATGATCATGTTAATATATTTATGAAATGTGTTTAAAATGATTATTATTAAAATGGTGTGATCAATAAGTTAATTATGTGTGTGATTGAAATTTTGGAAAGTTGTTAATTAAGAAAGTACTATTTTTATAATATTAAAGTATAATATGTTTGGATAACTATAATACATTAATGTGTTGGTTGCTAATAACATCTTTATGGATAAGTATCCTTCCACCCCCCTATATTTGATAGTGGAGACAAGGTACTTAATATCCACTATTCTATGTTGGAAAACGTTAAGACATTTTCTCACTTCATTTATGTAAAACAAATTTCATCTTTGTGAATAAACTACTTTGAAGAAGAATTAGAAGCAAACATTCCAGTGACATTCATTCACTTTGGAAGATTAAAATTGAAGAAATTGATCACATTTTGCAATTCATTTTTGGAAGCCTTGCCTTCATTGGAGATAGTTCTATAATTCCACAAGAATTTCAAGAACTCTAGATTTCAAGTTTAGGTTTTATTACACTTATTGAGACTGAGGCGTGGAGTAGTTTATTGCCGACGGTAGTAAGACATTGGTGTTAAATGTATGTAAGTAATTTCCTTCTTTCGCATGATTTAACATAGGTGTGTTCCTCGAAATGATTCTTTACAAAGCAATCTTAAGTTCCTATGCTTCTCATTGAGCAAGTTATTCGCATCCCTTGAGTATTCCTTGTTAATCGTATTCCTCATATTCATTATTCCCTTGAGGATTAGTTAAGGTTGAAGGATGTAACGACAATAACGATAGTCGGTGGATAATGACAATAGGTCACTCCGACTCTGATTGTAGTATATTTTGAGCTTGGTCTTGCATTGCTATATATGTATCTATTTTATCACACTGCACCGTGCTATAGTTAGACGGGCAGACACTTATATATGCACACCACTGATTAGTTGGGCAGTTACCATCATGTCATATATGGCCAAGCAGTCTATCATGATCTCACTCCACATAGGGATTTGATATGATACTATACGATATGGCCCCATAGAGTGGCCTTAAGTTTACTTACATGCATATAGTCATGGTTGTACCAGTTAAGCGCCCTCTGAGGCCTGTTTATGAGTTTCAGGTTGATTTCTTTATCTTTATCTCTCGTATTACTTTATGTTTTACATATGTTATCCACCTTACATATTCAATACATTTTTCAAACTAATGCCCTTTTCTAGGGCACTTTATTCATGCCCGCAGGTACAGGTAGACAGGGTGACACACCTCATAAGTAGGGTGCCTATTCTAATCTATTGATAGTCGACTCCACTTATTTAGGGTTGATTCCTAGAGTCTCTACATATCTATGTACACATGTTTTGGTAATTTGGGTATGGCGGGGCCCTATGCCAACCAGCTATTGCATTATTGTAGTCTGAGAGGCTTGTAGACTAGTATCAGTATGTATTCATCTTGTCTAGCCTTGTCATCCTTCTGCCAGTTGTTTATACTCTTGATATGGCCTCGTCGGCCTCGATTATGTATATATACTATTATTGGGTCTTTTCTACTTGCAGGTGACATAATTTTTAATCCTATTATAATTATGTGAGGCCTTGTCGGCCTAGTGGTATTTCTGTGTATCCAGGTTCTATAGTTGGTTCGCTTAGACCCTTGGGTGCCAAGTGTCATCCACCCCCCCTCCTCCCTCCTTCCCAAAGTTGGGGCGTGAAAAACTTGGTATCATAGCAGGTCAGTCCTAGGGAGTCTGCAAGCCGTATATAGTAAAGTCTTATTTATGGGTGTGTTGTCCACCACACTTATGTGCAGGAGGCTACATGACATTTAATATGATTACCTTTCTTCTTAATCTAGATCGTGCAATAGAGCTAAGTCATAAGTGTTTATTCCTAACCTTCATTTTGTTTACCTTCTCAATGATTCCTATATTACTAGACTACATGTGGCTTTACAATTTATACAGAGATTAGATGAGGAGGCAGGAGAAGGAACTAGTCAGGCGCCGCCCTCTAATGTAGATCAACATGAGCCTCAGAATGAGCCTGACTCTCAGGCTTCCGGAGTAGTGCACCCACGTCCTCTCGAAGGGCATAGAAGGGCTGATGTACCTCAAGTTCCTTCTCTGGTTGTTCCTGACCAGGATTTGAATATGCGGAGTGTTGTACAGCTGTTGACTTGATTAGTAGCCTCTTAGCCCCAATATCAGATCCCTAGTATTGTTGTTAGATCTATTCGTGCGAGAGTCATAAATTTCATTAACCTAGAACCTTCAGTATTCACAAGGACTGATCCTAATGCGAACCCGCATAATTTCTTAGATCGGATGCAGCGAACCTTGCGAGTTATGTATGCCACTGACACTGAGTCAGTGGAATTTGCATCATATAGGTTGCAGGATGTTGCTACCACATGGTATGAGACTTTGGAGCAGTGTAGAGGGCCTATGCCCCTTAGCATGATGGAGAGTGTTTTCTGAGGCATTTTTACAGTAGTACCTGCCTATTGAGCTTCATCGAGCTAGGCAGGATAGGATTCTACATTTGGAGCAGGGTAACATGAGCGTCCGAGAGTATAGCATATAGTTTAATTCCTCAGATAAATATGCTCTTATAGTCCTATCAGAGAAGACTAACTGAGTATATCGATTTGTGGGTGGTTTGGGACTACACTTGGTCAATGAGTGTACTACAACTTCTCTAAATCCGAATATGGATATTGCTCGCATTCAGGCCTACACACAGAATCTTAAGGATTGAAGAGGCAAGTGAGTCAATAAACAGCGGGATAGAGGTCAGTATAAGAGGGCCCAATCTGAGAGTAATACAATATACTTTACAAGGGG
Source organism: Anisodus tanguticus (assembly GCA_034509755.1). Lineage (NCBI taxonomy): Eukaryota > Viridiplantae > Streptophyta > Magnoliopsida > Solanales > Solanaceae > Anisodus > Anisodus tanguticus. The sequence continues at coordinate 16,218,175 of CM067546.1, read as the reverse complement.
ATTCAGGCCACAGTTCTCTAGGCGGCCATTCTATCCAGCAACCAGTGCACCACCACAATTTCAGGGCTAGTGTTGTGATCAGAACACTTATTATGGTCAGGGTCAGAGTTCACATACTTCAGGCCCGCAGTACAGGGGAAAGTCCAGTCAAGTGAGACCTCTATTGCCCAATTATGACTGGTACGACAGAGTATATTCTGGGAAGTGTCACTAGGGTTTGGATATGTGATATTCATATGGATAACCAGTTTTATGAGATTTTGTCCGTCGAGAGGTGGAGGCAGCGTGGCGTAGCCAACAAGATCTGCAGTAGCTTCGTCATCAGTCTGGCCTCCTTAGAAAGGTACACACACATCGGCTGACATAGGTAGAGGTCGGAGTGGAGCATCTAGTTCAAGTGGTAATCAGAACTGTATTTATGCATTATCAGGTCGACATGACCTTGAGTCATCCCCATAAGTGGTTATAGGTATATTATCCATCATTTCCATTGATGTGTATTGTTTGATAGAACTAGGCTCCACATTATCGTACATTACCCCTTTTGTTTCAAGAAAGTGTGGTATAGAACATGAGATATGATCGTGATTGTTAGGCGAGTATATCATGTGGGTGAGTCCGTGATTGTTAGGTGAGTATATCAGGATTATGACGTGATGATTTATGATCGTCATACTTTAGCTAATTTAAATGAATTAGAAATGGTAGAATTTGATATTATCATTGGTTTGGACTAGTTGGCTTCTTGTTACACTAATGTTGATTGTTAGATGAAAGTTGTTCTCTTTAATTTTCCAGGTGAGCCCGTCCTTGAATGGAATGGAAATGTTGCGGCACCTAAAGGGAGGTTTATTTCCTTTCTTAAGGCTCCAAAGATGATATTTAAAGGTTATATCTATCATTTAGTGCGAGTCTAGGATGTAGAGGCAAAGACTCCATCCCTTCAGTTAGTACCGATTGTTAATGAATTCCCTGACGTATTTCCTGATGAGCTTCCTGGAAATCCTCCCAAAAGTGAAATTGACTTCGCCATCGATGTGCTTTCTAATACTCAGCCTATATCTTTTTCTCCGTACAGAATGGCCCATAATAGGATGAAATAATTGAAAGCACAACTGAAAGATCTTTTGGAGAATGGCTTTATAAGGCCCAGTTTTCTCCATGGGGTGCGCCAATGTTTTTCGTTCGTAAGAAAGATGGTTTTTTAAGAATGTGTTTGATTACCGTCACCTGAATAAAGTAATTATTAAGAACAAATATCCGCTCCCCATAATCGATGACTTGTTTTATCAATTCAAGGTGCTAAGTATTTCTTGAAGATTGATCTGAGGTCAGGATATCATCAGTTATGGGTAAAGGAGAAAGATATTCCGAAAACTACCTTCAAGACCACATATTGTCATTATGAATTCCTCGTTATGTCCTTTGGTCTTACTAATGCGCCAGTAGGTTTCATGGATCTGATGAATCGGGTATTCAAGCCATTTTTGGACATCTTTATAGTTGTATTTATTGATGATATTCTGGTATATTCTCGATTGGAAGTCAATCACGCAGATCATTTGCGAGTGGTACTACATATGCTTCAAGATCGTAAGTTATATGCTAAGTTATCCATATGTGAGTTATGGTTCAACTCGATGGCCTTTCTCGGGCATATGGTATCGATGAAGGCCCACATTTCCTACTGAGGATCGTACTTTCTTGGGCTTAGCCGGTTACTACAGAAGGTTTGTAGAGAATTTCTCTTCTATTGTCGCTCCATTAACAAAGTTAATGCACAAATCAACTAAATTTCAGTGGTTAAATAGTTGTGAGAACGGTTTTCAAGAATTGAAGAACAAATTAATGTCAACATCGGTTTTGACACTTCATGAAGGGACATAAGGTTATGTTGTATATTCTGATGCTTCTAGCGTCGGTTTGGGTTGTGTTTTAATGCATCACAGCAAATTCAATGCTTATGCTTCGAGATAATGAAGGAAGCATGAGCAGAATTACTCGACTCATGATCCAGAGTTGGTGACAGTTATATTTGCCCTGAAGGTATGGCGCCGCTATTTATATGGAGTTTATGTTAATATATATACAAATCACAAGAGTTTGCAATAAATATTCAAGCAGAAGGAGTTGAATATGAGGCAACAGAGATGGCTTGAGTTGAAAGATTATGATGTCGATATCTTGTACTATCCCGGCATGGCAAATGTTGTAGCTGACACATTGAGCCGTAAGTATATGGGCAGCCAGAGACATATGGAAGTTAATAAGCTGGAGATGACCAGAGATCTATATCGATTGTCCAGTATAAATGTCTGATTTCTAGATGCAGGAGATGGAGGTGCTATAGTTCAGAATGTCGTCAGGTCCTCTTTAGTGGAAGAAGTAAAAGTATGGAATTGCAATGATCTAGCTTTAGTTAAGATTAGAGAGGAAATTTCTTTTCGGAAGAAAAATTTCTTCGAGCTGTCAGGTGACTGAGTCCTTAAGTACAAAGGTCAATTATGTGTACCTAACGTTGGAGGACTTCGAGCTTAGATCATGTAAAAGATCCATCAGTCCAGGTATTCTGTTCATCCTAGATCTACCAAGATGTATCATGACCTTTGGTAAATATACTGGTGGAATGATATGAAGAAGAACATTTCAGAATTTGTCTCCCAATGTCCGAATTGTCAGCAAGTTAAGGTTGAGCACTAGAAACCTGGAGGGTTACTTCAAAATATAGATATTTTAACATGGAAATTAGAGACAATCATTATGGAATTTATTATGGGTTTACCTAATTCCAGTTAGAAATTTTATTCTATTTGGGTTATCATGGATAGACTTACAAAGTCATAGAGCATGGGAACTGAATGGCATGATTACATGAAAACATAAGCATTGGGACATGTTGTTTGAATACTGAATACATGAACGTGAAACATGAGACATTTTCCCTCTATTGATGAATAATGGTAAAACATACTACGAACTCTGGAATTTTACAAAAAAATTTGCAGAATTTCCTTTGTAAATAGGACTATCACAATATCTCTCAACCACCTGCCAGCTAACTAAAGTATCAACACAAGCCTCACAGAGCATTTTAATACGCAAGACATGACATAACGCGGTAACTGAAATATGGACATAACTAACATGAATACTGAGCTGACATGAACACATGGATATTGGGCCCAATTAATACATAAATACTATACATAGGATTTGGGAAAGAAGTCATAGGAATGAGGACATGAGTATGAACATGACATGATTACATAAATGAGGGGAGCATGACGTGGGACATGACTACATGAGGGCTAGATGACATGGATACATGAGAGCTAAACTGACATGAGATCTGAAATATGGATATCATAACATGGAATCTGAATGCTGAAAACATGAATGTTACATCAGAATATCTGAATATTGAACGGAGGTGAGATCTATATATTGAACTGATCTGAAGTGTGAATACTTGAGGTAGTTAACTTGCGAACTTGACAGTCTTTTGTAGGATACTTTATGATATAATATATTTGGGATAACTTCTTTTTTTTCTCAAATATCATGGTGCCTTTCATAGGCAACTCTTTATAGAAACTCCCAACCATTAACATTAAACTCTAAATCTCTATGTCGCGCATTCGCATAGGAATATTGCGACTCTTTTCCATTTTAAAATGCTCATGAATTCATTTAACTTTCTCAACAGCCTAATGGACCAAGACTGGTCCGAGCAATTCTATTTTGCCAACTTCATACCAAAGTATAGGTTATCTACACCTTCGCCTATACAAAGTTTCAAATGGTGTCATATTGATACCAACATGATATCTATGTTTAGAAATAGCTCAATGATATCTATGATCATCTCAATTAACTTTAAAGTCTAGGACACATGCGCTCAAGATGTCTTCGAGTGTCTAGATAGGGCGATCTGCCTGACATCTAAATCTATAACATAGCATTATATTCTGCTAAATCGACTTTCGCTTGCTACCAATTTGGAAAGTTAGCCATGAAATTGGATTCATTCTTCTTCATATCATTCCACCAATAATCTTCTTAAGGTCATGATACATTTTCGTGGAGCTTGGGTAGGTAGGACATCTGAAATTGCGTGCCTCTTCCATAATCCTTTATTTGCATCTATCTATATCTAGGATGCAAGATTCTCCCGAGTACCATAGAGTACCATCATCTCCCCCTTATTTTGAAGACATGGGTTTATATCTGTGAATCCCCTCTTTTAGCTGCGATAGATAGGGATCATGAAATTGTTTTCCTCTTTTTCTCCACTATACTAAGGAGGATTTGGCTCTATTTTGTACAACAACTCTACCATATTCATGGTCCAAATGTTGAACTCCTAGGATTGATAAACGATGAACTTCTTTCATCATGATTCTTTTGTCTGCCTCAACATGAGCTAAACTACCTATACATGCTATATTTCTTAGATACTTCCTGAAATACTCATAATATTATTGTGCGCTAAGACTTTGACCAATACACTGAAAAATATAGTCTAGTGCGATGGCACTACCTTTGTGACACATAACTAGGCATGATCTTATAGCTTTTCTATAATTGCTTAATTGATAATAACTAATCTCGACACAAGTCAATTGACGATCATTATACTCACTTCCTGTTTCATGTACATACGAGGCACAACCTTATGGAGACTATCTCATTATGCCCTCATTACTAAACTGAGGTCCTTCATATCTTATGCTAACACACCGGGCTTTCAAATATTCAACTATACTCATTGACAATTTACATATTCCTCTCTTGGACAAAAGGTTGAAATCTCATTATGTCACTAATAGCTCATCTTTCAACTTACTTTTGAGCATGTTTCTTAATAGGAAAACTAAATCACTTACAGGAATAGGGAAACCAAATTACTTACATGGACTAAATTACTTGCATAATCTATCTTAACAACTAATCTTCGCTCACACTGCTAGTCTTATGGAGACCCCTTATTGATAACTCTAAATGACCATTCTTCTATAATTTCCTCTATTGCTGCCTAACTGATTTTATTCTCCCACTATCACTGTGCTTCATACTTATTTTAAACTCCTTAGGTTCTAACACAAATTCGGTGTATTCAAATTGTTACTCACTCAACAGTGTTAACCTAACTAAGGAAATCAAATCATACCTCTACTAGCTCTGCTAAAATTGCTAATTTACTATATCTACTAAAACTTACGTACTATTCTTCGACTAACCACCTACAAGCATCATGTTCTCTTGTCCTGCTCCGAAAAGCTAATGTGAAACATATGGTTATTTATAACTTCCCTAATCATCCGATCCTATTTTATGTTTTCATACTATCTTTTCTGAACTATAAACATGGATCACACTTGAAATTGAAGTACCTAACCTTGAAATTTACATACCGTTTAAAATCATCTCATATTATACACATCCGGGATAAACACTTACTCACATAATTTAAGGGGAACTGTTAAATCTTCGTATCTCATAATAATATTTGCTTCTCATGGTAACTTACTAACCAATCATGATTATAAACCACCCTAACATTGGTACTAAGTAGTTGTGACACTTGAACTCTTACGACACTTCCGCCCTTACGTTTTCATGGCATAAACTCTTATCGCGAATTAGCAGATGGAGGGAGGGGATGTAACATCCTCCCCCCTTAGGAACATTCATCCTCAAATGTTGGGGTATATGGGAGAAATCATTGGTTCCGGTGGTTCTCGGTGAAGTTTCGGTAGTGCTCCTTTCTATAAATCTCATATTATCAAGTGTACCTTACAAGGCCATACAATATAATATATATACCATGACATTGGCCTCATGGCATTGCACCAGCATTCAGAACTTTTATAGGATTCATCGTATTCCCTTACAAACATGCCCAAGTATGTAAATACCTTTTAAGGCTTGCGGTAAGCTTTAACATGATCTTCCTTAAGGTTTAATTGGAGTATTGGTTAATTATAAATTCACCAAGGGGGTTAACGTCAAAGTTGTCGCCATAACAAGAATTATCATTGCACCATAAATCGTAATTGTGCAACGCGTTTAGCTTAAGATAATCAACCATGATTTTACACTCCCTTTCCCCTTATAGTCCTTTAATAAGACCCGTGTATGAAGGTTGCCATCTTCGGTATTTAATTTTTGAACTTATCATCCAATAGTAATAGAAATATCTTTAGGTGTTAGGTGTGTTGTAACTTACATGTCATCATCATGTATGATATAAGAAGTATTCCCTACATATTTTGGTATTGAAAACTGATAATCTTTTACTTTGGAGGTAGGTCCAATTGGTAAGCCCCTTGGTCTATTAATCGATTTATGCGATATGGTCCAATATACTAAGGGTTAGGATGTATTTTTCTTCTGAAATCTCATCCATCCATCCTAATCGGGCCCTCCAAAAATTAACTGGTAATTCTATGTTCTTTCGTTATACATCTGGATACAGTTTTCTACTAATTCTGAGTCATTTGTACTTATTCTTGAATACTTCATTCTTTTCACAATCTGGTGTCTTAAGGAAAGTATTACTACCTCTATTTATTATGCTTCAAACCATTCGATAGGAGTTCTAAAATGCTTGTTTCTACAAAGCTTCTCGTGAAACCATTCTGACGCAAGGCCTACCAGCGGTTGTGGGATGCCATCTGACAAACAATGAGTAGCCATCCTACTCCTTCTTGATACGCCATCGGGATTATATATCCAATTTGTTCATCTTCCTGAGGTCGAAACTAATCCTGAATACCTCCAAAACTCTGTCGAAATGATCCCCAGGGTTTAATCGTAAGTGATCACCCTTACCAAAAATCACAGAATCAAAGACATTATGAAAATGAGTACATCCTTATCGTTCAATGCTTCCCAACTTTTTTTGGTAGATGGTTTTAAAATGAAATCCATATTAGCCATTCTCTACTGTCACATCGACTCGCAATGGCCTACTGGAACTTCTTGAGCTTCTAACAATTATTCTTTGTCATAGATAATTTGTACAACGGTCCAATCATACGGAAGGTTTCTTGTCACAATACTCCATTGATCAAAATCTTATCCCATAATTTTGCTATGTCGAGGGCATATCGATGGCCTTGGCGGGATGCCCATCTCTATTGTCAGTCTTAACTTTATTTACTAACCGGTGACAATCTGTTTCCCCTTTCACATTTCCCCATTTATCGGTACCCTCATAGTAATTATTGGCACAAAACTTTGTAGGTAATGCCTAATGCACCTCATCAAATTTTGTACTTCTGCCATCCTTGGAACCTTACTTGATTGCTTTCCTCTACAGTGATACTGGGAGGCTATTTATACATATTAATTAATTGAGAGTAGGCCAGTTACCATTGAGTTATTCATCGGTGCCTCAAATGGGATCAAAATTGTCACATTAACAACAATTCCCAAAATAATCTTCTTTCTTATTTTTCATATCGTGCCTACTATATGGTATATCAACCTATAGGTCATCTGACATTTTGTCTTAACTGGTTTGTAGCTGTAATATCATGTAACGCATTCTACGATCTTCCTTTCCATATTTTCTTCCTAATACACTTCCTTAATACAGTAACATATTTTCGCCATTTTGAAACAAATGGGAAAAAATAGATAATATTCCCCTATCATATCTAGGATTATAATTCTTGCTATTCTTGGTGCATTCCCTTAGCCTTGCCATCCCAATTTCTCCTTTATCGGTCTTAGAGGTATAGTTCCTTTGTTACGTCAATTCCCAAATCTCATCTTCCATGTCAACTTTATCATTTTCGCACTAATGGTTACTTTCCCTTAGTCTTCTACTGGAATTCCATACTAATTCCTTCATTATTACGACTGTCTTCGCTATTCCTTAAGGCTTCCATTTCATAATGATAAGACTATACAAATTCCCCCCCCCCCCCAAATCTATCATAAAGGTCAATTTGTAGTTGTACTTAAGTCTTTCCCCAAATTTCCCTTGCTTTCTCGACCGTTCTTTCTTTATACTTCAGCTTTAGCCAAATTTCTTTGGTGTCAGACCTTTACTTTAACTCCTCCTTCAAATTAACACACTCATGTATGAAGCATCTAACTTTATTAGTCCTTCCGATTATAGATTATTAATATTATCTCTTCGCCATAAATATTACATCTGCTAGTTATTTTAAAATTGTTCCTCCTTTTTCCACCATCCTCCTATCACCTTCATTGGTTAAGAAAAGACACATTCCTTGCTTGGTAATTTACCCCCACCTTCCCCCCTTAGGTAACTAACTCAATTCTTTATGATTATGCTTCATTCATCCGTTATTCTATCCTTTCTAGGCCGCCTCCTAACAACTTATGGTTGGGTCTAGAATACTCTCGCTTTATCCAAGCATATTTCAAGAAACATACATTCATAGAGCGTCATACACACTTACAATCGTATCTCCTTTCAGCAAACTTCACTTTAGTTTACTTAGATCATCAAGAAGTTTTCCCATCACTTGCTTTCTTCAATCCTTCTCTTCTTTACACTCGTTCATTATTTATTTGCTATAATAATACTAATATGGAAATCTCGCGGCTGTCTAGCCAGTGTATTGACTCGGGTCTATTCCTATTTAACTGTTGATGGCCTTCTTTCTCAATTATGTGGATAAATAGATCTCCCTACAGTTCCCATTCACAACTATCAATTTACCTTTGAAAAAACATGACCCTACCATTTGTACAACATTTAAAGCTTAGTCCTCCCCGTTTCTTTCTTAGCGACAAATCTTGTGGTGCCTCCATGTATTAACTTATGTCTTCTAGACACTTCTCCATTTTATATTCATAGTCGTACTGAATTGCATGCGGACCACTAACTATCCTTCGCTCCTTGCCTTGTTCGGAGTGTCTTGGAAAAACATTTTCTAGCTTTCTAACTTCCCTTACTCTTGTTAGCCTTAGCCCGGAAACATTTGAGATTCCTTTGTTTACCAATCCCATAGTCGTATCCCTTTCTTGATGACATATTCCACATTCTGATCTCATTACTTACCTTTCATACGTGAGCATGTGCTACAACCTACCTACAAGAACTAGGGGACTATCCATTTTAATCCTTTCGCACTTTCGACCAATAAGTTATTAGCTAATGTAAGCATTGGAGTAAAGAAATTAGGCCCTACACTCGTTACGACATTAATAAAAATCTACGTCGCATCGATCCAATGAAGTAATAGTGCAACCTTGTTTATAATCCAGATATAAGGGCTTTACCTTAATTTTTTGTTTTATACTTGCATCATAATTTCATCAAAACGCTATATGTTTTCATGAATAAAACCTAAGTTCAGATCCTAGGACCATGACATCTTTGTTCAGAAGAAAATTCACATTATACCGGGGATCAACAATTCATTTCCCTTTACTATATCAACCTTTATGCCTAATTATCAAACACGCCAGCATCTTGGGGTTCTCATTGTCATGCCAAATACAAATTCCCCTTCTTACACAACATTTTTTGGCATATGGTTAACTGCATTGATGGTACCATGCTCGGGGCAACTCCACACTCTCCACACTACCACTACTCTGTCATACTCACATATGCGGGTTAGATTGGGTCGTACTTGGAACCTTTTGATCACACTCAAATTGTTGCACCATCCTAGTTTGTTATAGCCTACTACCACCCGACAATCTTCTAGAATCCTTAACCGTTCTATCCTTTTTAGTCCCTTTCCTGACTTCATCTACATCATTCCTAAATATATAAACAGATCTAGTCTATTGGACTCCTTAAACTATGAACACCTTAATCCTCCAGAAATTTTACCACTCATCTAGAACCTTCAATAATACCAAGCACGTAAATCAACAAAATACATCAATACTTACGCCATTTTTCTTGTATTCCAATCAGATGGGACTGGTGTTGGGTCTGGCGATGTTGATGATGTTATAACTTGGCGATGTTGATGATGTTATAACTTTCCTCTGTTCTTCTATTATTGGTGGAACCGGGGTTATTTGTAGAGGTAACTCATTGTGTCCTCAAGTGGGTCAATCTTTGATAAAAGGTACACATTCCGTATCCTCACCCAAATCCATTCTTAACATATCGACTAGCTATAGTCCTTTTGCACGAAGACATTTCAGCACAACCTATGTTAACGCATACGTTAGACTTGATTGTCCATGGCTCATCCTGATAGCCTCATTTATAAGTGTCACGTGCTACACATCCATAAGCAAGACTGTACTAGACATGACTTATAGACATCCCTAGGACTGACCTGCTTTGATACTAAGCTTGTCATAGCCCAACCTTAGGGGGTGTCCAGCACCCGATACCTTACTGCCCTAGTGTACCACATTTCACCCGACTCTAAATATGGTCCAACAAAGACTCTATTGAATAACCGTAAGGAAATAAGACCATACATCCTACAAACAAAAGTGATCCAACAATATATATACATAAATTAGGGCCGATAAGGCCGTACACGACTGCTATACATAAGAAAACTGTCTACAAGCCTCTAAAGAGTACATGACACCATCAGGTAGGGAAAGGGCCCCTCTATACCCATAACTATATATATATAATGCCATACCAACTCAGACTAGCACCTCTAGAATAAGTGGAGAGCTCTGACACCGTCATTGAGCTGAGGTTCTACTGAGAGTGGGCATCGATCCGTGTATCTGAACCTACATGCATGAAATGCAACACCCCAATAAGGGACATCACTATGAAAGAATGTACAGAATATATAAGGCAGCTAAACATAAGAATAGCAACAAGAGTACTAATGAGTAAAGAGACTACCTAGACCTCGGGAAGCCACTATAGGCATATGGTATGCATAATATCATAGTCACACACACACACACACATAGATATAGCCACACTTTCGGGAAATGTCATAATAATATCGTACCCAACCTTCGTAGGACTCGGTGTTATCATACCCGGCCTTAATAGGACTCGGTGTTATCGTACCCGACCTTAATAGGACTCGGTGTTATTGTATCTAGCCTTAATAGGAGTTGGTTTTATCAAATATATATATATATATATATATATATATATATATATATATATATATATATATATATAATGCATGAATGATCTTAGGAACCAATAATAACAAGACGAGATGACACAGGGTCGTTAACCCTCTGTTGATCGTTATGGGATTCATTCACAACATGTGTTACAATCCATCATGAACTCATAACCAATAGTATAACAAAGACTATCAAGAAGAGTTATAACAATCCAGATAAGAGAACAAATCCAATGACCTCAAATAGGGTACAAGGAACACTTTCGATAAGGGACATATGAAGATCATATAACCAGTTCAAAAGTAATGACTACGAATAATAACAATGATCAAGGGAAATCATATGTTTATCCTCTAAGAGTAGGAGTTTCTTATGGAACATCCGATTTCATAACGTTTAACTTTGGATCATGTAAATAATGAAGAAATAAAGTTAATGTTACATACCTTTATGATGCTTCACTTGCTTGCCACAATAACCCACTCGTTATTCTTCAATCTCGACCTATAATCATAGAATAATGCTTTCATCACAATAACAACATTTCCCATGTATTTCTTACATTTTCTAGATCTACGAGGACCATAATAACAAAAACCCATCCTAATCCAGCTTCATATAACTCAATTTATGGTCAATATGTTGATACCTCGAGCGACAAGATCGGTAAGGATATTCCTCATTTCTCTTATAAGATATAATTGATTATAATTACAAGATAATCAGTTTACAACTCAATTTTCTAGCTATATCCATCATTACATCTTTCCCAACAGGCTATCACAATCAATTCCAAATTCTAGTGTCGAATTCATGGATTTCTCATTTACATGTTCAAATCCCAAGATACATACATTTAATTCCAAGTAAAAGAGATGGAATATTACCTCAATTGGCTTCAACAACACCCAATCCTAGCTTAATTTAGTCCAAAACCATATCCACTCCAAGAACAAGAAGAAGAACGATAATCCTGTAATGTTTGGGAACTTCCGAGACCCAACTTGCGTAGATTACTCTTGGATTATAATCAATATTATATGTATATATATATATATATATATATATATATATATAGAGAGAGAGAGAGAGAGAGAGAGAGAGAGAGAAAGAGAAATTTGATATTTAGAGAGGAGGAGCCAATTTGGGGTAAGTTGGAATGAAAGAAATTCGGCCTTAGCACCTATATATATATCAAACCTACCACCTCAAAGTGGGTCGTAATTTTGAATGGGCCATAATAGGCACAATACTTCTCTTATTTCCAATCTGTCTATTGCATTGGAATGACAACTCTCTAAACTTGAAGTTAGATAGATTATGTATCTCATCATTCCTTATATACTAGGAGATATACCTCCTGCAACTATGGATCCTAGTGTGGTTTGCCGAGCTATTTGGTAGGAAGGATAACCTTCGAGGGACAATAGCCCTAGTGTGGTTTGCATAGCTATTCGAGAGAAATGATAGCTATCGAGGGACAATAGCCCCGGTAGGGTGTGCCGAGCTACTTAGGAGGAATGGTTGTGACTATGAATCCTTGTGTGGTTTGTCTAGCTATTCGAGAGGAAGGATAGCCATCAAGGGACAATAGCCCCGATGTGGTTTGCCTAGCTATTCAGGAGGAAGGATAGCTATCGAGGAGAGCTCAAGTGGTATTTGCCAAGTTATTCAGGAGGGAGGATAGTCGTCGAGGATCAATAACCGCGATGTGGTTTTTCCAAGCTATTCGGGAGGAAGGTTATCCATCGAGGGTGACAACTCGATCTGGTGCTTCTATGCAGTTTTAGGGAACCTTAATGGTCATCCCTTTGTTTCATTGACTTGGTTTGTATTGGCATAATTGTCGTTGTTCGTGAGTGACTTAATGTTGATCTTATGTTCATAAATGGAAGAATTAATCTTGAGAAATGGCCAAATGTATTGAAATGGATTTAATTCTCTCTTAATGGTTTTTACTAATGGTTTCTATAAGATTGGTGAACTATTTTATCTCTAGAATTCAAATTGTTTTACTTACATTGTTTTACTACTTTATATTATATTATTTTACATTATCTATTGTTCCGAGGACACTCACTGAGTTCCCAGTACTCAGGCATACCATTCTTGTTTGATGGTGTGTCAGGTAATAAAGAAGAGCATGTTCGCGATATGCATCGACTTAGGAGAACTTGATGCTTTCGAGACTATTGGGTGAGCCCTCATGATATTTTTGTGGTTCACCGTTCTATCATTAATTTATTAGTATTAGTTTTTAGGTTGCGTCCTGAAGTTATACTATTTTCTTTTTATCATCTTAGAGGCTTCATAGATAGATGTTGTTTCGTGGGTATTTGGTTGAGGTCGTTATTCGACTCTCATGGGCTTTGCTACATTTTGATATCTTATTTATTACATATTTCCGCTGATTTTATTTCATAATTTGTGACCATGACTTTTACTTAGTTATTTATAAATTAATTAATAAATTTAATAAAAGAATAAGAAAGGACTTGATAATATTAATTCATAAGGTGCTTTCAGCGTTTTTCAAAGCATCGGATGCCTGTTATTTCCAGGGTTATGTTTGGGGCGTGACAAGAATGGTATCAGAGCCTAGGTTTAAAAGTGTCCTAGTATTTTTTGTGGAGCTGTGTCTAGTGGAGTCTTCTTCATGCAGACTAGCCACTTATATGGATGTATGACTACCAGGAAATTATAGGTTTTTCTCATTCATCTTGATTCTAGATTGTGCTGTAGAGCTTGAACTTCTATTTAGGATCATTTTGATGTATTCGATACTCGTGCCTCTTGATGATCACATTAACTCGTGCTACAGTTTCTAACCTAGTGAACAATAGTTCTATAAGGTGAACATTGGTTGTGCTGTATTATTTGAGGGATGGTATAAACTTTCTCCTAATTATGTTGCAAATGTTTGGTGGTGATTTTAAGGTGCGGTCACAGATGTTTTGAGACAAGTATTCTCCCTATTTTATCTTCCGATACGTATTCATTGGTCGACCCGAGGTTGAATCTTTATTATATGGCTCTGTACTTTGTCCTTGAATACTATGTGTGGAACCCGAACAAATATTAAAAAACTTCATTTGTGAATACCACTACTAGTGTTTCCATTATTCCTTCTAGAGCCTATAAAGACTGTGTAGTTGTCGTAAGGCCATGTGACTACTGCTAATTTGTTTGAATTAGAAATTGTGAATTTTGATGTGGTTGTGGGGCTAGAATGGTTGTCCAGGTGTTATGAAACTCTGGTTTGTCTGTTAAAATAACTAGTCTTGAATTTCCTAATGAACCCGTTATACAATGGAGGAATGACATTATTAAACCTTGAGGTAGATTTATTTTGTATCTTAAGACTTACCAAATTAACTCGAAGAATGTAGTTACCATTTAGTTGCCCTTAATGACACCCAGGCCATAATACCCTCACTTATTTCCTATTCCATGTAATTGTTTAACCTTTCAGTTACTTAATTCTTGCGAGAGTATAGACTAAAGATTTGAATTCCTTACCTTCATATTCAGGTTTGAGTAAAATAGTTGTGGGAGTCCCTGTGAGAACCACATCATTATTGTTGGGTTGTTAGATGATATTTGGTCTTCAGAAAATAACTCGTTTAACATAGAAACTCTAGAAATTCAAAGAATTTGAGCTTTAGTGAAAAATCTTAAGCCATGACCTTCATTCGGGGACAAATGATCCTGAGAGGGGAATAATGTAACACTCCATAAATTTCCGTTAGGTTTGAATCCATTAAGGTAGACGTAAATCCCATAGGTGTTAACTTTCTAATTATGACTAAAGTAATTTTCAACACTCCAAAGTTATTTTTGGAAGTATTATAAGTGTATGAAAGTGGAATGGAATGAGTTGGAAAGGAATTGTAATGTTTGGGGTGAAATTAGTAGTGAGCGTCTCATCAGTGAAAAGTTGATCCTGCAACGGTGCAAATAAATCCTTACGCAGTAATGACCGCTGCAGTAACCAAAAAAATGACCTTTGCGATGGGCGACGCTGAATCAAATATTTAAAGTACGAAAATTTATAATTTTAAGAGTCATTCCACCCTTTCTTTGGACGAGTTTGATAGAGAATAACAACCCAAAACCCTAGAACAAAGTTCTTATCTTCCAATTATCCTCCTACATCAAGGTAAGATCATTTATATTATTCTTAGTAAGTTTTAGCATTAATTCCATGATTCTTAACATGATTAAACCTTGGGAATTCATAGATTCTTTCTTGAGTCTTCATCATGGACAAGAAACCCTAGAATCTGAAACTCAAGATTTGGTTATTAAAAGGTAAGACCTTTAACCCGATCAGGATGCCCAAACAAACAACATACATCTGAACCATGACGACACTACCCGGAATGAGATATACAACCCTATCACAATAGGGAAATGAAGGTCTCATCTAGCTAGACTAACCCAAATAAATGGTCCAATCATGATGCTGGCCATGGACTGCGGTGGTGCACTGGTTGTTGGATAAGACAAGTGCCTAGATAACCGCGGCCTGAACCCACCACTGAAGTCTGTTGTATCACCTGCAGATCAGGCCCTCTTATGTTGACCCTTTTCCTACTCTCAATCAACCCGTTGTTACCTCTTACGATCCTCCAATTTCTGTGCATAGGAGTGAATACGAGCGATATCTATATTTGGATTCCAAGAGGCTATAGTACATTCATTATGCAAGTATGGTCCCATACTACTCACGAATCAATAAAATCAGTCATTCATCTCATCCACCACTATAGGAGCATACCTAGCCAAGGAATTAAACTTCATACTATACTCTCGAACACTCATATTACCCTGGTCCAAATGTAGGAACTTGTGTTGCTTAGCTCAGCGGAGCTCAACAAGCAAATACTGCTGCAAAAATGCCATAAAAACTCTCTCCATCCGACTGATGGGGCACGGGGTCCCCTAGATTGCTCCCAAGTCTCATACCAAGTCACATCAACATCCCATAATATATAAGAGGCAAGCTCTATTGACTCAGTATCGGTGGCATGCAAACCTGAAAGGTTCGCTGCATGTGGTCAGGGAAACTCTGAGGATCCGCATTTTGATCTATTCTTGTGAATACCAGAGGGTCCAGGTTGATGAAATCCCAAACTCTTTGTAACACTTCATAAATTCGAGTTAGGTTTGAATCCATTAAGATAGGTGTAAATCCCTACTTTCTAATTATGACAAAAGTAACTTTCAACACTCAAACGTGATAATTGGAAGTATTATGAGTGTTTGAAAGTAGAATGAAATGAGTTGGAAAGGAATTGGAATGTTTGGGGTGAAATCAGTAGTGAGTGTCGCCTCAGCCAAAAGTTGATTGCTTCAACAGTGCAAATAATTCCTTAAGCAGCGATGACCGTTGCGATGGACGACTCTGAAGCAAATATTTAAAGTACAAAATTTCATAATTTTAAGAGTCATTCCACGCTTTCTTTGGACGACTTTGAGAGAGAAGAACTACCCTAGCACAAAGTTCCCGTCTTCCTTTCATCCTCCTACATCAAGGTAAGATCATTCCTATGATTCTTAATCAGTTTTAGCATTAATTCCATGATTTTTAACATGATTAAACCTTGGGAATTCATAGATTCTTGCTTGAGTCTTCATCATGGATAAGAAACCCTACAATTCAAAACTCAAGTTTTGGTTATCGAAAGGTAAGACCTTCATCCTACACTTAAATATAATTATGTAGTTGGTATTTGGAGACCATAAGTTATTGAATTATAATTTTGTAAAACTATGATGGGTTTGATAGAAAAGCATGAACAATTATATGTCGGGTTGTTGATTGTTGACATAGGGTTGTTGTTATCTTATGGGTAACAAAGAAGGATGTAGCTATATCATCATGAGATTGTAGAATCAGATAGAAACAAGGAAATGAGTTGTTGGGTTTGGAAACTCCATTGATGAGAGCTTGTAGAGCTTCATGCCCACCAAGTGTTTGATAAAATGCCTAGATGCTCAAATCATGAGTATTATTACTAATATTGAATTCATTTGACACATATTGCTATATATTAAGGTCGAAAGAGGTGACACACATTGTAGAATGCTTAAAAGAGTGGGTATGTCTCTTTTTAAAATCATTTTGACTATAAAGATGAATTGTATCTCTCTTTTCGATCATACTTTCCAACCTTAAAAAATGGTTTCTTTGGAAAGGTTTCATGTGCGTTACGGAAAAGCCTTCATGGAACCTTAGGTGTACAATTCTATATATATGTACTCATGATTTTTCCTGTAAAAGGATTATTGACACTTTTGTATAAAGCTATAAACATTGAACGTGATTTACCCCGATAAGGGACATTTTAAACTTGATTTCAAAAGCTTGTATATTTCATGTGTTTTTCATTATGAATGGGTTTGTTGAACTTGAAACTTATTTAATGACTTTAACTTGGTTTTTAAACCCATAAATAATTTGACGTATCCTAACAACTGGATAATGAACTAATTCATAATAAGTGATTCAACTTCTATGATATAGTTGTGATTCAGCTTCTATGATATAGTTGTGATTCACCTATCTTGCCTTGATTCTATTTTCTGTGCTTGGATGAGCTACTCAGGAGGAAGGTAGTCACTATGGATTATAGTGTGGCCAAGATATTTGAGAAGAATGATAGTCATCGAGGGACAATATCACCGGTGTGGTTTTCCTAACTATTCGGGAGGAAGGATAACTATCGAGGGACTATAGCCCCGATGGGGTTTGCCTAGCTACTCAGATGGAAGGTTAGTCACTATGCATCGTAGTGTATTTAGCATAGCTATTAGGAATGAATGATAACCATCAAAGGATAATAGCCTTGGTGTATTTTGGCTAGCTATTTGGGAGGAATGATAGCAATCAAGAGACTATAGCCCCGGTGGGGTTTGCCTAGCTATTCAGGAGGAAGAATAGTCATCGAGGATCAATAACCTAATGTGGTTTTGCGTAGCTATTAGGGAGGAAGGACAGCCATCGAGGATGACAACCCCGATGTGGTGCTTCTATGCCATTTTAGAGAACCTTAATGACCATCCATTCATTTCATTGACTTGGCTTGTATTGGCATAATTTTGGTTGTTCATGAGTGACTTGATGTTGATCTTAAGTTCATAAATGGAATACTTAATATAGAGAAATGGCATAATAGATTGAAATTGATTTAATTCTCTCTTATTGGTTTCTACTAATCGTTTCTCTATGATTGGTGAATGTTTATCTCTAGATTTTGAATTGTTTTACTTACATGGTTTTACTGCTTAATATTATATTATTTTGCATTCTCTATTGTCCCGAAGACACTCACCTAGTATCCATTACTCAGGCATACCATTGTTGTTTTGATGGTGTGTTAGGTAACGAACGTCTATGACTTAGGAGAACTTGTTGCTTTCGAGACTATTCAGTGAGCCCACAGGATGTCTGTTGCTGATTATGAGTCTCAATTCCATGCTTTGTCTCTCTATGCAACACCATTACTTCCTAGAGAGGTGAAGGGGTTAGATTCTTTGTAAGATGATTGGTTGTCTCGCATCAATTTATGACTTTATAGTTGACAGCTTCTGGGGCTTCATTTCATACTATGGAGGATCACGTTAAGAATGTAAATTTAGTGAGGGTGGTCCACCCTAAATTATGGGTGAGATACGATTTATATCTGAAATAGCTACACTTAGGTGTCTTACTTGTAATCGGAAATGTCTACAGTTAGGCTTGATGCTAGCAGTAGTGAGTGTAACAAGATGGTGTTCATCCTAAGAATTATATTGTGGAAGGTCTAGGGTGGCTGTGTAATGCACCATGTGTCTAAACTACTTGTGTTGTAAAACTGTAATAGTGAGGTGTAGTATGATATATGTCATTCATAAACCCAGGTGTGCGTTTAGGAGACTCCCGGAACTTATGAACTTATTTTTGATTGAGTGTTACATGGCTTACTTGTGGTTTAGGTAGCTATGTGACATACACAACTTGGTGTGATTTTGTGTCAATATGAAATAGTAGTCTTATGTGTTGTTAATTCTACATATTTTAGTGGATCTTTATATAACTAGGTGGACTTGATGATTCTATTTATTATTATGTAAACAACATGACTTATTTGGCTTATTGAATTGTTAGTGATATGATTATGTGGTGTCAACTTGATTTTTATCTCTAATTGTGTGGCTTTCGTCGTTGTCGGCCTATTATGTCTACGGGGTACATTGTGTACTCATGCTATTCTTGTTGAATCATTTTATGGATGCATGTATTCGATCTATCAGGTTGTAGTTTGAAGCACGCGGAGTTGAGGCAGACTACTTTTTCGGTGGCCTTAGTTTCTATCTTATGTAGATTGTATCCTTCATCCAGAGTAGTATTATTGGAATTATCATTCAGTTGTTGTCATCAAAGAGTCCTTGTATATGTCAGACCAAGTTCTGAAAAAAGGAAGGTTATTGTACGAATCTGTTTATGTATATGATTTAATGGATCTGATGTATATATATTGAATTTCTTTATCTTCCGCATGTATTAAATCTTTTTAAAGTTATTTTGGGAATTGGTTCGTCTACCCAGGGGATTGTGTAGGTGCCACCACAAAGCTCTTGATTTGGGTCATGGCGTAGTTGGTATCAGAGCTCTAGGTTTACCAGTCTCATGAATACAAGGACAATATGTAGTAGAGTCTCGCAGATTGGTATGAGGATGTCCGTACCTATCCTCGAGAGGAAATGAAGAATTTTTAGGAACCCTACACCTCTTTCACTCATAATTGGTATCTGATCTTGACACTCCTTCGGGGTAGATCGTGTGGGGAAATCATGTTGGGAAGTTTTTGCAAAGTGTGAAAACTGTTTAAGTCTGAAAGTCTGTTCTGGTTGAGGCCTTCCACCCTAACAAAAAAGTTTTCACACCTGTGGATCCACACCAGTGAATGGTATGCCACAGGAGTGAGTGCCCTATTATATTATTGAGTCTGCCTTAGTGAGATCACGCTTGCGGAACATCTTCCGCCCTAGCGAACATTACGCCGTATGTATAGTCCGCCCAAGCGATAATATTCCCGCAGAGGCGAGTCAGCTTCAGTGGATATCGCATCTGCACCAGCGAAATCTCTAGGCAGAAACCAATGAGTTCTACCCCTGTTTTTTATTCCTCAACCTATGCATTATAAAATTATACTATGACATTTCTAAATTCAGAGAAATACAGTATGAGAAGTTCAGATAGCCAAATACCTAAACATCCGATAATTTCAACCAACACATAAACTACTAGCTAAAAATATCCCAAATTGTCTAAAACATTCATCAAACCAAGCAAAACAGAAAATGAAAGAAATCAAACCAAGCCAAATTATTCGAACATCCATCAAATACCAGAAATTTAAATTGTTTGAAATAAATCCCGATATGGGCTAGAAACCAACATCAAACAGGAGCTCAGCCTTGCCTCTTAGAGCTTTACACCTCGTCACCTCCCTCAGTATTGCAGCTACTGTCTCCACCATCAGTAATGCGCTGGAAATAATAGTCCTCATCGTCAAGCTCATCCTCCACCGGAAGGGGGTCCTTGTAATCCAAATGCTTAAACAAGCACTTAATATCTCTCCACACATTCACGAGAAGTTTGCCCCTGGACTTGTTCCTTTTTTTCTCTTCCTTGAATCTCGTGCAGAGATCACTATGATCTTTGGACAAACCATTGTACACTATTTCCAAAGTACCAACTGAGGTCTGAAAGGCGTATTACAACTTAAGATACTATTTCATCTCCTCACAGGAGAAGTAGTCGGTAGAAGCACCTGAAGTACTAGCCCCGATAGAAGGCCTATGATATCCGGCAACCAAGTCTTGTATCTCCTGAAACTAGGATCCTGTTGCACCAAGTGTCCCTTGTGGCTGCGACTGCGAGAAAGACCCATCATATACATCATCATCCCCGCTCACATTTAGGTCCACCTTCCTCTTCTTAGTTTTCACTAATGTACCCGCTCCTAACACTTTGAGAGGGTGGACTACCCCCTCAGGATCTATCCAGTCATCGTCAGGCTTATCTGGCACACCCGCCCTATAGCATAGTTTAGTAATCAATAAAGGAAACATCAGACTTGGCCCTTCCTTAATCAAGTAGTCCATCCACTCTATGACAATATAGTGGCCCACATTTACTAGGATATCATTCAGAATGCAAGTTACTATCAGAGAGTGAACGTACGCGTAGTCAGACTTATTACATAAGGGAAGCACCATACTAGTACTGATGCTTTACCACATCTTGTCCTCCGCAGTGAACTGCTTATTCGTAATCTCAGATTTCTTATTTGCTCAGGTGATTTTCCCTCTATGCTCCTCATCCACCAGATGTGACACCAACCACTCTCTATTCCCATAAGCCTCCTTGGCATCCATAACTTCTAGAGGATTGTTTGGCAGCCCATCGATAACATTAATTGCCTCATCCTTAATTTGTACCATTTTTCCCTAAATCCAGATCTCTTGATTAGGCTCTGTCAGGCTCATGCAATCCTCGTTAGCTTTGAATGGAGCTTGAGAAAAGCAATTCCAGCCTATTTGCATAAGCCAGTTGTAAAAGTCAGGAAAGAGCTCTTCCACGCCAATTATATTTATGCCTAGCAGTTCTGGAAATCTCGGGACATGAACTGAACTATATCATAGCCAGTTGTAGGCTCCTTATCGATGAGTCCATATTTCTGGGCAAGTTTTTCTATTGGATTGTGATCAGTTTTCTCTAAACACACCTGCATTTATCAATTCTATGTTAGATCAGTTATGTAATCATATGTATCACACTATTATGTGCCTAACAAACCAAAGAAATCAATAAAAATCGACCTGAGTCGATCGATGCAAAGCTTTTATTTTTACACTTCTCTGTTCTATTTTCGCTTCAGTAGAATGGGTGTCGCTGGAACGAATCCGCTCCAGCGAGGAAAGCATTCGCCTTAGCGAAAGTTCATGTTTTTTCGTCTGTTCACCTCGGTGAAAATGTTTACGCCTCAGCTGACCCGCTTCAACGAAAGTTGTCTACCGAAGTGAGTCGTAGTCCCAGACAAACCCAGTCGGAAAACCCAGTTAATCCACATCCATGTTTGGCCGGAAAATCCCTTCCCTTGTTTCCTATGCAGGTAAACATAATGAATAGACCCCTTTTTCACCATTACTTCACCTGATCTTTGGATCTACCCTCATAAACACCACAATAGAATTTCCAAAAGATTTCAAGGAATTCTCAACCCACTATTATTTTCCTACCCTATTCCTACGATGAAATCGTGTGTAGAGTAAAGTATTAGAACTTACCGAGTGCTGAAGCTTGAGTTATTGAAGATTTGGGTGATTTTCATGTGCCCCGGTGTGCGTACCACCATCGGACTTGCCTCCGGCGAGTCAAGAGAGTGTAGAGCAATGGGTGTGGGAAGGGTATTTGTAAAAAGAGAGAGTAAATGGTAGGGTTTTGTGCGAGGTGCTTTTCCAGAGTAGTGGTGGGGAGAAGTTTAGGAATTTGGAAGTTTAAGGATTAAATAAGTAGGGGGGAGGACCGACCTATTTTGTTGACTTTTGAGTGTATGTGTTTTCTGCTCCAGTGAACTCCATCCGACCGGAGTGGGAAAATAAACTACCCCTGCAAGGTCTGCCTTTTCCCATAGATGTTTGCGTCAGCGGTATAGGGTGCGTGTGCACTGGTGAGATCTTGTGCATGATTCATCCATCGTGGCATAAGAAGTGCATCCCAGTTCACTAATCTCCCGCTTTGTGTGGGGTTCGGGGAAGGGCCGGACCACAAGGGTCTATTGTACACAACATTACCTCACATTTCTGCAAGAGGTTGTTTCCACGACTTGATTTCCTTATTTAGACTTACCGCGTTTGTGTTATTTTTTAAACTAAATTGGATCACAATGAATAGCTTGTATTACCCTATTGTTAAAGGAAACCTACCTTTTTGGCCTTATATGACTCTTGTGAAACATCAAGCCCCACCATTTCTCTATACTATGTATTTTTGCCTTAGAGTAATTAACGAGCCCATATAGACATACTATGTCATGAATCTGGTAGTACCGATAATAAATGACGTGGTGTGATGTATGATAGTGTAACTAATGAGATGACATTATACAACAAGTCTGTAAAGCCGAAATTCTACAAACGGGTAGTTCGTCCCTTAAGATCATGATTATAGTAGGTTGTCCCATATACTAGTCTAAGTCATTCATAACAAAAATATTTATCATTAAATCAGTGCCGATCATGTGAAGTACTAGGTATGTATATGATGTTATTGATTGACTATTGTGAGTCAGAATCTATTGAGGGTCCAAGACCCGAATTGTTGTACTCTATAAACTCTTTTCCACTTTTTCCCATTCGAGGACTAACATTTTTTTAAATGGTATCTGATGTAACAACATGTTCGGTCGTCATGAGTTGTCCTCTTGATTTCCCCATTATATCCCTCATCCGGGCATTCATATGTGGCTAAGACACATGAACTTTGGGAGGAAGTAACTCGTGCGGTACGGGCAGAAGATTAATTAAAATGAAGTGTTGAGAAAACATTATCCGCTCTTTCGGAATCATGTCTGGGCCGGAGGATGAATGAAGTCCGCTTTGGAAAATTACTTTCCCCATTTACGCTGAGGTGAGGTGGCAAGTGCCTGCACCTTAGCGGTCCCATTATATGCTACAGCGCATTCACGCTAGCGGAATCGAGTCGGCCACGGCGGAAGCGCTGGTTGACCAGTAAGTTTTTAATGCCTTAAGCTATCTCACTTTTCAAGATTGTGTGTGCTTCGAATTGGGGGTTAGTGATTCAAGTAAGGAGGGGTGATGTTGGTAAGGGGCTCAGATGTTGGTGATATTGGGGTTGACCGAAATTAAAAGCCAAAAATGGGGTTCTCGGTTTGGCCAGATGGGGTGGTGTTTTGTTGTTGTTTCGGATAGTTGTGCTTGGAAATGGACTTAGGACTTTTGTGGGGTTTTCATGGGTGGGTTGAGGATCAGGGTGATGTTTGGGACTTGGAGGTTTGGTGGTGTCAAGGTGACAGAATAGAACTGAAACAATGAGGTAGTCGGCAAGATGTGTTAAGCGGACTGTGTGGTGTTGTAGGGATTGGACGGAACTTTGTAGATGGTTTCGGTTGGGGACCTTTTATGGGAATGTTTATGGAGTCTTTTGGGATGTGGTGGTATAAAGATTGAAGTGGTTTGGATGAGGGATGAACACGGAATGCAAGGTGCAAGTCCGAGTACACACCAAGTGTTGGTTGATTCGAATTTGGGTAAGTGTTTGGTTGTTGTGGTTTTAGTGGGATGCGGATGATATGTCAAGGATATAGACACGGGGGTTTTACTTCCTGTGTCAAAACCAATACGAAGGTGACCAATTCAACAAGGTCTAGTCCGGGGTTTCTATGTACAAGCCCGTGAACAAGCCATGTAAGGGTGGTCAGAAATCCATAGAGATAGATCCAAGGCTTAGGCTAGGTTGGATCACACAATTTCCAACGTTCGCTTGCAACCACTAAAACTTGCTTCTTAGATATTCATGTCACAACTCCAATTCCACTCCATCTTCCATGCCATTTTAAGCATATTATCATTGGATGATTAACCATCTTTGAAACTTCGAGCTTATCACGTTGAGGATCAAATCGGAACTTTAAGCTCACAGGGATTTTAATATCATACTCCCCTTCTTCAAAATAATTCATCCTCGAATTCTCGCCATCTAAATGTGGCAATAAGTCTTCAGCACCAAGTGTTGATCTAATACTTCCCCCATTAGATAAGTCCGGGAGTTTAATTTTGTAGGCGCCTTCTTCTAAACTTGCCAAATTGGGATCCGAATACAAGCCAAACAAGTTTGACTTAAAATGATGTACGTACTGTGCCACGAACCCCATAAGGTATAATTCCTTGTCATAGGTAGCATAATGGCATCGTGCACCATCCAATCTTATTTGACGTCCAATGGTCCTTCACGGCTTGGCATAATTAGGACCAGGGCTTCCCAAATCTTTTTATTAATGGCGTCAAACACTCTGCTGCTCCTCGGAACCATTCATACTCATATTTTCTTATTAGTTCGTGGATAGGGCCAACAAGTGTGCAATATTTCCTTACGATGTGATAAGATGAAGAAGCTGAACCAAAGAAACTTTTTGCCGCAATGACCCCCGTAGACTCAGACCACCTTTGGTTAGATTCCACCTTGGTTTGGATATCATAAATGGCCTCGGGTGATGTTAAGTTTCCCAAGGATGGACGTTATACCTTGTATAAGAAAATGTTTCGGGCGTCACACCATCCTAACGGCATTACAAACCATTTTCTCAAACAAAACTCGACCTCGAGGGTCATCTTCCGTGCATTTTCTTCTAGGGTTCCCCTAGATGGTATCCTCTCCTCGAGTCTATATTTTCTCCACCAGATTCCTCAATAGAAAATTTCATCCTCAGCAAAGAGAGCTTGCCTTTCATGTTGTTTCCAATAGCTTGGATGGTAACACAAGTCTGCCACTTCTCATGTTCTTTTGGCACCAACAAGTCGTGCACCGTATACGGCCTAAAGTCCTTTTAGACAAGTCCCTTGACTAGTGTTTCTTGCATGCATTGTTGTACTCCCTCAATCGTTTCCGCATTATATTCGTAAGATCCTTGATTGGGCAAAGAACCTCTCGGAAATAAACCAAGAGCATGTTCAATGCTATCCATTAGTGATGGTCGGTTGCAAACTCATCAAAAAGATCTTTCGACCTCAGCATAGGAATGGTCCACTTCATGGTGAGTTTATCAACCTCTCGGTAACATGTGTGACAAGTCCCATCCTCTCTCGGCATCAACAATGCGGGATTTGGGTAGGGGTTAAGGCCCTTTCGATCATAGCTTCTACCGAACACTTCTTGTTCTTGGCCTAGCAAGTCCTTAGTTTCTTCCGGATGGCATCCATGGTCTTGGTTAGTATATAATGAACTTCTCAAAAGTAAATCAAGAACAAGTTCACCATCTTCCATTGGTTGTTCTTCGGATGCAAGATCATTCGGAAGTTCATTCACATCAGCAACTATAGCACTCCCCTTCATAAATTCATTCTATATCTTTTGTGCATCAAGTAAGGGGGTCTCAGCACTTTCCTTTGCTTTGGATTCCTCAAAGGACTTCCCTCCATCTTCATTTGTCACTACTCGGGGGTTAGGACATTCTTTGGCAAAGTGTCCCGATCATCGACATTGGAAACACCTTTTTCATTTTTTTCTATCCCTATTGTGGCATCTACCTTCTTAAATTCTTCTTCATTTTTTTATGCATCAAGTAAGAGAGTCTCGTCTTTGAGTTTCCTAGCCCTTTGGATTTTCATGTCTTTCACCTTGCTAGGTGACAACGGCACCAACCAGATCTTCTTGTCATTAATTCGAAAAGAATAGCTATTCCTTTCTCTATCATATTGTGCCTTTCGATCAAGTTGCCACGGTCGTCCCAATAAAATATGACACACATACATAGGGAGGATGTCACATCATATTTTATCTTCATACGTTCCAACCTGAAAGATAACAAGAGTTTGTTGTACTACTATTAGCCTTTCGTCTTGGTTCAGCCATTGGAGATTATACGACTTCGGGTGATTACATGTGGGTAAATTTAACTTGTCCACCATTTCCACGGAGGCCAAGTTGACACTACTTCTTCCGTGAATAATTATGTTGCAGACCTTGTCTTGTACTTTGAATTGAGTGTAAAATAATTGTTCATCTTGTGTCTCCTCGTGTCCTTCAGGTTGAAAACTCAACACATGTCGGAGAACTAAATTTTCACACACCTCTGCAAGTATAACATCTTCCTCCACATTCTCTTGATCATAGAATGGATTAATAAATGACGTACTGGTCCTTTCTTCATTGTACAATGGGTTTGTCTACAAGGTACTGCCCTTCTCATGCCATGGGCTGCGTTTCACAACCCAGGATTCAACATTATTTATCTCGGCATGACCATCAAGTTCTTTCTTTAAGGCTTGAGCACGTTCGGCCAAAATGTCACATGCGATCCTCCAATACTTTTTTTTGAGTAATCCATAGTGTTGATACGTGGGACGGGAATGCTTGGCTCTAATACCAATATAATGCAAATAAGTAGGGGTGATTTTTTGTATGTGGGTCGGGTGTTGGTGATATTCGGGTTGACCCGAAATTGGAAGCCAAAAATGGGGTTCTCGGGTTCTCAGTTTGTCCGGATGGGGTGGTGTTTGGTGGATGTTTCGGGTAGTTGTGCTTGGAAATGGAGTTGGGAGTTTAGTGGGGTTGTTACGGGTGGGTTTAGCATCCAGATGATGTTTGGGACTTGGTGGTTTAGTGGTTTCAAGGGGATGGAACAGAACTGAAACAGTGACATCGTCAGCAAGATGTTTTATGCGGACTGTTTGGTGTTGTCCAGATTGGACGGAACTTTGTGGATGGTTTCCGTTAGGTACCTTTGATGGGTATGTTTATGGAGTCTTTTGGGATGTGGTGGTAGAAATAATGAAGTGGTTCGGATGAGGGATGAACACGGAATGTGAGTTGCAAGTCCGAGTACACACCAAGTGTTGGTTGGTTCGAATTTGGCTAAGTGTTCGGTTGTTGTGGTTTTAGTAGGATGCGGATGATATGTGAAGGATAGAGACACGGGGGTTTTACTACCCGGGCCGACACCAAATTAAGGTGACGAATTCAACAAGGTCTAGTCCGGGATTGCTATGTACAAGCACGTGAACAAGACAAGTAAGGGTGGTCGGAAAACCTTAAAGATAGACCCAAGGCTTAGGCTAGGTTGGATCACACAAGTTCCAACGTTCGCTTGCAACCAAGGGGGTTCCTTAAGCTTGGGTTTTGATTAGGTCACACAGTCCTAACCAAGACTTACACCAAGGAAACTTACACTAAGGGGTTTCTCAACCACAAGAACCGAAGGCCCACATAAGGACCAACTAATGTATACAACACACAAGTTGAATACCTTAGCTTTTAAGTAAAACTCACTTTTATATATCAATAAACTCACAACATGTCTATTTATAATATCCTAAGGGTCCTATTTATAGTAATACATGGACTATTCTAGAAGAATAATAAAAGAGATAAACTATACGACCTAGGTTGGGACAAACGGGGAAGGGTTCGGGTATACTTGGTGATCAAGAAACTTCTCGGCTATTGTGGGAACAATGGGAAAGGTTTTGGTTTTACTTGGAGACAAGGATGAACCCAATCTCTTTCTCACCCTTTTGTGGTTCCCATGTAGAAGAATGTATGAAATTGGTTCTTCCAAAAATCTCATCTTCTTGGAATATGTGCGGAAGCTTCCATTCTTGGTATGTGCTTGATGAATCTCTTCCATTCTTTGTATTTCGGTTAACTCTTTATCTTGGCCAACTTGAAGTCTTTAATGTAGCCAAATTCATGAACTAGTTGGTTCATGAATTTTCTTCTTGGAAGCCTTATCTTCGAGATCATTCTTCTCCTTGCCACCTTGTCTTCCAACTCACGGCCTAGTCATCCATTTGGAAGACTCTTTGGCCTAGTCACCCTATTGGAAGACTCTCGGCCTTGTCACCATTTTTATGGCTTATTACTTGTGTCCTAAGGTAGTTATTACATGGCATACTATGTCCTAATCTAATAGCTAGCTTGTAACTAAAGATAAGCAAAAAAATATACATGGTCTTGGCCAAGACCAACAAGAAGGCCGAATAAAAACTTGCTTCTTAGATCTTCACGTGACAAATCCAATTCCACTCCATTTTCCATGCTATTTTAATCATATTATCATTGGATGATCAACCATCTTTGGAACTCCAAGCTTATCACCTTGAGGATCAAATCGGAACTTTAAGCTCACATAGATTTTTACATCAGTTAGTGTAAGGAGCCTCCTTGCAGTTTGTGACCTAAGATTCCTCCATGGAAGGTAATCTCTCCCTCCCCTTTAATTATTCTTCCATGTTTCTGGTATTTGGCGTAAAGCTTGAAATAGGGAAAATGAAAGAAAAGCTTTTTGGTGGTTAGGATTAAATGAAATCATGACATACTGTAAAATGATATGGTAAACCTTGGTTTCTTATAAATGAGTTAATGTTTTGAATAAATGATCACTTTGAAGGATTTAAATGATTATGCAAAGCTCTTTATAATTGTGGAAGAAACCTAGTTTAGAAATTTTTGACTCTTGTTGATTTATGAAATTGAGAGTCTAATAAGGTTGTTTTTCAAATTAACTTCGGGTTATATATAGTAATCATGCTTAGGAGCTTTTGTAGTAATAAAGTGTGGATTTTGACACCGTGGGCTAGGGATGGATTTTAGGTATCTTACGTTTGATTTGGGATTTATTCCCTGTATGTGCTTTCTTTGATATTAATATCTAGAACATGCGTGTTAGACTGTTATCTACCAGAAGTCCTGAAGAGTCAGAGACGCGCATTGAGGATCGACCGTTCATGGCTCCTGCTCGGCATTCATGTAGGCTATGATTTAGCTTTTCGAGACTTCGACAAAAATGCGTAATTAGTATTAATACTGAGGGGTATTAGGCATGTTTGGGGGTCCCTCTCAAACGGTTGTGATGAACGTTTGAGGGGGTATCAGTGTTGAACTGTGGTGATGGGTGATTTGGGGAATCAGCCTCATGCCGGTTCCGACTGCTGATTATTTGGGCTTGTTGCCAAAGTTTCTTGATATGCTTACTCATCACACATGCTTTCTGTCATAACTCATTTTCATGTAATCGTGGTGGCACCTACACATTCCCACCGGTAGGCGAACCACTTCCCATATAACAAACAGTATGAAAGAGATGCAGAAATATAATCAAAACATCAATACACCCCCAAAATCTGGTCTGTCATACAAGAGCACTAATGCGGAATACAAATTTGAATGAACGCAACAAGGCCAAAACTGAATAACATAATCAAATGTCTAAATACGTCTTTTGAATCCAAAAGTAAAGACAGAGTAAGAGAAAAGCATCCAAGGCATGCCGCAAGAAGCACTCACCCTGGAACGCCGAAATCCACCGGCCCAGACCCATAGTCGAGCTCCCGAACTAGTAGAGCGACCTATATCTGCATCATAAAAGATGCAGTAAGCATAGCATGAGTACACAATGTACCCACGTAGACATCATAGGCTGACAATGATGAAAGAGACGTAACAGAGATACATATTAAGTTGACACCAGTTAAGCCTATACTAGACAATTCAATACCCAATATAAGTGATGTTGTACACATATCAATTTACTTATTCATCAAGTCACATTGTTCACTTAAGGTTTTTATAACATTCAAGTATAGTCAAACCATTCATATATACAAGGACCTTACTATCATAGTACCCACGACTAGTACTCTCTTGTCCAAGTCATATTCAAGCTTAACCACACTAACCCAACACATCAATAAACAAGTCAACACTTATATCACAACAACCGTTTTAGAACCCTTTTCAAGAATATTATACTTAGGCTAGACATGACAACAATAACTCCTTTATATTTCTTAGCCTTCGATTTAGTTATGTCTCTATACGGTTACAATATAACACACATAGATCATTTACCACCTACTTTCCAAATAGCAACCCTTATTACAACTTCCTTACTAGACTCGGTACCCAATCATGCGGCCAATTTTCGGACAACACACAATGCACATATTTTCTCTAGATCTAAGAAATAATCCAGACGTATAGACACTTTGGATCTCACTAGTAGTAGACATCAAAGACTTATACATACAAATTATGCCCACAAACTCATGCATAAAAAATCAAGCCACACATGGCAACAAAATCAATATTTATCCAAATGTGCATAGATTCAGGTATCCATAGAGACAAGCCCAATCATGGAAATCAATTTGATTCAATAGCATCAATCCAATTATCCAGGTAAATCAGGGTTTCACCCAAGTTCCAATAACCAACCATAACACATTACCAAAACACAATTAATCAATGAAATGGCATATATATATGTATTTATGATATGAATTCAAATGCATGTTCCAGTTACCTTTCCATCAACTGGTATACACAATTCACAGGGGTATTCTTTATGAAACTAACCCATGGGGACTCGCGAAGTCCATATACCCCTTCGCTCTTGAATAACTCGTCGGATCACGGAGCCTAGCTATTGGCCATATTAATAACATGTTGCAGGCATGCAACAACAAACCCCGCATATCATTATATCTGTTACGACATGCAACCCAAGCCATCCGTTATAATATCATCATATCAAATTTGTCAATACCTTGCCTTTCTGGTCTCTTGGACCCACAACACTTTCATACCACTCTCATATCAATATCATTAGAACCATGAGTGTATGAATACAAATGACAATATAAGGAAATAAATCAGAATGTATGAGTGCAACCAAGTATAGGAGATGAATACCACATGCTTTCATAGTTCTCAACAATAATCCAACGACAATCAAGAAAGCATATTTTACATACCAACCACAATATATCCAAATACCATCAGGATATCATATTAAAGCATGCGTGATGAATAAAAAAGATAATGTCAAGTATGGCGACAAGCCCATATAACAGCAGTCAGAATCAACTTACGGTTGATTCCCTAAATCACCCATCAACATAGTTCAACACTGGTACCCACTCCACCACATCACAACTATCTGATTGGGACACCCAAACATACCCAACACCCCTCAACATTTATAACTACTACGTACTTCTATTAGAGTGTCAAAAAACAAAACCTTTAGCCTATCTCTGTGCCGAACATGTATCCCAACAATCAAGCCTCAGTGATAGCCTTGCCCTTCTTCGCGCCTCATGATAATATAAGACTATTCACACATGTAATACTCGTTAATATAAGACTTACACAACAATAAGAACATAATATTTAGTAAAGTAATACTAGTAATATCAACCCCGGGCCCACTTCACAATGACTCGAACTTTAATACTCAAAAACTATTATTACATACTAGGTAATCATATCCTTAAATTAATTGGAAATCTATATACATTTGAACCTTCAATTGAACAATAATAAAAAACCCGCATTTGAAACCCTAGAATTTCCCCTTTTTTAAACAAGCTTCTATAATCAAATTAAGCCTAAAAACATGATTATCAATTATCATCAAATCCAAATTCATGATATTAACACAATTTGATCTATGAATATCCATTAAAATCAATAACATAGCTCTCTTATTCTCAAAGAAACCTACAATCATTTTTTCCAACTTAATAACACACTATACCACCATTAATGGATTTAGAATCATAAACTTAAGCCAATAAATGAAAGAAACTTTTACCCTAAGGTTGAAATTGCTCCTAAGGTTCTGAAAATACTCCAAGACGGCGTTGGTTGAGGTTTGCTATTTGGGGAAATAAAATTCTGACCTAAAGAATCTATAGGCACCTAATATAGTACTTCTACTCCAGCAGAACCGACTATGATGCGGCAGACCAGACCTTCATTGGGGCGATGTCAATTAACACCTCACCTATCGCCACGACGGACATGACTCCGCGGCGGCGGACTTACCCTATCGGACAAATCACCCACCATCACCCAAACTTCGGCTTTAGTGAACTAACCTCTCACCGAGGTGGACTTCCCAGAGCGAACACTGGTGCTGCCACAGTGGACACTAGAAACCAGCATAGGAATGACAACCAAAACATCTATCCAACAACTGAAACACTCTCATGACCCCCTGGACACAAACCATACATGCTCATCTAAGGTAAACAGTGCTATAAACTCTCTTGTACCCTCAGATTTCACATTTAACTAAGCTAAGGCATACTTCTCTAAAGAAACTTCTGGGAAAACCAAATATCCAAACTTTACAAATAAGGCCACCAAATAGATTCAATTTCTTCGAGAAGCAAACCAAGGACTTGACTTTAGTCATAAATGACCCTCCAGAATTACCGAAAGTGACGAAACCCATAAATGAACCCATCTAGCCAAAAGTCAACTTTGAGTCAAACTAACCAACTCTATGTCTTTAATTTTGGGTTTTTCATCCGAAATTCATACAAATGGACCTCAAAATCCGTGCCACCCATGCCCGCACATCACAAATCCCACATAGAGTCTACGGGAAGGGTCACACAAGTAAATTAGGGCCTTTAGATAAAACAAACAGATGGGCCATTACATCAGATACCCATTAAACAATCATTTGTCCTCGAACGGAGAAAAGAAAGTACAAAAGTTGATGAGTAACTAAGGAATTTCCATCCTACCATCATGAAAGCCCCAAGGAGCAGAAATAACTCGATAACACTGCTTGTTCACTTAAGAAGTTAAAACTACTATAACATACCTCAACACCCAAAAATTCATAATCGAAATTTCTTCCGCAGTTGATTCTCGAATGTAAGAACTGATTAAGATCAAATTCCCTTATTTGATCACCATTGGACCTCTTTACGCATTCAATTGAATCCACCATTATCACAATAATCACACTCATTATTTAGTTGTAGCCCAAACTAAAATCCAATATGTACCTGATAACATAGTCTGATTCTACTAGCCTTCCTTCTCAACTATCAAAGCTGTCATTGCACAAAATCCCTTAGAAACACATAAACACACATTACAAGTCCAATTTTCTCGAATCTCCAAATCACCAAACTATAAGCATACTTACTAATTACCTTGTCGTGCCAGATTCGTAGAAAATCAACTAATCACTCTACAGGCTTCCCATAACCATTTGTACCTCCTCAACACATTGCAAAGTACATTCATAAACCATTAGAACTGTCTGCATTGTGTTCATCTGAAAATATCATATATCCTACTTAAAAAATTTAATGAGAACCGGTAACACTGTAATTCCTCCATTCAGAATTAAAATTCGTTGGACCCTTTTCGAGGGTTTACTAGAATACCACAAGTCCTCCATGTAACATAAACACAAGCCATCTAGCCTACAATGAACAAATTTGACCTTAAATAAATTCCTCAATTTTAAATCATCGATAGTCACCCGACCTGATTCTAATGAACTAGTAAGCTTTCCATAAACATGCTATGACATTTTCCATCTCTTTTCCTCATGAACAATCGATCATATGTCTTAATCCACAACGTTCAAGCTGGTTCTACCCATGTCGTCAACTTAGTACGGAAGATCCATACCTTTGATTATAACCTTCTATTTCTCAACTCCTACCCGATACATAAGTATGATACAACCCCATAAAATTTGAATACATTAAGTCCTCTTTGTAATTTCTCTTAACTCGCCAATAACTCTGAACACCGTATCGAATCCCTATCTGTCATATCTTGCTTTTTACCAGCCTTATCAAATAATTTCACCAGATCTGAAAGATGCGAAAATAATGCCACCATAGTTTACATCTAGCCCAAGAATTTCAATTTTCCTAAATCCAAATCCTACCCTATCTCAAAGAGTCACCTTACTCATTCCAAAATAGATCAACCACATATTTATCAAAATCCTCACATTTCCACCTTTCATTTCAGTCATATTAATGTCCACCAACTGATCATTACTCAAACATGTTACACCGCATACTCCATAATAGAGAATTTCACTCGTCTCACTCGAACCTTTAAATTGGAAGCTCCTCACTCTCCGGCACATCCCATGTACCATCCTTACATAATTAACCCACTAGAAAAATGTATCGACCTACTCTGGTTACTCTAACTAACAATCATTTAGTACCTAAATGATAACCCTAACCACCACTGAGCCAATCTATAATCTAGAAGTGATCGCTAATTACCGAACATACACTTCTGCTAACACCCGCAAATAGTTTTATCGAAATACCCTTGCCAAAAAATCTTTAACTGAAATAATCTTATTTCTATACTAGTCTATGCGTTCGTTGACCTGATTATTAATATCCAAAGCTTTTCACAACTAGAATTAGATCAAACCATCATCAACCTGTTACCATGAATATTCTCATTCACCAACACATTATTTAAGAGTCTATACAATTTTTTCCTGCAAAAACCCAATCCTTACCTTATTTTGCCGAATAATAACATATCCAACTAACCATGCAATTTTCATGTCCTTCGGTCAACCCAAACACATTATACCAGTAACTATCAAACATCTCAAGTATTAACATTACATATCATGCCTATAAATTCTATCCATGAACTAAATGCAACATCTGGTAATCCCTCGATGGAACCCCACAATATCTAATGCTAAATTCCTCCCTATTAGTCGACTATTGGCTTACGCCTACGATGAGTCCAGCATACTAACACATTTATGACTTCTTACACTCGGTCAACACTAAACAACTGCGAATTAACTCACAATTCAACAATCTCTTGGATTCAACAACTCCCCCATCACTATCCTCGAAATGCCAAGCAAAACCAAAAACATATTATTAGATAAATAAATGTGATGCTCTATTCAACTAAGCTTCACTCATTACAAGTAACATTGCCACCTAATCTCGAATAGAAAACCATTACCTGAAAGAATTGACAACTACTAATTCTACTATGCTATCAAAATACTGTCAAACCAAAGCAAACTCAACATTTCATAGACTATACGACATCCACCCTCGTACACCTTGAAACTTAACCTATCAAGCATGTGAGATAATACTTTTTCCCTTCATATAGTGGAGATTGATTCATACAATTTATTTTCCTTGCATCTCTGAATTATTATTCCTACTTT
The DNA here is from genome assembly GCA_034509755.1 of Anisodus tanguticus. Taxonomy (NCBI): domain Eukaryota; kingdom Viridiplantae; phylum Streptophyta; class Magnoliopsida; order Solanales; family Solanaceae; genus Anisodus; species Anisodus tanguticus. The sequence goes on along the minus strand of CM067546.1, from coordinate 16,182,329 downwards.
CCAAAGATACCACAAACGTAAGAGTCACAAACCTAACCCCAATCAATTGTACCCTCAAATAATTACTGGAGATTAAACATGGTCACGTGCTCATATCATGGTATCATAACTCATACCCTACTGCGCGATATCATATTGAACCACTCACGAATGAATTTAAGAGTGTGTTACCACCATCAATGATAGAATATGAAGAAAAAGTTCAGATACTAATTTGATTCTACTTAGCACAAAAGGAATGAAGAAAGTCAAGTTTCCTAAATGTCCCATAGCCTCTCAAAGATAAGTACAGATGTCTCTTCACCGATCCGGAAGACTCTACTAGAATTTTCTCTTATTTTTAAGATCATTTAACCTAAAGCTCTGATAAAAACTTTGTCAAGACCCTTTTTCATGAAATTGTGGTGGCATCTACACATTCCCACTGGTAGGAAAACCACTTCCCATATAATAACTAGTATGAAAGCAATGCAAAAATATAATCACATCATCAATACACCCCAAAAATTTGGTATGTGATACAAGAGCACTAATGCGGAATACAAGTTTGAATGAAGGCAACAAGTCAAAAAATGAATAACATATTCAAATGTCTAACTAAGTCCTTTGAATCCAAAAGTAAAGACAGAGTAAGAAAATAAGCATCTGAGGCATGCCGGAAGAAGCATCCGCACCCTGGAATGCTGAATCCACTTGCCCTGATTCACACTGAGCTCACAAACTAGTAGAGGGACATGTATTTACATCAAAAAATATGCAACAAGCGTATCATGAGTACCGAACGTGCCCCCAAAGACATTATAGGCCGTCAAAAACTAAAGATACACACAACAACAACAACAACATACCTAGTGAAATCCTACAATGTAGGGTCTAGGGAGGGTAGAGTGTACACAGACCTTACCTCTACTTTGGTAGATAGAGCGACTATTTCCGAGAGACCCTCAGCTCAAGACAAAACACAAACACAAGAACAATAAATGTAAGACAAACAAAGAGAATAAGTCATGAATGTGCATTCTAAAAAAGAAGCAATAACTAATGCAGGTAAATAAGACAAACAAAGTACACTAGAAAAACCATAGCAACATAAATCAAATGACAAGGGACTATAAAGCAGTTATGCGCCTACTAGTATGATAGGCTAAGCGGAGCTATAATAATAACGCTACAACTACCAGTTTGTAAGCGTAGGTAGGACTACGGAAGATACATAACATAGATAAATATCAAGTTAACACCAGATAAGCCTACACTAGACAATTCAATACCCCATATAAGTCACGTTGCACACATCAATTCACTAATTCATCAAGTCACATTGTTCACATAAGGTTATAATCACAGTCAAGTATAGTCAAACCATTCACATATACAAGGACCTTACTATCATAGTACCCACGACTAGTACTCTATTGTCCAAGTCATATTCAAGCTTAACCCCAATTACCCAACCTTAACACAATAATAAAAAATTCAACACTTAGATCACAACAACACTTTTAGAACACTTTTAAAGAGTATTATACTTAGGCTAGCCATGACAACATTAACTCATTTATATTTCTTAGCCTTAGATTTAGTTATGTCTCTATACCATTACAATATGACACACATAGATTATTCAGCACTTACTTTCCCAATAGCAACCCTTATTACAAGTTTCTTACTAGACTTGGTACCTAATCACATGATCAATTTCCATACCACATACAATGTATATATTTTCTCTAGATCTAAGTAATAATCCTGACCTATAGATACTTCTAATCACACTAGCAGTATAGATCAATAGACTTAGACCTACAAATTATGCCCACAAACTCATTCATAAGAAATCAAGAGACACATGGCAACAAATTCAATATTTATCCAAATGTGCATAGATTTAGGTATCCGGGTATCCACAGAGACAAGCCCAATAATGAAAACATCTGATTCAATAGCATCAATCCAATTATCTACGTAAATTACGGTTTCACCTAAGTTCTAATAACCAACCATATCGCATTACCAAACTATAATTAATCAATGGAATGTCATTTATAAATATATGTATGATATGAATGTAAATGCATGTGCCAAGTAACTTTCGATCAACCGATATACATACTTCACAGGGGTATGCCATATGTAAATGACCCATGGGGGACCCGCAAAGTTTATATACCCCTCTGCTCAAGAATAATTTGTCAGATCATGGATTCCATCTCTTGAGGAGTGCGACCCAAGCCATCCGTAATATTATCTTCATCTCAATGTCGCCAATAATATCATAAGTACCTTTCCTTTTCGGTCTATTTGACCCACAATAATTTCATACCATTTTCATATCAATATCATTAGAACCATGAGTGTATGACTGCAAATGTCAATATAAGATAAGAAATCAAAATGTATGAGATACAACCAAGTATAGGAGATGAATACCACATGCTTTTAGGGTTCACAACAATAATCCAAGTACAATGAGGAAATCATATTTAATAGTCCAACTACAATAATCCAAATACAATCAGGATATCATATTAAAGCATGTGTGATGAATTAACATGACAATGTCAAATATGGCATCAAGCCCACATATTGGCGACAAGCCTACATAATAGCAGTCAAAATCAGCTTACGGTTGATTTCCCAAATCACCCCTCAGCACAGTTCAACATCAGTACCCACTCAACCGTTCATCACAACCATCTGAGTGGGACCCCAAACATGTCCGATACCCCTCAACATTTATAACTATTACATACTTCTATCGTAGTCTCCAAAAAATAAACCGTAGCCTACCTCTGTGCCGAACATGTATGCCAACAATCAAACCTCAGTGGTAGACTTGACTTTTCTTCGCACCTTATGATAATCGAAGTCTATTCATGCAAATACTACTCATTAATATAGGACTTACACAAAAATATGGACATGATCTTTAACTAAGCAAGACTACAAAATATCGACCCCGGGCGCACTTCACCGAGATTCAAGCATTAATACTCAAAAAATATTCTTACATACTAGGTAATCATATCCTCAAAATTAATTGAAAATCTATACACATTTGAACTTTCAATTGAACAATAATAAAAAAGCCCCAATTTGAAACCCAAGAATTTCCCCTTTTTTAAAACAAGCTTCTATAATCAAATTAAGCCTAAAAACATGATTATCTATCATCATCAAATCCAAATTCATGGTATTAACACAATTTGATCCATGAATATCCATTAAAATCAATAGCATAGCTCTCTTATTCTCATAGAAAGTTACAATCATTTTTTTCCAACTATCCACTATTAATGGATTTAGAATCATAAACTTAAGCCAATAAATGAAAGAAACACTTACCCAAAGGTTGAAATTGCTCCTAGGGTTTTGAAAATACTCCAAGGTGGTGCTGGTTTTGAGGGTTGCTATTTGGGGAAATAAAATTCTGACCTAAAGAATATATAGCCACCTGATACAGTACTCCCTCTCCGGTGGAATTGACTCCGCTGGAGTGGACCCACTGTGGCGGACCAGATCCTCACTGGGGAAATATCACTTGAAACCTCACCCATCGCCATGATGGACACGACTCCGTGATGGCGGACTCGCCTTGGTAGACAAATACTCTATTGCGGCAGAAACCCTCCATCACCCAAACTTCTGCTTTGGCGAGCTAACCTCTCGTTGAGGCGGAATCACCGGAATGAACACTAGTGCCGCCGCGGTGGACACTAGAAACAACCAAAGGAAAGATAACCAAAACTTCAATCCAACACCTGAAACACTCCCGAGACTAATCACACACAAACCAGATATGATCGTCTAAGGTAAACAGTGCTACAAACTTGATTGTACCCTCAAATTTCACATTTGACTGATTTGAGGCATACTTTTCTAAATAAACGTCTAGGAAAACCAAATATCCAAACTTTACAAATAAGGCCCCAAAATACATCTGATTTCCTCGAGAAGAAAACCAAAGACTCGACTAAGTCCTAAATGACCCTCTGGAACTACACAAAGTGACGAAACCCAGAAATGAATCCATCAAGCCAAAAGTCAACTTTGAGTCAAACTAACCAACTCTAAGTTTCTAATTTTGGGTTTTTAATCTAAAACTCATATAAATGGACCTCGAGATCCAATCCATCCATACTTGGACATCACAAATCCCACATAGAGTCTATAGGAAGGGTCACACAAGAAAATAAGGTCCTTTAGCTAAAACGACCGGATGGGTCGTTATATTTTCAATATGATATCTTGATTTGTACTTGGATTGTATATGTGTATTGAACTATTGGAGGCATGTGATACTCATCTATATACGTGGTTGCATCTTTTTATAGCATGACATCTTTCCATATATTGTCATTTGCATACATACACTCATAGTTTTGTGAAATTGATATGAGAGTGGTATGGATATGATGTGGGTCCAAGAGACCAGAAAGGTAAGAACACTTATGAGATTATAGAAACACTAAAATGATATTGATACATAAGGAATGGAGTTAACATAATATTATTCATCCAAGAGTTGGGTTTCAATGGGATATTCAGGATGGGTATATAGACTTAATGGGTCTCCCATGGGTGTATGGATCATAATAAAACCTTGATGTACTGTATACCAGATGAAACAAGGTACCTGGAATATGCAGTGCATTCACATTCATACATTCACATTCAAATATTCATCCATACATTGATTACTTGTTGTGTGATGACATGATTTGGATTGGTGATTGAAACCTGAGTGATTGACTCCTAAATGAGATCATTGGTTAAATTATTTATATTGACCTATATGGTTGCCCTGATTGGCTTGCTTGATGTGGATTGGCTGTGTGGATACACCTTTATAAGTCTAGTATTTGATGTTGGACTTATCTGTGTTAGTGGATTGATTAGGTTGTATATCTTAGTGGATGATCGTGTTAATTGATAAAGGGTCTACTATGAATTCAGGTATGTTTGTGGAGTCGTTTTCGTGTGGTATTACTTATATGGTGTTCGTGTGTGTAACTTTTGTTGGGGTGGTAAATGTAAGGAAAAGGAATCTACTTAGTATTTCTGGAAAGAGTATGACGAATTAAATGGCATCCTGCCTGTAATTGGAAATAGCTACACTTAGGTTTGAGGATAGTAGTACTGAGTGTAACAAGTTGTTCATCATCCTAAGAATTATATTATAGAAGGTATAGGGTAGCGGTGTAATGCACCGTGTGTCTAAACTACTTGTGTTGTCAAACCGGAATAGTGAGGTCTAGTATGATATATGTCATTAATAAACCTAGGTGTGCATTTAGGAGACTCCCGGTACTTATGAACTTATACGTGATTAAGTGTTACATGAATTTCTTGTGGTTTAGGTACCTATGTGAGCTACACAACCTGGTGTGAGTTAGTGTCAGTATGGAATAGTAGTCTTATGTGTTGTGAATCCTACATGTTTTAGTAGATATTTATCTAACAAGGTGGACTTGAGGATTATATGAACTATTATGTAAACAACATGATTTATTCGGCTTATTGAATTGTTAGTGATAGGATTATGTGGTTTTAACTTTGTATTTATCTCTAATTTCACGGTTTCCATCTTTGTTGGCCTATGCTATATACGGGGGTACGTTGTGTACTCATGCTACGCTTGCTGCATCTTTTTGTATTTGGTCTATCTGATTGCAGTTTGGAGCACGGGGAGCTGAGGCAGACTACGCTTTTCAGTTGCCTTAGTTTCTATCTTATGTAGACTATCTCCTTCAACTGGAGTAGTACTATTGTAATTATCATTCAGTTGTTATAATCATAGATTCCTTGTATAAGTCAGACCATGTTTTGTGAAATGAAGGTTGTTGTATGAATCCATTTATGTATATCATTTAATGGATCTGATGTATATATATTGAATTCCTTTCTCTTCCTCATGTATTAAATCTTCTTAAAGTTTTCTTGGAAATTGGTTTACCTACCTGAGGGATTGTGTAGGTGCCACCACGACGCCCGTGATTTTGGTCAAAATTTAATTATTATATATATATACATTCATCACTCCGATTCGCATATACTTTATGAAAAGGAGCCATCTTCAGAATTACTTAGTATTATGTAATTACCTATTGTACGTATATTCATTTAATACATCATATGATAGCATTGACATACTTATTTATGAATCATATGGGATGGTCCGGGGTGGCTTATTTTTAAATGGTGTTGGTGAGTATATGGACCTCATAAGTACCTCATGGGTCACATAAAAGCTATTGCTAGATCTTGTGTATACTGGTGAATATTCCTCATGGAATTTGCATTGCATATCATTCACACTTGCTTTCAGTCTAATTACTGGACTTGTACATGTTTTTATGGAAAAAACTGGAATTCGGTAGTTTATTTGGTCATGTACTTTCTAATTCCTATATGTTTAAGTGCTTATATCTTGCTGGATTGATTGTAAACTAATTGTTGAGATAAGTATCAGGAGAACTAACCCTTTCTATCCCTTCAAATTAGTGTCGGTCAATGATAATGTTGGATTCACGTGATTCCGCGTACTCACTCCATACCTGCTGCACCTTTTCTGTGTGAAGGTCTTGCTTCGAGTTCTAGTAGTGGACGAGTACCCGCCGATCATTGAGGCGTACCTTTTGAAGTTTGAGGTGTTAGTGGTTCCGCATCACTGGACTCCATATCTATCTTATTTTTTGCCTTTTATCATTCGGACAGTTATTGTAGACTTTGAGACTTGTACTCAATATTTAGAGTCTCTAATACTTATGACTACTAGGTTTTGGGAGGTGTACGACTTAGATTCACATTTTATGAGTTATGAGACCTTTTATTGACTTTTGGGTTGATTTACTTATTTTTAGCTTTATGATTGATGGGAGACTCAGACTTTCACTTAGGTTAGCCTACAGGTTAGGGTAGGTGCGCTCACAACCACTTTTGGATTTTGGGTCATGACAAAGAAGAAAGTTTCACAAATTATCGTGAAAAAAAAACCCGATCCTAATACCCACAATGAAGAAATGTCAAGAAGAATGACATATGGATATGATAAGGTTCCTACACCTAGCCATTTATAGTGTTGCGTTTGTTGAAGGTAAGGTTTTACATTGTCTCAAGCAAGATTAACATCTTACTAAGCTCAACATTGGCTGAAGCAAGCATAACATCTTATCAAAGTCTACATTGGCTAGAGTAAGCTTAACATCTTACCAAAGTCAATAGGACAGATCAATATGGAGCTAGTTCTTAGGGCGGAGATGCTAGAGCGAACATGAAGAAGTGTGAAGTTTCTATGAGTTTGTCATCATTAAAAGAGAGAATTTGTGAGTTGTTGGGATCTGAATATTAATTTTTAATCTTATGGAGTTTCGATGATTGAAAATTATTTTGCAAGTGACAGTATAAGTACAAGGAAGATGTGCAATGTATAAAAACCAAGTCCTTAAGAAATATCCAAAAGGAACTGGTGAAACAAGAAACACAGTTACAGGATTGCTAAGAGAACCAGGTCATTTTGACATGATTTGTAACCTATTTGGTCTATAAATAAGAATCTATTTCATACACATAACATGAGACCTTGGATTAAATAATAATCTGATACTACAGGGAATGTCAGGTCAAGACATGAGACATTACCATAATTGAACACATGGAACTAGCTCTGAGATAGGAGAAGTTGGTTGTATATCGTGAAGTTCAAGTTCAACTCAAACAAGGATTCGTTTCTTACAATTAATTGAACCAAGCCTTGATTGAATTGAGAGAATTACAAGCAACTATTCTACTCCTATTTAAAGCATCACATCGATTCTTTGGTGACATATCACAATGAGAGCGACTCGGGAGATAGAGAGAGATATATAGAAGTGTCTACTAGTAGAAGAAATGAACTACAACAACATCAAATAACATGTTCTTATCAAGATATATCAATACAATCCTTGAGTTGTAATAGTTATATTCACGTGATCTTTAACTATACTTTTAAATTCTTAGTGATTTGTATTACAATATTTTTTGTATTATAAAGGGATTTTATAGACTTGGTAATGTTTTTGAAGATGTTCGAGACAAAACCAACAATTAGGAGAATTGTTGAGGAGTGGGGTAGGGCTATAGAATATGTTCCTTAGGTTTACAACTCATTGTAATATTATATAGTTGCTCGTGTAATAGTGGAGAATTTGGAAAAACCCTATTGGGAATCGGTAATGATTTCCCTCCCTTGATCAAGGAGTTTTCCAGTTTATATTTACATTCTTTCATATTTACTGAAGAATCTAAATATTTCAGTTTATAGGTCACAACAAATTATCACTGTGCGTGATATCCTAAGGATTTGAATGTTATAGCTGTTGGAACTTGTATGGACTTAAGAAGAAATAAAGTGATCAACGGACAGAAAATTCGAATCAAAGGTTGCAATTTTTCAGAACAATTACAACCTTTGGTATGAATGGTTGTAACTGTTCATATGCTACTCTATATAAAGAAGGTTGATCACTTGGTTGGAGAGATATACACAACAAGACAGAAAAAACTACAATCAATCAGAGGTCCGTAAAACTGCAGCACAAGTCGGGGCAAACTATCGACACCAAGTTAGTATGTGTTTTCAATTTGTTGAATTCATTGTTGTTGATTTTAAGTTATTTTGAGTTATTATATTATTGTGCTCAATTCTGATTTGTTGAGGTTGTAAAATTTTCAGAGAATTCAATTTCCTAATTTGCAAAGATGGATCAATCTGGATCGTCAATGGTGAACAACCATGTTGAGAAACCTGAGAAATTCAAAGGTTCTGATTTCAAACACTGGCAACAAAAGATGTTGTTCTACTTGACAACTCTTCACGTGGCAAACATATTGATTGTTGAGGCTCTTATGGCTTTGCCAGAAGTAGAAGGGGAGAATACTCTGACTGATGCGGAGAAGTCTGAAAGGATGAAAGACATTCAAACTTGGGAAAGTCAGGAGTTTCTTTGCAGAAACTATATTCTCAATTCCTTGGATGATTCTCTCTACGACATCTACTCCACGTTCAGAACGGCACGGGAGTTGTGGCAATCGTTGGAGAACAAGTACAAAACTGAGGTTGCTTGTTCCAAGAAGTTCGTCATCGGAAAGTTTTTGAACTTTAGGATGAGTGATGCCAAGCTAGTTGTCAAGCAAGTGGAGGAACTCCAAATCATTGTTCATAAGTTAGAGGTTGAAGGTATGGGCTTTAACCCGAATTTCCTTGTTGGTGCTATTATTGAGAAATTACCTCTCTCATGGAAGGATTTTAAGGTTTATCTTAAGCATGTAACCGAGGAAATGAATTTTGAGCAATTGGTTCTGAAAATTCGAGTTGAAGAGGATAACCAGAAGAATGAAAAGGCTGATGTTGTTTCATTGTAGCCTAATGCCAACATGGTTGAAGGCAATGCTTCTAAGGCCAAGTTTCAGAAAGGCAAGGGCAAATTTAATGGTTCCAAGCCATATTTTGCAACTGGGAGGAGTGCATTCGCCCCACAAAGGACCAATGCATTCAAGAAACCACAACTAGGACTCTGTTGGGTATGTGGCAAACCTAGACACAAAACAAAAGATTGTCGCCTTCGCAAGAATCAAGGTGGTGGTGTTGGAGGTTTGAGTAATGTCAACCAACCCAACCGGGCTGAAACTAAAAACCAATTCATTGGGGTTGTGGCGGCTCAAGCAAATCTGGTTACAAATTCAACCGATTAGTGGATGGACACGGGTGCTACAATGCACGTATGTTCTGAAAAGGATATGTTTTTCATCCTACCAGGCCATCAAGGATGGAGAACCATTTTTCGTAGGGAATGCTGCTTCTGTGAAAGTAGAAGGGAAAGGGAAGGTTACTTTACAACTCACTTCCCGGAATGATCTTGTGCTCATTAATGTGTTGCACGTGCCTGAATTTGTAAGAATTTGATTTCTGGGCCTGTTCTTAGTAACAAGGGCTTCAAAATTGTATTTGAATCTGACAAATTTGTACTCACCAAGGGTGGGTTGTATGTAGGGAAGGGTTACCTCAGTGAGGGACTCTTCAAACTATCTGTTGTACCTACTAAGTCAATTGTCATTATTAATGAAAATGCAGGCACTAGCACTGCTTCTATGTATATGGTTGATTCCCCTTCTTTATGGCATTCACGATTAGGCCATGTTAATTATCGCTCTTTACAAAGAATGGTGAAGTTAGGCATATTGCCAAATTGCTCTATGAACAAAATGACTAAGTATGGAGTTTGCATAGAATCAAAATATGCAAGTCATCCTCATAAATCTGTAGTGAAATCAAATGAAGTGCTTTGTTTAATTCATAGTGATTTATGTGATTACTAAGAAACCCTGTCTCGTGGAGGAAAGAATTACTATATATCATTCATAGATGATTGCAGTAAATTTTGTTATGTATACTTAATACATACCAAAGATGAGGCTTTGAACATGTTTAAAACATACAAAGCGGAAGTGGAAAACCAACTTGACAAAAGAATTAAGATTCTAAGGTCAGACAGAAGTGGTGAATATCAATCAAATGAGTTCAAAGAATTATGTTCTACTCATGGTATAGTTCATCAAACCACTGCGCCATATACTCCAAAACAAAATGGAGTTGCCGAACGTAAAAATAGAACATTGAAGAACATGATGAATTCAATGTTGATTAGTTCGAGTGCACCCCTTAGTCTATGGGGTGATACGTTAATTACTGCAAATATGATATTGAAAAAAATTCCTCAAAAGAAAAATGACCAATCTCCCTATGATTTATGGAGAGGAAGATCGCCTACTTTCAAACGGATGAAAGTGTGGGGTTGCCTAGTGAAAGTTCAAGTTCCCTTACCAAAGAGAACTAAACTTGGACCAAAAACGGTGGATTGCATATATATTCTTCATGCCACTAATAGTGCAGCATATACATTTTTGGTGTATCATTCCGATGTTGAAGGTATTCACATAAACACACTTACGGAATCTGCTGAAGCAGAATTTTTTGAGGATATTTTTCCTTACAAAGACAAGGATAAAAGTATTCCTAATCATAATAAAAGGACACTGCCTCAAGATGAGTCAAACCAAAACACTAATAATGATGAAAATCTTACTTCATCTGTTCAAGAAAAAATCTATGAACCGAGTAGTAAACGTGGGAAAATTTCCAAAGATTTTGGACCGGACTTCATGACCTTTTCCATTGAAGGAGAACCTCAAACATATAGGGCTGTTATGGAATCATCTGAAGCACCTTATTGGAAAGAGGCTATTCAAAGTAAGATAGAATCCATTGTGCAAAATAATACATGGATATTGGTTGATCTCCCTCCGGGACAAAAACCACTTGGCCATAAATGGATTTTCAAACGGAAATTAAGGCCTGATGGTACTATAGAAAAATACAAAGCTCGTATAGTAGCCAAAGGGTTTCGACAAGAAGACGGTGTAGATTTTTTTGATACCTACTCACTAGTAACGAGAATTACGTCTATAAGAACGTTAATTGCTATAGCGGCGATTCACAATTTGGAAATACACCAAATGGATGTGAAGACCGCATTCTTGAATGGTGAATTAGATGAAGAAATTTACATGGAACAACCTGAAGGGTTTGTTGTTAAAGGTCAAGAATGAAAGGTTTGTAAATTGATTAAGTCTTTATACGGACTTAAATAGGCTCCAAAGCTATGGCATGAAAAGTTTGATAATACGTTATTATCAAATGGATTTCAAATAAATGAATGTGATAAATGTGTCTAAATTAAACAATGTAAAGATGCATGTGTCATTATATGCTTATATGTTGATGATATGCTAATTATGGGAACAGATAAAGATGTAATTAACCAAACTAAGAAGATGTTGCATGCCGCTTTTGATATGAAAGATATGGGAATAGCGGATGTAATTCTTGGTATTAGAATTCAAAATAATTCTGATGGTTACATCTTAACACAATCCCATTATAATGAAAAGGTCCTCAGAAAATTTGGACACTATGATGATCGACCGGTTGTTACACCATTTGATCCCACTAGTCACCTTAAGAAGAATGAAGGTGAAAGTGTGTCTCAATTGGAGTATACACAAGTTCTTGGAAGCTTGATGTACATAATGAATTATATGAGACCGGATTTAGCATATACAGTGAGTCGACTAAGTCGATACTCACATAATCCTGGAAAGGATCATTGGTTTGCACTAAGACGAGCACTCCGATATCTACAACATACAATGAACTATGGATTGCATTATACAAAATATCCTCCTGTGTTAGAAGGATATTGTGAAGCTAATTGGATGTCCAACCAGTCGGAAAGTAAGTCCACAAGTGGTTATGTATTTACACTTGGTGGAGCATCGGTATCTTGGAAATCATCAAAGCAAACGGTAAAGATGCGATCAACTATGGAAGCAAAGTTTGTAGCCTTAGACAAAGCTGCCGAAGAGGTAGAATGACTCAGAAACTTCCTAGAAGGTATTCCATTGTGGACAAAGCCTGTGACAGCCATTTGCATACATTGTGATAGTATGGCTGCCCTGACGAGGGCAAAAAATCAGATATACAATGGCAAGTCAAGACATATAAGGCGACGTCATAATACAATATGAAGCTTGCTAAAGAATGGAATTATTTCCATTGATTATGTGAGATCAAAGAACAATATAGCGGATCCTTTGACAAAAGGTCTTAACAGAGAGCAAGTCGTATTTACATCGAGGGGAATGGGCTTAAAGCCAACACAATGAGTCCTTAACTGGCGGAAACCTAACCTACCATAATTGGAGATCCCATGGTTTAGGTTCAATAGTAAAACTAGTTGGGGAAGACTCAAGGAGCATAAAACACACATATGCTCATTCCTATGGTGTACTAAGTGTGTTAATCCGTTGATGTTTTAAGGGCTGAATCTTATTCGTAATAATACTAAAAACCTATGGTGGGATAGTACGGACTATTCTTGTTTGGTATTACCTATATGAGATTGATGTGGAGTCGCATCTGAGAGAACCGATATGGCTACGTTCTCTAGAAAATCTCACGAAGGAGTTGTTCACGACCGAAATGAACACAACCGTAAGAATTGAAATATGTTGATATGATCTGTGTGATACTTGTTGTCTTGATTTACTACAAAACGTGAATAGTTCAAGACATTTCGTCCACTATTTCACAAAGTAGATCCAATAGGTATTCACTACGAACGGTTCAAGTCCACCAGACACCTTTTCGGATGCATGTCATATCGCGTTGTTAAGAAATAATGAAAAGTTCCTTATTATCTTATTTTCTATCCAAATGTGGGGGTATTGTTGATGTTTGAATAGAAAATGTGGGGTATTGTTGGAACTTGTATGGAATTAAGAAGAAATAAAGTGATGAACGGACAGAAAATTCGAATCAAAGGTTGCAACTTTTCAGAACAATTACAACCTTCGGTATGAATGGTTATAACTGTTCATATGCTACTCTATATAAAGAAGGTTGATCACTTGGTTGGAGAGATATACACAACAAGACAGTTTTTTCACAATTTATGATTTAAGATTGTGGCTTCTACTTCTTCTTCTTCAAAACAAGTTTCTGAAGAACACATATAGTAAATTCGCCAGAAGTGAAGTTCTCGTGCTAGAAATCTCCCTTAGATAGTTGTATCCTCTAGACAGACGTCCGTAAAACTGCAGCACAAGTGGGATGAATTTTTGTCTTAGGACACTGCATCAAGCAGACCTCTATCGACACCAAGTTAGTATGTGTTTTCAATTTGCTGAATTCATTGTTGTTGATTTCAAGTTATTTTGAGTTATTATTATATTATTGTGCTCAATTCATTTCATCATTGATGATACTGGATTGACACTAACAATAGCGTGCTTGGGATATTAGGCATTATTATATGCCTTTCTTGAAGATGTATTTATGGAACTATCTAATGAACACTTGTATTGTATATTTTAGATGGTAATTGATCTTGATTATATTGATATCTTGTTGCTTGGTCAATCAGATCTCTAGTATCTGTGTGGCTTTCTAGATGTTATGCTCTAGCTAATACCATGTATATGTAAAGACATATAGGGTTCTTTTTAGTGAATCACTTGGAACTTCTCTAGGGCTTATGGTCTAGGGGACTTGATCCCTAAGGAGCTATGGCTTGGTCATGATATGATTGACTTATACCTGTGTGTTGCATCTCTTATCTATTGCTTTAGTACAAAATTAGAAAGATATATGTATATCCTTTATTTCTTTCAGCATTGTATATTCAAAACTTTCTCTATGATGTATGAGGGAGGGGCGGGTCAATGATCTTACATGGTTATATGCTCACCCTTGCTGATTTTATATTGTCTCTAGATCCTTCTACTAATGTTGTTACTAGTTGGTTTTGATCATGTTCGAGGCCTGGTTAGAGTGCAACTGATGTGGGCCAACCACATCAGTCGTGGTGGCATTACAAACTAGTTGTTTTCTTTTGTCTTTTTCAGGCTATGACCTAACATTGGTAATAGAGTCTAATGGTGCTCCTTTATAATTAGTTTTGGCATATGGGCTGCTTTTAGATATGTATTTTTGGATATCTATATTTATTTTATTTGAATTGTTGATTTAATCGCTTGCTTTTCAATTATTCTACTATACTTCGAGTAAGAAGGTGATGATAGAGAACATGCTACACTTGGAGTAGTGGCTCTTCACGTTTTAGTCATGGCCTACGATGTTGATTGTGACAAGAAATATTTATTTTCTTGGGGCGTGAGGTTTTCTGATTTGAGAAAAAGAACGAACACGGCAAAACGTGATATAAAATAAATTTTTAATATACCATGATTTTTTCTCTTTTGTCAGGTATAAATTTCAATAATAAATAGCTTGCAATATTGCTTTAATCTATAAAAAAATCTCTTACTGGAGGAATAATAAAAGACTGACAATATGTATTTACTATTAAATTGTTGTGATAATCTAATTCTAAATTCATTTTGATTAGAAAGTTCATATTTGTTAAAAAATTGGGAACTAATTACAACAATAATATAATTTTCAATTAAATCACGAGATGTTATTGTCATTATATGTTGGTAATTAACGTAAAATTAAAAATAGATCAAAATTGTAAAATATTATATAAACTATTTATAGAAAAATATTTTTAGTTTACTAGTGCTGATTTACAATTTGTATTTATCTTTTTGATTGTTGCCCTTTTGGCTATACATTGTTTAACTTATAAATTGGAATACTGCTAAAATACTCATGATAATGACCAAAGTTGTAATCCAAATAATGATAATTCTGTAAGGTATACAACTAAATAATCTTATTAGATAGCATGCTTTTTTTGGAATTAATCTTATTACACTTAAACATCTAAAAATATTAGTAGGTGACCCTTTTCCTGCAGTATCCCCCCACCCCACCCCACACCCTGCCACAAATTAATGGAAAACCAAAAATGAAATTTCAAAAGAGGAAAAATATTTTTTTCACTATTTAGAAATAAAAATAACAAATTGACTATAAATCAAAAAATATAGGCATAAAAGAACAATAGAGTATATAAAATGGTAAACACATCAGTAACTTTCATTTTCGGTTGCAGAGCTGTCACTTTACAGTCAAGTATATTATTAACTTTGACCAACTTGCCTTTATAGGATGCGTGAAATCTACAAGCCAAAATATGGGGTGCACTGGCCTATAAATTCTTCATACAGCCTGCATAATTGACTTGCATAATTCAGTCTCATCTACTTGTTCTAAAAAAATCATATAGGTAAACTCGACCTCTTTTTAGGTAATTCTTTTTATGTGTTTGATCAATAATATTAACATTTTTTACGTTTTCTTTCCTATTTTGTTCATTCAGAATGTCGATGCCTATGTGGCTGCTCCATTGCCCAATATGTGACCAAATTGTTCGTGGCTTTCAAAACTTCATGCATCATGTTCAATCTCATCCAATAGACGAAGAAGAAGAGACATACACAGTAGAAGGTTCAAGCAGACGTAATGTGCCATTACCAAGACCTACAGAATTGGTGCAACATGTAGGAACCATGAAAAACAAAAGAGCTAAGTCGCAATCATCACCACTACAACCGCTATATCGTTCCCCCTCGCTTATAGGTACCAGTAGTGATAATGTAAACAAACAACTACCACCACCACTTCCACCGTCACCTCCCTCATATCTTTCCCGCTCGCTTAGAGGTAGCGACAATGGAAGAGGTGTGCTTCTAAACCAACAGCTACCACCATTACCACCATTATATCATCCTACCTCCCTTAGAGGTAATAATCATGGCAGGGGTGTGCAGGACAACCAACTGAAACAAATTGCTCAATCCACAAGAAGGACCAATGTTCAAGGTTCAAATTCAATAGCTATTAACCTAAATGAACCCGCTCCTGAGTTTACGAGACAACATATAAAGGAGGTAGATTTTCCTATTTTAGATAGATCTGATTCATCTCAATTGAAATTCAAACCTCAGGTCACTTGTGATAACAAAACTAATGCGTTGGATCTATGTTTGAAGCTTTAAAGTCATGAGTATCCATACCTTGAAGATTTTCATTTCTTTTAGAGTAACTTGTCCAAAAAATCAAATGTTTGGATATTCGTTTTTCAGTTTTCATCTATTTATAGAGTTTCATTCCCCTCAAGATTTTAATATAGCACTTTTTTCAGTCATCAATATCCTTTTTTGTTATAATTATGAACTAAAATAGAGTGTCATATATATTGGTACCACTCAATTCAGAATTCTACGTATCACGTATTCTTTTTCTAGAATTTTAATTTTAATATAAGCTGCAAAAATGTTTGTCAATGGTACATATGTAATCAAACCTATAGTTCAATTTATAGTTTGAGTGAATGTGGCTGACTTGAATTTACTCCATGTTACACCCCGTAGTTCATACATGAATGACAGCGTAGTTAGCCAACATGAGCCCCAAGGACTTGAGATTTCAAAGATTCTCGTATGACATGTAAGAATGTTAAGTAAGTGTTACGGAAGGTTGGAAGTTAATAGAATTTAAGAAACCATAACTCGACGATGTTCGATAACGATAGGACGATAAGCTAAGCGTTTCGCATCGCGGAACCTAATCTTCGCGGATCAGGCAGCAGATTAGGGAAATTATTTTGGTACCTTCCAGCCACCATATGAGGTGTGGGAAATGCGGCTGTAAATGGTGATCTGCAGCACAGACGACGGGTTGGCTATATATATGTCAATCTCGAACCTTCATTTATTTTATTTCATTTTCGACCCTCACTCATCCTAAAAGACCACAAACACTCTCCAAGGGTTAAATATCATCTGATATCAATCCCTTAAGCTTATGAAGTTAATTCACCATTAGGAAGACTATATCATCTCAAAGACATCACCTAGTTGGTTGGATTGAATTGGAAATCCTTAGTGTCAGAAGGAAGCTTGGTATCGAGAAATCCTTGGCTGATTAAAGGTAATTTTTTCTACTCCTAAGTGTTCTTAATCTTCTCTTAGACTAGATAGATTAATTGGTGAGCATAGCGCATGATAATTGAGTTAAAACTCTATAGATAGAGACATGTTAAGTGCAGGTTGTATTTATTGGAATTCATCATATTGTTAAGGCTAAATATTTTAGAAAATGGAAATTGTGATCTGTATTATTCTTATTATTGACGAAGGCATGAACATAGATTGAATTGCCATGAAAATAACATATGGAGGTTGTGCACATTTAATGGATACGTATATAACTAGGTGGACTTGAGGATTATATGAATTATTATGTAAACAACATGATTTATTCGGCTTATTGAATTGTTAGTCATAGGATTATGTGGTGTCAACTTTATATTTATTTCTAATTGTGTGGCTTTCATCGTTGTCGGCCTATGTTATCTACGGGGGTACATTTTGTACTCATGCTACGCTTGTTGCATCTTTTTGTATTCGGTCTATCATGTTGCAAATTAGAGCACGGGGAGCTGAGGCAGACTACTCTTTTCAGTTGCCTTAGTTTCTATCTTATGTTGACTATCTCCTTCATCTGGAGCAGTATTATTGTAATTATCATTCAGTCGTTATAATCATAGAGTCCTTGTATAAGTCAGACCATGTTTTGTGAAAAGGAAGGTTGTTGTATGAATCAATTTATGTATATGGTTTAATGGATTTGATGTATATATATTGAATTCCTTTTCTTCCCCATGTATTAAACCTTCTTAAAGTTGTCTTGAAAATTGGTTCACCTACCTGGGGGATTGAGTAGGTTCCACCTCGACGCCCGTGATTTGGATCGTGATAATTATTATTTGATTTTTATGCATTCATCACTACGATTCTCGTATACATTATGAAAATGAGCCATCTATAGGAAATACTTAGTAATGCTTAATTACCTATTGTACATATATTCATTTAATACTTCATATGATATAATTGACATACTTATTTGATGAATCATATGGGATGGTCCTGGGTGGCTCATTTGTAAATGGTACTGGTTGAAGTGATGATGATAATATAGCCTATTGGCTGGATGCCTGATGTCAGATGTGATATAGGAGATATGGAATTATTGGTGAGTATATGGACCTCATATGTACCTCATGGGTCACGTAAAACCTATTGCAAGAGCTTTTGTATACTGGTGAATATTTCTCTGGGGATTTTCATTGCATATTATTCATACTTGCTTGCATTCTAATTAATTGACGTGTACATGTTTTTATGGAAAAAATTTTATTTCGGTAGTTTACTTGGTGATGGACTTTCTAATTCTTATATGTTTAAGTGCTTATAACTTGCTCGATTGATTATAAACTAATTGTTGAGATAAGTATCAGAATAACTAACCCTTTCTATCGCTTCAACATAGTGTCAGTCAATGATATTGTTGGATTCATGTGTTTCAGCGTACTCACTCCATACCTGCTGCACCTTTTCTTTGTGAAGATATTGCTTCATTTTCTAGTAGTGGACGAGTACCCGAAGATCATTGAGATGTACCTTTTGGAGTTTGAGTTGTTGGTTTTTCCGCATAACTGGACTCCAGATCTATCTTATTTTTTGCCTTTTATCATTCGGATAGTTATTGTAGACTTTGAGACTTGTACTCAATATTTAGAGTCTCTAATACTTATGACTTCTAAGTTTATGAAGGTGTACGACTTAGATTTTCACATTTTATGAGTTATGAGACCTTTTATTGACTTATGGGTTGTTTTATTTATTTTTAGCTTTATGATTGTTGAGAGACTCGGACTTTTACTTAGGTTAACCTACATGTTAGTGTAGGTGCGCTCATAGCCACTTTGGGATTTTGGGTCGTGACAAAGAAGAAAGTTTCACAAATTATCCTAAAAAAAGAAGTTGGTCCTTATACTCACAATGAAGAAATGTCAAGAAGAATGACATATGGATATGATAAGGTTCCTACACCTATCCATTTATAGTGTTGCAATTGTTTAAGGTACGGTTTTACATAGGCTAAAGCAAGCTTAACATCATACTAAGCTCAACATAGGCTAAAGCAAGCTTAACATCTTGTCAAAGTCTACACTGGCTAGAGTAAGCCTACCATCTTACCAAAGTCAATAGGACAGATCAATATAGAGCTAGTTTTTAGGGGGGAGATTGAGAATATAGGAGCTAGTCCTAAGGGGGAAGATGGACATAAAAGAATATGAAGATTGATGAACATGCTATAGCGAATATGAAAAAGTATGAAGTTTCTATGAGTTTGTCATCATTAAAAAGAGAGAATTTGTGAGTTGTTGGGATCTGAATATTTATTTTTGATCTTATGGAATTTCGATGATTGAAAAACATTGTACAAGTGACAGTATATGTGCAAGAAAGATAAGCAATGTATAAAAACAAGGTCCTTAACAAATCTCCCAAAGGAACTAGTGAAGCAAGAAACACAAATGCAGGATTGCTAAGAGAACCAGGTAATTTTGACAAGATTTATAGACTATTTGGTGTATAAAAAAGAATCTATTTGATGCACATAACATGATACCTTGGAACATTTGGATTAAATAATGATCCGATTCTACAATGAATATGAGGTCAAGACATGAGACATTACCATAATTGAACACATGAAATTAGCTAGGAGAAAGGAGAAGTTGGTCATATAGCGTAAAGTTCAAGTCCAACTCAAACAAGGATTGGTCTCTTACAATTATTTGAACCAAGCCTTGATTGAATTGAGGGAATTACAAGCAACAATTCTACTCGTATATAAAGCATCGCATCAATGCTATGGTGACATATCAGAACGAGAGCAAATCGAGGGATAGAGCGAGATATACACAAGTGTCTACTAGAAGAAGGAATCAACTACAACACCATCAATTAACATGTTCTTATCAAGATATATCAATACAATCATTGAGTTGTAATAGTTAGATTCATGTGAGCTTTAACTATATACTTTTAAATTCTTAGTGATTTGTATTACAATATTTTTGTATTCTAAAGGGATTTTATAGATTGGGTAATGTTTTTGAAGATGTTGGAGACAAAACCAACAGATTGGAGAATTGTTGAGGATTTGGGTAGGGGCTATAGATTCCGTTCCTTAGGTGTACAAGTCATTGTAATATTAAATAGTTGCTCGTATAATAGTGGAGATTTAGGAAAAATCCTATTGGGAATATGCAATGATTTCCCTCCCTTGATAAAGGAGTTTTACAGTTTATATTTACATTCTTTCATATTTACTGAAGAGTCTAAATATTTCAGTGATATTTCACATTATTATATGCCTTTCTTCAAGATGTATTTTGGGAAGGGCGGGTCAATGATCTTACATGGTTATATGCTCACCCTTGCTGATTTTATGTTGTCTCTAGATCCTTCCACCAATGTGGTTACAGGTTGGTTTTGATCATGTTCGAGGCATTATTTCCTTCAGTATTGTATATTCAAGTTAGAGTGCAACTGATGTGGGCCAACAACATCAGTCGTGGTCGCATTACAAACTAGTTGTTTTCGTTTGTCTTTTTCTGGATATGACCTAACATTAGTATTAGAGTCTAATGGTGCTCCTTGATAATCAGTTTTGGCATATGAGTGGCTTTTAGATATGTATTTTTGGATATATGTTATTTATTTTATTTGAATTGTTGATTTAATCGCTTGTTTTTCAATTATTCTACTTTACTTCGAGTATGAAGGTGATGATAGAGAACATGGTACACCTGGGGTTAGTGGCTCTTCAGGTTTCAGTCATGGACTACGATGTTGAATATGACAAGAAATATTTAGCTTCCTGGGGCATGAGGTTTTCTGATTTGAGAAAAAGAAGGAACACGGTAAAACGTGAGATAAGATAATTTTTTAATAAACCATGATTTTTTCACTTTTGCCAGGTATAAATTGCAATAATAAATAGCTTGCAATATTGCTTCAATCTATAAAAAATTCTCTTATTGGAGGAATAATAAAAGACTGACTATATGTATTTACTATGAAATTGTTGTGATAAAATTCATATTTGTTAAAAAAATTGGGAACTAATTACAACAATAATATAATTTTCTATTAAATCACGAGATATTATTGTCATTATATGTTGGTAATTAACATAAAATTAAAAATAGAACAAAACTGTTAAATATTATATAAACTATTTATAGAAAAATATTTTTAGTTTACTAGTGCTGATTTATTTTTTCTCCTCCTTTTCCTACACAATCATTTACAATTTGTATTTATCTTTGTTATTGTTGCCTTTTTGGCTTACATTGTCTAACTTACACAGTGAAATACTGCTAAAATACTCATGATAATGACCAACTTTATAATGCAAATAATGATAATTCTGTAAGGTATACAACTAATTAATCTAATTAGATAGCATGCTTTTATTGGGATTAATGAATTTACATAATATATAAACTGGACTGAAGTTGGTCAAATTGTCGATACCTTTAAACAATTACACTTAAACATGTAAAAATATTAGTAGGTGAACCTTTTTTTGCAATATCCCCCTCACCCCCCGCCACGCCACAAATTAATGCAAAACCAAAAATGAAATTTCAAAAGAGGAAAAGTATTTCTCACTGTTTAGAAATAAAAATAACAAATTAACTATAAATCAAAGAAATATAGGCATAAAAGAACAATAGAGTATATAAAATGGTAAACACATCAATAACTTTCATTTTTGGTTGCAGAGCTGTCACTTTACGTTCAAGTATATTATTAACTTTGACCAACTTGCTTTTACAGGATGCGTGAAATCTACAAGCCAAAATGTGGGGTGCACTGTCCTATAAATTCTTCTACAGCCTGCAGAATTGACTTGCATAATTCAGTCTCATCTGCTTGTTCTAAAAAATCATATAGGTGAACTCGACCTCTTTTTAGGTAATTCTTTTTATGTGTTTGATGAATAATATTAACATTGACGTTTTCTTTTCTATTTTGTTCATTCAGAATATCGACGCCTCTGTGGCTGCTCCAGTGCCCTATATGTGACCAAATTGTTCGTGACTTCCAAAACTTCATGCATCATTTTCAATCTCATCCAATAGACCAAGAAGAAGAGACATACACTGTAGAAGGTTCAAGCAGACAAAATGTACCATTACCAAGACCTTCAGAATCGATGCAACATGTAAGAACCATGAGAAATAAAAGAGCTAAGTTACAATCATCACCACTACAACCGCTATTTCATCCCCCATCGCTTACATGTAACAATTGTGATAATGAAAACCAACAACTACCACCACCACTGCCACCATCACCTCCCTCATATCTCGTCTGCTCTCTAATAGGTAGCGACAATGGAAGAGGTGTACTTCTAAACCAACAGCTACCACCACCACCACCATTACCACCATTATATCATCCTACCTCATTTAGAGGTAATAATCATGGCAGGGGTGTGCAGGCTAACCAACCGAAACAAATCTTCAATCCACAAGAAGGACCAATGTTCAAGGTTCAAATTCAATAGTTATTAACCAAAATTAACCCGCTCATGAGTTTACAAGACAACATATAAATGAGTTAGATTTTCCTATTTTAGATAGATCTGATTCATCATAATTGAAATTCAACCTCAGCTTACTCGTATGACATGTAATAATGTTAAGAAAGTGTTACGGAAGGTTGGAAGTCAATAGAATTTAAGGAACCATAACTCGATGATGTTTGACAACGATAGGACGATAAGCTAAGTGTTTCGCATCGCGGAACCTAATCTTCGCGAATCAGACCGTAGATCACGAAAATTATTTTTGCACCTTCCTGCCACCATATGTGGTGGGAAATGCGGCCGCAAATGGTGATCTGCGGCGCGGATCCTCCCGCATAATGGAGATGACGGGTTGTCTATTTATATGTCAATCTCGAACCTTCATTTATTTTATTTCATTTTCAACCCTCACTCATCCTAAAAGACCTCAAACACTCTCCAGGGGTTTAAATATCATCTAATATCATTCCCTTAAGCTTATGAAGTTAATTAACTATTAGGAAGACTATATCATCTCAAAGACATCACCTAGTTGGTTGGATTGAATTGGAAATACTTAGTGTCAGAAGGAAGCTTTGTATGGAGGAATCCTTGGCTGATTAAAGGTAAGTTTTGCAACTCCTAAGTGTTCTTAATCTTCTCTTAGACTAGATAGATCAATTGGTGAGCATAGAACATGATAATTGAGTTAAATCTCTAAAGATAGAGACATGTTAAGAGCGAGTTGTATTGATTGGAATTCTTCAGATTGTTGAGGCTAGATATTTTAGAAAATGGAAATTCTGATCTTGGTATTGTTCTGATTATTGAAGAAGGCATGAACATAGCTTGAATTTCCATGAATATAACTTATGGAGGTTGTGAACATTAGGTGTTCGATAGAATGTCGTAATGAAGTAATCGTGAAACCGTCGACTTGAGTTTGATCCGACTTGTCCTTATTACATAGGTTGATGATTGTAGAGCACACAAGATGGAATAGGAGTAACATTTGTCAATGATAAGGTATGTAGGGTTTACTTTCTTCTCTTTTGGCATGATTGACAATTTGACTACAACTACAAAATGTTGCCCAATAAGGATTCGATTCCTAATCGCTAAGAGAACACTTATGTTCTATTTTGTTGATTGATTGCTGTACCCTACCTATTGCTCATCGGAATAATGTTTTACTCTCGACACTCTTTCCTTCCTATTTATAAGAAAATGTCAATTGATGTCATTCAAAAAAAGGTAAAGATAGTAAATGTTTACCATCTTATTGGTTCATATTTGCAATTAAAGGAAATATGTACACCGTATAAGGGTATTTGGGGATGTAATGACCTTACGTCACCCCGATGAGATCGATGAGTATGTCATATTCTTCAAATGGTCATTATGTGTAGGTATTATGTAGTTACATTTCCCTTAGAGGCCTATTGAATTATATACGCAGCTATACATATATGATATTTCCCACATAGGCCTACGACATTATATACATGATATACTATGTACAAGACATTGCCCACAGAGGCCTACGACGTTATATACGTGATTATATCATATATTTATGCAGTTTGGTCCATTGTGACACTTATGAGTTCCAAGTGGTATCTATTGATTCCCTTAACTTATTATTTCCTTATTTACAGTTGATTATTCCCTACGTATTTAGTACATTATTTCATACTAACATCCCCATTTCTGGGCCATTTTGTTTCATACCCGCAAAGGTGCAGGTAGACTACTAGACGCACCTCAATAGTAGGTTGCAGCTCCGCAGTTGGTCGCCGCACTCTTCTTCTTTCGAAGTGGCTATATAGAGAGTGGTAGGATACGCTGCTTATATATATAGTTAATAGTTATTTTGGTTATTTCGGGGTCCTGTCCCAACTTGATGACATTCGATTGTAATCATAGAGGCTTGCAGAATGATGGTTACTATTTAGTTGTTTGTTCATCCGTTTGGGCCTTATGTTTAGGTATTGTTACTATTATTAGGGCCTTGTCGGCCCTATTATACATATATGTTTGTTGGTTAGCTATTTTATATTACATGTTGTCCCATTTAGACTTTTGTTATATTGTTGATTATGAGGCCTTGTCAGCCTAGATGGTTACGTATATAGGATATGATTGACAGGTGGTACACTCGGGCTACTCAGGCTCCACCATGTATATATCCATATCTAAATATTCACTAAAATGTCAACCAATGTATCAAAACGAATACCACAATAGTAAACAAATTTAGGGAGAATGGTAGAAAATGGATTAATGGAGTATTGCACCACTAAATTAAATGAGAGAATAGAGACAAGAAAGTCCTCATTGTTGTTCAAGAGATGATTAGCATGAATATTGTCTCAAATATGTAAAAGAAAACTTTCGGCAATTTTCAACATTTGCATCATCTACCATAAACATGTGAAACAATACAATGAAAATTTGACTAAAATTATTGTTAATCCGGGCTATGATTATAGAACTCAAAGAAAAACATGTTTGTTGAGCTAACGCAAGAAGGTAATGTTCCAAATAATTAAATCAGCACAAGCATTTTATCGTGAAAACACTCCTTGCTCAAGGGAGGAAAAGCACGACCTACCACTGTAGGAATTTTTCCTAACTACCACTAAACTAGAGCTCAAAAATTTAAGGTTTACAAATTCCCTTGTAAAACATATGTAATTGTTCCCTACAGTCTAGTCTCTACCCACATAACTCAACTCTTTAATTAATCTACCTAGTCTAAGAAGTCCTTAAAAAACAACACACCTACTAAAACCAACTAAGAAAGTATATAAGTGGAATCACACCAAGAACCTAACTATTACAACTCAAGAAGTGAAAGATATATTTTTATAGGAACATATTCTTTGTTGATTCCCTAGTTTTCTCGAGAGAGACTCTAGTGTTGACTCTGTCTTATTCTAGATGTCTCTCTTGGATGTGGTTAAGCTCCAAATCTTCTCCATGTGTTGTTTATATAGGATTTGTTGTCACCTTATTCTTGTCTGAATCTATTCAAGTATTAGCTTTATAAAGTATGTGAAAACCAATCCTTATTTGACAATAATTTCCTTATTTCCTTATCTGTGCATATAGCTTTTCCTTCTCCTACTCCAACATTAATTATTGTTTTCAACCTATGGTAATATTCCCATATCTTGAAATCTAACCTTTATTCAAATTGGAACAAGTCAATACTTCTAATTCTCCCAATTGGAATGAAATTGCTTTCTTCAGCAGTCTCCATTGTTCCTTCTAAATACTAGTTCCTTTGAGCGATTCCACTTTTGTTGTGATTGTTTCACTATTTTCTTCGGAGATCTGTTTGGACTTTTGATTCTTCAATGTTCCTTGTACATGATTGTCTTTGGATACATATTTTGTCAATTATCAAAATATTATTTTAAGCTTAGCACTATTATTGAAGCAACAACATCTCAACGATTTTCCCATTTGGTGATGTAAAACACATAACAACTTCATATGCCCTTGATGAACTTTTCCATTCTTCTGTAGTTCTTGATCACATCTTCCCCCTTTGGCTTAGATCCTATGTTGTCAATCTTTCCCCCTTAGAACCAACTCTAATGTTGTTCAACGTTCTAGCTTTATGATAATACAACGAAGGCTCACAATACAAGGATTGTAAGGTTGCAGTAGTACCATTGAGTTCAGTGAGGTTTGTAAGCTGATCAAGTTGGCATCTAGGACTTAACATTAAATTCATTGTAACATTTTTTTATGCTAGGTTGCTTGACTAAGAAAGTTTTGTAGGCCTACTCAATCTTGCTTAGGGACTTACCTTCCACTCTTTTCAATCCTATAGGCATCTATGTTTGTAGAACCTGATGTTGTCCATTATATATCCTCAATGAACATTCTCCTGTATAACATTTTCAAAAACATTTCTTTAGTGATAAGCACAAGGACCAGGTTCTTTAATTATTTTCCTCAAGCTAACTTCCCCTCCCTCATTATGTCTCCACTCTATAGTGTTTTCTAAATAGGACTGGGTTCTCTAATAAATAGGAACCAGTTCCTTTACAAATCCTTCTAAGTGTCAACTGGATATATGTGTAGTGCAACTTTTCATCTTCTCACATGTAATCTCTATGCCTGATATATTTGATGTTCATATGAATTCTATGCATATGAACTGAATCTTCCCCCTTTCGATATCATCAAAAACTAAGTTCATTAACAAGAACAAGTGCATTTATCAATATCAAACTCATGGCCACTCGGGCTACACTAGCATGACATAATACATGAGCTTTAACGAATTTGTCAAGTTAAACCTTAGGAGGAATTTTTTCATGGACCAAATTAAGTCATAAGATCCAAACTAAAGGATTGTTACACATCATTCTAATATTGCAAAGAATAGATATGGAAATCAAGTTTGTATTTGGTAGAATTTAGGCTTGGTTTTGACTGGGAGGGGATAGGGACCGGGTTCCCTATTTTAGCTCAATTGGCTTATGTAAGTCCTCATAGATTATTTTAAGGTGAGTTCAATTATCCTCTTCTACTGTGTAATTTTGACCTTTTAAATCACGTGTTACCTCTCACAACCATCCATATATGCTTCTTTGTTTATACTTACTGACTTTAGTTGGATTCAGACTTGTTTCATCACATTCTTGATTGAGAACTTCTCTCTTGCAAATCCCTTTAGTCATCAACAACTAAGGAAACAATTTACTTAACAACATCAAATCTCCTTGTCATTAAATCCTCCAATATTTATCCATGATCAACATCTTCCACTTATTTTTTGTTAGAACCGGCTACGTTTTTGCACTTTAAGAATAAGGTTCTTAGACAAACTATGCAAGAGGGTAATGTAGCAGAAATAAGTAATCAACAGAAGAATTTTCACGTAGAAAATTCCTTGGTCAAATGAGTAAAAAACCATGATCTATCTCTTATACTACTTTTCACAACTTCACTATCAAGAGTCGTACAAAGTTTTACAATCTTGCTTGTAATACCTAAAGGACACATTTCGATAACATTCTGCCTCTACCCACTTATACAATAGATATCTGAAGACTTCTACCCAGTCATGATATTCCATACAGATAACTAACGGAACACCTATCACACAATAATCACAAAGGTAAATGGATAGAATCACAACAGAACCTAACTAAGACAACTAAAAAACTTAATAATAAATCTTGA
Organism: Anisodus tanguticus; assembly: GCA_034509755.1. Classification (NCBI taxonomy): domain Eukaryota; kingdom Viridiplantae; phylum Streptophyta; class Magnoliopsida; order Solanales; family Solanaceae; genus Anisodus; species Anisodus tanguticus. Next base: position 16,154,119 of record CM067546.1, on the reverse strand, counting down.
TATGCTATGATTCTTTGTCGACTTGTAGTTGGATCTCTTAAGACAAAGTGTTGACTGCACTCAATTTTCCTCTCATTGGAATGTTGGGATTTTTGTTATGATTAAGCTCTAAAGCTTGTTCATGCTGTATATATATAGAAGTTGCCTCCCTTGAATGTTGAATCAAACAATGTTTTGGTTTAATTATTTCAACCCGAAAACCAAACCTTGTTAACTTAGATCATTTTTATTTACTTTTATGTGTCAGTTATGTTCTCCTACATCAATGCTAATTACATGTTTATCGACTTATGGTACTTTATGAAAATATCACCATAAGTTGCAATCCAAACTTTCATTAAATAGGAATCAATCAATATTTTGTTTAATCCTAGTTTGGATAAAATAAGTTTCCAGTCTCCAATATTGCATGACAGTAAGGTTAAGTTACTTTGAGCAGTTTCTTGGTTTATATTAATGTTGCACTGAATCCTTTGGAGATATGTTTGAATATCTGATTCTTCAATTCCTTCCTTATATCTCCCTTGATTGTCATTGGGTACATTATTTGTCAAATCATTTAAAAATAAATATAAACTCATTTGTATTGAGCCAGCAACTACTCAACAATTTATCCCTTTTTGATGCTGACAAAGACATTGTAGCTTCCTATATATTCAAGGTTACTTTGATCAACTTCCTTTAATCGTCTTAAGATGTTGATAAATTCTTCCCCCTTGGGTTATGCTTTTATGTTGGCAATTTCCTCCCTTAGAACCAGCTCCATGTTGTTCTAACACTAGAACTTCATGTTGATAGACTAAGGCTCACTACACTATGTAAGATCGCAGTAGTTCACCTGCAATACTAAGTAAGTTTTTATGGTCTGCTTAATCTAACTCAGGGACTAACCTTTTTCTATTTGCAACCCTTAGACGGCTAGGTTATATTGAACCTGTAAAATGATGTGTCCTACTAATTTGTGTGAGGACCATGTTCTTGCTCAGAACGTTATTATTTTTGTTCAATCTTATATCTCATTATTGAGTTCCTTCTAATAAGACTGATCTCTTTCATAAGTAAGAAGCAATTCCTTTACACTGAGTGCTACTTTATGTGGTATGTGGTCAAGTAATGTGTATGACTAGTATATCTGATGTTGGAACATGATCTATATGAATATATGAACTGAATCTTCCCCCTTTTGGCATCGTCAAAAAGTAATGTTTCAACAGGATCTAGTGTACTCGATCAATATCGAACTCGTGGACACTCGGGCTACATTATCATTAACATGTACAAGAGATCTAATAACATAAACTATCTAAAACCTTAAAAAAATATTTTATTGCACCACTTTGAGTCATACGACCCGAATAATATATAATTCAAGTTGGTATTTGGAGCTTGGTAAACACTAGAAGGGAAAAAGGACCAGGTTCATCATTTGTATCTCCTTTTAAATTTATTTCCCCGTCTCAATCATCCTCATCTTATTGTTCCCTCATACCTACTGATTTTATTTTGATCCAGCCCCTTTTTTATTTTTCCATTGCAGAATGACAACTTCCCTCTTATTAAACCCTCTCCCCCATGGACACTAACTCTTTCAATATTTCTACATATTCAATGTCTCCCCTTTTTTTTTCAAACTCTCACTATATCCTTCCCACTAGTTACTGGTTGTGTTATATAGTAACAAATATTTCAGTTTCTTAGCATGTCTGATTTTTGGAGAATTCTATTAGTGATCCTCTGAAGCAAGTTGAGGTGTATACTTATCAATAAATATGGACTTTAAAACAATGAATGGGGTTTGTAACTTTGGGTATTGGTATTGAGAAACTCAAGTTTGTTTGTTTTTGCAAAGGTCTTGTATGGCTGACTGGGATGGATTGGAAGCATAGACATATTTATGCAACTTTCAATTAGAAAGGATGTGCATGCTTGATAGTCAAAAGAACCAGTTTCTTTTACAAGTTTCCTCGCTTTATGTGTTGTTAGTGCTTAATTGTTCATGTCATGAGTGTATACCAGTTACAATACAAGACTAAGTAAGATATTGTTGCACTTAGTGTCTGTCCCAAACACTCTCTCGTCATAGACAATTTGAGGGAAGTTATGTTGTGGTGAGTTCATCCTTAGGATATTCTGTTTTAGCTGTTTCATCTATTAATTGCATATATGTTTTGTTTCCTGCTTATTCGACGCCTTTTTATTCTAGACCATCTTCTTGCAGTTGGTCTGGGAAGACTAGATGTCTTGTTTCTAATATACTGCACGTTCCTCATATTGCTGCAATATTGTGTGAGCTCTTATCCCTATAGTGTCCATTATTCCCACAATGACTGCACATATGATTATGTGAGACAAAAACATACTTGCATCAGGAATTATATCGAGTGCTAATTCTTTCGAATCCTAAACCCTACCTATTCTTGCGGTAGTTTTCATTTAGGACTTTAGAGCTTCTCAAGACCTGCTCCATTTAAGATCCTATCACACCCAAACTAGGGGTTGTGCCAACACCCGGTGCTTTGCTGGCCGAGCATACCACTCTAATGACCAGTCTTCTATACAAGTAGAACCTCCGCCGATAAGGTCGTACTGAGATTTATCACAGTAATAACTCTGGATAAGAGGGATTAACCCAAAACACCTATTTACAAATAAAAGATAACTTAGCCGACAAGGATATACACCTATACTATACATACCAAAACAAGTCTGTGAGCTTCTACGAGTGACTGAACTGACATATGGCTAGGACAGGGCCCCGACCTACCCATACTGTACATAACTCTACAAAATAATCCATATATATAACCAAGAAGCTCCAGAAAGATGAAACTTACTTACTACGGCTGAACTTGACAGCTCCTACTACGGTGGCCTAGCAAAGTCTTAATCAAAACATGCGACATGAACACACAGTGCCCTCGACAAAAGGGACATCAGTATAAAATACTATTCTGAGTATGTAATTCATAAATAAAAATATGAATCTGTAAGTTGTAATGAAAAATGTATAAGCAATATGAAGTGATTAGCTATAAAAGAAAGCATAAGCAACCTGGGGCCACATGGGGCGAATAATGAAACTCAAAAACTTAATACCACCTGGCTGGATATGCTTTTATTGTATAAACTATCCTTATCTGATACTGCAAAGTTTAACATGTCCTTAATCTTAATTATATGTATGAATATGCAATGTAATATTCACTCTAGTTCATATATGTGATATGGAACACGCAACCCAATCCATCACATGTGTATGTTGTGAAATGTGAAACCCAATCAAACATATGTGTATGTTGTGGAATGTGCAACATGATCCAATAGATGTGTATGATTTAGAACGTTCAACCCGAGCCTCTGTATAATCCATTTTTTGTGGAATATGCAACACGATACTCTGTATAATCATGATTGTATACATGATATCAATGTCAATTAAAACATGTCAATACCAATGTAAATTGAGGTATGAACAACGGACAAAAATAATAACGGCTCGTTTGACCTTTTTGAATTCATAGACTTCTTGACATACCTCTTAAAACGAATCTTAGTCAACTCGATGATTATCTCTTTGGAATACTTCCATTCAAAGACTTACGACATATTCAGTAACCAACAACGAGGATCATAAGAGTATGAATAAGCGATAAACATTTCTTAACATAGGACTTTGATAGACAATAGAGTGGAGCTCTCTACATTTCTTTTTGAAAATGATGGGTCTTTGGATTTCATGCTTTTAAAGGAAGGAATAGTCTTACATACCTTTTCCATGAAGCGATACCTCATGCTATAAGACCTTCTATTCCTTACTAATGATTATTTATAACAAACAAAGGGTTGATATCAATATCGAATCCATAACCAAATAATAAAATTGTTTTAGGCATCTTCTTGATAACCTTAAAAGACAAAGGATTCTTAGACATGTTAAACAAAGGGTATTTATGTAATTTGACTCCACAATTCTATGAAACATATCCTCTTAGGTTTACGATACCAACAATTAATATGCTACTCAATATCAACTTACAATTCCAACCAAAATAGCCCACAACTCAACCTATCTTAACTTCATAATTTTATGGGTTTCGGTTACATAAATCCTTTCACAGCTTATCTAAAATCATCAATTAATAACATATATATATATAGAGGAATATGAATTTTACCTCAACGCAACTAAACCTTCACGAAACAAGAAGTTGCCCTAAATTCTAGGGTTTCCAAAATTGCCTCTCCACGGAGATGATGATTTCTGCTATTACCGCGGGGATAATCACGTTAATATTATGCGATTTACCTTAGGATTGATCTTTAATGTTATGGAATTGCTATAGAGGATTTAAAGAGTTTTATAATTTGGTTTTGGGTGAAAATGATGTTTCAATCGCAAAACCCTCTTTTAAACCCGACAAAAAATTCCACCACCGTACTTTGATGGTACACTCCACGGACCGTCAAACTCTCGATGGTCCATCAATCATCCCTGTCAAACTTCTTATAAGATTGATGGCTCAGGCTAGGTATGTGATGATCAGTCAAAGTATTTGACGGTCTATTATTTGTCCCGTCAAGTTGCCCAGTTTCCTATTTTCATCAAGACGCAGTTCCTTCGATCCATTTAACTCCCCAAACACTCTATTACTTTCATAACCATGTTGTAAACCTTAATTATGCTTATGTACGGTCATATCTCTTCTCGAAACTTCGATATTTAATGATGTCACGTCGTTACATGAAAGTACGGGGTGTAACAGATCCATTTACCCCTCTTCTGTGGTTTGGTTCACCTCTCTCGGAGTAACTTATTCTTATCATTTTCTTTATGCAATCTATTTTGAGTCTTCTGTGAATACCATCATACATTTTTCCTTTTCATAAGTAAGCTCAGAATTTTCTTTGATTAGGCCGAGAACCCGGTTCTTTAGAGAATAATTCATACTTTCCAAGTTCTTTTAGTGTTTTTATAAATTTTGAGCTCTGTCTCAAGCATGGCGTATGTGTTTGCTAACTTTTTTTTCTTAGAATGGCGATCTTCAAAGGCGCTAATGACAATGTGAATTACACTTTCTATTTTTTCTCTCCTGTAGGTGGGAATCTCATCATTTATGTCTTCAATGGTTACCTTAACATCTTCTGAGTATGAGTCTGAGCTTGTTTTGTCTATGAGAGCTAGTGTATCCTCTGTGTCAGATTCTATTATAGCTCTTAGAGACTTATTAAGGTTTTCTCTCTCATTTTCATAATCGATTGAGGAATTTCCTATAGCAGCTAAGGATTTTTTTACAATCTGCTCTTCTCTCCCATTGCCCTTCCTATTTTTAAGGACATGTTCCTTTCTCTCATCTGGCTCAATCCTCCTTTCTTCTTTCTTTTCTACAGGTCAGTTTCTAATAAAGTAATCCATACTTCCACATCTGACGCATCCATCTTGATTTCTTCTATCACTCCTCCTTGATCTTGAGGAACTTCCTCTAATTTTGGAATCCTCCTCTTCTTATAAACCTTTGGAATTTTTTGGTGGGCATAGTCATGTTTTCTTCATTAAAATCCTTAATGTGGGTAGCCACAAGGACAAAGTTTACATCTTTGATTGATGGAGTAATTTTATGTGGATGGAGCTTCCTCATCTCATATGTTTTTTAGTATCCCATGATGTCTTCCATGTTCATTGTATCTAGGTCTTTGGCCTCCATGATGGCGTTAACTTTTCCCTACCAAGAATCATGTTGAATATCAAGTAGTTTTTTCTATTATTTTTTCTTAAGGGATATCCAAACCAAAAGTGTCAAATTCATTTGTTATACTAATGAACCTGTTGAACATCCCCTGGATGCATTCCCCTTCATAAATCATAAACAATTCATACTACCATTTTTGATATGGAGATTTTTGATTTCTTTACCTGACTGTTCCTTCGTGTGTGGATTGTAAAATGTCCCACACTTCTTTTGTTGTTTTGTATGAGGAGATTCTATGGTATTCTTCAGGTCCAAAGTACAACTTGTTAACAAACGAAATACCTATCAAACAATACTCACAAAGGTAGATAGATGGAACAACAAAACCTACCTAAGAAAACTAAAAATGCCAGGAGGGCTGCATCTGACTACTCCGGGTGGGTCACACACCCGAGTGGGAGAGGGATAGACTCTCAATATTGGGTTTTATCCAGCTGCTATGTTAGATCCATATTGATGAGGTTCCATCACCTGAGTTTAGTCCACGGCGAAATGCAGGGACTGTTATTACCCTCGATGAGCGAAAGCTTTAGGAGCACTTTTCCAACATAAAGTCTTCTATATTATATAGTTAGCCTGAGGAATATGGGTATGAGTTTATTGTGAGCAGATATTAGAGGCTACATACCATGGGTATCGTCGAGTTGCACGGAGTCTATTTTATGGCCCTTCAGAATATGGTAGATGAAAAACAGTCATGGAGAGCTTATGTTGATTGTTGACCAATGAGGTCGCCTCCACTGTCTTGGGTTAGATTTTATTGTATTTTTCTAAAGAAGTATATGACTCTTAGCTTATGTTTGAGAAAGCGCGATGAGTTCTAGAGGTTGGAGTAGAGTGGTTCAATAATTGCAGATTACAAGACTCGCTTTCATGCTTTATCACGCTATGCAGCACCATTGCTACATATAGAGGTAGAGCGAGTTAGTTGTTCTGTGAGTGGTTTGAGTATTCCCCTTCAGTTACCTATGTTGCAGTTGGTAGCCTCTAGGCTTATTTTGAGTCAGTGGAAAAACATGCGAGGATGGTTGAGCCTTTGAGGTGCAAGCTACCCATCATAAGCTTGACAAAAGGACTAGGCGATATGGATAGTATAGTGGGACTACTTCTCATGGTTATGCACAGCAAGGTAGATTCAAGCACTCGCAGTCGAGCCAACTGGTTTGGGTATCCCTTTAGATTACAGATGGTATCTCTATGGGGAAGAGTGGTTATAGTGGGGGCTAGTCTTTGAGGGATTCTCAGTCTTGGTATTATGACTTTGTAGGTCATTTAGGTTCTTCTATCTCTATTTAGAAGCCCTGAGCAGCCAGGACTTGTTATAATTGTGGTGAGATTGGGAATTTGAAGAGAGAGTGCCTTAGATTGGTATCGTGTACATATCATGCACCTATGACCCCAGTATAGCCATCCAAGAGTGGTGGTCAAGTTAGCAGATGAGATTCCCATTCAGGCTGAGGTGGATATCAGACTAGTCGTGGTGGATCTCAGATAGAAAGAGAGGGGGCTCGTGTAATATGAGGTGGCCATCAGGGTACTCAATCCGATGGATGACACACTAATTCTTATGATTTCCTTGGTAGGCCAGAGGTTGAGGCATCAAATGTGATTATCATAGGTATCATCTTAGTCTTTCATTGGTCTACTTCAATGTAATTTGATCCGGGGTTTATGTTCTCATATGTGTCTGCCTTGTTTTCTGCTGATTTGCATATGTGGTATGATATTCTACAGGTCTCTATTCATGTGTCTACACTAGTTGGTGATTCTATGATTGTAGATATGGTTTATCAACTTTGTGTGGTTACTTTTATGAGTTATGAAACCTGGGTAGACTTGGTCATATTAGACATGGTTGATTTCGATATTATTTTGAAGAAGAATTGGCTATCACCGTACCATGTGATTATGGACTATCATGCCAATACAGTCACTTTAGTGATGCATGTTATTTCGAGGTTAGAGTGGAGGGATGCTCCCAACGCTGCTTCTAAGAAGAATATTTCATTCATTCAAACTAGGAAGTTGATGGACAAGGGTTGTCTCTCATACCTTTCTCATATTCAGGATACGAATATGTAGACTTTTTCCATGAGTCAGCTCTGGTAGTTAATAAGTTTTCCAGGGTATTTCCGTAGGATTTGACGGGTATGCCGTCAGATAGAGATATTGATTTCTACATTTATCTAGAGCCAGGTACTCGACACATTTCTATTACTCTTTACCATATGGCTCCTACAAAGCTGAGAGAGTTGAAGGAACAACATCAGGATTTGTTAAGTAAGGGTTTCATTCGACCAGGTGTGTCTCCATGGGGTGCTTCTGGGTTGTTAGTTAAGAATAAAGATGGCGCCATGCGTATGTTTTATTGATTATAGGCATTTGAACAAGGTCACGATTAGAAATAAGTATCTGATACCTCGTATTAATGATCTGTTCAACCAGCTCCAGGGTGTTTCAGTATTTTCGAGGTCCGGGTATTATCAGTTGAAGATTCAGTCTGAAGATGTTCCCATGATGGCTTTGTGGACTCATTATGGTCATTACGAATTCTTTGTGATGTCCTTTTGGCTTATGAATTCCCCCACAATGTTCATGGATTTGATGAAATGTGATATTCAAGTGGTATTTGTATTCTTTTGTGATTGTATTCATTGATGACATCATGATCTATTCAAAGAGTTAAGAGGACCACGAGAGAATTTGAGAGTGGTTCTTGGGTTATTGAAAGAGAAGAAGTTGTATGCTAAATTGTTGAAGTGTGAGTTCTGGCTCAGTTCTGTAGCATTCTTGGGACACGTGATGTCCAAGGAGGGTATTATGGTTGATCCAAAGAAGATAAAGGCAGTCAGGGAATGTCCTGGACCTAATTTGGTGATAGAGATTAGGAGCTTTGTGTGTCTTGCTAGCTACTATTGCCAGTTCGTCAAGGGGTTTACTTCTATTACTTCTCATTCGATGCTCTTGACTCAGAAGGAAGTGCATTTCCAGTGGTATGATGAGTGTGAGGAGAGCTTTCAAAAGCTAATGTGGCTTTTGACCACATCCCAGATTTTATCCCTTCCGGTGGAGGGGAAGGACTTTACCATATATTGTGATGCTTCATGGATTGGGTTGGGATGTGTGTTGATGTAGGAGTGTAAGGTCATATCTTATGCATCAAGGCATTTGAAGGTGCACGAGATAAATTACCTTGTTCATGACTTAGAATTGACGGTTGTTGTTTTTTCTTTGATTATTTAGAGGCATTACCTTTATGGAGTTCATTATGAGGTGTATACTGATCACCACAACCTTCATCATGTATTCAACCAGAGAGATTTGAATTCTAGGCAACGTCAGTGGATGGAGTTGCTAAAGGACTATGACATGACGATTTTGTACCATCCAGACAAGGCTAATGTGGTGGCAGATGTCTTGAGCCAAAAAGGTAGTCAGTATGGGGAGTTTGGTTCACTTGATTTTTTCTAAGCGTCCCTTAGCATTTGAGGTTCATTCCTTAGCCAATCACTTTGTGAGGCTTGATATTTCAAATTCGGGTAGGATTCTGGATTGTGTTGAGGAAATGTCGTTTCTTTTAGAGTAGATTAGGACATGAGATTATGATGATGAGAAGTTGTGAAAAATAAGAGATAAGGTAGTAAGTAGTAAAGCCAAGGAGGCTGTGATTGATGGTGAAGGTACTCTGAGGATCAAGGGTTTATTTTGTGTTCATAAAGTTGGTGATTTGATGAAATTGTCTATGGACAAGGCCCATAGCTCTAGATATTCGATTCAACCAGGTGCTACTAAGATGTATCGTGACTTGAAGCAACACTATTGGTGGGGTAGGATGAAGAGAGTCATTGTTGAGTTTGTGTCTCGGTGTCAGAATTGTTAGCAGGTCAAGTATGAGCACCAGTGACGCGGTGGTGTATCTCAGAGGATGTCCATTCATGAGTGGAAGTAGGAGAGGATTTCTATGGATTTTGTTGTTGGGTTTCCCAAGATTTCGGGAAAGTTTGATGTTATTTGGGCCATTGTTGATTGGTTGACCAAGTCTACGCATTTTATTCTAGGCCAGATGACTTACAATCTGGAGAAGTTGGCTAGATTTACATTCGTAAGATTTTTCGTGTTCATGGTGTACCTATTTCTATTATTGCAGACCGGGGTACTTAGTTTACTTCACATTTCTGGCGGACTTTGCAAAAGAAGTTGGGTACTCGATTGGATCTAGTACAACTTTTCACCCTCAAACGGGCGGTCTATCAGAGTGGACTATACAGGTTTTGGAGGATATGTTACCAGCCTGCATAATTGAGTTTGGTGGTCATTGGGACCAGTTCTCACCTATGGCAGAGTTTGTGTAAAACAACAACTATCATACTAGCATTGATATGGCGCCATTTGAGGTTTTGTATAGTAGTAGATGTCATTCTCCCATTGGATGGTTTGATGCATTCGAGGTTCATCTTTGGGAGTACCAATATGTTGAGAGACTTCTTAGAGAAGGTGAAGGCAATTTAGGACAAACTCCTGGCAGCTCAAAGAAGGCAGAAAGAGTATGTAGACTTGAAGGTCCGGGACATGAAGTTTATGGTTGGTGATAGGGCTCTATTGAAGGTCTCACCCATGAAGGGTGTGACGAGGTTCATCAAGAGAGGGAAGTTGAGTCTGATGTGTATCGAACCTTTTGATATTCTTTAGAGGGTTAGAGAGGTAGCATATGAGTTATCTCTGTCACCAGGTCTTTCAGGTGTCCGTCCGATTTTTCGTATGTCTATGCTAAAGAAGTATCATGCCAATGGTTCTTATATTATCCAGTTGGACTCCATATTTCCTGATCAACATTTGGAGTTCGAGGAGGAGCCTATGGCTATTTTGGCTAGGCAAGTGAGGAAGTTAAAGTCTAATGAGATAGCTTATGTGAAGGTCCAATGGAAGCGTTGTCCTGTTGAGGAAGGGACTTGGGAGACAAAGTCTGACATGTGAGTAGATACCCTAACTTTTTTACTACTTCTGGTACATTTCCCCTTTTCGTTTTTCTCTGTTTGAGGATAAACGTTTGTTTAATTGGTATCTGATATAACAACCCATCTGGTGATTTAAAGATAAAGACCCTTATTTCACTATATTACCCTTCGCGTCGACTCTATGTGGGGTTTCTGATGCGCAGGGATGGGTGACATGGAGCTCAGGGTTCATTTATATGACTTTTGGATGAAAACCCAAAATAAGAATCTCAGATTAGATTAGTTTGACTCAAAGTTGACTTTTGAATATATGGGTTCATTTTTGGGTTATGTTGCTTCGCATAGTTCTGAAGGGTCATTTATAACATAACTAAGTTATTGGTTCGCTTCTCGTGGCAATTAGATGTACTTCTGGCTTTATTTTGTGAAATTTTGATATTTGGTTATTATGGGCGACTCTTTTGAAAAGTATATCTTAGCTCCGTTAAATGAGAAATAAGAGGGCGTGAGCAAGTTTGTAGAACTATTTACCTTATGGTAGCATGTTTGGTTTGCGTCCTAGGGTCTTGGGAGTGTTGCGGGTGTTTGGAGGAAGATTTGGGAAATTCTCTAGTTGCTAGTTCTGGTGTGCCGTAGCAGTAGTTTTTTGGCCGCTTTTATGTGCCTGCCTCTGCATAGATTTGCTCGCAGATGTGGGCCTCTAAATATGACAAGGTTCCACCCCTATGAAGATTTCCTCATAGAGGCGATGGAGCATCTGCGGTGATTCTCTCACACCAGCGCCTACGCAGAAGGTTTACTGTTTCTGCCACAACAAACATTTTTTTGCTCCGACGAGGCCGCCCGTGCGTGATCGATTCCACATTTGCGCGATCGCTGCTTCTGGAAATTTCTTAAATACCCTAAATCAATTCACTTTCCCAAAATATTATATCTCGGTTTTAGAGCCTACTTGAGGGAGATTTCTTTATGAGTTCTATTTGGTTCATCATCTAAGGTATAATACCATCCCTCTTAATCATTTTTGTCCTTTAAATCCTAATCTAGACTTTATATTGGGAAATAAATTCTTAAGTTTTCATGGTAGAATACGAGAGTTAAATCTTTGATTTGGGGGTGTAATTTTAATTAGATGATCTTGATATTATGAATAAGTATTGTGTAATGGTATATAATCATGTTGTAGTCTTTAATTTGATAATGGAAGCCCTTTTCAATTTGCGGGAAAATCTAGGTTTTCAAATTGGGGCTTTTCCTAAATCATGCGATTGAAGGTCCAATTGGGGTTAGTTTTTCAATTAGCTTAAGGATATGACTATCTAGTATGTGATTATGCTAATGGAGTAATAAATTTTAGATTTTGATGTCATGGGCCTAGAGTTGTTTTTAGTTGTCTTTTGGTATGTTTAAGGATTAAGACCTGGTATGTGTATTAGCTTAATTATTAACATAGAGTTTATGCATGTTAGACGATAACTACTATGAGGAGCTCCTAAAGGGAAAGGCCAGCGTTGAGAGTTGATTCGTTGCGGCTCCTACTCGGCTCTGAGGTAGGCTACAATTTCTTCTTATTAGACTTCGATAGAAGTACTTAAATAGTTATAAATGTTGAAGTGTATTGGCCATGTTTGGGGGTCCCACTTTAGCGGTTGTGATGAACGCTTAGGTGGGTACCAGTGGTTAACTATGATGATGGGTTTTTTGGGAAATTAGCCTTAAGTTGGATTCGACTACTATTGATTAGGCTTGTTGCCATTATGTGGGCTCGTCGCCATATTTGCTACTGTTGTGCTTATTCATCACATTACTTTTGATTGTATTACGTGTTGTTAACTTCCTAAAAGCATGTGATATTCGTCTCTTATACTTGGTTGCATTTCATTCATCCTGATTACTTGCCTTGTATTGCCATGTGCATTCATACACTCATTGTTCTGATGATATTGATATGAGAGGTATGAAAATCTTGTGGATCCAAATGATCAGGAATATACGGATACTTATGAGATGATTGGAAATAGTGAGATGATGATGACACGCGGGAGGTCGTGTTGCACTCCTATAATAATTATTATTCAGCCAAGAGCTGGGATCCGTTGAGAAATTCCGGATGAATACATGGACTTCGCAGGTCCCCCATAAAGGTACCTGGCATATGTATTGCATTCATATCAAACATATATTATTTCATTGTTTACCTGTTGATTGGTAATTGGTTGGAATGGTTAATGAGACATGGATGAATTCTTTATAAGGAGCATTGTATTTGATCATTTTGTACTTGGTTTATTGGTTGTTGAACTCTTCTATAATTGTGGTGACGTACATGATTTATGAGCATGTATATGAACAATGTGACTTGTGTGATTTAGCGAACTGTTATGCGGATAAGGTGACTTCCATGACTACTTGAACTTTGCTGTATAGGATTATTTGAGTGTTAACTTGATATTTATCCCTATTTACCTATCATCAGTCATTGTCGGCCTATGATGCCTACGGGGGTATGTTGTGTACTCATGCTACACTTGCTACATTCTTTTTTATGCAGATACATCGCCTTCCACTAGTTCAGGACTACATGGTTGAGTCTGAGCTAGCGGTATCGAGTGATGCAGGGTGAGGATGCTACCTTCCGACATACCTTTGGATGCTCATATCTTTACCTTGTCTTTTATTTTGTTTCGAGAGACATATTCAGACTTTTAAACTATGTTCCTTTCCTTTTAAACTATTTTGACAGTTAGATGCTCTTCTATTGTTGACCAGATTTTGGGGGTTATATTTCTATATTCAGACTTATTTCCTTATATTTATTATGATCAAACAACTTAATTAAGTATTTTGTTATTCCGCATTCCTTATTTATTCTTCTGCTGCCTATTGGGGAGTGGTTCGCCTACAGGTGTACAAAGTGTAGGTCCCATCGCGATTCCTAAAAGGGGTTGTGCCAGTCGCACTCTTTTTCTTAGACATGTATTACAATTTGTTGCTGCATGTGTTTTGCCTTTTATTATTAGCAACATTATATAGTACTCACGTAGTTTTTTACTCTTCGATGTACGTTACCGTCCGTTGAATATCTGAGTTGTATCTTTTTATTTTACTATTGTACTATTTGTATCTTCTTCGAATTACTTTTCTTTTCTCTTGTTTTCTTCTCTTTCTCTGTCTTTGAGTCGAGCGTCTATCAGAAACAGTCTCAATGCCGCACAAAGGCAGAGATAAGGTTTGCGTACATCCTGTCCTCCCCAGACCCCAGTTATGGGATCGCACTGGGTATGTTGTTGTTCGAGATCATTGTTCAGTGTGGAATGAAGGAGAGTGTTGCATAGATTTCTTTCGAAATTGGCACTTTCTTATATGATTCATATTACTGGAGGATTATGTGAACATGATGTCTAAAGGGGCATATTATATCAGGTGAAGGTTGGTTTGTCGTATCATATGAGACCATTGATATATGATTCAAAATTAATGATTGATGAGGAAACTACAAAAGCAATGGTGTGAATCTCCTTTCCTAATCTACTACCAAAATGTATTGTTAAAAAATCATTATTCACTCTCGCATCTACATTAGGGACTCCTGGACATGGCCACGATCAAGAAAACTAGACATAGTTGTGCTAGGTAAAGGTACAAGTCGGTCTTATTATGGATTTGCCTAAACATTTTATAATGGATATCGAAGATGAAGTTATTAGTGCAATAAGAACTGAGCAAGTTAAAATTCATTATGATGTGTTGCCTAAATACTGTAAGGAGTGCAAACTTCAAGGCCATAATGAAGATAGTTGTAGAATATTACATCTATAATTGAGACCTATCTATGATGAGTCTGAAAGGTAACTAGAGAGTTCTATTTGATAGAATATACACCGTATATTCCTTTGATATTATTAGTGATCTCGTACATCGGTAATTATGATAGTAATATTTTTGTATTAGGAAAATGTATATTTGATTTCCGTAATTATAGGCTAGGTTTACTATTGTATATTATGTATATAAACCAATTATAATAATGAAAATAATCAAGAGATTATTCTCTTTCATGGTATCAGTAGTCTAGGGAAAAATTATTTCCTTCTCCACCACAATTCCGCTGCCCTTGGTCTCTCTCGCTCGTCCCTTCATCCCTCTTTTTTTTCCCGAAACCCTAATTCTCCTATTGTTCCTCAATCATGTCTAACATAAAGAATTCCATTCATCCTTCTCTTGCAGTCTCTAACATAAAGAACAACATCCCTATTTTCCTTGAAATGGAGAACGTCCAATACGCAATGTGGGCAAAACTTTTTAAAATTCACGCCAGTTCTCATAGAGTCCTACATCACATCGACAAACTGGAAAAAGGCAAGGATAAGGTACCTTCCACCGATGATGAAATAGAGTTGTCGAAAACTCTTGATGCTACGGTTCTTCAATGGATTTATTCCACCATCTCTACAGACCTCTTACAGATAATTATCAAACCCGACACCATGACAATGGAAGCTTGGAATAGGTTGTGTGATGTATTCCAATATAACAAAAATTCTCATGCCGTAACCCTTGAGCAAGAATTTTGTCACATAAATATAGAGGATTTTCTGAGTCCCTTAGCCTATTGTCAAAGGCTTAAGGATTTATCGGATCAACTCAAGAACGTTGGCAATCCCGTCACAAATGATCGTCTCGTTCTTCAGATGGTTGCAGGCCTCTCTGAAGCGTATAATGGAGTTTGAACTCTTCTTCGTCAAAGAAACCCTCTCCTGCCGTTATACCAAACATGTTCCATGCTCACCTTAGAAGAAGCAGGGTTGGCTAAAAAGGCGGCAACCGGAGGCAATTCTGCCATGATGGTGGCCGCATCCCGCAAAATTGATGACTCTTAATCATTCTATGAAAATTATGGTCCAAACCATAACAACTGGGGTGGCAAAAAGGGTCAAAATCGTGGAAAACATCACGGTGGCGGACATGGCAGTGACAAGGGTGGTGGTCACGGCGGCAACGGAGGAGGCAGCGGTGGATGTGGAGGTGGAAGTGGTGGTCGGTAGGGAGCAATGCATACACTTGTGTTAAATCCACTGGATGCTAATTGGTACATGGACACTGGTGCTACTTCTCATATAACATCCGCGCCATGTAATCTCTCGTCCTATTTCAATTTGAGCAAAATCGTGGCATAAATTTTGGTAATGGTAATTCAATTCCAATTCATGGTTATGGTCACAGAAATTTGTCTCCCCCGAATCCATATTTATCCTTGAAAAACGTCCTTCATTCTCCTCACTTAATTAAAAATTTGGTGTATGTTCGGAAATTTACAAGTGATAACTCAGTTTTTGTTGAATTTGACCCTTTTGGGTTTTCTGTGAAGGATTTCTGGATGGGGATACATCTAATGAAATGTATTAGTCAAGGCGAGTTCTATCCTATCACCACCACCATCACCACTAATCAAGCCACACCGTCAACATTTGCGGCTTTAACACCTTCATTATGGCATGCGCATTTGGGTCATCCGGGAGCGTCTGTTTTTTCCTCCCTTAAAAACAATAAATTTATTGAGTGTAATAGTGCTCGTAGTACTAATTTTTTTCCCTCTTGTCCATTTGGGAAACATGTTAAACTGTCGTTTGTTGCCTGGAATTCTGGTACTTTGTTGCGTTTTGATATTATTCATAGTGATCTTTGGACATCTCCCATTTTAAGCTCTACATGTCACTATTATTATGTGTTATTTTTGGATGATTATTCTAATTTTTTATGGACATTTCCGTTATCTAAAATGTCTCAGGTTTATTCCATATTTCTATCACTTACAGCATTCATCTGTACACAATTTGAATTGAAAATTTAGAATATTCAATGTGATAATGGGCCATTTAGAGAATTTTGTAAGGTTAATGGTCTATCTTTTCGGTTTTCATGTCCACATACATCATCACAAAATGGGAAAATCGAAAGAAAAATCCGCACCATTAATAATATTATTCGTACATTACTAGCACATGCATCATTACCACCTTCATTTTGGCATCATGCATTACAAATGTCAAATTACCTCCTTAACATACTCCCTAGCAACGGATTAGCATACCAATCCCCACTCAAAATTCTTTATCAAAAAGACCCTTTGTAATCTCATCATAGGATGTTTGGGTGTTTATGTTATCCTCTATTCCTCTTCACCACCATTAACAAACTTCAAGCCTGCTCTACCGCTTGTGTGCTCTTGGGGTACTCATCTAATCATCGTGGTTATAAATGTTTTCATTTATCCTCTAATTAAATCATTAGTAGTCGCTATGTCATTTTTTATGAAACCCAATTTCCGTTTGCTAAGTTGCATATTTCCGCGTCCAAGTCTTATGAATTTTTGGATGATGGGCTACCACCGTATATGGTCCACCATTAGGTTCAGCCCACTTCTATTCCGAGTCAAGGACCCGTTACTCATAGCCAACGTGGTATTTTTAGACCAAAACAACAATTTGATCTCAACTCTAATGGTACAAAATCACCCCTACCACGTAACCCTGTGTCTGCCCTTCATCATCCGAAATGGAAAATGGCCATGGATGATGAATATAATGCTCTTATTGAAAATAAGACGTGGGAGTTAGTGCCCCGTCCGCCTGGTGTCAATGTGATTCATTCTATGTGGATTTTTACTCATAAAGAAAATTTTGATGGTTGTTTTGAGAGGCATAAGGCCCGTATTGTAGGTGATGGAAAAACTCAAAAGGTTGGCATGGATTGTGGAGAGACATTTAGTCCGGTGGTCAAATTGGAAACTATTCGCACTGTTCTCAATGTGGCTCTCTAAAAAGTATGGCCCATTCATCAGCTGGACGTGAAAAATTCCAACTTACACGGTGAACTCAAAGAAATTGTATACATGCATCAGCCCTTGATTTTAAGGGATCCCGATCATCCTAACAATGTGTGCTTGTGTGAAGAAGTCCTTGTATTGGCTAAAATAGGCCCCTCGGCCCTGGTACAAAAGGTTTGCAGATTATGTGTCTACTCTTGGGTTTTCTCACAGCATGTCTGATTATTCCCTATTCATCTACCATCATGGTACTTCTATGGAATACATTCTTTTATATGTGGATGATATTATATTGAGTACTTCCTCTGACAAATTGCGCAAGTCTATCATATTCCTTCTCAGCTAAGAATTTGCTATAAAGGACTTGGGGCCATTGAGTTATTTTTTTGGTATTGCTGTCACTCATCATGCAGGTGGTCTATTTCTATCACATAGGAAGTATGTAGCAGAGATTATTAAACAGCCTGTCATGTCATCATGCAAGTCATCTCCTACTTCGGTTGACACTAAACCGAAGCTGAGTGCTACTTCTAGCACACCATACGAAGATCTCTCCCACTATTGTAGTCTTGTGCGAGCTCTTAAATATCTCACGTTTATGAGGACCGATATTACTTATGCAGTGCAGCAAGTGTGTTTATTCATGTATGATCCGAGGGAAGAACACATGCACGCTCTCAAATGCATTGTGCGTTACATTCAGGGCACTCTTGATTATGGTTTACACTTATATCCATTATCAGTATCTATGCTCATGTCTTATACAAATGCTGATTGGGGTGGATGTCCATGTACCAAGCGTTCAACATCTGTTTATTGTATGTTTCTTGGTGATAACATGGTCTCTTGGTCAGCTAAACGCTAGGCTACTTTGTCCCGATCCAGCGCGGAGGCCGAATATCGGGGGTAGCCAATGTGGTTTTTGAGTGTTGTTGGTTGCGTAAAGTCTTCTTAGAGCTTCATTTTCCTATTCGAAAAGCTACCTTGGTCTACTGCGATAATGTTAGTGTGATATATCTCTCGGGGAATCCTATCCAGCATTAACGCACTAAACATATCGAGATGGATATTAACTTTGTCCGCGAAAAGGTAGCTCGTGGACAAGTATGTGTCTTGCATATCCCCTCATGTTATCAAATTGCTGACATATTTACTAAGGGCCTTCCCTTAGTTCTGATTGAAGATTTTAGGAACAGTTTCAGCGTATGACAACCGCCCGCTATGTCTGTGGGGGTGTGACAGAATATACACCGTATATTCCTTTGATATTATTAGTGATCTTGTACATCGGTAAATATGGTAGTAATCTTTTGTATTAGGAAAATGTATATTTGATATATCTTCCTCAGATCTCAATTGTCATGAAGGTGCCATTTCATTATCAAAGGATGTTGGTACTGGAGTTGAGGTTGTGAGGAAGACTGCTAAAGTTAGAATAGAAAATGAGGATACATGTGATAAGTTGGTAGATCAGGTAGAGGATTTAAGAAACGAAGGTGACATGAATAATTCACTTGTAATTGGTACATAACCACCAACAATAACCAATAAATATATTGATACAAGAGATACTGGGCATGATAAAATGGCATTGATAGTTAATTTACTTGTAGTTCAAATAGATCACCAAACAACACCACAGCATCAACTGACAATGAAGATAATGGAACTAAAAAATTGGCATTGGTAGTAATTTCTTCCAGTTCTAGTCAGCAATAAATAGATATAGTAAGAAAGGGTTGACAAAACAAGACTCTATATGATCTTGTCTATCATAATATAGAGGCAGTACAGGAAGGAACTCAAGAAGGAGATTGCCACATAAAGAAGAAAATAATAGAAGTGGATGTGGAAGACTCTTTGAACTAGAAGTTTGATCAAGTAGCCAAAAGGGCAAACCTATCACAAAGATGAATCATGAAAGGAAGTAAAAAATGAAAAATCAAAGGCACACATGAGGTACTAAAACCTACAAGGGTTGTTCTAAAGAAAACTGTCAAAATTAATTCAAAATGATGATTAAAGCCATCATATGGAATATGATGTCAGTTCATACTTAACAAGCTTTGGATAGGATTCAAATGTTAAACAAAATCATAAATTCTTTCTTATAGCATTGGTGGAGCCTTACCAAAACGTCCTACACATACAACAGTATAGAAGGATATTGGGGATGAAATTATATAATGCTAATTACAATAGGAAAATCTGGTACTTTATGGATGACAATGTAGAGGTGGATATTATAATGGATACTGAGCAACATGTTACACTTAAGTTATTCTACATGACCAGCAGAGATACATGATTATCACCTTGGTGTATGCTAAATGTGATGCAACAGAAAAACTAACATTATGGGATAACATTTACCAACTAGCCAACAACATGATTTTACATTGGTTGGTACGAGGGGACTACAATGTGGTCACGAATGAAGAAGAGAAAATAGGGAGAATACAGTGTATCCTTCTATGTAAATTCTTGTGAACTAAATGAGTTTGGGGTCAAAGGGAGACCTTTTACTTGGTGGAATGGAAGGGCAGCAGAAGACTATATGTCAAAAGACTTTATAGGATTGTGGTTAACCAACATTTAAAGGACTGGTTTGCTCATATTGCAGTTGAACATTTATCCAAAACTGCATCAGATCATGCACCTCTCTTTGTTACTTTGGAGATTAAATCCAAAATTCCATTAAACCTTTCAGATTTCTAATATTTTAGACTGAACATGAGACCATTAATGAGACAGTGATACAACATTGAAAAGCAGATTTTTCTAGAATTCCTTTCCATGTATTTTAGCATAAGATCAAACAAGTGAAGAGGGCACTTACAAAATGGAGTAAGGATACATATGGTGACATATTCAATCAGCTTATTATTAAAGTGGAGATTGAGAATCTCAAAGATATATTATTTGAAAAAGATTCCTCATATGTAAATAGAATGGTAATGCAGCAAGCTCAAGTGGAAATAAAAAAATACTTACATTTTGAGGAAGAATTTTGGAGACAAAAGGTAGGCATCACATGGTTTGCTGAAGGATAGGAACACTAGATTTTCCACAATATATCGAATAGAAGGAGAAAGAAACTGCAGGTTAATAAGATTCAAAATGCAGATGGTGATTAGCTTGAAGATAACTTGTAGACTGCTGAGGAAGCGGTGAAATTTTATGAGAAGTAGTTCTCACAAGAATAGGAAGGTGCAAATTTCTCTTTTCTGAATTATGTTCCAGAAATGGTATCAGCTGTCATCAATGATTTTTGTGTGCATCTCCTACTATGACAAAGGTAAAGAAGGCAGTGTTTGAAATAAATGGGGCAAATGCTTATGGTCTAGATAAACTATCTGGGATATTCGTTCAATCATGTTGGAGATAGTCGGAGAAGACGTTTATAACATAGTGAAAGATTTTTATGATGATTACATACTGCCCAAGTCCATAACTCATACCAATTTGGTGTTGCTTCCCAAAAATACTAATATTTAGATATGAGACCTATCAGTTTAAGCAACTTCATCAACAAGGTAATATCAAGAGTGGTTCATGAAAGACTAGAAGGAATAATACCTACTATGATATCAACAAATCTATCTGGTTTTGTTAAAGGTAGGATTATTGTTGAGAATGAGTTACTTACTCAGGAGATTATTACATATATAAGGAATAGAGGTAAGCCAAAAAATGTAATGATTAAACTTGATATGGCAAAGGCCTATGACAGAGTATCTTGGCTTTATTTGACAAGAGTGATATGGTAGATCGGCTTTGTAGAAGTGTTCTTTGACATGATTTGGAGGCTGGTAGCCAATATTTTTTGTTCATTGCAATTTAATGGCCAGTCGCATGGTTTTTTCCATTTAAAAAGGGGACTTAAGCAATGAGATCCATCATCTCATGCCCTTCTTCGAACTTGCAGCTGATGTTCTCTCAGAGCTCTCAATTCTCTTTTTGAAAAACAACCAGTATTATAGTTATGATATGACTAAATGGAGTGTTAATCTAAATCCCTTGCATAATTGCTTCTGCAGAAAGAAACTTTTTTGAAACTATCATGACAATTTTAAAGGATTATGACAAGATTTCAGGCCAAATGATCAATATAGACAAAAGCTCCTTCTACATGAATCAAATTTCTGCTACAGTTATGGTTCAACAAGTGGAGCAAATTACCAATTTTGTGAGAGGTCAGTTTCCATTTAAGTATCTTGGTTGCCCATTAATCATGCTAGGAAGGAAGGCTTATTATTATGATCTGATAAATAAAGTAAAGGATAAACATCAGAACTGGAAATGGAAACTATTCTCCTTTGGAGGAAAAGCAATGATTACTAACAATGCACTCTATGTCAATTTATCTATTAGCTGCAGTAGTGCCTCCTAAATTCACTATCAATGAGTTGCATATAACTTTAGCAATATATTTTGGAGTACTTAGTAAGAGGGAAGAAGAAGACACTGGTCAGCCTGGTTAAATTTATGTTTGCCAAAACAGGAGGGTTATTTCTGTTTCATATCACTCTTTTATGTTTCAAAGGCTTTATTGGCTGAGCTCTAGTGGAGGTTTAGAACAACATCATCACTATGGGATGATTTCTTATGTAAAAAATATTGCAAAAATTTAGAAGCAAGAGATGAGAAAGAACAAGAGATATGTTGGGAACAAATAACTTGCACTTCCAATGTTTGGTTTGATGATTGGACCATGCTAGGGGTGTAGGGTTTTGTTGGGATCAAAATATATAAGTATGGCACAACGGAAGTTTAAAATTTTGTTTCTTACTTACCCAAACAACTTTTCTGGTATGGTTATACAACAATCAAACCTGTAACATAAAGCATAATACTTACAAGTTATAGTATCTGCAATCTTTATCTACTATGGGGTTGACACGCGGTTACCCTTTCGACTGCAAGCTCCAAGCTTCAATGTACTTCTCTTTCGGAAAGCTAGGAAATCCGGCAGAGGTTCAATAGAGTTTTGATTCTAAGTCTCTAAAGCTTAGAATGATAATCTGAAATTGGTGTATGAATAGTGAAGTGAATGTTACTATTTATAGGTGAAAATTAGGTCAAAACTGGATTAGGGTTTGACCTTGGGCCTGGCCCAAAATTCGAGGCAGAGGCGCCGCGGCCCTAGGGTATGGGCGTCGCGGCGCTCGACGTGCTCCTGCACTATCTCGATTTATTTTTTGTGCATTCTTAATTAAATCCAAAATCCAATTTTGACTTAATTAAAATAATCATTATTCATTTAAATATCTCGATTCTAAATCGAACATTTAATTACTCTCTCAATACATCCTTAGATCGAAAGGACAATCGACATAGTGTGACCTTACATGCCTTCTAATATCGACATTAATCAAATTAAGGTCTAAGCGGAACTCCTAGACGGCGCCGCAAGACGAACTCAATATGTAAAGTATGTTTACGTTAATCTAGAAAACTTAACCTTTATGTGGTAAGATAAAATCCTTTCATTCACAACACACCCGATCAAGCTTAGGATTTGTCAAGTGTCTATTCAAATGGCTTAATCATTGTATCTCAATTATATTAGTTGACAACTAGACCATATTCTAAATACGTCTATTGAGTTGGCCAATGACTTAGTTAACCTAATACCACTGAGAATCTGAGTGTTCTCTCGAATACACATTCGAGGAATGAATCCTAATCTTGGCTCAACTACCACCTTTAATCCACATCGTAATGTATCCAATACAAGTCGTATCTCAACCTATAAGGCATTTGAGCTTAGGACGGGATCAAAGTACATTACTTTGTAGACAAGGGGCGTATTGACCTCAAGTATAAGGACTTCTATCTCCCATACGCTGATCATACTTTAGACAAGTGTAACCAACAGTTTATCAGCAGGGTATACCAATACTTCCAAAGTATTCATGTGTCCTCTAAGGATGTGATGCACACCACATGTCGACTTATCACATATCATCGATATCCCATTTTCGATGATCATTAGTCAAGGATATTTTAAGAGTTACGTTATAATATTAATATCTCACACTATTAATACCAGCGTAACCTCCAAGGATGCATATTATAGAATATTACAAACAATCAATTAATAATTTAATAATTTGCAAATGCCAAAATATTAATCTCCATTAATAATAATACGAATGTGTATAAAGTACATTTGTCCTAATACAGATTGTCTCTAGGACATAAATATACTTTCAATGTCCCACTTGGCCTAGAGTCAATCTCCAACATATCTAATGCCCATATTCTCTAAATGACCATTATGCTTGACTAAGCTTAATGGTTTAGTGAATGGGTCATATAGATTATTGTCTGTGGGAACATAGTCTAATCTAATCTCTTCAGTCTCCTCCATCTCCTTGAGTATGTGGTACTTCCTTAGCCTGCGCAAGCGCACCAATGTTGTCACAATAAACCGTTATTCGATAAGTGGCACTTGGAACAACCCCTAGTTCCTTCAGCAACTCAGATATCGCAACAACTTCTTTACCAGCTTCCAATCCAGCAATATACTCATCTTTTGTTGTCGAATCAGCAGTTGTAGCTTGTTTGGAACTTTTCCAGCCTTCTGCTCCACTATTGAAAATGAACGTGTACCCAGATTGATATATGTAGTCATCAACATCCGTCTGCAAGCTAGCATCAGTGTACCCAGTAGCAGCTAGTTTTTCTTCCTCACTATAGACTAAGAAGTAATCTATAGTTTGTCTAAGATACTTAAGAATACTCTTGACTGCTTTCCAGTGTTCTTCCCCAGGATTCTGCTGGAATTTGCAAGTCATACTAAGTGCAAAGGCCACATCTGGCCTAGTATAGGTCATGGCATACATGATTGATCCTATAGCCGAAGCATATGGGATTCTTTTGATGCATTCCAGTTCTATAGTATTAGAAGGACTATCCTTCTTAGATAACTTGATGCCTTGTCCCATAGGTAGACCGCCTTTTTTGGAATTTTCCTTAGAAAAACGTCTAAGCACTTTGTCTATGTAGACTAACTGTGACAGCCCCAACAATCTATTAGGTCTATCTCTATATATCCTAATTCCCATAATATAGCAGGATTCACCTAAATCCTTCATCATGAAGGTACTGGACAACCACTCCTTGACTGATTGTAGGAGAGTCTTACTATCTCCCATTATTAATATGTCATCTACATATGTGATGATGAAGGAAATATTCCCATCCTTGCATTTACTATAAACACATGGATCCTCTTGCTTTTGACGAAATCAAATGATTTGATAGCCTTGTCAAAGCAAATGTTCCAACTCCTTGAGGCTTACTTAAGCCTATAAATGGACTTTTGTAGCTTGCATACAACATTTGGTTTGGACTCAAGTGAAAAACCCTGAGGTTGTTTCATATACACCTACTCAACTAGATTACCATTGATGAAAGCAGTTTTAATATCCATCTGCCAAATGTCATAGTCATAATATGCAGCTATTGCAAGCAAAATCCGAATGGACTTAATCTCAGCAACAGGTGACAAGGTTTCATCATAATCGACCCCAGGCCGTTGATTATAACCTTTGGCCACCAATCTTTCTTTATAAGTCTGTACCTTTCCACATGCATCAATCTTCTTCTTGAAGACCCAGTTTCATCATATGGGTCTAACCCTGCTGGCAAATCAACCAAGTTCCAAACTTGATTTATGTACATCGAGTCCATCTCAGATTTCATGGCTTCTTTCCATCTTTGTGAATCAATGTCTAACATAGCTTCTCTATAGGTTGTAGATTTATCGTCATCAGGAAGATCTATCTCATTATGTGTTTCAATAAGGAGATTAAGTCTTTCAGGCGGACGATGAGTCCTAGTGGTCCTATGGAGTTGCTTATTCTGCGTTTCAGTGTTTGTTGCATTTTGGTTGTGAGAAGGTCTTTGTGTGTTGGACAATCCATCACCTTGAGAGCTTTCAGGAATGTCATTTTCATGTATTTCCTGAATGGAATGATGTACAATCATTGTATTATCTTCCATTGGTTGTGTATAAGAGTCTTGCATTTCTGCATTATCTCTCACGGCACTCCCACTGGCTTAAGGGCGTACTCTAAGTATCCAATCTTCACCAGATACTCCCACTGAATCCTTGTTTAGGTCATTCGTCAAGGGTTCAACTTCTGTGTTATCTTGTGGTTCTTGAATTTCTTCAAGTTCTATCTCTGTGCAGCTATGTTCCTAGACATATTCTTCTTCAAGGAAAGTTGAGTTCCTGGAAACAATGACCTTATGTTCTCCGGGAAGATAGAAGTAGTATCCCTTAGTTTCCTTTGGATACCCGACGAAGTAAAATTTCTCACTTTTAGATTCCAACTTGTTAGTGAGCATCTTCTTAACATATGTAGGGCACCCAGGGTCTCATATATTTAGGAGTTGGATTCTTGCCACACTATATCTCATAGGGTGCCTTTTCTATTGACTTGGAAGGAACCCTGTTCAGAACATATATAGAGGTTTGTATAGCATGTCCCCAAAGATATGTCGGTAGAGCTGAGGAGCTCATCATGGATCTAACCATATCCAATAAGGTTTGGTTTCTCCTTTGGGCAACATCATTCATCTGTTATGTTCCAGGAGGTGTCCATTCCGATTGGACTCCATGTAGCTTTAAGTAATCTAGAAAATCCTTGCTCAAGTACTCACCTCCTCAATCTGATTGAAGGGTCTTGATACTTGTTGCAAGTTACTTCTCTACTTCCGACTTGTACTCTTTGAACTTCTCAAAACCCTCGGATTTGTGTCTCATAAGATACACATACCCATACCTTGTGAAGTCGTCAGTAAAAGTGATGAAGTATGGGGAGCCTCATTTAGCTTGAGTCTAGAATGGGCCACATACATCAGTATGGACCAACACAAACACCTTCTTGTCTTGCACACCTTTCCAAGAAAGTGGTTTATTGTTCATCATTCCTCTCAAGCAAGATTCGCAGTTACCATAAGACTCCAAGTGAAATGGTTCGAGGTAGTCTAACTTCCTCAACCTTGCTATCCTTGATTCATTGATATGACCAAGTCGGCAGTGCCATAGGTAGGTTGAGTTTCTATTACTTATCTTGGCTCATTTATTTTGTACATTGAATATCTCTCAACTACAGTTTAGTGTATATAATCCATCCACAAGAGGAGCAGTTCCATATATAATATTATCAAAAGACAGTACTTGATTGCCATTATAAATATACGAGGAAAAACCCTCCATGTCTAAAACTGGGATAGAAATGATATTCCTCATTAACGAAGGTACATACAAGCAATCATTCAACACTAAACAATAGCCAGAAGGTAAATTTAATCTATAAGTCCCTACGCACTTAGCATCTACTCGTGCTCTATTTCCAACGCGTAGGTTTACCTCCATTTGGTCCAACCTTCCTGCTATCAGTTAGCCCCTGCACATTTGTACAAATGTGTGAGCCACAAGCGGTATCCAATACCCAGGAATGAGAGTTATTTATAGACATATTTATTTCAATGACGTACATACCTTGTCCACCAAAGGCAGGAGAACCTACTGCTTTTCCTCATCCTGGTGTCGTGCAGTCCTTCTTACAATACCCCTTCTTGTGGAAGTTGAGGCATTCATCCTTGGCAAGATTTACCTTCTTCTTCACACCTCCCTTAGGCTTCATAGCTGAGGGCATAGCGATTGATTTGCCCTTCTTCTTCTACTATTCCTTGCCTTTCGGCTTGGGTCGACTAGAAGAGCTCATCATGAGCACAGCTTTGCCTTTGGAAGTGGAAGACTCAAAGGTCTTGAGCATGTTGTGCAGCTCCGGTAGAGTCTCCTTCGTTCCATTCATATTGAAGTTCACTATAAAGTTCTCAAAAGAATGAGGGACAGAGTTCAGGATGAGGGTGGTAGCGACATTATTTTCAAGCTTCGTTCCAATTGAAGCAAGCCTCTCTATCAGCCATATCATCTTCAATACATGTTGTGAGACCTGGCCCCCTTCATTGAGCTTACACTTAAAGATTTCTATCAGTAACTCATATTCCATAGTCTGGGATTGTGAGTCATAGAAACTCTTCAAGTGTTCGAGCATCTCATTGGGGCCCATGTTCTCATGTTGTCTCTGAAGTTCCATATACATGGAAGACAACATCACACATTGTACTGAAGTGGCATCATCTAGGTGTTTTTGGTAAGCATTCAAAAGAGGCATATTCAGAAGAGTCTGTCATCGGGACTGTTGGGAACACCGTGTCCAACACGTATTCTATTTTCTCTTGTCTCAGCACTATTCGCAAATTCCTTAGCCAGTCAAGGTAGTTCAGTCCAGTAAGTTTGTTCATCTTAATCAACATTTTCAATGATAAGCTCGACATCTTTTATAATTTAAAGAATTAGATAGACGGGAAATGAAACTCAAAATCTATTTCCTATTATACACATTCATTTAGGCTAATCAACATGGCCTTTTGTTTAATTAGCTCCCACTATTTTAACATACTTCTATGACCCCATGGTAGAATACAAACCTATTTTAATTTGAGGTCATAATGGGCCAAGATCCAAGCCTATGCTATCTCCGCGTTTGCTTTGGCTAATAACTTCAGTAACACGTCTTGGTAGGTTCTAAACCAATTGCAAAACTTATTTGCAACTCTTGGTTGATCAAATATTACATTTAATCTTGCATCCTTAGATTAGTCCGACACTTTGGCGCCAAGATTTGTCTAAGCAAGTCAACCCCATTACACGACTGCGTTTATGTATCTAAGCAAATTTGGCCTTTGTGAGCAAACACTTTGGTGTAAATACCCACAAAAGTTTATTGTTTACCTTTACATTAAAACACATCTATGAAAGAGTCTCGGTCCTCGTAGACTTAGAGCAAATGTTTTGGCATAAAAACTCGTATCGCCGAAAAGGATTTTGCACTCTAACAATTATAATGGACGACGCGTTTTAATTTAGACTTGTATTTAAAAATTTGGGGAACATTTTAATTTAGGGTTTTAACCAAGATCAACTCTTTTACGCTATATCCAATATGACATCTTAACATCATGCAAAACTAATGACACATATAGTTGGGAACCGTCAACCCAATATGCATGATATAAGATGGTTTAATCAAATACTGGGCGCCGCCTGCTCAGACAGTTATAGCGGACGCTATTCTAGAAATGTAAATGACAAACATTAATCTATTTATCACATAAACAGTATACTTGTCAATTATACCGTATCATAATAATCTTGGGTTAAACATTCTGAACTCTATTTTTTTTTTGTTTCTGGAGAGGTGGGGCTGCGGCGCTAATCATTAGGGTCGTGGCGCCACTGAAGTAGAAGCCTTTCGGATTCTGCAAAATGCATTAGCGCCGCGGCGCTGCAAGAGGCAGAAACATTTCTGCTTCTATAAATGCATTAGCGCCGCGGCGCCTATTGTCCTAGCAAGCGTCGCGGCGTCGATGTCCTGACAAACATTTCTGTATTGATTTTTCAAAATCGTTCAACTCCTAAATCCAATTTAGGGATCAATTCACAGGTCCTTTATCATCACCCACTATTATCAATAACGCCCATATCGACCATCATCTGTTCTTACCAGTTCTTAGCCATGCACCGTGCAATGAGCCAGACAATGCACTTTTTGCTTAGTTTGAGTTAGAGCGGAAAGACTTCCTCGAGTTAGCGTAGGAGATAATTTAGGCTGATATCAAAAGGTCAACATTCGTTCAAGACATGTAGGATTTCAAGAAACCTCATTTTAATCTAATTTTATGTTTAACCCATATTATTACTTTATTGAATTGTTATATAATCATTTAACCAACCTGGGCTCTGATACCACTGTAGGGTTTTGTTAGGTTCAAAACACATAAGTAAGGCACATCGGAAGTTTAAAATATTATTTCTTACTTACCCTAATAACTTTTCTGGTATGGTTAAACAAAAATCAAACCTGTAACATAAAGCATAATACTTACAAGTTATAGTATCTGCAATCTTTATCTACAATGGGGTTGACACGCGGTTGCCACTTTGACTGCAAGCTCCAAGCTTCAATGTACTTCTCTTTCGGAAAGCTAGGAAATTCGATAGAGGTTCGAGAGAGTTTTGATTATAAGTCTCTAAGGCTTAGAATGATAATATGAAATTGGTGTATGAATAATGAAGTGAATGCCACTATTTATAGGTGAAAATTAGGTCAAAACCGAATTAGGGTTTGACCTTGGGCCACGCCCAAAATTCGATGCAGAGGCGCTGCGGCCCTAGGGTATGGGCATCGCGGCGCTCAACGTGCTTCTGCACTGTCTTGATTTATTTTCTGCGCATTATTAATTAAATCTAAAATCTAATTTTGACTTAATTAAAATAATTATTATTCATTTAAATATATCGATTCTAAATCAAACATTTAATTACTCTCTCAATACATCCTTAGATAGAAAGGACAATCGACATAGTGTGACCTTACAGGCCTTCTAATATAGACATTAATCAAATTAAGGTCTAAGCGGAACTCCTAGATGGAGCCGCAAGATGAACTCAATATGTGAAGTACGTTTACGCGAATCCAGTAAACTTAACCTTTATATGGTAAGATAAAATGCTTTCATTCACGATACACCCAATCAAGATTAGGATTTGTCAAGTGTCTTTCCAAAATGGCTTAATTGTTGTATCTCATTTATATTAGTTGACAACTAGACCATATTTTAAATACGTCTATTGCATTGGCCAACAACTTAGTCGACCTAATATCACTGACAATCCGAGTGTTCTCTCGAATATACATTCGAGGAATGAATCCTAATCTTGCCTCAACTACCATATTTAATACACATCGTAATGTACCCAATACAAGCCGTATCTCAACCTATAAGGTATTTGAGCTTAGGACGGGATCAAAGTACATTACTTTGTAGACAAGGCGCGTATTTACCTCAAGTATAAGGAATTATATCTCCCACACGTTGATCACACTGTAGACAAGTGTATCAAATAGTATATCAGCAGGGTATACCAATACTTCCAAAGTATCCATGTGTCCATCACGGGTAGTCATTACTCGTAGCAGGTGAGACATACTACAACCTCTAAGGATGTGATGCAGACCACATGTCGATTTATCACATATCATCGATATCTCATTCTCGATGATCATTAGTCGAGGCTATTTTAAGAGTTACATTATAATATTAATATCTCACACTATTAATACCAGCGTAACCTCCAGGGATGCATATTATAGAATATTACAAACAATCAATTAATAATTCAATAATTTACAAATGCCAAAATATTAATCTCTATTAATAATAATACGAATGTGTGTAATGTACATTTGTCCTAATACAGATTATCTATAGGACATAAATATACTTTCAAGGGGAATTCATGATCCTCATTTTACAGATTGGTGGGGGCCTCAGGCCCTATGAAACCTATGCCAAAGTCCCCTAGAAAAGAAGCATTCATCCAATAAAGAAGGGAAGGGGCCTATTTGCATGAATACTAAGTTTCTCTTCGCATAAGTAAGAAAATTCAACTATAGAGGGTAAAGAGATGAATTATGTGGTCCCTTAAGAGTTTAAAAATATTAAATAATAGAAGACTTGGACTAATTTATAGAAGTTGGTAACTCGAACTATCAATGATTACAACACAAACAACCAAAAGACATAGTAGAGCGTGTTAGAGTTGAGCTCCAAATAAGTCAACAAGCTGAAACTGGGATAAACCATAGTGGATACCAACAAGCAGTGAAAACTTCACAGTTAGTAGTGCTTGAGATGTTTTGAGGCAGAAAGAACATTACTCTTGTTATTACAAAATTATGTGGACACAAGGTTTACCATTCATGAGCTCATATTTCTTATGGAGGTTATGGTAGTACAAGTTTCCAGTGGATCAAGTATTGAACAGGGTTGGGTTTCCAACTGTGTCAAGATGTAGATGTTTCATTCAGTCTTAATAGGACACAGTTGACAATCTATTTCTCACATGTAATTTTGCATCTAGCATTTGAAGGTATTTAACTAGTGCAGTTGGTGTACATGGTCCTTTTGTACAGGTGCAACAAGTTGTGGTTCAATGATGGAACACAACTTGTCCAACAAAACATAAGCCAATTTCTAAGATACGCCTGCTTTGAATTTTTTAAATTTTGAAAGAGGAGGAATACTTGTTGGAAATTTACTAAATGTGGAATTAAGTATATCCCATTAATTTATGACTCGAACAATTGGGCCCGCACGTCGGAAATGTCATTTCCACACACACGCACATGTAGTGCCAAGTATCGCAAATTTCATTAGTGAAAGAGATATTGGTACGTATGTAATACGTTTGAGACATAGAATTATGGACGGTTATTAGCCAAATGACAAAGTATTCCACGTTGGTAAATGAAAGAAGAAGTGTAAGATGAAACGAGTCAGAAATCACCGCGGAGCCGTGAAGGGCCGCAGCGCCACAACCATCGGAGCTGTGGCGCCGTAGCGCCGCGGCGCCTCCCAGGCTGCTCCGCGGCGCAAAATGACTGGACAGTTATTGGAGCCGCGATGCTTCGGAGGCAGAAAGTTGCGACGGGAAGTTGGAAAAATCTAACGTTTAGGCTGGTTTTGGAGCATTGATTCTGCATTACTTGCCACATGAATTCAACCATTATTTGGTTGAATGTAACCCCTCATTCAAGTGCAATTACATGGATATTGAAGGCCATTAGTTGGCTAGATGAGGGGTCTTCTCTTGACACTATAAATTGAGGCCTTTGGCTCAATTGAAAACAACACTCAACACTTAGAAAATTCTCCAGATTTTCAGAGCTCATATTCTTCCTCTCTAGCAAAGTCACTATACTCAAAGTTCTTCAAGAGTAACACTTAAGTTTCTTTTGCTCACTTGTTAATGTTGTTGTTGTATCTTGGGAGACTATTGCTCAACACCGTAAAAGGAGACATACGGGAAAATCTTGTCTTAAAAAAATAGTGTTGTCACACGACTCAGCGAATCACACAAGCAATCTGGTAAGGTTTTGATTTCTAGTTTTATTGTAATAGTTTGTTTATCCTTTCTACTATTGTAATAGTTATTTACTTCCCGTTCCCTACAACAGTTGTATCCCAACAATTTTAAGACAACATTTTGTTGTAAGTAACTAAGTTAGAAAGATGACTGGCGTAAATCAAACTACTTCTGGTTCTGCTGCTGCTGCTCAAGGTAATTCCTCTGCCTTCCCAACTACTCAAGGCACTCCTAATGCCTTTACGGTTGCTCAAGGCTCATCCAACGCCTTTGCTACCACTCAAAGGAATGTTGCCGCTCCGCCACCTACTGGATTTCAGCATGAACGCCCTGAAAAATTCATGGGGTCAAACTTCAAAAGATGGCAACAAAAAATGCTCTTCTATCTGACTGTTATGGGAATGGCACGTTTCCTAACAGAAGATCATCCACAAGCTAGAGATGAAATGGACCCTTCACCTTCTGAAATGGGTGAAGGGTCCTTGGTATTCATGTCATTAATGGCATGAAGATGGTTCTTGATGCATGGAGTGATAGTGATTTCATGTGTAAGAATTACATATTGAACTACTTGTCAGACCCTCTCGACATGGTGTATTGCACCGTTGGCACTGGCAAAGAGTTGTGGGAGAAGCTACAAAAGAAGTACAACGCACAAGATGCAGGTACTAAGAAATTCATAGTTAGGAAATTTCTGAAATTTCAAATGGTGGATAGTAAGACAGTGATGTCCCAAGTCCATGAATTCCAAATGATTTTACATCACCTGGATTTGGAAGGTATGAAGCCAAACGAGCAGTTTTTGGTTGCATCACTGATTGAAAAGTTACCTCCTTTGTGGAATGAGTTTATGAGCTACTTCAAGCTCAAGAAAAAGGAGATGACCTTTGAAGAACTTATTATCAAACTCCAAATTTAGGAAGATAATAAGAAGGCCTTGCCTAGGGGTAAACAACCCGCTAAGGCAAAGGCAAATCTTGTTAAGGCCAAAGGGAACCTAAGCAAGAAGCGGAAGTTCCAGAAAGACGGCAAGACCCAAGCAGTGGAGAAGTTCAAAGGAAACTGTCATCATTGTAGAAAACCTGGTCATATGATCAAGGACTGTCGCAAGCTCAATACTGAGCAATAAGAGAACCCCAAGGCTGAGGGCAAGGCTCAGGTTAACATTGTCAAGGACCAATTTCTGGATGACATGATTGAGGAGTTCTCAGCGGTGGTGCTAGAAGCAAACCTGGTTGAGAATCCTATGCAATGGTGGTTGGACACAGGTGCTACAAGAGACATCTGTTCTAACAGAGATGCCTTCTCCACTTATACACCGGTTACAAACAAGAAGATGTTCATGGGAAACAACGCTTCCTCTGATGTGCTAGGGGTAGGAAATGTAGTCCTGAAGATGACTTCTGGGAAGGAGCTCACTCTGAAGGAAGTGATGCATGTTCGTGAAATTTAATTTCATGTTCTTTATTGGTTAATGCTGGTTTTAGACTAGTGTTTGAGTCTAATAAATTTGTAGT
The DNA here is from genome assembly GCA_034509755.1 of Anisodus tanguticus. Classification (NCBI taxonomy): domain Eukaryota; kingdom Viridiplantae; phylum Streptophyta; class Magnoliopsida; order Solanales; family Solanaceae; genus Anisodus; species Anisodus tanguticus. The sequence goes on along the minus strand of CM067546.1, from coordinate 16,120,058 downwards.
CACTAAGAATGGAACGTTTGTGGGAAGAGCATTCGTCTGTGAAGGCCTCTTCAAAGTAAACACCATGTCTGAATTACGTAAAAGCAATAATATTGAAGTCTCTTCATCTTACTTGCTTGAGTCCTCTAGTTTATGGCATCATAGATTAGGACATGTCAACTACAAGTCCATCCAAAGGTTAGTAAAGTTGGAGTTGTTTCCGTCTATCGACGTAAACCCTCAACATAAGTGTCAGGTGTGCGTAGAGGCAAAACTCACAAAGCTTCCTTTTAGATTCGTCGAAAGGAATACCGTTCCTCTAGAACTTATTCACACATATATATGTGATTTGAAGTTTGCACAAATTAGGGGGAACAAGTACTTTGTGACTTTCATTGATGATAGCACAAGGTATTGTTAACTTTAGTTGTTAAAAAGTAAGGATGAAGCCTTTGAAGCATTTCGACGTTAAAAGAAGAAGTTGAGAACCAACTAAGCATGCAGATTAAATCTATTCGTAGCGATAGAGGGGGACAATATGTAGCGCCATTTGAGGAATATTGTGCCCAAGAAGGCATTGTTCATCAAACGACGACTCCATACTCACCTCAATCGAACGGTGTGGCGGAATGTAAGAATCGCACATTGAAGGAAATGATGAATGCCTTGCTCATCAATTCCGGTCTTCCCCAAAACATGTGAGGAGAAGCTGTCCTTACCGCTAATACGATTGTTAACAGAGTCCCACATAAGGGTAAGGACGAAACTCCATATGAATCATGGATGGGAAAAAAACCCATCTATAAATATTTAAAGGTGTGGGGTTATCTGGCAAAGGTTGAAGTACCTAAGCCAAAGTAGGTCAAGTTTGGGCCTAAGACTGTAGATTGCATATTCATCTTATATGCAAATAACAGTAGTGCTTATTACTTCCTAGTGCATAAGTCAGATATTCCAGATATCCACGAGATTACAATCATGGAATCAAGGAATGCTCAATTCTTTGAAGATATCTTTCCTAGAAAGGAAAAAGACATAACCTCTCGCAAACGAAGTTATGAACAAAGCTCTCAGGAATCTGGAGTCGTTGACAGCCCGGATCTAAACGGTTCAGATCTAGTGGATCTCGAAGTGGCTAAATATCCGGAATCTAGTGTTCCAGATTCTCAGAACTTGGAGTCACCAGAGATAGAACTAAGGCGAAGTAAAAGGGCCAGGAAGGATAAATCCTTCAATCCTGACTTTGTAGCTTATATGGTTGATGATGAACCAAGGACAATTGCTGAAGCATTGTCAACTCCAAAAGCACCGCTCTGGAAAGAAGTTATTGTGAGTTAAATAGGCTCCATTCTCATAACCATACTTGGAGGTTGGTTGATCTTCCTCCGAGAAATAAACCGTTGGGTTGTAAGTGGATACTTAAACGGAAGTATAATGCAGATGGTTCTATAGATAAGTACAAGGCTAGGTTGGTAGTCAAGGGCTATCGGCAGAAAGAAGGTCTTGACTACTTTGACACGTACTCTCCGATATCTCAGATGACGTCCACACGAGTATTCATTGCGATTGCAGCGTTGTGTGACCTTGAGATACATCAAATGTATATAAAGACAGCCTTCCTAAATAGTGATTTGGAAGAAGAAATTTATATGGACCAACCCAAGGGGTTTGTGGTTCAAGGGCAAGAGAAGAAAGTCTGTCGGCTTGTCAAATCACTGACGGGCTGAAACAAGCCCCGAAGCAATAACATGAAAATTTTGATAGTACTCTGCTATCAAAGGGTTTCGCCATTAATGAGTGTGACAAATGTGTCTACATGAAAGGTAACTCTAACTCGTTTGTTATGATATGCATATATGTAGACGACATGTTGATCATAGGGAGCAGTCCTAGCATAATTCTAGAGACTAAGAACATGTTGAAACAATGATTCGACATGAAGGATATGGGTATCGCAGATGTCATCTTAGGGATAAAAATCTCTAAGACGTCTGACGGACTGGTCTTATCTTAGTCTCACTACATCGAGGATGTTTTGAGAAAGTTAGAGATGTTTGACAGTTCGCCTATAAAGTCACCAATGGATAGAAATCAAAAGCGTGATAAACATCATTGTGCACCCATATTCCAGGAGCAATATGCACAGGTGATAGGTAGTTTGATGTACATAAAAAACTGCATCCGACCTGATATTGCTTATGCAGTCAACAAGTTAGCTAGGTTTAGCCGTATTTCGAGTGATGATCACTGAAAGGCGTTGAATCGGGTACTTTAATACCTGAAATACACGCTAACTTATGGGTCGCATTATTCGAGATATCCAACTATACTCGAGAGGTACAGTGATGCAAACTGGATATCTGATATAGAGAACACCAAGTCCACCAGTGGGTATGTATTTACAATTGGTAGTGGGGCTGTGTCTTGGAAATCCTATAAACAAACTTGCATCGCCCGATCCATGATGGAGTCGGATTTTATCGCTTTAGACAAAGCAGGAGAAGAAGTTGAGTGGATTCACAACTTCTTAGAGGATGTTCCTTGTTGGAACAAACTTGTACCTTCTGTAATAATCCATTGCGATAGCCAATCGGCTCTAGGAAGGGCACAGAATGCTATGTACAATGGCAAGTCTCATCATATTCGACGGAGGCATAAGACCGTTAGGCAGCTGATCACCACGTGTATAATATCCATTGATTACATAAAGTCAAAGGATAATATAGCAGACCCACTAACAAAGGGCTTACCCAAGGATCAGATGTTCTGCCTGTCTAGGGGAATGGGCTTAAAACCCAAAGTATAAGGACCAATACGGTGGTAACCCAACCTTACTGACTGGAGATCCCAGGAATTAGGTTCAATGGGAAAACTAAGTTGTAAATGTTCAGTTGATTGCTTCGGTGGAAGCATGAGCACTTCAGATAGTGATTTCTGTAGGGAAACACCAAATCCAAAGCCGTTCCCGCGATAGACTATAAGTGCTATCTGCAGTGTGGGTGAAGGTTAAGTTTCCAAAACCTTTAATGATCCTCACCGGTTGAGGTTAGGTTTGGGGAAATTTTTAATGGTTCCTAACACTTGTAAAGTGGGGTATAGCAGGATACCTTGTAGGAGACCGCCTATTTAAGTGCGAGGACAGACCGTCTCAAATGAACGCATTTAAGAATCTAAGAAGTGTCCATGGCCACAACGGACAAAACATTACGAAGAATTGATTAGAGGAAGTTGTTGTGTTGGTACCGTTGACTTGGCTTACACTAAACACTGAGATTCAAGACATCACGTTCACCGCACATTAAGTAAGTCCGATGGTATTCAACTATGGAAGGTTCAAAGTGTATGCTACCTATCCAGATGCAACATCGGTCCGTTGAAAGATTGCTAGAAAAGGCACCATGTGTGTACGCCAAAATCTCTTTCAAGAAGGGATTGTTGGAAATTTACTAAATGTGGAATTAAGTATATCCCATTAATTTATGACTCGAACAATTGGGCCCGCATGTCGGAAACATCGTTTCCACACACGTAGTGCCAAGTATCACAAATTTCATTAGTGAAGAGAGATATTGGTACGTATGTAATACGTTTGAGACATAGAATTATGGATGGTTATTGGCCAAATGACAAAGTATTCCACGTTGATAAAGGAAGGAAGAAGTGTACGATGTGTAAGATGAAACGAGTCGAAAATCATCGCGGAGCTGTGAAGGGCCGCGGCGCCACAACCGTCGGAGCCGCGGCGCTGGCCGAATAGTTACCGGAGCTGCGGCGCTTCGGAGGCAGAAAGCTGCGACGGGAAGTTGGAAAAATCTGACAGTTGGGCTGGTTTTGGAGCATTGATTCTCCATTACTTGCCACATGAATTCAGTCATTATTTGGCTGAATGTAACCCCTCATTCTAGTGCAATTACATGTCTATTGAAGGGATTTTCACAGCTCATATTCTTCCGCTCTAGCAAAGTCACTATACTCAAAGTTCTTCAAGAGTAACACTTGAGTTTCCTTTGCTCACTTGTTAAAGTTGTTGTTGTATCTTGGGAGACTATTGCTCAACACCATAAAAGGAGACATATGGGGCAATCTTGTCTTAAAGAAAGAGTGCCATCACTCGACTCAACGAATCACACCAGCAATCTGTTAAGGTTTTGATTTCCAGTTTTATTGTAATAGTTTGTTTATCCTTTCTATTATTGTAATAGTTATTTACTTCTCGTTCCCTACAACAATTATATCCAAACAATACTATCATTCATGGAGGCACAATGTCATGCAGGACGGTCATGCATAAGATTACCTCAAAACATTAACAATTTGGCTAGAGTAAGGTATTTTTGGCTGCAAAATATACCTTTCACATTGTTATACCCCGTCATAATTAAATCGATATGAACTTGGAGAATTTGGTCATTTTCAAGTGTTCAGATCAAGAGCTTAGTATATAAAACGATGAAGTCCTGAGATAATTTAACGATTTAAAAGTGTGACGCAATGATTGAAAATAATATTCTTGCGTGCCAAAGAGTTCATGAACTAGTGCTATATCACATGATCATTATAATGAGTATATGAATTGTGTATAAAGTGATTAAATTTAAGTAAATTGTGAACAAGGAATTAATTAACAATTAAAGAGGGAGACAATTTGACAATTTGTAATAACCTGTACCTTCGGGTTAGGAGTAGAAGTGCTCATCATATTATGCAAGTCGTATTGTAAGGTATTTTAATCGTGTAGTAGTTTTATATTAAGTTTTAATGTCATGTAAGTTGTAATTTGAAAGTCGACAAGGCGTCGCCAAGCTAGCGTTCATAAATTCCTCTATATTTGTGTCATTTTTGTTAAAGCTTTTCTCGCTATGTACTAGAAGTTAGGGGTCGATCCACCCACCAAATCGAAGGTCTATAAGTCTAGTTTTCATCATATCAAACCGTTTGTTATTTGAACCTTTCAACTTGAAGTTATGAATATTTTTTAATGGGGCGCTAAGCTGAAAATTGCACACGTGAGATATACTAAAGACTATTTGCTTGCCTAACTTTTACGTTACATGTTGTATTTCTTTATCATTGCAATGTAGTAAAAAAAATCAACAACTGTAATAGTAGTAACGATGAAACACTGACTTAGTGATATTTAAGTAGATTAGCAATAAACTATTTAAAAGTTCCTTTTTATTTAGGTTACTTAATAATTAAATAATGCCACTTAATCTACGTAGACCTTCTAGATGTTCTTAACCTCCACTAGTTATAACTTTATATCAATTTAACCTAAAAAGACTTCTTTAAAGTTGAGAAAACTATTGTCGGCTCCAAAAGAGCCAAGACCAATCATAGTAATTTATAGACAATCATGTGACCGACTCACACTCTTCCATATAAGGGGATACCCACAATATTCTTGAACACCAAAAAAAGTAAGAGTAGAGATCTATTTTATTATCATCCTTGGAGCATTTCTACTTTGTTCTTTATATTGTTGGCATCATATCGTTATAGTTAAAATGTCATACGATACATTGTGACTGTTTAAGTCCTACGGAACACGACCACAGTGGTTTGGACGGTATCAATTTTGAGAAAAAGAAAGGAAATTTGAATGTTATATGGAATAATCTCTCCATCTCCAACCGTAAAAAGATTTATCCGGGTAGCTAAATGTTAAGCTCCGATTCGAAATATGTAGGGCTAACTCCTTTCTTTGGCATGACTTGGTATAAATATTTTCATGAAACTAAACACTTCTCATTAAGCTTGAGACATCCATGTTCCTCTCTTTTTAGAGTTGTTCATATTCCTTGTAATTCCTTATCAAGAGTATATTTTTTTTTATATTTTAATCAAAACCAAGTAGGATATTGCTTGTGGTGTTTTATTCCACAAAATCAAAGTATTTACCAAAGGAATAAAATAAAAAAACAAAGAAAATAAAATAGAGAAAACAACTATTGCACTACATTATTCTGGTATCCTAACAAAAATAACAGTTATGAAGAACTCAGCAAATTCATGTCATGCTGCAAAGAATATTTTGCTTTGGATGGATGCCACTATCAGTCACCTCAAGGTCTCACCAAGTGCTATGGTATCACATCATTAAGAATCATTCAAGCAAAAATATGGCTACATTTCATATTGTTGTTGATTGTTCTGCTTCTGTATATTAAACCTATGAAGTCCTTATTTATGTGCAACTGAAGATCTGCTATCTGCTGTGATTGAGCACCTTGGTCAATTATCTAATGAAGTCCTATTAGCAGCTTGAACATTGTTCTTAATACCACACACTAATAAAGACTCCCTTAGGTAACTGAACAATTTCTGTTCATTCTAGCTTTCTAACTTTCCCTCTGCTATTTTTGTACCTGAACTTCTGATTTTTGTGTGATCAACCATCTTGAAGTGGTTGAGTTCCTACTGGTATTGATATTGATATTCAGTCTAGTTCTTAACATTTATATGACTTCAATTCGAAGTAATGGATCATGAATTTATCTTTGTTCAATATTCTTCTTGCTTATGATGTTAACTCCGAGAAATTATGAACTTGAACTGTACCTGCAAAATAAAAACATGGTTAGCTAATAAATCAACAAGTACATTTTCCTTCCCTAAGGATGTGAGCAAACTGCACTTGAATTTTGTCCCTCCAGTGTTTGATCCTTTTCACCTCCATACTATCTTCCCATGGTATCTCCTAACAACTTGTATGATGTTAATCTTGGTAAGTCAGTCAATTTCTATCACTACAGGCAGCAATTGTTCTTTGACATAGTATTCTAATCCATCAACAATAGCCAGTGCTTCTACATGAATGTTAGTTGTGTCTGATAGCCTTCTTGCACTTTCATAAAATAGATCACCCCTATCATCTCTAATATAATAAGCTGTAGCACTTAGACCTGGATTACCTCTTGAAGCTCCATCAGTATTACATTTATACCACCAAGTAGGAGGACAATTCCATTGCATCTTATATCCTATTCTTGGCTTATAACTCTCTATATCCTATTCTTGGCTTATAACTCTCTAAAAACTATACCAGTTGAGGCCAATTATAAGGTACATTTTTCAACCAAGGATATAATGTATACACTAAATAATGTAGGTTATAATTGATCTCATGTATGACATTCTGCTTATTCATCTTACCCCCATGCATTATGGTGTTTCTTCTCTTCCATAAAAACTAACATTTAAAGCTTGAAATTGCTTGAAATATTGCCTTAAGCTTGGGAAAACTCTATGCATTCCACCGCTTCACAATTTTCTGATGCATTTGAACTGAAGGCTCTATAATCCCTGATGCACCTGTGTGGTATTGCCATATTGAAGCTGCAAACTCTCTATTTATGAACAAATGTTGCATTGTCTCTTCATGATGAGACTGATCACTGAACCTAAACCTAGACATAATGGCAATTTTCTTTCTCTTCAGAATATCATCAACAAGAAATTTGAACTTCCACAACATCCACAGAAAGAAAGATACATTGAATGGTACTCCTTTCAACAAAAGTCTTGGAAAAAATATTGATGGCTCAACTTTTGTCTCATTATATAGTCCATTCACTTCCTACAATGAAACAACTTATGTTATTGATTAACCACCAAGGTTTCTCCTTTTCTTCTGATTGTCCCAGAAAACTAACCTCTAATCTCACATGCTCCACAATGTTTTCTGGCAGTGAATTCTGCATTTTTGAGAAATCCTAACCATCTAGTGTCATAAACAAAGACATCTCCTTTATATTATCATCTACCACAAAACTTTCATCAAAATTCTAACTAATAGGACCTAACATAGTCCAGTTGTCCTCCTATATATTAAATTGACCATTTACAGGCTCCCAACATATAAATTGATCTACCTTGTCTCTAGCCTCTAACATCTTCTTCCAAATTTGTGAACCTCCGCTCCATTGAACTTTAGTAGGCTTAAGCTTCTTACAATATTTGTTCCACATGAAGGTTGACCATAGAGAATTTGTAGTCCTGAATCTCCACCAATGTTTGGCAAATAAATCCTGTGAAACATCAAATAAGGATCTAAAACCAAGCCCTCCTTCTGCTTTTGGTAGACAAATTTGTTCCTAAGATGCCCTTATCGGGAGTATATCCTATATTCCATATGTTTGTTTTAATTAATTAGTTGAAATGTTGATGAACTTAGCAACAATAACGATAGTCGAAGGGTAACAACCATAGGTCACTTCGACTCTATTCAGAATATCTCTTGAGGTCAGTATTGCATTATATTTATAAATATATGTATCTATTTTCTTACCGCGCCGCGCTATAGTCGGTCGGGCAGGCACTTATATCTGCATACCATTGATTAGTTATGCATATATTACCGTGTCCTATATGGACGGGAAGTTTATTATGAGCTTACTCCACAGAGGGACTTGATACTATATTATATAGCTCTATTGAGAGGCTTGATTTTATGTTCATGTATACATTCATGGTTATGGCAGTTGTGTGCCTTCAGCGGCCTTTTCTGAGTATTAGGTTGACTTATGTACTCCCTTTTCAAATTACATTCCTTATTTATATATTTTACCTGCCTTACTTGTTCAGTACATTCTTTCGTACTAACGTCCTTTTCAGGGGCGCTGTGTTCATGCCCCCAGGTATAGATAGACAAATTGACTTACCTCCACAGTAGGATAACTGCTTCAAGCTATTAGTTATCTCACTCCACTTCTCTAGAGTTATTAAAGTTGGTAGGTGCTGCTGCATATGTACATGGTTATTTTTAGGTATGTTGGGGACCTATCCCAACTTGTTCATACATGTTAGTACTAGTAGAGGCTTATATACTAGAGGTTGCTGTATATATGCTTTGTGTGTCTTTGTCGGCCCTTGTCAGTTGTTGATATACTTGTAACGGCCTTTTCGACCTTAGTTTATGCATATATGTTATTTGGGCCTTTTCTAAGTGCAGGTTCTTGTTTCTTTATATCTTACTCTACTTGGAGGCCTTGTAGTCCCAGACATCGTGCTATGTGGTTCAGGTACTATAGTTGGTATGCTTTGGCCTTAGGGCATCGAATGTCGCCCCCCTCCCCCCTCCCAAGGTTATGGTGTGACAAACGTAGTATCAGATCAAGTCTGTCATAGGGAGCCTGCAAGCTATGTCTAGTAGAGTCTTGTTTATGAGCGTATTGTTCACCACACTTATAAACATGATGCTACATGATATTTAGAATAGTTACCTTTCTTCTTGGTCGAACTCGGGCAATAGATATAAGTCATAAGAACTTGATTTCAATTCGTGCTTATGACAAGCATGTGTGAATTCCTTATTAGATCATATGTGCCTCTGATATTTAAGTACTATGTTAGATCACTAGGGTGTGGATATTAATCTTACCCATATGGATGGTAGATTGGGAAATTATCTGATGGTGACATACGGAGTCTGGACGAGGAAGAGAAGGTATGAAGAAAATGCGAGGCAATTAGGAAAAAAAGATTATAGAGTAGCATAGAACATAGAAGAAGTATATGAGCACTATGATTTCGTGTTCAGGAGAAAACTATTGCTAGTTATACCTCCCCAACCTATGACTCATAAGGGTCTATAAGACCTAGCTATAAATATTAGTGTATGCTTCGGGATCTAGGAAAAGATGGGTATTTTATTAGAGATGGATAAACTATTTCCACAAGGTGACATTACTGAAGAGTATTACAGGTATGTTTATAGTTTACCTTACGAGATATATATATGTATAGGACATGCCCCGGATCGGTATATTTCACTAAGACATTTTTTGGTGCTTAGGGAATTTAGAGTTAGGTATTGAGATCCGTTGTATATAAAGGGCTTACTCATCTTAGTATGATTCATGGTTTCAAATGATAAAGGATGAGTAGGGATAATAAGATTCTAGTTTAAGGCTCCAAAGCATAATTAGAAGTTACTATGATAGCATAGGATTGTATGGGTAGACATGAGCGATTACTATAAGTCATGCACCTAGTAGAACAATGTCATAAGGTCCCTAGCTAGGTAGGAGTTAAGACAAGAGGGAGTGAACAAAAAGTAATATGAGTGATAAGGCCAGCTAGCTCTTAGAAGGGAGATATCCTAGGAATAGTAGACGTTGCGATGATAGCGAGGTGAATAATTATGAAATACGAGGATAAGTGACAGAGCAATAACTTTTGGGGTATAGTGTACATTGTCTAGTTCTTATGAACTGTAGGTATTAATGGTGGCTGTGTCCTAGTGTCTTCTGTAAGATACACCATATTGGTAGCCTTAGAGGATGAGCCATTGATGAGTTATAGTTTCCAATTAAGATGAATTAAATTGGTGGCTGCCAAGGGATTGTCCATGGGATGTAGTTTCTACTTAAGATGAACCACAACAATAACTTTAATTGTTTATCGATAGGTCATACTTCCTATTAAGAATAATCATATCGATAGCTTCTGATTTACCATAATGGGATTAGAGTATCCTACTTAAGATGAACATTGTTGGAGAGTCGCTATCTACGGATCATAGTATGCTATAAAGCTGAACCCTACGCGAATGTCATCCCAAATCAATATGTCGTAGACTTCCTACTCCTACATAGATTGTTTTCCCTTACTATAATGTCTAAAGATTATAAAAGTGCACTAATCTCGGGTTGTGGGTTTCATAAGTCAGATTAGAGCTATGCTCTACACGTGCGAATTGTATTCCTATACGTCGTATTAATTATTAGGGTCAAGTTCATGATTTGTTGTTGATAGGGTAGTATACCTAATTAAGGTTATTTATAATTATAACCCCTAAAGGGCAATAAGGAATGATAGAAGCATACCTAGGACAAGTCATAGGGCTAGTAGTTGAATGATTGGTAAGAATTTATAAAAGTTCCATAAGTTACGTAAGAAACATGCTATACGTTCGTGAAATGAGTGTTGTCGAAACATGCTAGTCTTATGGACAAATTGGTAAATAATCATTAGGGATTATAGGTCATTGCTTCAGATAGTGGCGATATAGATAGTACATATGTAATTGGAATTGGGGTATAGAAACTTGTTTAAGATGAATCATGAAATCACTATACATGTATACAGAGTTACCTCTAACGGATTATGTTGATGGCCCTGGGGTAGATACGCAATGATGGAATTATACATGAGGTGAATTAGATGGATAATCTGATAAATTATAGGCAGGTTAAGAGATATTGTGTTGATAGTCCCACCAATTGTCAAAGGATCATAGTTCCATTAAGAGGAAATCCTTTCAATAGCATCTGAATTACTGTAACGGGATTATCAATAGATGGCGAATGATCATTAATAAGTTATGAATTGGTACTAAGGGATGATTCATAGAGAGCTCTACATAATTGTTAATAAGTGATTGATAAATAGCTTATGCTACACATATTAAGGGGTGGTAGATCATTGTATATGCATCAGTACCCCCTTCTTAGGATAGACTGTGACGTCCATTTTTGATGATTTACAAGCTGGGCATCGATAAGTTGAAATACGAGATAAGCATTTAGTTCAGTGAGATGGAGTGTCTCACCAATTCAAAAGGTACAATTGTTTCCTAAGGTTAATCACATCATTATCATTCAAGAGGCGATGTGTAAGCTAAGGAGGAGAGACTAGTGTTGACACCTAATTTTTACCGTCAAATAATTTTACTTAATAATTTTACAAGATGAATATTATTGTAGTAAATTATTCCGAAAATATTTTTTCATTTCATTTGACAAAATATCATCTAGTATATTTGTTGTATATCATATCCTATTTTCACAGTATTTTGCAATTTTCAGGATTTTTAAAGGTAATTATGAAAGTTAATTGTCTTAAAATTCTCAATTTAAAGAAATTAATATTTTGCTCCGTCAAAATCGAAAAGTTTCTTAATTGAATAATATGACGGAACAACATCTAAAATTTAAAGCATATTGTGTTTCTTAAATTTCTAATTAGTATCAAATTTGGTCTTAAATTGAATCTTTTGACGTAATTAGGCTATATTCGAAATTGTTCGGTCATTTTCTAGTTTATAAAATGGCCACATTTGGAAAATGTGGTCATCTTTTAATCAAAGCTTTAAAATTGAACAGGGTCAGTTGTCATTTAAGTGCTAGGTTGGCCAAGCCAAAGACAAAAGGCCCAAGACCTGGCCCTGACCCAATCGATTAGGCGTAAAAGGGAAAAATACTTTCCCTTTTCATTTTTTTCACGATTTTGGTTTCTTAGAAAAACCCTAGCCGCACCGATCATCGCCCTCTTCATGGTAAAAAATTCCAACTGCAATTGTACGCATGCTCGTCTGCAGACTTGTGTGTCCAAGAAGGGAAAGGGAATTAATTGCCAACCCTTCTCTCACCTATATGCCACCACAACCCCACCCACACAAGGTTAGATCTCCCCTCTCTCTCTATTTTTTCTGCAAATCCTTAATTGTTTGTTGTCTCATTACGAGATCAAAATCTGAATAGTGATTGGTTTAGAACTCTGATTTCCCCACCCTTAAATTATTATTTTCCCACATCGATCTATTAGGGTCTGCTAGGGTATCAACAACTCTATAAATTAACCCTCTTTCTTATTTTTTTTCTAAAAAAACAAAGGTTTCAGAAGTTTTAAAAAGTTTTGACAAGTTTAAAAAAGATTCAGGTCCGAGCATGAATTTTTCCATTCATATTTTTGAAAGATAATTCGAGTTAAAATCTGACTATTTGTGCTTAACTTGGGATCCAAGCCCTTTGGTGGAACCCATACTTAGTATAATTCGGTCGATTACAACTAAAACCTTTCTTTTTGTGTGATTTGCGGTCCACGAGGTTCGAAAGTGAAGACAAGCTCCCCTTCAACCTTTCGGTTGCCTCCATATAAGGTAATTTCATCTCATTGTCATTGTTTTCCTTAATTTCAGTAGATTTAGTTTAAAAATTTGATAATACAATAGATGAGTGTTGATTTGAGGTGTTTTGATGACTTAAACTGGCACGTATAGTTAAAATATGGCATATATAATTTCAGACTTGTTTTAATCATGTATAAACTGTTTAGGTCGTTTAATGCCAAATGTTGTTCCACTTAAAGTTTGTTTGTGTCACAACCCCTTTTTAGGAATCGTGGTGGCACCTACACATTCCCAACGGTAGGCGAACCACTTCCCATATAAACAAAACAACATGAAAGAAATGAAAAAATATAATTAAAACGTCAATATAACCCCCAAAATCTGGTCTATGATACAAGATAACTAATGCAGAATACAAGTCTGAAAGTCAATGGCACCAAAGTGCCAAAACTGAAAGGTTGTACATGTCTATAAAATACAATGAAAGACAGTAAATATAAGACTATCTAGAGCATGTTGAATGAAAGCATCCTCACCCCGAACCCTGGAAGTCTGCCTGCTCAAACTCACACTCGAGCTCATGAACTGGTAAAGGAATATGTATCTACATTAGGAAAAGATGTAGCAAGTGTAGCATGAGTACAGAACGTACCCCTGTAGACATCATAGGCCGACAACAACGGGAGATACATAACAGAGATAAATATTAAGATGACACGAGATAAGCCTATACTAAACCGTTCAATAACTCATATAAGTCACATTGTACACATATCAATTCACTGATTCATCAAGTCACATTGTTCATATAAGGTTGTAATTACAGTCAAGTACAATCAAACCATTCAGTTATACAGGGATCCTACTATCATAGTACCTGTCGACTAGTACTCTCTTGTCCAAGTCATATTCAAACTTAACCCCACTTACCCAACTTCTCACATTAAATAAATGAGTCAAAGTTACATCACAACAACCATTTTAGAATGCTTCCAAGAGTGTTATGCCTAAACTAAACATGATGATGTTAACTCTTTTATTAACCTTAGCATTACACTTAGTTAAGTTGCTATAAAATTACTTCTGTCTGACACACATAGATCGTTCCACAACTACCTTTCCACTAGTGACACTTGCCACAGGTTCCTTACTAGACTCGTTACCCAGTGACACGATCAATTACCATACAACACACAAATGCACATAATTCCCTGGCCTAGACAATAGTCATGGCGTAATTTTACATTTCCGACCACAGTAGTAGTTGACATCAAACACTTAGACTTACAATTATTAAATTCCAAAAACCCATAGACGAGAAAGCAAGACACACACGATAGCCAAATCAATTCAGCAACCTCAACCATTTATCCAACTGTTCATAGAGACTAGTATAACCATTATTTTCAAGTATTCACTTAGACATGTTCAATCATAGCGACCATTCCGATCAAATACCATCAATTTAGTCCAAGTAAATCAAGGTTTCACCCAAGTTCCAATAACCAACCATATCACATTGTCAAACCACAATTAATCAATGTATAAATGTATGTATAATATGAATGCAATGCATATGCAAAATACTTTCTATCAACCGGTATACACATTTTACATGGGTTTGCCATATAAAAGTGATCGATTGGGGACCCCCTCAAGGAGAAGCTCAACTTAGACAGAGCTTCCCCGAAGTCCATATACCCCTCCATTCTGAAATAACTCATTGGATCATAAAGCTTAGTTCTTGGATGTAATAATATTATATTGCAGGCATGCAACTCCTCTCACCTTGTATCAATATCCATTGAAGTGTTCAACCCAAGCCATCCGTAACATCATAATCTCATAAGTGTTCTTACCTTTCCGACCTCTTAGGCCCACAACACATTCATACCACTCTCATATAAATATCACGGAACCTTTAGTGTATGCATGCAAATGACAGTATAAGGCAAGATATCATGATATAATGAGATGCAACCAAGTAAGAGATGAATTATGACATGCTTTCAAAAGTTCAATAACACAGATATGATCCAATACATAGGATTTCATATCAAAGTAGTCTATCGATAATAATCCTAGTACAATCAGGATATCATGTCAAAGAATGTGTGATGAATAAACACAACAATATCAAATGTGGCGACGAGCCTACATAATGGCGACAATCCCAAATAATAGCAGATGAAATCAACATAAGGTTGATCCCCCAAATCACCCATCATCACAGTTCAACACCGGTACCCACTCAAACGTTCATCACAACTATTTGAGTGGGACACCCAAACATGCCCAATACCCATCAATATTTATAACTATTATGTACTTCTATCTGAGTCTCAAAAAATTAAACTATAGCCTACCTCAAAGCCGAGCATGAGCACTACACCAATGGTTGTGGCCAAATATATTACCCTGCACCAAATGTAAGAACCTATCTCGCTTGGCTTGTCAAAGCACGACCGGCATATACTATTGTAAAAATGCTTCAGAGAACTCCCTCCAACCTAAATGTGGGGCTTGTGATCCCCGAGTCTGCTCCCAAGTCTCAAACCAGGTTGCGGCCACATCCCGCAATCTATAGGTAGACAACTCTACTGTCTCAGATTCCGCTGCATGCATAACTCATACAGTCCGCTGCGTCCTTTCCAGAAAATTATATAGGTCCGCATCAAAAGTTATTCCTATAAATACCAGAGGGTCTAAGTGAAAAAAATCCTAATCTCTCGCACTTACATCTCTATCAACAACATTTGGAGTCAGATGTTGGGCTTGAGAGGCCACAATTTGAGTTAATAGTTGCACCACATTTTGCAAATCTAGGTCATGATCGGGGGAAACTGGAGGAGGAATGGAAGGCACATCAGCTCCCCCCATGTCCTTATGGAGGTGGTGGTAGGGGTGGAGTCTTGGAGGCTCGAGATATTACCTCATCTTGGTGATCTTATCTTCCCGAGTCAGCGGTTGTGCTTGACTGGCACCCTCTCCTGCCTCCTTATCTACTCTTCGTAGAGCCTCCTGTCTTGTAATAGTAGCAGGCATAACTGAGAACATTAATGGCGTTTAAGAGTGAATGATGTAAGTAAGGAGGGGTATATGTGGGTAAGTGGTTCAGAGTTTTATTCAACATGGGTTGACATGAAAAAGGACTCAAAGTTGGCGGGTTCTCAGTTTCTGCCGGACAGTGGGGTATTGTGGTACTTGGATGGGTAGTTTAGGGAGGAGTTGGGTTAAGACATTTTGTGGGGGTGTTCTGGACACATTGAAGGTTTTATTGATGGTCGGGGTTTGGTAGTTGGGTGGTTTCAAGGTGACGACAACTGGATGGAACTATGAGTTTATCGGTAAGGGGTGTTTTGTGGACTGTTTGGTGTTGTTGGTATTGGACGGGTGTTTGTGGATTGTTTCGGGTGGTGACCTTTGATGTGGAGGTTAGGGACATATTTTGGGATATAATGGTGGAAGGAAGAGAATGGTTTGTCAAGGACTGAACACGAGATTCTAGGTGCAAACACGAGATTCTAAGTGCAAACCCGAGTACAAACCAAGCGATGGACGGTCGATATAACAAGGATAGAGACACGAGTGTTTTAATGCTCGAGTCAAATCCAAGATGTGTTTGGCCAATTGGACAAGGTCTAGACCGGGGTTTCTAAGTACAAACCCATGAACAAGATAAGTGAGGGTGGCCGGTAATCTTATGATAGACCCTAGGTATGTGTTTGGTTGGATCACACAAGTTCTAACGTCCACTTGTTCCAAGGAGGTTCCTTAAGCTTGGGTTTGATTAGGTCACACATGTCCTAACAAAGACTTACACTGAAGGGAACCTTAGTTTTGGTTCAACTAAGTCACACAAGTCTTAGCTAAACTTACACTAAGAGTTTGGTTCACGCAAGAACCGAAGGCCCACACAAGGACCAACTAAGGTAGACAACACACAAGTTGAATACTTTAGTTTTTGAGTAAACACTAGAGTTTATATTTCATTCACAACCAAGTATTTACATTATCCTAAAGGTCCTATTTATAGTAACACATGGAACTTTCTATAAGAACAATAAAAGACAAACTACACGGCTTAAGTGGGGACAAATGGGGAAGGATTAGGATTTACTTGGTGATCAAGGAACTTCTCGGCCATTGTGGGAACAATGGGAAAGGTTTTGCTTTTACTTGGAGACAAAGAAGAACCCAATATCTTTAACACCCTTTTGTGGTTCCCATGTAAAAGAATGCACGAACTTGGTTCTTCCAAAAATCTCATGTTCTTGGAATATGTTTGGAGGCTTCCATTCTTTGTATTTTCTTTGATAAATCATTCAGCCAACTCTTAATTTTCCCCTTGGCCGATTGTGATGTCTTCAGGTAGCCAAATTTATGAACTAGTTGGTTCATGAATTTCCTTCTAGGAAGCCTTATATTCTAGATCATTCTTGTCCTTGCCACTTTATCGTTGACCTCTCGGCCTAGTCATCCCTTGGAAGATTTTTTGTCCTTGTCATCTTCTTCCCTATTACATGGCTTATTAATTGTGTCCTAATGGGAGCTAGGAGTTATTTACACGTTACACCATGTCCTAAGGAGAACTACAAGCTAAGATAGGAATTAAAGATAAGCTAAAAGAAATAAAATGGTCTTCGTCCAAGACCTACATACAGAGCCAAAATAAATATGCTTCTGGAATCTTCATGTGACAACTCCAACTCCACTCTATTTTCCATGCCACATTAGGCATGTTAGTATATATTGAGTGTCCATCGTTGGCACTCTTTGAAAAACATCTCCCGACTTATATTGAGAGTTTAGATCTGCGGGCTTTCTTACATCAATCTCCCCTTCTTTAAAGGAATTTGCCCTCAAATTTGAGCCATCTAAATATGGTAATAAGCGTTCAACAACAAGTGTTGATCTACCACTTTCACCATTGAATAAGTTTGGAAGTTTTATTTTGTGGGCGTCTTTCATCATTGAATAAGTTTGAAGGTTTTACAGGCCAAACGATTTTGACTTAAAATGATGTCCGTATTGAGCCACGAATACCATAAGATATAATGCCTTGCCATAGGTAGAATAATGGCATGGTGCACCATTCAGTTTTGTGCTAGAGCAAAATATGGCAACTACTCTAGTTTCATGCATGACTCCCAATGGCCCTTCACGGCTTGGTAGAGTTTGAACCGGAGCTAAAAAAAATTTCTTCAAGGCTTCAAAGACTCTTATTTCTCCTCGGAACCATTCATCCTCATATCTTCTTTTTAGTTCGTTGATAGGGGCAGAAAGGGTACAATAATTTCTTATGACAAGATAAATAGAAGAAGCCGAACCAAAAAAGCTATTTACCGCATTGGCTCCCGTAGACTTGGGTCATCTTTGGCTAGATTCCACCGCGGTTGGATTATCACACACGTCCTCGGATGATGCGATATAGCCCATGGATTGTGGTAGCATCTTGTTCATGAAATTCATGGTAGAGCTTGTAGCATTGCACAATCCAAATGGCACGATAGAGTTTTAGTCTCGTGGTGTTTTTTGTAAGACAAGGATGAAATCCAAGTGCACCTCTTCCCAAGGTTTCTTCGGAACCGGCCAAGGCATATGTGATTCTTGGTGGAAGAATCTTTTAGCCCTTTGAAATGTGGAACACTTCCTTACCACTTCATTTACATCTTCAAACTTGGGATCTCGTTCATGGAACTCATTTAATACATGGAATCCCATCTTCCTTTGCCTACGCATGGTCAACATTAGGGGCCTTTGAAGAAGTGTATCCGCTACTATAAGGGATTTGTCATCTTCATGTCTTGTGACGAATGTGGAATCTTGTACGTATGCTACCCACTTAGCAAGTCCCGGATTCAACTCCTTTTGCACTACACAAAATTACGCGTCTTAAGTACAATAAGGAAGCCGTGTATCAACCAATCATCCACTAAAGGAAACTATGGATTCTTGGTCTTGAAGTAAGACAACTACAATATTATGTTCAACCTCAAGGTTCAGAATAGGGGCAGTAAGGAAAGCATAGTCTTGGATGGCATGAAGATAGAAATAAGTCGAGCCATGTAAGCTTCTTATCGCCCTTGCATTTGTACACTCGGGCCAATTTCGGATGGTTATGACCATGGGTGGATTAATATGGAGACCCTCAGATAATACCTTGTGTTCTTGGGTCCAACATTCCTTGTGCATGAGACTTATGGAATATTTTATGGCGTCACCAACTCTTTATGACACTATAAGCCACTCTCAGACACCACGTTGGATTTTGAAGACCACCTTCCGTACAATCCACTCTCAGATCTTCATGTGTTGGTAGCCACTACTCAAATCTATCTTGATGAACAATTTGGCTCCACTTAATTCATCAAAAAGGTATTTCAACCTCGGCATAGGAAGTTTGTTCCCCATGATGAAGTTGTCGACCTTTCGGCTTTCAACACACGTGTGCCAAGTTTTATTTTCTTTTGACTCCATCAAGATTATAGCCTTGTTCGGATCGCGGCCATAGGCTTGATGACTAGGTAATAAACTTCTTGGAAATAAACCAAGTGCAAGTACAATACCTTCCACCATTGGTGACCCGGTTGCAAGTTCGTCCGCACATACAACTTCCAAGGGCTCCCTTGAGTCGGCACCTGTAGTGCTCCCCTTCTTAGACTCTTTCTCCATCTTTCGTGCAAGCAAGGGAATCTCGATTTCTCTTATTTTTCAAGTGGTATGGGTTCCTTAATAGCAAGGGAGAACCCACATTCTCGATATTCTTCTACAGGATCGACATCTTCTACTATAGTCATGACGCAGGGATTGAATCATTCATTAGCAAAGTGCCATCGTCCTTGGCATTTGAAACATCTCTTTCTCCTTTTATCTATACCTTTTGTAACATCAATATTTTCGTGTTTATACAAAGTATTAGTAAAAATGGTATCATCATATTTTACCTTTTGATTCTTCTTTTCACTTTCCTGACGATACAATGGATTAGTAAAAGAGATTCCGCCCTTTGCTTTAACATTCGTGGATTTAACATAGGGTATTGGGGTACCTTTACTTGAATGCCTTGGGATATTTTGTACAACCCTTGACTTGGCATTTTTACTCACGGCATGCCACGCAAGTTCTTTCCTCAAGATTGGTGCATGTTCCACAAAGTTATCACTTATGACCCTCCGAACTTTTTTTTTGTTTAGGTCAGCCATAGCGTCAAAGCGTGGGACGGGATGGCCTCGCTCTGATACCAATATGATGTAAGTAAGGATGGGTGATGTGGGTAAGTGGTTCCGAGTTTGATTGAACACGGGTTGACATGAAAAAGGACTCAAAGTTGAGGTTCTCGGTTTCTACCGGACAGTGGGGTATTGTGGTACTTGGACGGGTAGTTTTGGGAGGATTTGGGTTAAGACGTTTTGTGGGGGTGTTATATACACATTTAGAGTTGTATTCATGGATGGGGTTTGGTAGTTGGGTGGTGGAAAGGTGACGACACCTGGATGGAATAGTGAGGTTATCGATAAGGGGTGTTATGTGGACTGTTTGGTGTTGTCGGTATTGGACGGGTATTTGTGGACTATTTCGGGTGGTGACCTTTTAGGTGGAGGTTCGGGACATATTTTGGGATATAATGGTGGAAGGAAGATAGTGGTTCGTCAAGGAATGAACATGAGATTCTAGGTGCAAACCAGAGTACAAACCACGCGATGGACGGTCGATATAACAAGGATAGAGACATGAGGGTTTGAATGCTGGAGTCGACACCAAGATGAGTTTGGACAATTGTACAAGGTCTAGACTGGGGTTTCTAAGTAAATACTCGTGAACAAGCCAAGTGAGGGTGACCGCTAACCTTATGGTAGACCCTAGGTTTGGGTTTGGTTGGATCACACAAGTTCCAACGTCCACTTGTTCCAGAGGGTTCCTTAAGCTTGGGTTTGATTAGGTCACACAAGTCCTAACTAAGACTTACACCGAAGGGAACCTTAGTTTGAGTTCAACTAAGTCACACAAGTCTTAGCTAAACTTACACTAAGGGTTTGGTTCAGACAATAAACGAAGGCCCACAGAAGGACCAACTACGGTAGACAACACACAAGTGGAATACTTTAGTTTTTGAGTAAACACTTGAGTTTATATTTCATTCATAACCAAGTATTTACATTATCCTCAAGGTCCTATTTATTGTAACACATGGACCTTTCTAGAAGAATAATAAAAGACATAAACTACACGGCCTAAGTGGGGACAAATGGGGAATGATTTGGATTTACTTGGTGATCAAGGAACTTCTCGGCCACTGTGGGAAAGTTTTGGTTTTACTTGGAGATAAGGATGAACCCAATATCTTTCACACCATTTTGTGGTTCCCACGTAGAAGAATGCATGAACTTGGTTCTTCCAAAAATCTCATCTTCTTGGAATATATTTGGAAGCTTCCATTCTTTGTAGTTTCTTTGATGAATCATTCAAAAAACTCTTGATCTTCCCCTTGGCCGATTTTGATGTCTTACAAGTAGACAAATTTATGAACTAGTTGGTTCAGAATTTCCTTCTAGGAAGCCTTATCTTCTAGATCATTCTTGTCCTTGCCACCTTGTCCTGAACCTTTTGGCCTAGTCATCCTTGTCATCTTCTTCCCTATTACATGGCTTATTCATTGTCTCCTAATGGGAGCTAGGATTTATTTACACGTTACATCATTTCCTAAGGAGAACTACAAGAGAAGCTAGAAATTAAAGATAAGCTAAAAGAAACAAAATGGTCTTCGGCCAAGACCTACATACAGAGCCAAAATAAATATGCTTCTGGAATCTTCACGTGACAACTCCAACTCCACTCTATTTTCCATGCCACATTAAGCATGTTAGTGTAGATTGATGGGCCATAGTTGACACTCTTAGAAAAACATTTCCCCACTTTTATTGAGAGTTTAGGTCCGCAGGCTTTCTTACATCAGTGAACACTTACAATGTAGCACTATCGCACAATATAGATAGGGTAGAGAAGTAACCATCCTAAGTATCTTGTAGCCTCCTACTTATAAGTATGGTTCACAACACAACCATACGCAGGACTCTACTAGATACGTCTGGTAGACTCCCTAGGATAGACCTGCTATGATACCAAGTTTGTCACACCCAAGCCTTGGAGAGTGCACGACACCCAGCGACCGAAGGCCTGAGCGTACTACTATAGTATCCGAACCCTATAATATGAAACTTGGGCCAACAAGGCCTCCAAGTAACCGTATAAAACAAGACTGAATTACAACGTGCATGCAGAAGAGTCCCAACAAGATATATATATATATACAGATAACCAAGGCCACCAAATGAGTATACTGATAGCAAAGAGGGCCGACAAAGACAAGACTTACCAATATCCATTGTACATAAGTCTGAAAGACTCTATGAGTAATATGTATCTACCAACAAATTGGGACAAGGACCCACCATACCCCAAAGCACTATTAGCATGTATAATAGTACCTAAGGACTCTTGTACCTACAACTCTAAGGGAAGGAAGTGTGACAATGTCACAGCTGATTAGATCACCTACTAAGGAGGAACACCACTCCGTCTATCTATACCTGCATGCATGAAACGTAGTGCCCCAGAAGGGACATCAGTGCAAATGATGTACTGAATATGTAAGTCATAATTGGTTGTAAATAAACCAACAATATCCAAGGAAATGAGAGATACCACCTAAAACATATAATGCCACAGTACCTCAAACTGTATAGATATATGTACTAATCGCTTATATAATGATGTAGGCCTCTGAGGGTAATATCAAGTATGTATAAGTTGTGTATATAATGCCCTATTCCTCTGAGGGTAATGTTATATATGTATGAGCTGCGTATATAACGCCTTAGGCCTCTGTGGGCAATATCACCAATGTTATATGTATATGCTGCGTATATAACGCCATTGGCCTCTGAGGGCAATAGGAATGCATAATATATATGTATGATCGACAACTAAAGGATATGTCATGCGTACTAATTTAGTCGGAGTGACATAAAGTCATTACACCTTCGATCAATATTATGAGACTGACATCCTTATCATTACATGACCTTATAAACTTACAATCTATGAATAAACTCTCTAAAAATTATATTGTATGATCAAGACTCAACAAAGAGACTTCTAGTTGTCAAGAATGGAATTGCTATAGGGTAACATTGCGTTTATATCACGTTTATATAGATCATGCCAAAAGAAGAAGGAAATCCCTACATACCTTATCGAAGAACTGAGATATGTCCTGTGAAGCCTCACATTCGTTACAGATGGTTATCTATATCATATAAAGGATTGATATTAATATCGAATCCAAATCATAAAAAGAAACTCACTTAGGCATCTTTCAACAACTTCAAAAATATAGGGTTCTTTAGACTTTCTTTAAAAAGATACCTTATACAATCAGATCCCATAATCTTTTTAACCAGACTTTCCTTACCCTTCAACATATTTAACCAATTTGATTACTACCTTTACCTTATATTTTGAGTAAAATAGCTCAACAAGTTACATAACCCCGATTCTAAAGGTTTATGAGTTTTGACTATGAGAATCATTCCATAACTTGTTCGAAAACATCAATTAACCATAAGAATTGATAGAAGAGGATAAAACTCACCTTTACGCATAGATATCTCTTTAAAACAATAGATTGCTCGACTTCTAAGGGTTTGCAGAATCAGTTCTATGAGAAAAAGATGATTATCACGTAAACCATGAGATTTACTACGTTAATTACACTTGATTTGTCTTGGGTTTGATCTAGGAATTATCCAACATGTTATAGAGTATTTAAGAGTGACTTAGAGTTTAATTTGGGATAAAAATAAGGTCAAATGGTCGACCAAAACATTATATACCCGACTGAAAAGTTTGCACCACCCCTATTTCACGGTCCATCAAACCATCACTGTGGTCTAACATCTTGCAAGCCATTTGACGGTTCAGAATGGCCCTTTTGACGGTCTGTTAACCTTGCTGTCAAAATGCATTCTTTTCCGATTTAATTAAAATGTATTTTATTCGATCCGTTTAACTTCTATACACTCCAAAACTTCCATAAATAAGTTATAAACCTTCATTGATTTTCCATCAGGTCATACCTCTTCCCGAAATATCAGTATCAATTGGTGATGCAACGGAACAAGAAACTTACAAGGTGTAATTTTTGTACACGTTATAGGTATTATGAGTTCTTGGTGATGTCATTTGGGCTTGCCAATGCCCTCGCAATATTCATGGACTTGATGAATAGGATATTTATATTCATGGACTTGATGAATAGGATATTTGAGCCGTACTTGGATTCTTTTGATTATGTTTATTGATGACATCCTGATATTTGAAGAGTTGGGAGGACCACGAGCAACATCTTAGAGTGTTCCTTGGGATTTTAATGGAGAAGGAGCATTATGCTACGTTCTCGAACTGTGAGTTTTGGTTCAGATCAAGGGCATTTCTGTGACACATGGTATCCATGAAAGGGCTTATGGTTGACCCTAATTAGATAGAGGTAGTCAACGACTGGACTAGACCGACTTTTGTGATGAACATTCAGAGTTTTGTAGGTCTTGTTGGGTACTATCGTCAGTTCATCAAGGGTTTCTCTTCTATTGCTTTTCTTTGATGCATTTGAATCAGAATGAGGCTCCATTCCAATAGTCCTATTTGTGTGAGGAGATCTTCCAAAAGCTCAAGACTCGATTGACCACATCCCTAATTATCCCTTCTGGTGGAGGGGAAGGACTTTATTATGTATTATGATTCTTCTAGGTTTGGGTTAAGCTATGTATTGATGCAGGAGGGTTAGGTTATTTCTTATGAATCGAGAAAGTTTAAGCTTCACGAGAAGAATTATCCTATTCATGATTTGGAGTTGGCTATCATTGTGTATGCTCTGAAGATTTCGAGGCATTATATTTATGGTGTTCATTGTGAGGTGCATACTGACCATTGCAGTCTTCAACATGTGTTTAATTAGAGAGACTTGAATTCTAGGAAGCATCAGTGGATGGAGTTGTTGAAGGATTATGACATGACTATTTTGTATCATCCATGCAAGGCTAATATGGTGGCGGATGCCTTGAGTCGAAAAGCAGTCAGTATGGGGAGTTTAGCTTATTTGGTTGTTTCCAAGCGTCATTTGGCATTAGAAGTCCAGTCTCAGGCAAATCATTTTGTAAAACTTGATATTTCAAATTTGGGTAGGATTTTTATGTGTGTGGAGGCAATGTCGTCTCTTTTGGATCAGATTTAGGCACACCAGTATGATGATGTGGGGTTATGTAAGATTTGAGATAAAGTGATGAGTGGTGAGGCCATTTAGGCCATGGTTGATAGTGAGGGTGTTTTGAGGATCAAGGGTATAATGTGTAGGCTACGTGTCTATGCTGAAAAAGTATCATGCCGATAGTTATTATATTATCTAGTGGGACACCATATTGCTTGATCAGAATTTAGAGTTCGAGAAGTAGCATGGGGCTATTTTAGACAGGCATGTGAGGAAGTTGAGATCGAAGGAGATAGCATCTGTGAAAGTTTAGTGGGGGCATTGTCTTGTCAAGGAGGCGACTTAGGAGAATGAGTCTTATAAGTGGAGCAGATATCCTGTCTTGTTTACTTCTTTTGGTATGTTTCCTCTATTTGTTTCTCTCTGTTCGAGGATGAACATTGTTTTAATTGGTATCTGATGTAACGACCCACCTGGTCACTTTTAGTTAAAGACCCTTATTTGCTTGTTTAACCCTTCCCGTAGACTCTATCTGGATTTTTTGATGTGCGGGGATGGATGATACGTATCCCTAGATTCATTTATACAATATTCAGTTAGAAAAACCCAAAACTAGAATCTTAAAGTTGGATAGTATGACCCAAGATTGACTTTTGGATAGAAGGATTTATTACGAGGTTCCATCACTTCTGAAAGTTCTGGAGGGTTATTTATGACTTAGTCGAATCATCAATTCACTTCCTGAGGCAATAAGATGTGTTGTGTGGCTTTACTTGTGAAATTTGAATATTTGGTTTTCCCGGAAGATTATTTCAAAAGTATTCTTAGCATAGTTATTTGTAAAATCCGAGGGTACGACCGAGTTCGTAACACTGTTTACCATAGACGAACATATCTAGTTCATGTCCGAGGAGTCTCCGGAGTGTTTATCGTGTTAAGTAGAGGTTTATGGTTGTTTTCATGATCTGGTATTATATGTCTTCTTCGGTGGCACCAGTTTCCGCTATAGCGTGTATGCCTCGGTGAGAGGTTGGCTCGCTGAAGTGGGAGCTTCAGAAATTAGGACTTCTCCTGTGGCGGAGGGTCTGTCCTCATGGGCGAGGCCGCTCCTGCGGAGTCGAGCTTGCCGTGGAACTGAGGTGCGGTGTCAAGTGACACTACCTTAGCGGGTGTATTGTCTGTTGCAGTGGGTCCACTCCAGCGTAGTCAATTTTTTCGGGGTGAAAGTACAATTCAGTGTCCTATATATATTCTTAGGGCAGAATTCTAATTCCCCAAATAGCAAACCTCAAAACTACTACTGCCTTGGAGTAATTTCAGAACCCTAGGAGCAATTTCAACCTTTGCGTAAGAGTTTCTTTCATTTATTGGCTTAAGTTTATGATTCTAAGTCCATTAATGGTGGTGTAGTGTGTTATTAAGGAAGGAAAAAATGATTGTATATTTGTATAAGAATAAGAGAGCTATGTTATAGATTTTAATGGAGATTTATGGATTAAATTGTGTTAATATCAATAATTAGGATTAGATTATGTTACATTATCATGTTATAAATCTTAATTTGGTTGTAGAAACCTATTTTCGATTGGGGAAAATTCTAGGGTTTCAAATTGGGACTTTTCGATTGTTGTCCAATTGGGATTGTTTTTCAATTAACATAAGGATATGAATACTTAGAATGTGTTCTTGGTATTTGAGTATTAAAGTTTGAGTCTTGGTGAAGTGGGCTCAGGGTCGATATTTTAGTCTTGCTTTGTTAAATATTATGTCCTTATTGTTGTGTAAGTCTTATATTAACGAGTAGTATATGCGTGAATAGTCTTTGATTATCATTAGGTGCGAAGGAAGGGCAAGGCTATCACTGAGGCTTGATTGTTGGCACACTTGTTCGGTATAGAGGTAAGCTACGATTTAGTTTTTTGAGACTCCGATAGAAGTGCATAATTAGTTATAAATATTGAGGGGTATTAGGTGTGTTCTAGGGTCCCACTCATACGGTTGTGATGAAAGTATGAGTGGGTACCAGTGTTAAACTGTGATGATGGGGTTTGGGGAATCAGCCTCGTGCTGGTTCCGACTGCGGATTATTTAGGCTTGTCCCCATAGTTGCTTGATACATTTATTCATCATATGTTTTTGATATGATACCTGAATTGTACTTGGATTTGTATATGTCTATTGAATTCTTGAATACATGTGATATTTCATCTTTTATTTGGTTGCATCTCATTGTTTCATGATATCTTACCTTAAATTGTCATTCGCATTCATACACTCATGGTTATGTGATATTTATATTGGAGTGGTATGATTATGATGTGGGTCCAAGGCTTGGACCGGAAAAGGTAAGAGCACTGTTGAGATTATGGCAATACTGAGATGATATTGATATGCGGAGATAGGCATTGCACGCCTACAATATGATATTATTATAGCCAAGAGCGGGACTTTGTGATCCGATGAGTTATTCCAGAGCATAGAGGTATATGGACTTCAAGGGTCCCTCATGGGTCACTTTTATACGGCAAACCCAAGTAAAGTATGTATATCAGTTGATGGAAAGGTACCTGGCATAAGCATTGCATTCATACCATACTTATATATGACATTATCACTGATTACTTGTGAATGCACTTGTCTATTGAAGTGATTTGTTGATGACTTGACTAAGTTCTAGACATGAAAAGTTTATACTTGTTTCTTGATACTTGAGCTTTTGTAGAACTCGTTGAACTGGTTAACATGAGTAATTATGGACTATTATTGAAATAAGGAAACATGTGAACTCTGTGAATCTTTATGTGGACTATGTAACTTATTTGGATTATTGGACTGTGTAACATAGGTTTACTTAGTGTCAACCTAGTATTTATCTTTGATTATGTACCTTCCATCGTTGTCGGCCAGTGATGTCTATGGGGGTACGTTGTGTACTCATGCTACATATGTTGTATTTTTTCTGATGCGGATACAGATCTGACGACTAGCTCGAGACCACGTGGCTGAGTTCGAGCGGTTGATCCCCAACTATCAGGGTGAGGATGCCTTCTACAGCATGCCCTGGATTTCTTATCTCTTTTACTGTCTTTACATTTTGACCTAGTGACATGTCCTCAGATATCAATATTATGTATTCGGGTCGACATTTGATGTCATTGATTTTCATACTATATTGTTGTATTAGAGCTCTTGCACATACTAGATCGCTAGGGTTATTTTGGATGTATCAGACTTATCATTTTCTTCCGCATTTTATAGTATATTTTTTCTTCAACTTTTACTTATATCTTATCATGTTCAATAAGTAGGGAGTGGTTCGCCTACGTGGTAGGATTATGTAGGTGCCACCACGATTCCTGAAAATGGGTTGTGACATCTAATGTCTTTTCCATGAATGCTAAGTAGTGAATTGTTTGCATTCATCTGTGTGTCATATTATATCTGCATGTTTGTAATTTCATCCATTTAGTTTCAAGTGCATGATTGGGCAAGAAATAAAAGAGTATGTATGCTTATGTTGGATATTATGAATTCTTAACTAGTTGTAAGGATGAAACCAAGTCCAGCATGCCAACCTGAGTAATGAAGTCTTAAAACTACTATATGTTTGGCTGTTAACTGAATAAGAAGGTCCTTGTTTGTCTACTTCCATGTCTATATCCATGTGCATTTGGATCCTTGTAGTATTAGAATGTCCCCTAGGAATCATAGGTTTACTGGTAAAGGAATGTTCTTGCATTGCATATTGCATTCTGTCTCCTCTTGGGCATTTCCCTCTTGTCCTTTATTTGTGCTATTTTATGTAAGTGTTGGTATACATATTTTATATACCCATTTTAGATGTATAAGGGATGTATATTATCTTGTATATTACTCATATATTTCCATACTATGAATGCATTTTAGGCCTAGCCTATTTCTTTTATCTTCTCTGTCTTCTTTGCACGATCATCATAGTTGAGCTTGGTCCGTAGGTCTTGTCATCTGCCTATTTCCCTTCTGCCTATGTGATATAAAATAGGCTGAGCCCAACTGCTTGCTTTTTTTTCTTGTCGTTGCCTACTGTTTAGTTTGAGTCGATCTAAATGTTGGACTTAAGTTTTATTTATTGTGGGCTACTTGTATGCTTTAATTTATTTTACATATGATAAGCTTTAGATACACTCTAAGTTAGACTTGTTTTCCACTCTTCTTCTTTACCAAGGCACATTGAGATGGGCCCTTTTGAGCCAGTCACTTCTCTTCAGCTAGTTGGGCTGTGAAATCAATTGAATCCCTTAGATCAAGTCTGATAAGCTGCAGTGCATTTGAAGGCCCAACTTTGGGTGAAAATAGTAACTGGTGGACTTAGGTAGGCCCACCATCCTAAACTCAGCCTCTTCCAATTTCTTGTTTGTAATATATATGTATTATTTGTAATAAAAAAATACCTTGTATATTATTGAAACCCCTATAGTTACGAACATAGGATAGGCAAATGATACATACCTCGTTCAGAATAGAATCGCCATAAAGGAGTTTTCAAATCTTGATTAATTCTGAACTTTAATGAAAACTAGACTATTTTTACACTTTAAAGAAGAAAGGAACAAAAAATGGAACAAATTTTTTTAGACTGTGAAATCAATTGAACTTTTGGACTATTTTGGACTTCACTTAATGGGATAAAAAGAGCAATAAAATGGGCTATATTTTCTCTTATGATTTGGACTTGAAGAAATAGACTTGTTTAAGAAACAAATCGACAAAGACTAATTTGGGCCGAGAAAATACATTTGTGAACTGATATTTGGGCCTAGCCTAACTCTTAAAAAAAAATTAAAACCAAAACACTTTCTTGGACTTGAGTTGGAATATGGGATTTGGTAAAGTCTGGAGCATGGGAAGACCTTTGGGATATGGCAAGGAAAAAAGAAATAATTGTTTTCTTTCTATTCTTTCAAAATCCAAAACTTGTCATATCAGATGAATTACACTTATTTTCAGATTTAAAAGATTTTCAAATCTGCAAGTGATATTGGATAATTTATTGGACTAATATTAGAGTTCTACTCAAGATAATTTTTGGAGGTGTTCTTAGTCTGAAAATAAGTTGACCAAATTACCCCTGTGCAAATCATTTTGGCAGAAGTTAACTCTTTTGTTTTCAAAAACCTTTGAGTTTGAAATAAATGAATGACACAAATTTTGCGGTAATCTAAACACTATTAAGTTATTTACATTATTTAAACAAGCTATAGAATCCGAAGGTCAACCGTGTTCTACAAATCCCTAATACCGAGGTGGCTAATATCGTCCTCGGGGGATCACCATAACCCTTACCTCGACTCTGGTTTTGATAGGATTTTTAATTAACTTGAATAAACCCTTTCATCTTTGTTTTCCTAATTTATCTATAAATTAGGTGGCGACTCTAATAATAATAATCCGACTTAGAGCACCAACAACTTCATAGTAGCTTTTATGCCTCCGCGCAAAATTGAACCGTAATAGATGGCGACTCTGGTTGGGACAAACCTAAGTTCTAACCATAAGGGATCCAATACAATATGTTTTAAATTATACGAATTGCTTATGTGTTTAAATTTCCGCAATTATAACTATCATTCATGCATTTCATACTCCGCCAAATGGCACACTCAGGCACTCGCATCTGTGCATAAAGATGATTATGCATATTTCACAATCATTCTCCAGTATAAAATTAAAAACATTTTCTTGGAGCACGTTGAAGTCAATCGACAACAGTTCAACCTGAGTAGTCCGCTCGGGTTCCTTAGTCATTTGCTAAACCACTCTTGTACAACTAGAATAGAGCGAAGCCAAATTCCTATTGAACTAGCACATGCTTGACCTAGACAGGTTTAGATATCTCAGACCTATCTGGACCTATTAGGCTGACTACCTTTTTTCTTGACGGTCTATGAACCGATGGCATTGCATCCAACTACTTGCTATGTGGAAGCATTTAAATGTGCCTTATGTGATAAACCATTGTCCTTTGGGGGGGGGGGAATTAACTATGTTCTATTTTGTGGATGCATACCAATCTAAAATTCGATATGGTTATTGACGCACCTGAGTTGCTAAGAATTTGGTGGTCGTGGCTAGATCCCGCAAAAGAGAGAAGTAACGAACTATTTATGACACCTACCCTCCATTATGACCACAAAATGTAATAAAGAGCTCTTAGAAGTCCTTACCGGGTACTGGGATTGTGATAGAATGGTGTTTAGGTTTGGAGACTTCAAGATGACCCCGACCCTAAAGGAAATCCGGTATTGCATATATAGTGTTAGGGCCTATATGAAAAGGAGGAAGAAACCCAACCATAACCTTCTAGTACCCCATAAGCCTACTCCTGACGAGATTCCGAAATTCCTATCCCTAACTAGAGCCGATTGAATATTCAGCTTGACAGTAGCCTTTAGGGATATTTACAACCGATTTCGGTACAAAAGAGGATACATATAACACTCCGTAGAATACCGATCTTATGCCAGTTGGAAAGCCACCCGACCCCTAGCCTTTTTCATATGCCTATTAGAAACCATGGTATTTCCTAAAGACCGTCACCAAGTCATAGATACCCGGGTGATGTTTCATTACCCATGCTATCTTTCATGGCATAACCACCAATGGTGAAACCAAGTACTACGACCTAGTTCCGGTCAGCCTAGTTGACATATACCGAGCCTTAGGTCAATGTCGAAACCTACATAGGTACTTCAAAGGGTGTAACCTCTTAGTGCAATGGGGGATCATCAAACACCTCCATAAAACTGAGGGTCCCTCATACAGAGATCCATAATGAAGAGAAGATAACCTCAAAGTCACTTACCCAATTTTTGGGAACCAAGCCAAATAAGGTGGACTGCCATTTCCTACCACTTATGGGGATCCGGTGAATTCGACCATATACACCTGCTAGGGTCCTAAGACAGTTTAGAAAGGGACAGGTAATACCACAAGTAGGGAACATGGGGGAGTACGTGATCGAGTACGAAGGAGACAGGATCTGAAAGGTTGCAGACATCATCCGAGAGTGGAATGGTCAAATCAAGTGGGGTCAGAGACTTTACATGAGGATGTTTTCCACTGGGTTGTGGTGAGGACTACATAGATTGGTTGAGAATGCACTTTCAAGAAACCCTAACACTGGGCCCAACCGCTATCAATGTAGCCATGATAGGTATTCAAAGGCTGAGGTGAAAGCCTGCCGCATTCAGAGATAAACTGACAATCGAGATTCCAGGTATCTTGAGAAAATGGAGCATGACCAGGTGTCCTAATTCACTATTAAAATAATTATGTGGTGACTCTTTATATTTAGGAGACAAGGAATCACTAATATGTTGTACTCCGCTTTGATCCGGTTAAAATGAGGTATAACACTTAGTCCGTAAAAATAACCCAAAAGACCACCCCAAAATCGACTCCGGAACCACGGTGATAAAAATTGGAACTTTATTAATCAAAATCCAAGAGAATACACTATAGAGTCATATCCTTAAGTTAATTTGAAAACTAATCACATTTGAACCATCAATTTCGTATTTAGGAAAAAACCTCAATTTAAACCTTACATTTTTCCCAAATTTTAAAATGGTTTTCAAATATCAAATTAACCTTCAAATACCATCCACTATCCTAACCCAACACTAGGTTACAATATTACCACAACTAGATCATTAATCAACCTCCAAATAATGATTTATAGCCCTCTTATTCTAGCATGAAACCCTATATTGGTTCTTCCCCATTTTATGAATTACACTAAGATTAGAGGACATGATAATGATTAATTAAGTAAAAGGCAATGAAAGATATTACCTAAAAGATGGATGATGAAGAACACTCTAAGAGTCCTCCTTTTACCGAGCTCAACTCCGAAGAATGGTTTTGGGGAAGAAGAATTTGTTTAAGGCATTAAATTCAGGTCTGAAAACAACGATTCCATTTCTGCGTATTTGACATCACCTAGGCGGATCGCTTCGGTGGAAGAACAGGACGCCGAGGTAGAAAAATTTAATGTACCACAAGGACGCAGAAGTGGAAATCTCCATAGAGACAGGTCGCCTCTGCACAACCAAGTCTGTAGAAGTGGACATAGACAAATCCACAATGTTACACATCTATGAACCAACCTCTGCAGAAGCAGCCATGGACCCGCTGGTGCGGTACACCTAAAACCAACAACATGTAACTTAGCAACTTCTCTATCAAACATTTGAAATATTCCAAAGACCTCTCGGATACAAACAAAACATGCTACCCCAAGGTAAACGATGCTACAAACTTGCTCGCGCACAGAAATTCTAGCATGAAACCCTATATTGGTTCTTCCCCAAAAGCAGTTCGAAGAGTTCTTTTAGTAGATGAGATCGAGGTTCAACAAAATATCGGTAAGACTCCATCTCTTTCGGAGTGTAGCCGAGTCTAGAGGTTATATATCAGATTTTTTCTACAGACTACTAATAGGTCGGGGCCACGTCCTGACCATGTTTGATGTCAGTTGTTTATAGAGGCTTTTTAGACACATGTTCAATATATATAGTATGTTAGTGGCCTTGTCAGCCCTTGTTTATGGTTTCATGAGATTTTCCAACATGAATGTCTACAGTGGCTTCCTCGGCCCACAATAACTTATAGTAAGAACAAGTTTGGCCAGTTGACCCATGTATGTCTTAGTTATGTCCAATAGTCATGAGTTACAAAGTGGTTCTCTCAGGCTATTACGGCATTGGGTGCCAAACACACCTCACCTGAGTTGTGGTGTGACATATATCGAGTCCTAAAAGCCATCTTGGGAACATCCTCTGACATGATCTTCAACTGGTGATACCCAGAACTCAAATCAATATTCAAAAACATATAAGCACCCTAAAGTTGGTCGAATAGATCATTAATACGAGGAATCAGATACATGTTTCTGATGGTGACCTTATTCAACTGTTTTTAGTCGATACACATAAGCATGGCGCTATCCTTCTTCATATAAATAAAATATGAGAACTCCAATAAGACACATCGACCGAATAAAATGCTTATTCAATAGATCCTGAAGCTGCTCATTTAACTCTCTCAGCTCTGTTTGAGCCATACAGTGTGGAGGAATAGAAATGGATCGAGTACCCTACTCTATGTTATTATAGTAATCAATATCTCTTTTTGTTGGCATACCCGGCGAATTCATCGAAAATACCTCAGCGAACTCACTCACTACAAGAACGAAATTAAAGGAAGGAGTATCCACACTCATATCCCAATGCGCTAAGTACGCTAGACAAACCTTACTACTAGCTTCCTATCTTGAAGGAAAGAAATAATCTTCTTAGAAGCAGGGCTTGGAGTACCATTCCATTCCATATTTGGCATTGCTAAAGTGACTATCTTGACGTGATAGTCCAGTACTGTGTG
The DNA here is from genome assembly GCA_034509755.1 of Anisodus tanguticus. NCBI lineage: Eukaryota > Viridiplantae > Streptophyta > Magnoliopsida > Solanales > Solanaceae > Anisodus > Anisodus tanguticus. Next base: position 16,085,541 of record CM067546.1, on the reverse strand, counting down.
GTATAGTGATAACCATTCCATCCCCAAAATAATTTCAAAATCAACAATGTCTAATATAACCAAGTGTACCCAGGTGTCATAACCTATGAAAGTACCACATAGTGTCAATAAACTGGAACTATAACCACATAATCACATATTGGTGTAGACACACGAACAGGGACTTCAAGAATATCACACCACATATCCAAATCAGCAGAAAAATATTTAGACATATGAATAAGGACATTAAGCATATCACATAATATATCCAAATCAGTAGAAATATATGTAGATACATAGGAGAACTATTTCATCCCTGGAATTCAAATTATTTTACTTACATTGTTTTACTACTTAATATTATATTATTTTACATTATATATTGTTCCAAGGACACTCACTGAGTTCCTAGTACTCAGGCATACCATTCTTGTTTGATGGTGTGTCAAGTAATAAAGAAGAGCAGGTTCGTGATATGCATCGACTTAAGAGAGCTTGATGCTTTCGAGACTATTTGGTGAGCCCTCATGATATTTTTGTGGTTCACCATTCTATCTTTAATTTATTAGTATTAGTTTTTAGGTTGTGTCCTGAAGTTATACTATTCCTTTTATCATCTTAGAGGCTCCATAGATAGATGTTTGTTTCATGGGTATTTGGTTGAGGTCGTTATTCGACTCTCATGGGATTTGTTACATTTTGATATCTTATTTATTACATATTTCCGCTAATTTTATTACAGAATTTGTGACCGTGAATTTTACTTAGTTATTTATAAATTAATTGAAAACTTTAATCAAAGACTATGAAAGGACCTGATAATATTAATTCATAAGGTGCTTTCAGTGTTGTTCATAGCATCAGATTCATGTTATTTCCAGGGTTATGTTTGGGGTGTGACAAGATTGGTATCAGAGCCTAGGTTTAAAAGTGTCCTAGTATTTTTTGTAGAGCTGTGTCTAGTGGAGTCATCTTCATGCAGACTAGACTACCAGGAAATTATAAGTTTTTTTCATTCATCTTGATTCTAGATTGTGCTATAGAGCTTGAACTTCTATTTAGGATCATTTTGATGTATTTGATACTCGTGCCTCTTGATGATCACATAAACTCATGCTACAGTTTCTAACCTATTGAACAATAATGCTATAAGGTGAACATTGGTTGTGCTGTATAATTTGAGGGATGGTCTAATTTTTATTCTAATTATGTTGCAGGTGTTTGGTGGTGATTGTAAGGTATGGTCACAAATGTTTTGAGACAGGTATTCTCCCTATTTTATCTTTCGATACGTATTCATTGGTCGACCAGTGGTTGAATCTTTCTTATATGGCTCTGTACTTTGTCCTTGAATACTATGTGTGGAACCCGAACAATTTTTAAAACCCTTCATCTGTGAATACCCCTACTAGTGTTCCCATTATTCCTTCTAGAGCCTATAAAGACTGTGTAGTTGTCGTAAGGCCAAGATACTACTGCTAATTTGTTCGAATTAGAAATTGTGGATTTTGATGTGGTTGTGGGGATAGAATGGTTGTCCAGGTGTTATGAAACTTTGGTTTGTCTGTCAAAATAACTAGTCTTGAATTTCCTAATGAACCCGTTATACAATGGAGGAATGGCATTATTAAACCTTGAGGTAGATTTATTTCGTATCTTAAGACTTACCAAATTAACTCGAAGAATGTAGTTACCATTTAGTTGCCCTTAATGACACTCAGGCCATAATACCCTCACTTATTTCCTATTCCAGGTATTTATTTAACCTTTCAGTTACTTAATTCTTGCGAGATTATTGACTAAAGATTTGAATTCCTTACCTTCATATTTAGGTTTGAGTAAAATAGTTGTGGTTGTCCCTCTGAGAACCACATCGTTATTGTTGGGTTGTTAGATGATATTTGGTCTTCAGAAAATAACTCGTTTTACATAGAAACTCTAGAAATTCAAAGAATTTGAGGTTTAGTGAAAAATCATAAGCCATGACCTTCATTCGGGGAGAAATGATCTTGAGAGGGGAATAATGTAACACTCCGTAAATTTCCGTTAGGTTTGAATCCATTAAGATAGGCATAAATCCCATAGGTGTTAACTTTCTAATTATGACTAAAGTAATTTTCAACACTCAAAAGTTATTTTTTGAAGTATTATGAGTGTTTAAAAGTGGAATGAAATGAGTTGCAAAGGAATTGTAATGTTTGGGGTGAAATTAGTAGTGAGCGTCTCATCAGTCAAAAGTTGATCCTGCAACGGTGCAAATAAATCATTAAGCAACAATGACCACTGCAGTGACCAAAAAAATGACCTTGCGATGGGCGACGCTGAAGCAAATATTTCAAGTATGAAAATTTAAAATTTTAAGAGGCATTCCACCCTTTCTTTGGACGAGTTTGATAGAGAAGAACAACCCAAAACCCTAGCACAATGTTCTTATCTTCCAATTATCCTCCTACATCAAGGTAAGATCATTCCTATTATTATTAGTAAGTTTTAGCACTAATTCCATGATTTAACATAATTAAACCTTGGGAATTCATAGATTCTATCTTGAGTCTTCATCATGGACAAGAAACCCTAGAATCTAAAACTCAAGATTTGGATATTGAAAGGTAAGACCTTTAACGCAATCAGGATGCCCAAACAAACAACATACATCTGAACCCTGACGGTACTACCCGGAATGAGATCTACAACGCCCATCACAATAGGGAAATGAAGGTCTCATCTGGCTAGACTCACCCTTGTAATATAGGCCTGATGTCTGTAAATTCAGACACTAACCCAAGTAAATGGTCCGACATGATACTAGCCATGAACATCGGTGGTGCACTGCCTGCAGGACTGCGGTAGTGCACTGGCTGTCGGATAAGACAAGTGCCTAGATAACCGCAGCCTGAACCCACCTCTAAAGTCTGTTGTATCACCTGCGGATTGGGCCCTCTTATGTTGTCCCTTTTCCCACCTCGATCAACCCGTTGTTGCCTCTTATGATCCTCCAAGTTCTATGTATAGGAGTGAATATGAGCAATATCTATAGTTGGATTCAAAGAGACTACAGTACATTCATTAACCAAGTATGGTGCCAAACTACCCACGAATCGATAGAATCAGTCATTCATCTCATCCACCACCCTCGAACACTCATATGACCCTGGTCCAAATGTAGGAACTTGTGTTGCTTAGCTCAGTGGAGCTCAACTAGCAAATACTGCTGCAAAAATGCCTCAGAAAATTGTCTCCATCCTGCTGATGGGGCACGGGGTCCCCTGGATTGCTCCCAAGTCTCATACCAAGTCACATCAACATCCCGTAATATATAAGAGGCAAGCTCTATTGACTCAGTATCAGTGACATGCATAACTTGAAAGGTCTGATGTATGTGGTCAAGGAAACTCTGAGGATCCGCATTTGGATCTATTCCTATGAATATCGGAGGGTCTAGGTTGATGAAATCCCAAACTCTTTTTAACACTTCCTAAATTCAAGTTAGGTTTGAATTCATTAAGATAGGTGTAAATCCCTACTTTCTAATTATGACAAAAGTAATTTTCAACACTCAAAGGTGATATTTGGAAGTAACATGAGTGTTTGAAAGTAGAATGAAATGAGTTGGAAAGGAATTGGAATGTTTGGGCGAAATCAGTAGTGAGCGTCGCCATAGTCAAAAGTTGATCATTGCGACAGTGCAAATAATTCCTTAAGCAGCGATGACCGCTGCGGTGGGCGACGCTGAAGCAAATATTTAAAGTACAAAATTTTAGAATTTTAAGAGTCATTCCACGCTTTCTTTGGACAACTTTGAAAGAGAAGAACAACCCTAAACCCTAGCACAAAGTTCCCCTCTTCCTTTCATCATTCTACATCAAGGTAAGATCATTCCTATGATTCTTAGTCAGTTTTAGCATTAATTCCATGATTCTTAACATGATTAAACCTTGGGAATTCATAAATTCTTGCTTGAATCTTCATCATGGATAAGAAACCCTACAATTCGAAACTCAAGATTTGGATATCGAAAGGTAAGACCTTCATCCTACACTCAAATAATTATGTAATTGGTATTTGGAGACCATAAGTTATTGAATTATAGTTTTGTAAAATTATGATGGGTTTGATAGAAAAGCATGAACAATTATTGGTTCGGGTTATTGATTGTTGACATAGGGTTGTTGTTATCTTATGGGTAACAAAGAAGGATGTAGTTGTATCATCATGAGATTGTAGAATCATTTAGAAACAAGGGAATAAGTTGTTGGGTTTGGAAACTCCATTGTTGAGAGCTTATGGACCTTCATGCCCACCAAGTGTTTGATAAAATGCCGAGATGCTCAAATCATGAGTATTATTACTAATATTGAATTCATTTGACACATATTCCTATATATTAAGGTTGAAAGGGGGTGACAAACATTGTAGAATGCTTAAAAGAGTGGGTATGCCTCTTTTTAAAATCCTTTTGACTATGAAGATGATTTGTATCTTTGGAAAGGTTTCATGTGCGTTAGGGAAAAGCCCTCATGGAACCTTAAGTGTACCATTCTATATATATGTTATCATGATTTTTCCTATAAAAGGATTATTGAAACTTGTGTATAAAGCTATAAATATTGAACGTGATTTACCCCGATAAGGGACATTTTAAACTTGATTTCAAAAGCTTGTATATTTCATGTGTCTTTCATTATGAATGAGTTTTTTGAACTTGAAACTTATTTAATGACTTTAACTTGGTTTCTAAACCCATAAATAATTTGACGTATCCTAACAATAGGATAATGAACTAATTCATAATAAGGGGTTCGACTTCTACGATATAATTGTGATTCGCCTATCTTGTCGTGATTCTATTTCTGTGTTTGGATGAGCTACTCGGGAGGAAGGTAGTAACTATGGATCCTAGTGTGGCCAAGATATTCGAGAAGAAGGATAGCCATCGAGGGACAATATCACTGGTGTGGTTTGCCTAACTATTCGACAGGAAGGATAGCTATCGAGGGACTATAGCCCCGATGGGGTTTGCCTAGCTACTCAGATGGAAGGATAGTGACTATGCATCCTAGTGTGGTTAGCATATCTATTAGGGAGGAAGGATAACCATCAAAGGATAATAGCCCTAGTGTGGTTTGGCTAGCTATTTGGGAGGAATGATAGCCATCGAGGGACTATAACCCTGGTGGGGTTTTCCTAGCTATTCAGGAGGAAGAATAGTCATCGAGGATCAATAACCCCAATGTGGTTTTGCATAGATATTAGGGAGGAAGGACAGCCATCGAGGGTGACAACCCCAATGTGGAACTTCTATGTCATTTTAGAGAACCTTAATGATCATCCATTCATTTCATTGACTTGGCTTGTATTGGCATAATTTTGGTTGTTCATGAGTGACTTGATGTTGATCCTAAGTTCATAAATGAAATACTTAATATCGAGAAATGGCATAATAGATTGAAATTGATTTAATGCTCTCTTATTGGTTTCTACTAATCATTTCTCTATGATTGGTAAATGTTTTATCTCTAGATTTCGAATTGCTTTACTTATATGATTTTACTGCTTAATATTATATTATTTTGCATTGTCTATTGTCCCGAAGACACTCACCGAGTACCCATTACTCAGGCATACCAATTTTTTTATGGTGTGTTAGGTAAAGAAGAAGAGCAGGTTTGTGATACGTCTATGACTTAGGAGAACCTGTTGCTTTCGAGACTATTTAGTGATCCCACGGGATGTCTGTTGCTGATTATGAGTCTCAATTCCATGTTTTGTCTCGCTATGCAACACCATTACTTCCTACGGAGGTCAAAGGGTTAAATTCTTTGTAAGATGATTGGTTGTCTCGCATGAATTTGAGACTTTATGGTTGATAGCTTATGGGGCTTCATTTCATACTATGTCGGATCACGTTAAGATGGTAGATTTAGTGAGGCTGGTCCACCCCAAATTACGTGTAAGATACGATCAATATCTGAAATGGCTACACTTAGGCGTCCTACTTGTAATCGGAAATGGCTACACTTAGGCTTGAGGATAGCAGTAGTGAGTGTAACAAGATGGTGTTCATCCTAATAATTATATTATGGAAGGTCTATAGTGTGATTTAGTGTCAATATGTAATAGTAGTCTTATGTGTTGTTAATTCTACATATTTTAGTGGATCTTTATAAACTAGGTGGACTTGATGACTCTATTTGTTATTATGTAAACAACATGATTTTTTTGGCTTATTGAATTGTTAGTGATAGGATTATGTGGTGTCAACTTGGTTTTTATCTCTAGTTGTGTGGCTTTCGTCATTGTCAACCTATTATGTCTATGGGGTACGTTGTGTACTCATGCTATGCTTTTTGAATCATTTTATGGATGCAGGTATTCGATCTGTCAGGTTGTAGTTTGAAGCACGGGGAGCTGAGGCATACTACTTTTTCGGTGGCCTTAGTTTCTATCTTATGTAGAATGTATCCTTCATCCGGAGTAGTATTATTGGAATTATCATTCAGTTGTTGTCATCAAAGAGTCCTTGTATATGTCAGACCAAGTTCTGAAAAAGGAAGGTTATTATACGAATCTGTTTATGTATATGATTTAATGGATGTGATGTATATTATTGAATTTCTTTCTCTTCCGTATGTATTAAATCTTTTAAAAGTTATTTTGGGAATTAGTTTGTCTACCCAGGGGATTTTGTAGGTGCCACCACAAAGCTCGTGATTTGGGTCATGGCGAAGTTGGTATCAGAGCTCTAGGTTCACCAGTCTTATGAATACAAGGACAATATGTAGTAGAGTCTCGCAGATTGGTATGAGGACGTCCGTACCTATCCTCAAGAGGAAATGAAGCATTTTTAAGAACTCTACACCTCATTCACTCCTAATTGGTATCTGATCTTTACACTCTTTCGGGGTAGATCTTGTGCGAAAATCATGTCGGGAAGTTTTTGCAAAGTGTGAAAACTGTTTAAGTCTTAAAGTATGTTCTGGTTGAGGCCTTCCACCTAACAAAAAAGTTTTCACGCCTGCGGATCCACACCAGTGAATAGTGGACCACAGGAGTGAGTGCCCTATTATATTATTGAGTCTTCTTTGGTGAGATCACACCTGCTGAACATCTTCCACCGTAGCGAACATTGTGCCTTGTCTATAGTCCGCCCAAGAGATAATTTTCCCGTAGAGGCGAGTCAACTTCAGTGGATATCGCATCTGTACCAACCGAGGTCTGAAAGGCGCATTACAACTTAAGATACTATTTCATCTCCTCACGGGAGAAGTAGTCAGCAGAAGCACCCGAAGTACTAGCCCCGATAGAAGGTCTATGATGTCCGGCAACCAAGTCTTGAATCTCCTGCAACTAGGATCCTATGGCACCAAGTGTCCCTTGTGGCTATGACTGCGAGTAAGACCCATTATCAACATCATCATCCCCGCTCACATTTAGGTCCACCTTCATCTTCTTAGTCTTCACTAATGTACCTACTCCTAACACTTTGAGAGGGTGGAATACCTCCTCAGGATCTATCCAGTCATCATCAGGCTTATCTGACACACCCGCCCTGTAGCACAGTTTAGTAATCAATAAAGGAAACATCAGACTTGGCCCTTCCTTAATCAAGTAGTCCATCCACTCGATGACAATATAGTGGCCCACATTTACTAGGACATCATCCAGAATGCAAGTTACCATTAGAGCGTGACCGTATGCGCAGTCAGACTTGTTACATAAGGGAAGCACCCTACTAGTACTGATGCTCTACCACATCTTGTCATCCGCAGTGAACTGCTTATTCGTAATCTCAGATTTCTTATTTGCTCAGGTTATTTTCCCTCTATGCTCCTCAGCCACCAGATGTGACACCAACCACTCCCCATTCCCATAAGCCTCTTTGGCATCCATAACTTCTGGAGGATGGTTTGGTATCCCGTAGATAGCATTAATTTCCTAATCCTCAATTTGTACCATTTTGCCCCAAATTCGGAACTCTTGATGAGGCTCTGTCAACCTCACGCAGTCCTCGTTAGCTTTGCACGGAGCTTGAGCAAAGAAATTCTAGCCTATTTGCATAAGCCAATTGTAAAAGTCAAGAAAGAGCTCTTCCACGCCAATCATATATATGCCTAGCAGTTCTTGAAATATCGGGACATGAACCGAACCGTATCATAGCCAGTTGTAGGCTCCTCATCGATGAGTCCATAGTTCTGGGAAGTTTTTCAATTGGGTTGTGATCAGTTTTCTCTAAACACACCTGCATTTATCAATTCTATGTTAGATCAGTTATGGAATCATATGTATCACACTATTATGTGCCTAACGAACCAAATAAATCAATAAAAAATGACCTGAGTCGACCAATGCAAAGCTATTACTTTTACACTTCTCTATTCTATTTCTGCTTCGGCGGAATGAGGGTCGCTGGAGCGAATCCGCTCCAGCGAGGAAAGCGTTCGCGTTAGAGGAAGTTCAAGTTTTTTTGTCTGTTCACTTCGGCGAAAATGTTTACGCCTCAGCTGACCTGCTTCAATGAAAGTTGTCTACTGAAGTGCGTCGTTGTCCCAGAACACCCCAGTCGGAAAACCCAGTGAATCCACCCCCATGTTTGGCCCGAAAATCCCTTTTCTTGTTTCCTATACAGGTAAACATGATGAATAGACCCCCTTTTCACCATTATTTCACCCGATCTTTGGATCTACCCTCATAAACACCACCATAGAATTTCCAAAAGATTTCAAGGAATTCTCAACCCACTATTATGCTCCTACCCTATTCCTACGATGCAATCGTGTGTAAAGCAAAGTATTAGAACTTATCGAGTGTTGAAGATTGAGTTGTTGAAGATGTGGGTGATTTTCATGTGCCCCGGTGTGCATACCACCATCGGATTTAGCTCCGGCGAGTCAAGAGAGTGTAGAGCAGTGGGTGTAGGAAGGGTATTTGTAAAAAGGGAGAGTAAACAATATGGTTTTGTGCGAGGTGCTTTTACAAAGTAGTGGTGAGGAGAAGTTTAGAAATTTGGAAGTTTAAGGATTAAATAAGTGGGGGGGGGGGGAGGACCGACTGTTTTGTTGACTTTTGAGTTTATGTGTTTTCTGCTCCAGTGAACTCCATTCGATTTAGCATGTCCACCGGAGTGGGAAAATAAACTACCCCTGCAATGTCTGCCTTTTCCCATAGATGTCCGTTTCAGCGGTATAGGGTGCGCGTGCGTGGGCGAGATCTTGTGCACGATTCATCCGTAGTGGCGTAAGAAGCGCAACCCAGTGAACTAAGCTCCCGCTTTGTGCGGGGTTCGGGGAAGGGTCAGACCATAAGGGCTATTGTACGTAGCATTACCTCACATTTCTGCAAGAGGTTGTTTCCACATCTTTATTTCCTTACTTAGACTTACCGTGTGTGTGTTATTTTTGAAACTAAATTGGCTCACAATGAAAAGCTTGTATTTCCCTATTGTGAAAGGAAACCTACCTTTTTGGCCTTGTATGACTCTTCTGAAACATCAGGCCCCACCATTTCTCTATACTATGTATTTTTACCTGAGAGTAATTGAAGAGCCCATATAGACATACTATGTCATGAATCTGGTTGTACAGTTAATAAATGATGTTGTGTGATGTATGATAGTGTAACTGATGGCATGACATTATACGTCAAGTCTGTAAAGTCGAAATTCTACAAACGGATAGTTCGTCCCTTAAGATCATGATTATAGTAGGTTGTCACATATACTAGTTTAGGTCGTTCATAAAAAAAATAATTATAATTAAATCAGTGTCGGTCATGTGAAGTACTAGGTATGTATATCATGTTATTGATTCACTATTGTGCGTCAGAATCTCTTGAGGGACCAGGACCCGAATCGTTGTACTCTATAAACTCCTTTCTGTTTTTTCCCATTCGAGGACAAACGTTTCTTTAAATGGTATCTGATGTAATGACATGTTCGGTCGTTATGAGTTGTCCGCTTGATTTCCCCATTATATCCCTCATCCGGGTATTCATCTGTAGCTAAGACACATGGACTTTGGGAGTAAGTAACTCGTGCGGTACGGGAAGAAGATTAATTAAAATGAAGTGCCGAGAAAACATTATCCGCTCTGGCGGAATCATGTCTGCGCTGGAGGACGAATGAAGTACGATTTGGAAAATTACTTTCCCCATTTGCGTTGACGTGAGGTGGCAACTTCCTGCACCTTAGCGGTCCCATTATACTCTACATCGCATTCACGCTAGCGGAGTCGAGTCGGCCACGGCGGAAGCGCTGGTAGACCAGTAGATTTAAATGCCCTAAACTATCTCACTTTTCAAGATTGTGTTTGCCTCGAATTGGTGGTTTGTGATGCAAGTAAGGAGGGGTGATGTTTGGTAAGGGGCTTGGGGGTTGGTGATTTCGGGTTGACCCGAAATTAAAAGCAAAAAATGGGGTTCTCGGGTTCTCGATTTGGCAGGATGGGGTGGTGTTTTATTGCTGTTTCGGGTAGTTGTGCTTGGAAATGGACTTAGGAATTTTGTGGGGTTTTCATGGGTGGGTTGAGGATCAGGGTGATGTTCGGGAATTGGATTTTTATGGTGTCAAGGTGACAGAACAGAACTGAAACAGTGAGGTCGTCGGCACGATGTGTTATGCGGACTGTTTGGTGTTGTCGGGATTGGACAGAACTTTGTGGATGGTTTCGGTTGGGAACCTTTGATGGGAATATTTATCGAGTCTTTTGGATGTGGTGGTAGAATGAATGAAGTGGTTTGGATGAGGTATGAACACGGAATGCAAGGTGCAAGTCCGAGTACACACAAAGTGTTGGTTGGTTCGAATTTGGGTAAGTGTTTGGTTGTTGTGGTTTTAGTGGAATGCGGATGATATGTCAAGGACAGAGAAATGGGGTTTTTACTGCCCGGGTCGACACCAATACGAAGATGAAAAATTCAACAAGGTCTAGTCTGGGGTTGCTAAGTACAAGCCCGTGAATAAGCCAAGTAAGGGTGGTCGGAAATCCTTAGAGATAGAGCCAAGGCTTAGGATAGGTTGGATCACACAGTTTCCAACGTTCACTTGTAACCAATGGGGTTCCTTAATATTAGGTTTTTATTAGGTCACACAGTCCTATCCAAGACTTACACCAAAGGGAAATCTTAGCTTGGGTTTAAGTAAGACACACAATCCTAGCTTCAACTTACACTAAGGGGTTTTATTGGAATCCTAGCTAGCTAGTAACTAAAGACAAGCTAAAAGAAATACATGGTCTCGGCCCAGACCAACAAAAAGGCCGAATAAAAACTTGCTTCTTAGATCTTCATGTGACAACTCCAATTCCACTCCATTTTCCATGCCATTTAAAGCATATTATAATTGGATGATCAACTATCTTTGGAACTCCGAGCTTATCACCTTGAGGATCAAATCGGAACTTTAAGCTCACCGGGATTTTTATATCATACTCCCCTTCTTCAAAAGAATTCATCCTCGAATTCTCACCATCTAAATGTGGCAATAAGTCTTCAACACCAAGTGTTGATCTAATACTTCCCCCGTGATATAAGTCCAGTAGTTTTATCTTGTAGGCGCCTTTTTCTAAACTTGCCAAATAGAGATCCGAATACAAGCCAAACAACTTTGACTTAAAATGATGTACGTATTGGGCCACGAACCCCACAAGGTATAATTCCTTGTCATAAGTAGCATAATGGCATCGTTATTAAATCTTGTACTCGAGCAAAAGATGGCACCAACTCTCATTTTATGTTTGACGTCCAAAGGTCCTTCATGGCTTGGCATAATTAGGACCGGGGCTTCCCAAATCTTTTTCTTCACAACTTCAAACACTCTTGCTGCTCCTCGGAACCATTCATACTCATATTTTCTTATTAGTTCGTTGATAGGGCCAACAAGTGTGCAATAATTCCTTACGACATGATGAGAAGAAGAAGCTGAACCAAAGAAATGTTTTGCCGCGATGACCCCCGTAGACTCGGACTACCTTTGGCTCGATTCCACCTTGGTTTGGATATCATAAATGGACTCGGGTGATGTTAAGTTTCCCAAGGATGGACGTGATACCTTGTATAAGAAAAGGTTTGGGGCATCACACCATCTAAACGGCATTACAAACTATTTTCTCAAACGAAACTCGACCTCGAGGGTCATCTTCCGTGCATCTTCTTCTCGGGTTCCCCTTAGATGGTATCATCTCCTCGAGTCTATCTTGGCTCCACTTAATCCCTCAAAAGAAAATTTCATCCAAGGCAAAGAGAGCTTGACTTTCATGATGTTTCCGATAGCTTGGATGGTAACACAAGTCTGTCACTTCTCATGTTCTTTTGGCACCAACAAGTCGTGCACCGTATATGGCCTAAAGTCCTTTTAGACAAGGCCCTCACCTAGTGTTTCTGGCACACATTGTTGTACTCTCTCTATCATTTCCGCATTGTATTCGTAAGCTCGTTGATTGGGAAAAGAACCTCTCGTAAATAAACCAAGAGCATGTTCAATGTTTTCCATTGGTGATGGTCCGGTTGCAAACTCATCAAAAAGATCTTTTGACCTACTAATAGGAATGATGCACTTCATGGTGAGTTTATCAACCTCTCGGTAACATGTGTTCCAAGTCCCATCCTCTCTTAGCATCAACATTGCAGGGGTTGGGTAGGGGTTAAGGCCCTTTCGATCATAGCTTCTGCCGAATAATTCTTGTTCTTGGCCTAGCAAGTCCTTAGTTTCTTCCGGATGGCATCCATGGTCTTGGTGAGTATATAATGAACTTCTTGAAAATAAATCAAGAACAAGTTCACCATCTTCCATTGGTTGTTCTTCAGATGCAAGATCATTCGGAAGTTCCTTCACATCGGCAACTATAACACTCCCCTTCTTAAATTCATTCTCTATCTTTTGTGCATCAAGTAAGGGGGTCTTAGCACTTTCCTTGGCTTTGGATTCGTCAAAGGACTTCCCACCATCTTCATTTGTCAATACTCGAGGGTTAGGCCATTCTTTGGCAAAGTGTCCTGATCCTCGACATTGTAAACATCTTTTTCTCTTTTTTTATATCCCCATTGTGGCCTCTACCTTCTTAAATTCTTCTTCATTTTTTTATGCATCAAGTAAGAGAGCCTCGGCTTTGAGTTTCCTTGCTCTTTGGATTTTCATGTCTTTCACCTTGCTAGGTGACAACGGCACCAACCAGATCTTCTTATCATTATTTCGAAAAGAATAGCTATTCCTTTATCTATCATATTGTGCCTTTCGATCAAGTTGCCACGGTCGTCCCAATAAAATATGACACGCACACATAGGGAAGATATCACACCATATTTTATCTTCATACGTTCCAACCCGAAAGATAACAAGAGTTTGTTGACACTGCTTCGGGTGATTACATATGGGTAAATTTAACTTGTCCACCATTTCCACGGAGGCCAAGTTGACACTACTTCTTCCGTGAATATATATGTTACAAACCTTGTCTTGTACTTTGCATCGAGTGTAAAAGAATTGTTCACCTTGTGTCTCCTCGTATCCTTTAGGTTGAAAACTCAACACATGTCAGAGAACTAAATTTTCACACACCTCTACAAGTGTAACATCTTCCTCCACATTCTCTTGATCATACAATGGATTAATAAAGGAGGTACCAGTCGTTTCTTCATTGTACAATGGGTTTGTGTACAAGGTACTGCCCTTCTCATGCCATGGGCTGCGTTTCACAACCCCGGATTCAACATTATTTATCTCGGCATGATCCACAAGTTCTTTCTTTAAGGCTTGAGCACGTTCGGCCAAAATGTCACATGCGATCCTCCAATACTCTTGTTTTGAGTAATCCATAGCGTTGATGCGTGGGACGGGAATGCTTGTCTCTAATACCAATCTAATGAAAATAAGTAGGGGAGATGTTTTGTATGTGGGTCGAGTGTTGGTGATATTCGGGTTGACCCGAAATTGGAAGCCAAAAATGGGGTTCTCGGGTTCTCAGTTTGGCCGGATGGGGTGGTGTTTAGTGTCTATTTAGGGTAGTTGTGCTTGGAAACGAATTTGGGATTTTGTGGGGTTGTTATGGGTGGGTTTATCATCCGGGTGATGTTTGGGACTTGGTAGTTTGGTGGTTTCAAGGTGACGGAACATAACTGAAACTGTGAGATCGTCGGCAAGATGTGTTATGCGGATTATTTGCTGTTGTCAGGATTGGACGGAACTTTGTGGATGGTTTCGGTTGGGTACATTTGATGGGTATGTTTATGGAGTCTTGTGGGATGTGGTAGTAGAAAGAATGAAGTGGTTCGGATGAGGGATAAACACGGAGTGTGAGGTGCAAGTCCGAGTACATACCAAGGGTTGGTTAGTTCGAATTTGGGTAAGTGTTTGGTTGTTGTGGTTTTAGTGGGATGCGGATGATATGTCAAGGATAGAGACATGGGGGCTTTTACTACCCGGGTCGACACCAAACTAAGGTGTCCAATTCAACAAGGTCTAGTCTGGGATTGCTAAGTACAAGCCCATGAACAAGCCAAGTAAGGGTGGTCGGAAAACCTTAGAGATAGACCCAAGGCCTAGGCTAGGTTGGATCACACAAGTTCCAACGTTCGCTTGCAACCAAGGGGGTTCCTTAAGCTTGGGTTTTGATTAGGTCACACAGTCCTAACCAAGACTTACACCAAGGCAAACCTTAACTTGGGTTTAACTAGGTCACACAGTCCTATCATCAACTTACACTAAGAGGTTTATCTTACACAAGAACCAAAGGCCCACATAAGGACCAACTAATGTATACAACACACAAGTTGAATACCTTAGCTTTTGAGTAAAAATCACTTTTATATATCAATAAACTCATAACATGTCTATTTACAACATCCTAAGGGTCCTATTTATAGTAATACATGGACTATTCTAGAAGAATAATAAAAGTGATAAATTATACGGCTTAGGTTGGGACAAACGGGGAAGGCTTAGGGTTTACTTGGTGATCAAGAAACTTCTCGGCCATTGTGGGAACAATGGGAAAGGTTTTGGTTTTACTTGGAGACAAGGTCTCTTTCACACCCTTTTGTGGTTCCCATGTAGAAGAATGTAATAAATTGGTTCTTCCAAAAATCTCATCTTTTTGGAATATGTGCAGAAGCTCACATTCTTGGCATGTGCTTGATGAATCTTTTTCCATTCTTTGTATTTCGATTAACTCTTGATCTTGGCCGAGTTGAAGTCTTTAATGTAGCCAAATTAATGAACTAGTTGGTTCATGAATTTTCTTCTTGGAAGCCTTAACTTCGAGATCATTTTTCTCCTTGCCACCTTGTCTTCCAACTCACGTCCTGATCATCCATTTGGACGACTTTTTGGCCTAGTCACCCTATTGGAAGACTCTCGGCCTTGTCACCATTTATATGGCTTATTACTTGTGTCCTAAGGTAGTTATTACATGGAATACTATGTCCTAAGCTAATAGCTAGCTTGTAACTAAAGATAAGCTAAAAGAAATACATGGTCTCGGCCAAGACCAACAAGAAGGCCGAATAAAAACTTGCTTCTTAGATCTTCAAGTGACAAATACAATTCCACTCCATTTTCCATACCATTTTAAGCATATTATCATTGGATGATCAACCATCTTTGGAACTCTGAGCTTATCACCTTGAGGATCAAATCGGAACTTTAAACTAACATAAATTTTTACATCAGTTAGTGTAAGGAGCCTCCCTGCGGTTTGTGACCTATGATTCCTCCATGGAAGGTAATCTCTCCCTCCCCTTTAATTATTCTTCCATGTTTCTGGTATTTGGGGTAAGCATGAAATAGGGAAATTGAAAGGAAAGCTTTTTGGTGGTTAAGATTAAATGAAATGATGACATACTGTAAAATGATATGGTAAACCTTGGTTTCTTATAAATGAGTTAATGTTTTGAATAAATGATCACGTTGAAGGATTTAAATGATTATGGAAAGCCCTTTCTAATTGTGGAAGAAATCTAGTTTAGAAATTTTAAACTCTTGTTGATTTATGAAATTGAGAGTCTAATAAGTTTTTTTTTCAAATTAAATTCGGGTTATATATAGTAATCACGCTTAGGAGCTTTTGTAGTAATAAAGTGTGCATTTTGACACCGTGGGCTCGGGATGGATTTAGGTATCTTACGTTTGATTTGGGATTTATTCCTTGTATGTGCTTTCTTTGATATTAATATCTAGAACATGCGTGTTAGACTGTTATCTAACAGAAGTCCTGAAGAGTCAGAGACTGGCATTGAGAATCGATCGTTTATGGCTCCTGCTCGGCGTTCAGGTAGGCTACGATTTAGCTTTTCGAGACTTCGACAAAAATGTGTAATTAGTATTAATACTGAGGGGTATTTGGCATGTTTGGGGGTCCCTCTCAAATGGTTGTGATGAACATTTGAGGGAGTACCGGTGTTGAACTTTGGTGATGGGTGATTTAGGGAATCAGCCTCGTGCTGGTTCCGACTCCTGATTATTTGGGCTTGTTGCCATAGTTTCTTGATTTGTTTACTCATCACACATGCTTTCTATCATAACCCGTTTTCATGAAATCGTGGTGGCACCTACACATTCCCATCGGTAGGCGAACTACTTCCCATATAACAAACAGTACGAAAGAAATGCAAAAATATAATCAAAACATCAATACACCCCCAAAATCTGGTCTATGATATAAGAGCACTAATGCGGAGTACAAGTTTGAATGAAGGCAACAAGGCCAAAACTGAATAACATAATCAAATGTCTAAATACGTCTTTTGAATCCAAAGTTAAAGATAGAGTAAGAGAAAAGCATCCAAAGCATGCCGCAAGAAGCACTCACACTGGAAAGCCGAAATCCTCCGGCCCAGACCCACAGTCGAGCTCCTGAACTAGTAGAGCGACTTGTATCTGTATCAGAAAAGATGTAATAAGCGTAGCATGAGTACACAATGTATCCACGTAGACATCATAGGCTGACAACGACGAAAGATACGTAACAGAGATACATATTAAGTTGAGACCAGTTATGACTATACTAGACAGTTCAATACCCAATATAAGTGGCGTTGTACACATATCAATTTACTTATTCATCAAGTCATGTTGTTCACATAAGGTTTTAATCACATTCAAGTATAGTCAAACCATTCATATATACAAGGACATTACTATCATAGTACCCACGACTAGTACTCTCTTCTCCAAGTCATATTCAAGCTTAACCACACTAACCCAACCTTAACACATCAATAAACAAGTCAACACTTATATCACAACAACCGTTTTAGAACCCTTTTCAAGAATATTATACTTAGGCTAGCCATGATAACAATAACTCCTTTATATTTCTTAGCCTTAGATTTAGTTATCTCTCTATACCTTAACAATATAACACACATAGATCATTTAGCACCTACTTTCCCAATAGCAACCCTTATTACAACTTCCTTACTAGACTCGGTACCCAATCATGCGGCCAATTTTCGGACAACACACAATGCACATATTTTCTCTGGATCTAAGCAATAATCCAGACTTATAGACACTTCGGATCTCACTAGTAGTACACATCAAAGACTTATACATACAAATTATGCCCACAAACTCATGCATAAGAAATCAAGATACACATGGCAACAAAATCAAATTTATCCAAATGTGCATAGATTCAGGTATCCATAGAGACAAGCTCAATCATGGAAATCAATTTGATTCAATAGCATCAATCCAATTATCCAGGTAAATTAGGGTTTCAGCCAAGTTCCATTAACCAACCATATCACATTACCAAAACACAATTAATCAATGAAATGGCATATATAGATGTATTTATGATATGAATTCAAATGCATGTTCCAGTTACCTTTCCATCAACTGGTATACACAATTCACAAGGGTATGCCATATGAAAGTAACTCATGGGGGACTCGCGAAGTCCATATACCCCTTCGCTCTGGAATACCTCGTCGAATCACGGAGCCTAGCTATTGATCATATTAATATCATGTTGCAAGCATGCAACACCAAACCCCGTGTATCATTATATCTGTTACGACATGCACCCGAGCCATCTGTTATAATATCATCATCTCAATGTTGCCAATAATCTCATAAGTACCTTGCCTTTCCGGTCTCTTGGACCCATAACACTTTCATACCACTCTCATATCAATATCATCAGAACCATAGGTGTATGAATGCAAATGACAATATAAGGCAAGAAATCAGAATGTATGTGATGCAACCAAGTATAGGAGATGAATACCACATGCTTTCAGAGTTCTCAACAATAATCCAACTATAATCAAGATATCATATTTTACAGACCAACCACAATAATCCAATACCATAAGGATATCATATTAAAGCATGTGTGATGAATAAAAAAGATAATGTCAAGTATGGCGACAAGCCCATATAACAGCAGTCAGAATCAACTTAAGGTTGATTTCCCAAATCTCCCATCAACATAGTTCAACACTGGTGCCCACTCAACCATATCACAATTGTATGATTGGGACTCCCAAACACGCCCAATACCCCTCAACATTTATAACTACTACTTACATCTATTAGAGTCTCAAAAAATTAAACTGTTAGCCTACCTCTATGCCAAATAGGTATGCCAACAATCAAGCCTCAGTAATAGCCTTACCCTTCTTCACGCCGCATGATAATCTAAGACTATTCACACATGTAATACTCGTTAATCTAAGACTTACACAACAATAAGAACATAATATTTAGTAAAGTAATACTACTAATATCAACCCCGGGCCCACATCACAATGACTTGAACTTTAATACTGAAAAACTATTATTATATACTAGGTAATCATATCCTTAAATTAATTGGAAATCTATACACATTTGAACCTTCAATTGAACAATAATAAAAAAACCCAATTTGAAACCCTAGAATTTCCCCTTTCTTAAAACAAGCTTCTATAATCAAATTAAGCCTAAAATCATGATTATCTATCATCAAATCCAAATTCATGATATTAACCCAATTTGATCCATGAATATCCATTAAAATCAATAACATAGCTCTCTTATTCTCAAAGAAACCTACAATCATTTTTTCCAACTTAATAACACACTACACCACCATTAATGGATTTAGAATCATAAAATTAAGCCAATAAATGAAAGAAAATTTTACCCTAAGGTTGAAATTGCTCCTAAGGTTCTGAAAATACTCCAAGACGGCATTGGTTTTGAGGTTTGCTATTTGGGGAAATAAAATTCTGACCTAAAGAAGCTATAGGCACCTAATATAGTACTTCTACTCTAGTAGAATCGACTATGATGCGGAAGACCAGACCCTCATTGGGGCGATGTCACTTAATACCTCACCTATCGCCACGACGGACATGACTCCGCAGCGGCGGAGTTACCCTATCGGACAAACCACCCACCATCACCCAAACATTGGCTTTAGTGAACCAACCTCTCACCGAGGTGGACTCGCCGGAGCGAACACTGGTGCTGCCACAGTGGACACCAGAAACCAGTATAGGAATGACAACCAAAACATCTATCCAACATCCGAAACACTCTCGAGACCCCCTGGACACAAACCAGACATGCTCATCTATGATAAACAGTGCTATGAACTTGCTTGTACCCTCAGATTTCACATTTAACTGAGCTAAGAAATACTCTTCTAATGAAACTTCCGAGAAAACCAAATATCCAAACTTTACAAATAAGGCCACCAAATAGATTCAATTTCCTCGAGAAGCAAACCAAGGACTTGACTTAGTCATAAATGACCCTCCGGAATTACCAAAAGTGACGGAACCCAGAAATGAACCCATCTAGCCAAAAGTCAACTTTGAGTCAAACTAACCAACTTTATGTTTCTAATTTTGGGTTTTTCATCCGAAACTCATACAAATGGACCTCAAAATCCATGCCACCCATCCCCGCACATCAAAAATCCTACATAGAGTCTACGGGAAGGGTCACACAAGTAAATAATGGCCTTTAGATAAAACAAACAGATGGGCCATTACATCAGATACTCATTAAACAATCATTAATCCTCGAACGGAGAAAAGAAAGTACAAAAGTTGATGAGTAACTAAGGAATTTCCATCCTACCATCATGAAATCCCCAAGGGGCAGAAATAACTCGGTAACACTGCTTGTTCACTTAAGAAGTTAAAACTACTATAACATACCTCAACACCCAAAATTTCATAACCGAAATTTCTTCCGCAATTGATTCTCGAATGTAAGAACTGATTAAGATCAAATTCCCTGATTAGATCACCATTGAACCTCTTTACGCATTCAATTGAATCCACCATTATCACAATAATCACACTCATTCTTTAGTTGTAGCCCAAACACAAATCCAATATGTACCTGATAACATAGTCTGATTCTACTAGCCTTCCTTCTCAACTATCAAAGCCGTCATTGCACAAAATCCCTTAGAAACACATAAACACACATTACAAGTCCAATTTCCTCGAATCTCTAAATCACCAAACTATAACCATACTTACTAGTTACCTTGTCGTGCCAGATTCGTAGAAAATCAACTAATCACTCTACAGGCTTCCCATAACCCTTTGTACCTCCTCAACACATTGTGAAGTACCTTCATAAACCATTATAATTGTCCGCATTGTGTTCATCCGAAAATATCATCAATCCTACTTAAAAACTTTAATGAGAACCGGTAACACTGTCATTCCTCCATTCAGAATTAAAATCCATTGAACCCTTTGTCGGGGGTTTACTAGAATACCATAAGTCCTCCATGTAACATAAACACAAGCCATCCGTCCTACAATGAACAAATTTGACCCTAAATAAATTCCTAAATTTCTAAATCATCGATAGTCACCTGAACTGATTCTAATGAACTAGTAAGCTTTCCATAAACATGCTATGACATCTTCCATCTCTTTTCCTTATGAACAATCGATCACGTGTCTTAATACAAAACGTTCTAGCTGGTTCTACCCATGTTATCAACTTAGTACGGAAGATCCATACCTTTGATTATAACCTTCTGTTTCTCAACTCCTACCCAATACATAAGTATGATACAACCCCATAAAATTTGAATATATCAATTCCTCTTTGTAATTTCTCTTAACTCACCAATAACTCTGAACACTGTATCGAATCTGTATCTGTCATATCTTGCTTTTTACCAACCTTATCAAACAATTCCACCCGGTCTGAAAGATGCGAAAATAATGCCACCATAGTCTACATCAAGCCTAAGAATTTCAATTTTCATAAATCCAAATCCTACCCTATCTCGAAGAGTCACCTTACTCATTCCAAAATAGATCAACCACGTATTTATCGAAATACTCACAATTCCACCTTTCATTTCAATCATATTCATGTCCACCAACTGATCGTTACTCAAACATGTTACACAGCATACTCCACAATAGAGAATTTCCCTCGTCTCACTCGAACCTTTAAATTGGAAGCTCCTCCCTCTCCAGCACATCCCATGTACCATCCTTACAGATTTAATCCACTAGAAAAATGTACCGACCTACTCTGGTTACTCTAACTAACAATCATTTAGTACCCAAATGATAACCCTAACCACCACTGAACCAATCTATAATCTGGAAGTGATCTCTAATTACCGAACATACACTCCTACTAACACCCACAAATAGTTTTATCGAAATACCCTTGCCAAAAAATCCTTAACCGAAATAATATTCTTTCTATACTAGTCCATGCATTCGTTGACCTGATTATTAATATCCACAGCCTTTCACAACTAAAATTAGATCAAACCATCATCAACCTGTTACCATGAATATTCTCATTCACCAACACATTATTTAAGAGTCTGTATGATGTTTTCTTGAAAAACCAAATCCTTACCTTATTTTGCCGAATAATAACATATCCAACTAACCATGCAATTTCCGTGACCTTCGGTCACCCCAATGACATTATACCAGTAACTATCAAACTTCTCAAGTATTAACCATTATACATCAAGTTCACACTAGATAAACCTATACTAGATAATTCAATACCCCATATAAGTCACGTTGTACACATCAATTCACTGATTCATCAAGTCACATTGTTCACATAAGGTTATAATCACAGTCAAGTATAGTCGAACCATTCACATATACAAGGACCTTACTATTATAGTACCCACGACTAGTACTCTCTTGTCCAGGTCATATTCAAGCTTAACCCCAATTACCCAACCTTAACACAACAATAAAAAAGTCAATACTTAGATCACAACAACCCTTTTAGAACACTTTTAAAGAGTATTATACTTAGGCTAGCCATGACAATATTAACTCATTTATATTTCTTAGCCTTAGATTTAGTTATGTCTCTATACCATTACAATATTACACACATAGATTATTTGGCACCTACTTTCCCAATAGCAACCCTTATTACAAGTTTCTTACTAGACTCGGTACCCAATCACATGATCAATTTCAATACCAAACACAATGCATATATTTTTTCTGGATCTAAGTAATAATCTTGACCTATAGATACTTCTAATCACACTAGCAGTATAGATCAATAGACTTAGACTTAAAAATTATGCCCACAAACTCATTCATAAGAAATCAAGCCACACATTGCAACAAATTCAATTTTTATCCAAATGTGAATAGATCTAGGTATCCATGTATCCACAGAGACAAATCCAATAATGGAAATCATCTGATTCAATAGCATCAATCCATTTATCTACGTAAATTATAGTTTCACCCAAGTTCTAATAACCAACCATATCACATTAACAAACCACAATTAATCAATGGAATGTCATATATAAATATATGTATGATATGAATGTAAATGTATGTGACAAGTACCTTTCTATCAACCGGTATACATACTTCACAAGGGTATGCCATATGCAAATGACCCATGGGGGACCAGCAAAGTCTATATACCCCTCCACTCAAGAATAATTTGTCAGATCATGAAGTCCAGCTCTTGGTTGTAATAATATCATGTTCCAGGTGTGCAACTCCAAAACCCATGTATTATCATATCCATTGAGGCGCGACCCGAGCCATCCGTAATATTATCATCATCTCAATATTGCCAATAATATCATAAGTACCTTGCCATTCTAGTCTATTTGACCCACAACAATTTCATACCATTTTCATATCAATATCATTAGAACCATGAGTGTATGAATGCAAATGACAATATAAGATTAGAAATCAAAATGTATGAGATGCAACCAAGTATAGGAGATGAATACCACATGCTTTCAGAGTTCACAACAATAATCCAAGTACAATCAGGAAATCATATTTAATAGTCCAACTATAATAATCCAAATACAATCAGGATATCATATTAAATCATGTGTGATGAATAAACATGACAATGTCAAATATGGCGACGAGCCCACATATTGGCGACAAGCCCACATAATAGCAGTCAAAATCAGCTTAAGGTTGATTTCCCAAATTACCCATTAGCACAGTTCAACATCTGTACCCACTCAATTGTTCATCACAGCCATCTGAGTGAGACCCCAAACATGTCCCATATCCCTCAACATTTATAACTATTACATACTTCTATCGTAGTCTCCAAAGAATAAACCGTAGCCTACCTCTGTGCCAAACATGTATGACAACAATCAAACCTCAGTGGTAGACTTGAATTTTCTTCGCGCCTTGTGATAATCGAAGTCTATTCACGCAAATACTACTCATTAATATAGGACTTACACAAAAATACGAACATAATATTTAACCAAGCAAGACTACAAATATCGATCCCGAGCGCACTTCACCGAGACTCAAGCTTTAATACTCAAAAAATATTCTTACATACTAGGTAATCATATCCTCAAAATGAATTGAGAATCTATACAAATTTGAACCTTCAATTGAATAATAATCAAAAAGCCCCAATTTGAAATCCTAGAATTTCCTTTTTTTTTTAAACAAGCTTCTGTAATTAAATTAATCCTAAAAACATGATTACATATCATCATCAAATCCAAATTCATGATATTAACACAATTTGATCCATGAATATCCATTAAAATCAATAGCATAGCTCTCTTATTCTCATAGAAAGTTACAATCATTTTTTTCCAACTTAATCCACTATTAATGGATTTAGAATCATAAAATTAAGCCAATAAATGAAAGAAAAACTTACCCAAAGGTTGAAATTGCTCCTAGGGTTTTGAAAATACTCTAAGGTGGTGCTGGTTTTGAGGGTTTCTACTTTGGGAAATAAAATTCTGACCTGAAGAATATATAGGCACCTGATACAGTTTTCCCGCTCCAGTGGAATCGACTCTGCTAGAGTGGACCCACTGTGGCGGACCAGACCCTCACTGGGCAATATCACTTAACACCTCACCCATCGCCATGATGGTCAGGACTCCGTGATGGTGGACTCGCCTTAGTAGATAAATCCTCCATTGTGGCAGAAACCCTCCATCACCTAAACTTCTGCTTTGGCGAGCCAACCTCTCGTTGAGGCAGAATCACCAGAGCGAACACTAGTGACGCTACGGTGGACGCTAGAAACAACCAAAGGAAAGATAACCAAAACTTCAATCCAACACCCGAAACACTCCCGAGTCTAATCAGACACAAACTAGATATGATCGTCTAAGGTAAACAGTGCTACAAACTTGGTTGTACCCTCAGATTTCACATTTGACTGATCTGAGGCATACTTTTCTAAAGAAACATCTAGGAAAATAAAATATCAAAACTTTACAAATAAGGCCCTCAAATACATCTGATTGCCTCGAGAAGAAAACCAAAGACTCGACTAAGTCCTAAATGACCCTATGGAACTACACAAAGTGACGGAAGCCAGAAATGAATCCATCTGGCCAAAAGTCAACTTTGAGTCAAACTAACTAACTCTAAGTTTCTAATTTTAGGTTTTTAATCTAAAACTCATATAAATGGACCTCGATATCCAATCCATCCATACCTGGACATCAAAAATCCCACATAGAGTCTAGGAAGGGTCGCACAAGAAAATAATGTCCTTTAGCTAAAATGACCGGATGGGTCGTTGTATTTTCAATATGATATCTTGATTTGTACTTGGATTGTATATGTGTATTGAACTATTGGCGGCATGTGATACTCATCTATATACGTGGTTCCATCTCTTTATATCATGATATCTTTCCATATATTGTCATTTCCATACATACACTCATAGTTCTGTGATATTAATATGAGAGTGGTATGGATATGATGTGGGTCCAAGAGATTGGAAAGGTAAGAACACTTATGAGACTATGGGAACACTAAAATGATATTGATACATAAGGAATGGAGTTAACATAATAATATTCATCAAAGAGTTGGGCTTTGATGGGACATTCTGGATGAGTATATAGACTTTATGGGTCTCTCATGGGTGTATGAATCATAATAAAACCTTGACGTACTGTATACCAGATGGAAAAAGGCACCGGGAATATGCAGTGCATTCACATTCATACATTCATCCATACATTGATTACTTGTTGTGTGATGACATGATTTGGATTGGTAATTAAAACCTGAGTGATTGACTCCTAAATGAGATCATTGGTTAAATTATTTATATTGACCTATATAGTTGCCTTGATTGGCTTGCTTAATGTGGATTGGCTGTGTAGATACACCTTTATGAGTCTAGTATTTGATGGTGGACTTATCTGTGTTAGTGGATTGATGGGTTGTATATCTTAGTAGATGATTGTGTTAATTGATAAAGGGTCTAGCATGAATTCAGGTATGTTTGTCGAGTCGTTTTTGTGGTATTGCTTATATGGTGTTCGTGTGTGTAGCTTTTGTTGGGGTGGTAAATGTAAGAAAAAAAGAATCTACTTAGTATTTATGGAAAGAGTATGACGAATTAAATGGCATCTTGCCTGTAATCGGAAATGGCTACACTTAGGTTTGAGGATAGCAGTAGTGAGTGTAACAAGATGTTTGGCATCCTAAGAATTATATTATGGAAGGTATAGGGTGGCAGTGTAATGCACAGTGTGTCTAAACTACTTGTGTTGTCAAACCGGAATAGTGAGGTCCAGTATGATATATGTTATTAATAAACCTAGGTGTGCATTTAGGAGACTCCCGGGACTTATGAACTTATATATGATTAAGTGTTTCATGAATTACTTATGGTTTAAGTACCTATGTGACCTACACAACCTGGTGTGAGTTAGTGTCAGTATGGAATAGTAGGCTTATGTGTTATGAATCCTACATGTTTAAGTAGATATTCATCTAACAAGGTGGACTTGAGGATTATATGAACTATTATGTAAACAACATGATTTATTCTTCTTATTGAATTGTTAGTGAAAGGATTATGTGGTGTTAACTTTGTATTTATCTCTAATTTCAAGGCTTTCATCGTTGTTGGCCCATGCTATCTATGGGGGTACGTTGTGTACTCATGCTATGCTTGCTGCATATTTTTGTATTTGGTCTATCAGGTTGCATTTTGGAGAACGGGGAGCTGAGGCATACTATTTTTTTCGGTTGCCTTAGTTTCTATCTTATGTAGACTATCTCCTTCATCTGGAGCAGTATTATTGTAATTATCATTCAGTCGTTATAATCATAGATTCCTTGTGTAAGTCAGACCTTGTTTTATGAAAATGAAGGTTGTTGTATGAATACATTTATGTATATGATTTAATGGATCTGATGTATATATATATATTGAATTCCTTTCTCTTCCTCGTGTATTAAACCTTCTTAAAGTTGTCTTGGAAATTGGTTCACCTACCTGAGGGATTGTGTAGGTGCCACCACGACGCCCGTGATTTGGGTCGTGATAATTATTGTTTGATTTATATGCATTCATCACTCCAATTCTCATATACATTATGAAAATGAGCCATCTTTAGAATTACTTAGTACTATGTAATTACCTATTGTACGTATATTCATTTAATACTTTATATGATAGCATTGACAAACTTATTTGATGAATCATATGAGATGGTCCGGGTGGCCTATTTTTAAATGGTACGGGTGAGTATTTTACCTCATAAGTACCTCATGGGTCACGTAAAGCCTATTTCAAGATCTTGTGTATACTGCTGAATATTGCTCATGGAATTTGCATTGCATATCATTCATACTTGCTTGCATTCTAATTACTGGACTTGTACATGTTTTTATGGAAAAAACTGGAATTCGGTAGTTTATTTGGTCATGTACTTTCTAATTCCTTTATGTTTAAGTGCTTATAACTTTCTGGATTGATAGTAAACTAATTGTTGAGATAAGTATCGGGAGAACTAACCCTTTCTATCGCTTTAAATTAGTGTCGGTCAATGATAATGTTGGATTCACGTGATTCCGCGTACTCACTCCATACCTGCTGCACCTTTTCTGTGTGAAGGTCTTGCTTCGAGTTCTAGTAGTGGACGAGCACCCGCCGATCATTGAGGCGTACCTTTTGGAGTTTGAGGTGTTAGTGGTTCCGCATCACTGGACTCCATATCTATCTTATTTTTTGCCTTTTATCATTCCTACAATTATTGTAGACTTTGAGACTTGTACTCTATATTTAGAGTCTCTAATACTTATGACTACTAGGTTTTGGGAGGTGTACGACTTAGATTCACATTTTATGAGTTATGAGACCTTTTATTGACTTTTGGGTTGATTTACTTATTTTTAGCTTTATGATTGATGGGAGACTCAGACTTTCACTTAGGTTAGCCTACAGGTTAGGGTAGGTGTGCTCACAATCACTTTGGGATTTTGGGTCATGACAAAGAAGAAAGTTTCACAAATTATCCTTGAAAAAAAAACCTGATCCTTAAACTCACAATGAAGAAATGTCAAGAAGAATGACATATGGATATGATAAGGTTCCTACATCTAGCCATTTATAGTGTTGCAATTGTTGAAGGTAAGATTTTACATAGGCTCAAGCAAGATTAACATCTTACTAAGCTCAACATTGGCTGAAGCAAGCTTAACATCTTATCAAAGTCTACATTGGCTAGAGTAAGCTTAACATGTTACCAAAGTAAATAGGACAGATCAGTATGGACCTAGTTCTTAGGGCGGAGATTGAGAATATATGGGCTACTCCTAAGGTGGAAGATAGACATAACAAGAATATGAAGATTGATGAACATTAAATAGCAAACATGAAGAAGTATGAAGTTTCTATGAGTTTGTCATCATTAAAAAGAGAGAATTTGTGAGTTGTTTGGATCTGAATATTAATTTTTAATCTTATGGAGTTTCTATTATTGAAAAACCTTTTACAAGTGACAGTATAAGTACAAGAAAGATGTGCAATGTATAAAAACCAGGTCCTTAACAAATCTCCAAAAGGAACTGGTGAAGTAAGAAACACAGATACAAGATTGCTAAGAGAACCAGGTCATTTTGACATGATTTATAGATATTTTTGGTCTATAAATAAGAATCTATTTCATGTACATAACATGGAACCTTGGATTAAATAATAATTCGATTCTACAAGGAATGTGAGGTCAAGACATGAGACATTATCGTAATTGAACACATGGAATTAGCTCTGAGAAAGGAGATGTTGGTTGTATAGCGTGAAGTTCAAGTCCAACTCAAACAAGGATTCATTTCTTACAATTAATTGAACCAAGCCTTGATTGAATTGAGAGAATTACAAGCAACTATTCTACTCCTATATAAAGCATCGCATCGATTATTTGGTGACATATCACAATGAGAGCGATTCGAGAGATAGAGTGAGATATACACAAGTGTCTACTAGTAGAAGAAATCAACTACAACAACATCAATTAGCATGTTCTTATCAAGATATATCATTACAATCCTTGAGTTGTAATAGTTAGAGTCGCGTGATCTTTAACTATATACTTTTACATTTTTAGTGATTTGTATTACAATATTTTTTGTATTATAAAGCCATTTTATAGACTTGGTAATGTTTTTGAAGATGTTGGAGACAAAACCAACAATTAGGAGAATTGTTGAGGATTGGGGTAGGGGCTATAAAATCAGTTCCTTAGGTGTACAGGTCATTGTAATATTATATAGTTGCTCGTGTAATAGTGGATATTTTGGAAAAACCCTATTGGGAATCGGTAATGATTTCCTTCCCTTGATCAAGGAGTTTTCTAGTTTATAATTACATTCTTTCATAATTACTAAAGAATCTAAATATTTCAGTTTATAGGTTGCAACAAATTATCACTGAGCGTGACATCCTAGGGATTTGAATGTTATAGCATGCTTGGGATATTTGGCGTTATTATATGCTTTTCTTGAAGATGTATTTATGGAACTATCTAATGACCACTTGTATTGAATATTTTACTTGGTAATTGATTTTGATTATACTGATAGCTTGTTGCTTGGTCAATCAGATCTCTAGTATCTGTGTGGCTTTATGGATGTATGCTCTAACTAATACCATGTATACGTAAAGGAATATACGGTTTTTTCAAGTGGATCACTTGGAACTTCTCTAGGGCTTATGGTCTAGGGGACTTGATCCCTAAAAGGCTATGGCTTGGACATGATATGATTGACTTATACCTGTGTGTTGCATCTATTATCTATTGCTTTAGTACAATTTTAGAAATATATGTGTATATCCTTTATTCCTTTTAGTATTGTATATTCAAGACTTGCTCTATGACAGGGAGGGGTGGGTCAATGATCTTACATGGTCATATTCTCACCATTGCTGATTTTATGTTGTCTCTAGATCCTTCTACTAATGTGGTTACTGGTTGGGTTGATCATTTTCGAGGCCTGGTTAGAGTGCAGCTGATGTGGGTCTACCACATCAGTCGTGGTGGCATTACAAACTAGTTGTTTTCTTTTTTCTTTTTCAAGCTATGACCTAACATTGGTAATAGAGTCTAATAGTGCTCCTTCATAATTAGTTTTGGCATATGAGCGGCTTTTAGATATGTATTTTTGGATATCTGTTATTTATTTTATTAGAATTATTGATTTAATCGCTTGCTTTTCAATTATTCTACTTTACTTCGAGTATGAAGGTGGTGATAAAGAACATAGTACACCTGGGGTAGTGGCTCTTCAGGTTTCAGTCATGGCCTACGATGTTGATTGTGAAAAGAAATATTTATTTTCCTGGGGCGTGAGGTTTTCTGATTTGAGAAAAAGAACGAACACGACAAAATGTGAGATAAGATAAATTTTTAATATACCATGATTTTGTCTGTTTTGCCAGGTATAAATTTCAATAATATATAGCTTGCAATATTGCTTCAATCTATAAAAATTTCTCTTATTGGAGGAATAATAAAAGACGGACTATATGTATTTACTATGAAATTGTTGTGATAATCTAATTCTAAATTCATTTTGAATGGAAAGTTCATATTTGTTAAAAAAAATTGGGAACTAATTACAACAATAATATAATTTTCTATTAAATGACGAGATATAATTGTCATTATATGTTGGTAAATAACGTAAAATTAAAAATAGAACAAAACTGTTAAATATTATATAAACTATTTATAGAAAAATATTTTTAGTTTACTAGTGCTGATTTATATTTTCTCCTCCTTTTCCTACATAATCATTTACAATATGTATTTATCTTTTTGATTGTTGCCTTTTTGGCTATACATTGTTTAACTTACAAATTGAAATACTGTTAAAATACTCATGATAATGACCAAAGTTGTAATGCAAATAATGATAATTTTGTAAGGTATAAATCTTACCATATAGCATGTTTTTTTTTTGGAATTAATGAATTTACATAATATATAAACTGGACTGAAGTTGGTCAAATTGTCGATACCTTTAAACAACTACACTTAAACATCTAAAAATATTAGTAGGTGGCCATTTTCCTGCAATATCCCCCCCCCCCCCGCACCCCACCCCACGCCCCCGCCACAAATTAATGCAAAACCAAAAATTAAATTTCAGAAGAGGAAAAATATTTTTCTCACTGTGTAGAAATAAAAATAACAAATTGACTGTAAATCAAAGAAATATAGGCATAAAAGAAAAATAGAGTATATAAAATGGAAAACACATCAATAACTTTCATTTTCGGTTGCAGAGCTGTCACTTTACGATCAAGTATATTATTAACTTGGACCAACCTTCCTTTACAGGATGCGTGAAATCTACAAGCCAAAATGTGGGGTGCACTGGCCTATAAATTCTTCATACAACCTACAGAATTGACTTGCATAATTCAGTCTCATCTGCTTGTTCTAAAAAAATCATATAGGTAAACTCGACCTCTTTTTAGGTAATTCTTTTTATGTGTTTAATCAATAACATTAACATTTTTGACGTTTTCTTTTCTATTTTGTTCATTCAGAATGTCGATGCCTATGTGGCTGCTCCATTGCCCTAAATGTGACCAAATTGTTCGTGGCTTTCAAAACATCATGCGTCATGTTCAATCTAATCCTTAGACCAAGAAGAAGAGACATACACTGTAGAAGGATCAAGTAGACGTAATGTGGCCTTACCAAGACCTGCAGAATCGGTGCAACATATAAGAACCATGAGAAACAAAAGAGCTAAGTCGCAATAATCACCACTACAACCTCTATTTCGTCCCCTCTCGCTTACAAGTACCAATAGTGATAATGTAAACCAACAACTACCACCACCACTTCCACCGTCACCTCCCTCATGTCTCGCCCGCTCGCTTAGAGGCAGTGACAACGGAATAGGTGTGCTTCTAAACCAACAGCTACCACCACCACAACCATTACCACCATTATATCATCCTACCTCACTTAGAGGTAATGATCATGGCAGGGGTGTGTAGGACAACCAACCGAAACAAATTCTTCAATCCACAAGAAGGACCAATGTTCAAGGTTCAAATTCAATAGCTATTAACCTAAATTAACCCACTCCTGAGTTTACAAGAAAACATATAAAGGAGTTAGATTTTCCTATTTTGGATATATCTGATTCATCTGAATTGAAATTTAAACCTCAGATCACTTGTGATAACGAAACTAATGGGTTGGATCTATGTTCGAATCTTTAAAGTCATGAGTATCATGATTTTCATTTCTTTTAGAGTAACTTGTCCAAAACATCAACTGTTTGGATATTCATTTTTTTTTGTTTTTTCCATTTATAGAGTTTCATTCCCCTCAAGATTTTAATATATCACTTTTTTCTGTCATCAAAATCCTTTTTTGTTAGAACTATGAACTAAAATAGTGTCATATATATTGGTACCACTCAATTCAGAATTCTACTTATCACATATTCTTTTTCTATAATTTTTCAATTTAATATAAGCCGCAAAACTGTTTGTCAGAGGTACATATATAATCAAACCTAAAGTTTAATTCATAGTTTGACTGAACGTGGCTGACTTGTATTTACTCCATGTTATACCCCGTAGTTCGTACATGAATGTGATCATAGTTAGCTGACATGAACCCCAAGGAGTTGAGATCATTTCCAAGAGTCTCGTATGACATGTAAGAAAGTTAAGAAAGTGTTACATAGGGTTGGAAGTCAATAGAATTTAAGAAACCATAACTCAATGATGTTTGACAACGATAGGACGATAAGCTAAGCTTTTCGCGTTGCGGAACCCAATCTTCACGGATCATGCCGCAGATCAAGGTGATTATTTTGGCACCTTCCTGCCACCATATGCAGTGGGAAATGTGGCTGCAAATTGTGATTTGTGGCACAGATCCTCCCGTAGAATGGAGACGATGGGTTGGCAATATATATGTCAATCTTGAACCTTCATTTATTTTATTTAATTTTCAACCATTACTCATCCTAAAAGACCTCAAACACTCTCCAATGGTTTAAATATCATCTAATATCAATACCTTAAGCTTATGAAGTTAATTCACTATTATGAAGACTATAGCATCTCAAAGACATCACCTAGTTGGTTGGATTGAATTGGAAATCCTTAGTATCAGAAGGAAGCTTGGTATGGAGGAATTCTTGACTGATTAAAGGTAATTATAGCTACTCCTAAGTGTTCTTAATCCTCTCTTATACTAGATACATCAATTGGTGAGCACAACACATGATAAACAAGTTAAAACTCTAAAGATAGAGACATGTTAAGTACGGGTCGTATTGATTGGAAATCTTCAGATTGGTAAGGCTAGATATTTTAGAAATTGGAAATTGTGATATTGGTATTGTTCTGATTATTGAACAGCACATGAACATAGCTTGAATTTCCAT
Source organism: Anisodus tanguticus (assembly GCA_034509755.1). Taxonomy (NCBI): domain Eukaryota; kingdom Viridiplantae; phylum Streptophyta; class Magnoliopsida; order Solanales; family Solanaceae; genus Anisodus; species Anisodus tanguticus. The sequence continues at coordinate 16,052,400 of CM067546.1, read as the reverse complement.
GAAAATAACATATGGAGGTTGTGCACATTTAGTGGATATTTATATAACTAGGTGGACTTTAGGATTATATGAACTATTATGTAAATAACATGATTTATTCGGCTTATTGAATTGTTAGTCATAGGATTATGTGGTGTCAACTTTGTATTTATCTCTAATTTTGTGGATTCCATCGTTGTCGGCATGTGCTATCTACGGGGGTACATTGTATACGCATGCTACGCTTGTTGCATCTTTTTGTATTCGGTCTATCAGGTTGCAGTTTGGAGCACGAGGAGCTGAGGCAGACTAATCTTTTATGTTTCCTTAGTTTCTATCTTATGTTGACTATCTCCTTCATCCAGAGCAGTATTATTGTAATTATAATTCAGTCGTTATAATCATAGAGTCCTTGTATAAGTTAGATCATGTTTTTTAAAAAAGGCAGGTTGTTGTATGAATCCATTTGTGTATATGATTTAATGGATCTGATGTATATATATTGAATTCCTTTCTCTTCCTCATGTATTAAACCTTCTTAAGTTTGTCTTGGAAATTGGTTCACCTACCTAGCAGATTATGTAGGTGCCACCACGACGCCCGTGATTTGGGTCGTGATAATAATTATTTGATTTTTATGCATTCATCACTCCGATTCTCGTATACATTATGAAAATAAGCCATCTTTAGGAATTACTTAGTACTGTGTAATTACCTATTGTACATATATTAAATTAACATTTCATATGATATTATTGACATACTTATTTGATGAATCATATGGAATGGTCCGGGGTGGCCCATTTGTAAATGGTACTGGTTGAAGTGATAATGATAATATAGCCTATTGGCTGAATGCCCGATGTGAGATTTGATATAGGAGATATGGAATTACTAGTGAGTATATGGACCTCATGAGTACCTCATGGGTCACGTAAAACCTATAGCAAGAGCTGGTGTATACTTGTGAATATTGCTTGTGGAATTTGCATTGCATATCATTCATACTTTATTGCATTCTAATTACTTGACTTGTACATGTTTTTATGGAAAAAATTGGATTTCAGTAGTTTACTTGGTCATGGACTTTCTAATTCTTATATGTTTAACTGCTTATAACTTGTTGGATTGATTATAAACTAATTGTTGAGATAAGTATCGGAAGAACTGACCCTTTCTATTGCTTCAAATTAGTGTCGGTCAATGATGTTGTTAGATTCATGTGTTTCCGCGCACTCAATCCATACATGCATCTCCTTTTTTGTGTGAAGGTCTTGCTTCGAGTTCTAGAATTGGACGAGTACCCGCCGATCATTGAGGCGTGCCTTTTGGAGTTTGAGGTGTTGGTTGTTCCGCATCATTGGACTCCATATCTTACTTATTTTTTTCCTTTTATCTTTCGGACAGTTATTGTAGACTTTGAGACATGTACTCAATATTTAGAGTCTCTAATACTTATGACATCTAGGTTTTGGGAGATGTACGACTTAGATTTTCGTATTTTATGAGTTGTGAGACCTTTTATTGACTTATGGGTTGTTTTACTTATTTTTAGCTTTATGATTGTTGAGAGACTCAGACATTTACTTAGGTTAGCCTATAGGTTAGTGTAGGTGCACTCACAACCACTTTATGATTTTTGGTCATGACAAAGAAGAAAGTTTCACAAATTATCCTGAAAAAAGAACCTGGTCCTTATACTCACAATGAAGAAATGTCAAGAAGAATAACATATGGATATGATAAGGTTCCTACACCTAGCCATTTATAGTGTTGCAATTGTTGAAGGTAAGGTTCTACATTGGCTAAAGCAAGCTTAACATCTTACTAAGCTCAACATAGACTGAAGCAAGCTAAACATCTTGTCAAATTCTACATTGGCTTAGAGTAAGCTTAACATCTAACCAAAGTCAATAGGACAGATCAATATGGAGCTAATTCTTAGGGGGAGATTGAGAATATAGGGGCAAGTCCTAAGGGGGAATATGTACATAAAGAGAATATGTAGATTTATGAACATGCTAGAGCGAAAATGAAGAAGTATGAAGTTTCTATGAGTTTGTCATCATTAAAAGAGAGAATTTGTGAGTTGTGGGGATCTGAATATTAATTTTTGATCTTATGGAGTTTCGATAATTGAAAAACATTGTACAAGTGACAGTATTAGTAAAAGCAAGATGAGAAATTTTTTGCCTTTTATCTTTCGGACAGTTATTGTAGACTTTGAGACTTGTACTCAATATTTAGAGTCTCTAATACTTATGACTTCTAGGTTTTGGGTGGTGTACGACTTAGATTTTCGTGTTTTATGAGTTATGAGACCTTTCATTGACATATGGGTTGTTTTACTTATTTTTAGCTTTATGATTATTGAGAGACTCAGACTTTTACTTAGGTTAGCCTACAGGATAGGGTAGGTGCGCTCACAACCAATTTGGGATTTTGGGTCGTGACAAAGAAGAAAATTTCACAAATTAACCTGAAAAATGAACCTTGTCCTTATACTCACAATGAAGAAATGTCATGAAGAATGACATATGGATATGATAAGGTTCCTCCACCTATCCATTTATAGTGTTGCAATTGTTGAAGGTAAGGTTTTACATAGGCTAAAGCAAGCTTAACATCTTACTAAGCTCAACATAGACTGAAGCAAGCTTAATATCTTGTCAAATTCTACATTGGCTAGAGTAAACTTAATATCATACCAAAGTCAATAGGACATATCAATATGGAGCAAATTCTTAGGGGGGAGATTCAGAATATAGGGGCCAGTCCTAAGGGGGAAGATGGACATAAAGAGAATATGAAGATTGATGAACACGCTAGAGAAAGAATGAAGAAGTATGAAGTTTCTATGAGTTTGTCATCATTAAAAAGAGAGAATTTGTGAGTTGTTGAGATCTGAATATTAATTTTGGATCTTATGGAGTTTGGATGATTGAAAAATATTGTACAAGTGACAGTATAAGTACAAGCAAGATGAGCAATGTATAAAAACCAGGTCCATGACAAATCTCTAAAAGGAACTGGTGAAGCAAGAAATACAGATGCATGATTGCTAAGAGAACTAGGTCATTTTGACAAGATTTATAGACTATTTGGTCTATAAAGAAGAATTTATTTCATGCACATAAGAGGAAACCTTGGAAATTTTGGATTAAATAATAATTCGATTCTACAAGAAATATGAGGTCAAGACATGAGACATTACCATAATTGAACACATGGACTTAGCTCTGAGAAAGGAGAAGTTGGTCGTATAGCGTGAAGTACAAGTCCAACTAAAACAAGGATTTGTTTGTTACAATTAATTGAACCAAGCCTTGATTGAATTAAGAGAATTACAAGCAGCTATTCTACTCCTAAATAAAGAATCGCATTGATTCTTTGGTGACATATCACAATGAGAGCGACTCGAGAGTTAGAGAGAGATATACACAAGTGTCTACTACTAGAACAAATCAACTACAACAACATCAATTAACATGTTCTTATCAAGATATATCAATACAATCCTTGAGTTGTAATAGTTAGAGTCACGTGATCTTTAACTATATACTTTTAAATTCATAGTGATTTGTATTACGATATTTTTTGTATTACAAAGGGATTTTATACACTGGGTAATGTTTTTGAAGATGTTGGAGATAAAACCAACAATTAGAAGAATTATTGAGGATTGGGGTAGGGGTTGTAGAGTCAGTTCCTTAGGAGTACAAGTCATTGTAGTATTAAATAGTTGCTCGTTTAATAGTGGACATTTTGGAAAAATCCTATTGGGAATAGGTAATGATTTTCCTCCCTTGATCAAGGAGTTTTCCAGTTTATATTTATATTCTTTCATATTTACTGAAGAATCTAAATATTTCAGTTTATAGGTCGCAACAAATTATCACTGAGAGTGACATCCTAGGGATTTGAATGTTATAGCATGCTTGGGATATTTGGCATTATTATATGCCTTTCTTGAAGATGTATTTATGGAACTATCTAAACACTACTTGTATTGTATATTTTACATGATAATTAATTTTGATGATATTGATATCTCGTTGCTTGGTCAATCAGATCTCTAGTATCTTTGTGGCTTTATAGATGTATACTCTAGCTACTCCCATGTATATGTAAAGGCCTATAGGGTTCTTTCTAGTGGATCACTTAGAACTCCTCTAGGGCCTATGGTCTAGGGGACATGATCCCTGAGGGGCTATGGCTTGGACATGATATGACTGACTTATATATGTGTGTTGCATCTCTTATTATTGCTTCAGTACAATATTAGAAACATATATGTATATCCTTTTTTTCTTTCACCCTTGTATATTCAAGAATTGCTCTATGATGTATGAGGGAGGGGCAGGTCAATGATCTTACATGGTTATATGTTCACCCTTGCAAATTTTATGTTGTCTCTAGATCCTTCTACTAATGTGGTTACTGGTTGGTTTTGATCATGATCGAGGCTTGGTTAAAGTTCAGCTGATGTGGGCCAACCACATCAATTGTGGTGGCATTACAAACTAGTTGTTTTCTTTTATCTTTTTCAGGTTATGACCTAACATTGGTAATAGAGTCTAATGGTGCTCCTTGATAATAAATTTTGGCATATGGGCGGATTTTAGATATGTATTTTTGGATAAATGTTATTTACTTTATTTGAATTGTTGATTTAATCGCTTGCTTTTCAATTATTCTACTTTACTTCGAGTAAGAAGGTGATGATAGAGACTAAGCTACACCTGGGGGTAGTGGCTCTTGAAGTTTTAGTCATGGCCTACGATGTTGATTGTGACAAGAAATATTTATTTTCCTGGGGTGTGAGGTTTTCTGATTTGAGAAAAAGAACGAACACGGCAAAACGTGATATAAAATAAATTTTTAATATACCATGATTTTGTCTATTTTGCCATGTATAAATTTCATTAATAAATAGCTTGCAATATTGCTTTAATGTATAATAAATTCTCTTGCTGGAGGAATAATAAAAGACTGACAATATGTATTTACCATCAAATTGTTGTGATAATCTAATTCTAAATTCATTTTGATTAGAAAGTTCATATTTGTTAAAAAATTGGGAACTAATTACAACAATAATTTATTTTTCTATTAAATCACGAGATATTATTGTCATTTTATGTTGGTAATTAACGTAAAATTAAAAATAGAACAAAATTGTTAAATATTATATAAACTATTTGTAGAAAAAAAATTTAGTTTACTAGTCTTGATTTATTTTTTCTCCTCCTTTTCCAACATAATCATTTACAATTTGTATTTATCTTTTTGATTGTTGCCTTTTTGGCTATACATTGTTTAACTTACAAATTGAAATACTGCTAAAATACTCATGATAATGACCAAATTTGTAATGCAAATAATGATAATTCTGTAAGGTATACAACTAAATAATCTTATTAGATAGCATGCTTTTTTTTTTTGGAATTAATCTTATTACACTTAAACATCTAAAAATATTAGTAGGTGACCCTTTTCCTGCAATATCCCTCCCACCCCAACCCACGCCCCGCCACAAATTAATGCAAAACCAAAAATGAAATTTCAAAAGAGGAAAAATATTTCTCACTGTTTAGAAATAAAAATAACAAATTGACTATAAATCAAAGAAATATAGGCATAAAAGAACAATAGAGTATATAAAATGGTAAACACATCAATAACTTTCATTTTCGGTTGCAGAGCTGTCACTTTACGACCAAGTATATTATTAACTTTGACCAACTTGCCTTTACAGGATGCGTGAAATCTACAATACAAAATATGGGGTGCACTGGCCTATAAATTCTTCATACAACCTGCATAATTGACTTGCATAATTCAGTCTCATCTGCTTGATCTAAAAAAATAATATAGGTAAACTCGACCTCTTTTTAGGTAATTCTTTTTATGTGTTTGATCAATAATATTAACATTTTTTACGTTTTCTTTTCTATTTTGTTCATTCAGAATTTCGATGCCTATGTGGCTGCTACATTGCCCAATATGTGACCAAATTGTTCGCGGCTTTCAAAACTTCATGCATCATGTTCAATCTCATCCAATAGACGAAGAAGAAGAGACATACATTGTAGAAGGTTCAAGCAGACGTAATGTGCCATTACCAAGACCTTCAGAATCAGTGCAACATGTAAGAACCATCAGAGACAAAAGAGGTAAGTCGCAATCATCACCACTACCACCGCTATTTCGTCCCCCCTCATTTAGAGGTATCAGTAGTGATAATGTAAACAAACAACTACCACCACCACTTCCACCGTCACCTCCCTCATATCTCGCCCGCTCGCTTAGAGGTAGCGACAATGGAAGAGGTGTGCTTCTAAACCAACAGCTACCACCATTACCACAATTATATCATCCTACCTCCCTTAGAGGTAATAATCATAGCAGGGGTGTGCAGGACAACCAACCGAAACAATTTCTTCAATCCACAAGAACGACCAATGTTCAAGGTTCAAATTCAATAGCTATTAACCTAAATGAACCCGCTCCTGATTTTATGAGACAACATATAAAGGAGTTAGATTTTTCTATTTTAGATAGATCTGATTCATCTCAATTGAAATTCAAACCTCAGCTCACTTGTGATAACAAAACTAATGGGTTGGATCTATGTTTGAAGCTTTAAAGTCATGAGTATTCATACCTTGAAGATTTTCATTTCTTTTAGAGTAACTTGTCCAAAAAATCAACTGTTTGGATATTCATTTTTCAGTTTTCATATATTTATATAGTTTCATTCCCCTCAAGATTTTAATATAGCATTTTTTTCAGTCATCAATATCCTTTTTTGTTATAACTATGAACTAAAATATAGTGTCATATGTATTGGTACCACTCAATTCACAATTCTACGTATCACATATTTTTTTTCTAGAATTTTAAATTTAATATAAGCTGCAAAAATGTTAGTCAAAGGTACATATGTAATCAAACCTATAGTTCAATTTATAGTTTGAGTGAACTTGGCTGACTTGCATTTACTCCATGTTACACCCTGTAGTTCGTACATGAATGAGAGCGTAGTTAGCTAACATGAGCCCCAAGGACTTGAGATTTCCAAGAGTCTCGTATGACATGTAAGAATGTTAAGAAAGTGTTACGGAAGGTTGGAAGTTAATGCAGGGTTTTGTTGGGTACAAAGCATATAAGTAAGGCACAGTGGAAGTTTAAAAGTTTTGTTTCTTACTTACCCCAACAATAATTGTTGTATGGTTATACAACAATGGAACTTGTAACATAAAACATTTACTTACAAGTCAGTATTTCTGGAGTCTTTATCTACTGTGAGGTGCACACGCGGTTGCCCTTCCGATTGCAAGATCCAAGCTTCAATGTATTTCTCCTTCGAAAAGTTAGGAAATCCGACAGAGGTTCGAGAGTATTTGAGTCTAAGTCTCAGAGGCTTAGAATGTTTTTCAGAAATTGGTGTGTTGAATAATGAGGTGAATGCCATTATTTATAGTTGAAAAATAGGTCAAAACCGAATTAGGGTTTGACCTTGGGCCTGCCACAAAAATCGAGGCAGAGGCGCCGCGGTGCTCGACTTTACTTTTCGTGCACTCTTAATTAAATCCAAAATCTATTTTGACTTAATTAAAATAATCATTATTCATTTAAATGTGTCAATTCCAAATCGAATATTTTAATTACTCTCTCAATACATCCTTAGATCGAAACGGACAATCGACATAGTGTGACCCTATAGACCTTCTCATATTGACGTTAATCAAATTAAGGTCTACACGGAACTCCTAGATGGCGCCGGAAGACGAACTCAATATGTGAAGTACGTTTACATGAATCCAGTAAACTTAACCTTTATGTGGTAAGATAAAATCCTTTCATTCACGACACACCCAATCAAGCTTCGGATTTGTCAAGTGTCTATCCAAATGGCTTAATCATTGTATCTCATATATATTAGTCGACGACTAGACCATATTCTAAATATGTCTATTGCGTTGGCCAATGACTTAGTCAACATAATATCACTGAGAATCCGAGTGTTCTCTCGAACATACATTCGAGGAATGAATCCTAATCTTGGCTCAACTACCACCTTTAATCCACTTCGTAATGTACCCAATACAAGCCGTATCTCAACCTACAAGGCATTTGAGCTTAGGACGGGATCAAAGTACATTACTTTGTAGACAAAGCGCGTATTGACCTCAAGTCTAAGGACTTCTATCTCGCACACGCTGATCATACGTTAGAAAAGTATAACAAATATTATATCAGCAGGGTATACCAATACTTCCAAAGTGTCCATATGTCCATCGCGAGTAACCATTACTCGTAGCAGGTGAGACATACTACATACTCTAAGGATATGATGCAGACCACATGTCGACTTATCACATATCATCGATATCCCATTCTCCATGATCATTAGTCGAGGCTATTTTAAGAGTTACGCTCTATCATAAAATATCTCACTCTATTTATGACAACGTAAGCTCAAGGGACGCACATTAATGAATAATTACAAATAATGAAATAACAATTCAACAATTGCAAATACAACAATATTAATCTCCATTAATAATAATATGAATGTGTATAATGTACATTTGTCTTAATACAAATTGTCTCTAGGACATAAATATACTTTCAATCTTCCACTTGGCCTAGAGCCAATCTTCAACATATCTAATTCTCATATTCTCAAAATGACCATTATGCTTGACTAAGCTTAATGGTTTAGTGAATGGGTCAGCTAGATTATCGCATGTGGAAACATAGTCTAATCTAATCTCTTCAGTATCCATCATCTCCCTAAGTATGTGGTACTTTCTTGGTACATGTTTGTTTCTGTTGGTTGATCTTGGTTCCTTAGCTTATGCAATCGCACCAGTGTTATCGCAATAAATCGTTATTGGACAAGTGGCACTTGGAACAACCCCTAGTTCCTTCAGGAACTTAGATATCGCGATATCTTCTTTACCAGCTTCCGATCCAGCAATGTACTGATCTTCTGTTGTCAAGTCAGCAGTTGTAGCTTGTTTGGAACTTTTCCAGCTTATTGCTCCTCCATTGAAAATATATGCGTAACCTGATTGCGATTTATAGTCATCAATATTTGTCTTGAAGCTAGCATCAGTGTACCCAGTACATACCAACTTCTCTTGTCCACCATAGACTAAGAAATATTCTTTTGTTCATCTAAGATACTTAAGAATACTCTTGACTGCTTTCTAGTGTGCTTCCCCAGGATTCTGCTGGAACTTGCAAGTCATACTTAGTGCAAAGGCCACATCTGGCCTAGTACAGGTTATGGCATACATGATCGATCCTATAGCCGAAGTATACGAGATCCTTTTCATGCATATAAGTTCTATAGAATTAGAAACACTATCATTCTTAGATAACTTGATGCCTTGTCCCATATGTAGACCGCCTTTCTTGGAATTTTCCATAGAAAAATGTCTAAGCACTTTGTCTATGTAGACTGACTGTGACAGACTCAACAATCAGTTAGGTCTATCTGTATAGATCCTAATCCCCATAATGTAGCAGGCTTCAACTAAATACTTCATCATGAAGGTACTGGACAACCACTCTTTTACTGACTGCATGAGAGTCTTATTGTCTCTCATTATTAATATGTCATCTACATATATGATAATGAAGGCAATACTCCCATCTTGCATTTACTATAAACACATGGATCCTATTTGCTTCTGACGAAATCAAACAATTTGATAGCCTTGTCAAAGAAAATGTTCCAACTCCTCGAGGCTTGCTTAAGCCCATAAATGGACTTTTGTAGCTTGCCTACGGCATTTGGTTTGGACTCAATTAAAAACCCTCAGTGTTTCATATACACTTCCTCAACTAGATTACCATTGAGGAATGCAATTTTGACGTCCATCTGCCAAATGTCATAGTCGTAATATGTAGTTATTGAAAGCAAAATCCGAATGGACTTAATCTTAGCAACAGGTGAAAAGGTTTCATCATAATCAACCCTAGGCCGTTGATTATAACCTTTAGCCACCAGTCTTGCTTTATAAGTCTGTACCTTGCCATATGCATCAATCTTCTTCTTGAAGACCCATTTGCATCCTATGGGTCTAACCCCTGTTGGCAAATCAACCAAGTTCCAAACTTGATTTATGTACATCGAGTCCATCTCAGATTTCATGGCTTCTTGCCATCTCTGTGAATCAATGTCAAACATAGCTTCGTTGTAGGTTGTAGGTTCATCGTCATCAGGAATATCTATCTCATTGTGTGTTTCAATAAGGAGATTAAGTCTTTCACGTGGACGATGAGTCCTAGTGGTCCTACAGAGTTGAGTATTCTGCATTTTAGTGTTCGTTGTATTCTGACTGTGAGAAGTTCTTTGTGTGTTGGACAATCCATCACCTTGAGAGCTTTCAGGAATGTCATTTTCATGTATTTCCTGTATGGAATGATGTACAACCATTGTATCATCTTCCATTGGTTGTGTATGAGAGCCTTGCATTTCTGCACTATCTCTCACAACACTCCCACTGGCTGAAGGGCGTACTCTAAGTACCCAATCTTCACCAGATACTCCCACTAAATCCTTTTTTAGGTCATTCGACAAGGGTTCATTTCTGTGTTATCTTGTGGTTCTTGAATTTATTTAAGTTCTATCTCTGGGCAGCTGTGTTCCTTGTAGACATATTCTTCTTCAAGGAAAGTTGCGTTCCTGGAAACAATGACCTTATGTTCTCCAGGAAGATAGAAGTAGTATCCCTTAGTTTTCTTTGGATACGCCACGAAGTAACATTTCTCACTTTTAGATTCCAACTTGTCAGTGAGCATCTTCTTGACATATGCAGGGCACCTCCAGGGTCTCATATGTTTAAGAGCTGGCTTCTTGCCACACCATATCTGATAGGGTGTCCTTTCTACTGACTTAGAGGGAACCCTATTCAGAATATATATAGAGGTTTGTATAGCATGTCCCAAAGGTATGTTGGTAGAGCTACGGAGCTCATCATGGATCGAACCATATCCAATAAGGTTTGGTTTCTCCTTTCGGCAACACCATTCATCTGTGGCGTTCCTGTAGGTGTCCATTCAGATTGGACTCCATGTAGATTTAAGTAATCTAGAAAATCCTTGCTCAAGTATTCACCTCCTCGATCCGATCGAAGGGTCTTGATACTTGTTGCAAGTTGCTTCTCCACTTCCGACTTGTACTCCTTGAACTTCTCAAAAGCCTCAGATTTGTGTCTCATAAGATACACATATACATACCTTATGAAGCCGTCAGTAAAAGTGATGAAGTATGGGAAGCCTCCTTTAGCTTGAGTCGAGGATGGCCCACATACATCAGTATGGACCAACTCAAGCACCTCATTGGCTCGCACACCTTTTCCAAAAAGTGGTTTATTGGTCTTCTTTCCTCTCAAACAAGATTCGCAGTTACCATAAGACTCCAAGTCAAATGGTTCAAGGTAATCCTACTCTCTCAATCTTGCTATCATTGATTCATTGATATGACCAAGTCTACAGCTCCATAGGTAGGTGGAGTTTCTATTACTTGTCTTGGCTCATTTATTTTGTACATTGAATATCTCTCGACTACAGTTCAGTGTATATAATTCATCCACAAGAAGAGCAGTTCCATATATAATATTATTAAAAGATAGTACGTGACTGCCATTAAAAATATACAAGGAAAAACCCTCCATGTCCAACACTGGGATAGAACAATCCTTCAACACTAAACAATAGTCGGAAGGTAAATTTAATCTATAAGTCCCTACACGCTCAGCATCCACTCGTGCTCCATTTCCAATACGTAGGTCTACCTCTCTCGGTCCAACCTTCCTGCTATCAGTTAGCCCCTGCACATTTGTACAAATGTGTGAGCCACAAGATGTATCCAATACCTAGGAATAAGAGTTGTTTATAGACATATTTATTTCAATGACGTACATACCTTGTCCACCAAAGGCAGGAGCACCTGGTGCTTTTCCTCTTCCTGGTGTCGTGCAGTCCCTTTTCCAATGCCCTTTCCTATGGCAGTTGAGGCATTCATCCTTAGCCGCGCTCACCTTATTCTTCACACATCCCTTGGGCTTCATAGATGAAGGCGCAGCGATTGCCTTGCCCTTCTTCTTCTGCCATTCCTTGCCTTTCGTCTTAGGTCAGCTAGAAGAGCTCACAATGAGCACAACTTTGCCTTTGAAAGTGGAGGACTCAAAGGTCTTGAGCATGTTGTGCAGCTCTGGCAAAGTCGCCTTCGTTCCATTCATGTTGAAGTTCACTATGAAGTTCTCAAAGGAAGGAGGGAGGGAGTTCAGGATGAGTGTGGTAGCGACATTCTTTTCAAGATTCATTCCAATCGAAGCAAGCCTCTCTATCAGCCCTATCATTTTTAGCACATGCTGCGAGACCGAGCCCCCTTCATTGATCTTACACTTGAAGAGTTCTATTAGCAACTCATATTACATTCTCTGGGACTGAGAGTCATAGAGGCTCTTCAGGTGTTCGAGCATCTCATTGGGCCCCATGTTCTCATGCTATCTCTGAAGTTTCATAGACATGGAAGATGGTATCATGCATTGTGCCTAAGTGACATCATCTAGATGTTTCTGGTAAGCATCTTTGTCAAAGAAGGCATATTCTTCAGAATCTGTCGTAGGGACCGTTGGGAACACTGTGTCCAACACGTATTCAATTTTCTCCTATCTCAACACTATTCACAAATTCCTTAACCAATCAAGGTAGTTCGGTCCAGTAAGTTTATTAATCTCAATCACATTTTCAATGACAAGCTCGACATCTGTTATACAATCTGAAGAATTAGATAGACCGAAAATCAAATTCAAAATTGATTTCCTATTATACACATTCATTTAGGATAATCAACAAGGCCTTTTGTTTAATTAGCTCCCACTATTTAAACATACTTTCACGACCCCATGGTAGAATACGGACCTACTTTAATTTAGGTCATAATGAGCCAAGATCCAAGCCTATGTTATCTCCGCGTTTGCTTTGGCTGTTAACATCAACAACATATCTTGGTAGGTTCTAAACCAATTGCAAAACTTATTCGCAACTCTTGGTTGATCAAATTATTACATTTAATCTTGCGTCCTTAGATTAGTCCGACACTTTGGTGCCAAGATTTGTCTAAACAAGTCAACCCCATTACACGACTGTGTTTATGTATCTATGCAAACTTGACCTTTGTGAGCAAACACTTTGGTGTAAATACCCACAAAAGTTTATCATTTGCCTTTACGTTAAAACACATCTATGAAAGAGTCTGGGTACTCGTAGACTTAGAGAAAATGCTTTGGCATAAATACTCGTATCGCCGAATAGGATTTTGCACTCTAACAATTTTAATGGATGATGCATTTAATTTAGACCTGTATTTAAAGTTTTGGGGAATATTTTAATTCAGGGCTCTAACCAAGATCAACTCTTTAATGCCATATCCAATATGACATCTTAACATCATGCAAAACTAATAACACATATAGTTTGGGAACCATCAACACAATATGCATGATAGAAGAAAGTTTAATCAAACACTAGGCGCCTCCTGCCTAGACAGTTATAGCGGACACTATTCTAGAAATGTAAATGGCAAACATTTTGACATTTAGCATATAAACAGTATACTTATCAAATAATATATTGTATAATAATAATCTTGGGTTAAACCATAACTCGACGATGTTTGACAACGACAAGACGATAAGTTAAGCGTTTTGCATCGCGGAACCCAATCTTCGCGGATTAGGCAGCAGATCAGGGAAATTATTTTGGCACCTTCGTGCCACCATATGCGGTGGAAAATGCGACTATAAATAGTGATCTGCGGCATAGATCCTCCCGCAGAATAGAGACGACGGGTCTGCTATATATATGTCAATCTCAAACCTTCATTTATTTTATTTCATTTTCGACCCTCACTCATCCTAAAAGACCTCAAACACTCTCTAGGGGTTTAAATATCATCTAATATCAATCCCTTAAGATTATGAAGTTAATTAACTATTAGGAAGACTATATCATCTCAAAGACATCACCTAGTTGGTTGGATTGAATTGGAAATACTTAGTGTCAGAAGAAGCTTGGTATGGAGGAATCCTTGGCTGATTAAAGGTAATTTTTGCTACTATGTGTTCTTAATCTTATCCTAGACTAGATAGATCAATTGGTGAGCATAGAACATGATAGTTGAGTTAAAACTCTAAAGATAGAGACATGTTAAGTGCGGGTTGTATTGATTGGAATTCTTCAGATTGTTAAGGCTAGATATTTTAGAAATTAGAAATTTTGATCTTGGTATTGTTCTGATTATTGAAGAAGGCATTAACATAGCTTGAATTTCTGTGAAAATAACATATGGAGGTTGTGCACATTAGGTGTTCGATAGAATGTCGTAATGAAGTAATCGTGAAACCGTCGACTTGAGTTTGATCCGACTTGTCCTTATTACGTAGGTTGAGGATTGTAGAGCACGCAAGATGGCATAGGAGTAACATTTGTCAATGATAAGGTATGTAGGGCTTACTTTTCTTCTCTTTTGGCATGATTGACATATCGACTACAACTACAAAATGCTGCCCAATAAGGATTCGATTCCTAATCGTTAAGAGAAGACTTATGTTCTATTTCGTTGATTGATTGTTGTACCCTACCTATTTCTTATCCGAAGAATGTTTTACTCTCGACACTCTTTCCTTCCTATTTATAAGAAATGTCAATTGATGTCATTCAAAAAAAGATAAAGATAGTAAACATTTACCATCTTATTGGTTCATATGCAATTAAAGGAAATATGTAGACTGCATAACGGTATTTGGGAATGTAATGACCTTATGTCACCCCGATGAGATCGATGAGTATGTCATATTCTTCAAATGGTCATTATGCATAGGTATTATGTAGTTATATTTCCCTTAGAGGCCTATGGAATTACATACGCAACTATACAGATATGTTATTGATGATATTTCCCACTATGCCTACGACATTATATACGCGATATACTATATACAAGACATTTCCCACAGAGGCCTACACCGTTATATACGTGATTATATCATATATTTATGCAGTTTGGTCCATTGTGACACTTATGAGTTCCAAGTGGTATCTCTTGATTCCCTTAACTTATTGTTTCCTTATTTACAGTTGATTATACCCTACGTATTCCCTTGATGGAGAACTTCTCTCTTGTAAATCCCTTTAGTCATCAGCAACTAAGGAAACAATTTACATAACAACATCAAATCCCTAGTCATTAAATCCTCCAATATTTATCCATGATCAACATCCTCCACTTATTTTTTGTTAGAATCGCTACTTTTTTGCACTTTAAGAATAAGGTTCTTAGACAAACTATGCAAGAGGGTAATGTAGCATAAATAAGTAATCCACAAAAGAATTTTCACGAATAAAATTCCTTGGTTAAATGAGTAAAAAACCATGATCTATCTCTTATACTACTTTTCACAACTTCACTATCAAGAGTCGTACAAAGGTTTACAATCTTGCTTGTAATACCTAAAGGACACATTTCGATAATATTCTGCCTCTATCCACTTATACAATAGATATCTGAAGACTTCTACCATGTCATGAGATTCCATACAGATAATCAACGGAACACCTATCACACAATAATCACAAAGGTAAATGGATAGAATCACAACAGAACCTAACTAAGACAACTAAAGAATTTAATAATAAATCTTGATATGCTATGGTTCTTTGTCGACATGTAGTTGGATCTCTTAAGACAAAGTGTTGACTGCACTCAATTTGCCTCTCATTGGAATGTTGGGATTTTTTGTTATGGTTAAGCTCTAAAGCTTGTTCATGTTGTAAATATATAGAAGTTGCGTCCCTTGAATGTTGAATCAAACAATGTTTTGATTTAGTTATTTCAACCCGAAAACCAAACCTTGTTAACTTAGATCATTTTCCTTTAATTTTATGTGTCAGTTATGTTCTCCTACATCAATGCTAATTACATGTTTATCGAGTTATGGTACTTTATGAAAATATCACCATAAGTTGAAATCCAACCTTTCATTAAACATGAATGAATAAATATTTTGTTTAATCCTAGTTTGGATAAAATAACTTTCCAGTCTCCAATGTTGCATGACAGTAAGGTTTAGTTACTTTGAGAAGTTCCTTGGTTTATATTAATGTTGCACTGAATCCTTTAGAGATATGTTTGGATATCTGACTCTTCAATTCCTTCCTTATATCTCTCTTGATTGTCATTGGGTACTTATTTGTCAAATCATTTAAACATCAATATAAACTCATCTGCATTGAGCCAACAACTACTCAATAATTTATCCCTTTTTGATGATGACAAACACATTGTAGCTTCCTATATATTCAAGTTCCCTTTGATCAATTTCCTTTAATCGTCTGAAGATCTTGATAAATTCTTCCCCCTTGGGCTATGCTTTTATGTTGACAATTTCCTCCCTTAGAACCAACTCATGTTGATAGACTAAGGCTCACTACACGATGTAAGCTCTCAGTAGTTCACCTGCAATACTAAGTAAGTTTTTATGGTCTGCTTAATCTAACTCAGGGACTAACCTTTTTCTCTTTGCAACCCTTAGACGGCTAGGTTATATTGAACCTGTAAAATGATGTGTCCTACTAATTTGTGTGAGGACCATGTTCTTTCTCAGAGCGTTATTATTTTTGTTCAACCTTATATCTCATTGTTGAGTGCCTTCTAATATGACTGATCTGTTTCATAAGTAAGAAGCAGTTCCTTTACATTGAGTGTTAAATGGCAACTGGATGTGTGTGCTACTTTCAATAAATTTTTATCATAATGGACCACCTTCAATCTTTATGTGGTATGTGGTTATGTAATGTGTATGAATAGTATATCTGATGTTGGAACATGATCTATCTGAATATATGAACTGAATCTTCCCATTTTGACATCGTAAAAAAGTAAGTGTTTCAACAGGGTCTAGTGTACTCGATCAATATCGAACTCATGGCCACTCGGGCTACATTATCATTAACATGTACAAGAGATCTAATAACATAAACTATCTAAAACCTTAAAAAATATTTTATTGCACCACTTTGAGTCATACGACCTAAATAATATATAATTCTGGTTGGTATTTGGGGCTTGGTATACCCTAGAAGGGAAAAAGGACCAGGTTCATTGTTTAAGCTCAATTTGGTTAGTAAGTCCTTATGTAAAGTGAGTACATGTATCCCCTTTTTGTATCTTATTTTAAATTTATTTCCCCGTCTCAATCATCCTCGTCTTATTTTTTCCTCATACCTACTAATTTTATTTTGATCCAGCCCCATTTTTTTATTTTTCCATTCTAGAATGACAACTTCCCTCTTATTAAACCCTCTCCCCTGGACACTAACTCTTTCAATATTTCTGCATATTCAATGTCTTTTTTTTTCAAACTCTTACTATATCATTCCCACTGGTTACTGGTTATTTTATATAGTAACAGATATTTTAGTTTCTTATCATGTGTGATTTTTGAAGAATTCTCTTAGTGATCCTCTAAACCAAGTTGAGGTGTATACTTATCAATAAATTTGGACTTTAAAACAACGAATGGGGTTTGTAACTTTGGGTATTGGTATTGGGAAACTCAAGTTTGTTTCTTTTTGGAAAGGTCTTGTATGGCGGACTGGGATGGATTGGAAGCATAGACATATTTATGCAACTTTCAATTAGACAGGACGTGCATACTTGATAGTCAAAAGAACCAGTTTCTTTTACAAGTTTCCTCACTTTATGTGTTGTCAGTGCTTTATTGTTCATCTCATGAGTGCATACCGATTACAATACAAGACTGAGTAAGATATTGTTGCACTTAGAGTCTGTCCCAAACACTCCCTCTTCATAGCCAATTTGAGGGAAGTTATGTTGTGGTAAATTCATCTTTAGGATATTCTCTTTAGTTGTTTCATCTATTAATTGCATATATGTTTTGTTTCCTGCTTATTCGACGCCTTTTTATTCTAGACCATCTTCTTGCAGTTGGTCTGGGAAGACTAGATGTCTTGTTTCTAATATACTGCATGTTCCTCGTATTGCTGCAATATTGTGTGAGCTCTTATCCCTATAGTGTCCATTATTCCCACAACGACTGCACATATGATTATGTGAGACTAAAACATACGTGCATCTGGAATTATATCGAGTGCTAATTGTTTCGAATCCTAAACCCTACCTATTCTTGCGGTAGTTTTCATTTAGGACTTTAGAGCTTCTGAGGACCTGCTCCATTTAAGATCCTATCACACCCCAAACTAGGGGTTGTGCTAGCACCCGGTGCCTTGCTGGCTGAGCATACCACTCTATTGACCAGTCTCTTATATAAGAAGAACCTCTGCCGACAAGGTCATACTGAGATTTATCACAACAATAACTCTGGATAAGAGGGATTAACCCAAAATACCTATATATAATGGGACCTACTATACATACCAAAACAAGTCTGTGAGTTCTATGAGTGACTGAACTGACATATGGCCGGGATAGGTCCCCAACCTACCCATACTGTACATAACTCCACAAAATAATCCATATATATAACTAGGAAGCTCCAGAAAGACGAATCTTACTTACTGACGGCTGAACACAGCTCCTACTGTGGTGGCCTACCAGAGTCTCTATCAAAACATGCGGCATGAACACACAGTGCCCTCGACAAAAGGGACATCAGTATAAAATACTGTACTGAGTATGTAAATCATGAATAACAATATGAATCTGTAAGTTGTAAGGAAAAGCGTATAAGCAATATAAAAGAAAGCATAAGCAACCTGGGGATACATGGGGCGAATAATGAAACTCAAAAACTTAATACCACCTGGCAGGATATGCTTTTACTATATAAACTATCCTCGTCTTATAGTGCAAAGTATAACATGTCCTTAATCTTAATTATATGTATGAATATACATTGTAATATTCACTTTAGTCCATACCTCTTAAAATGACTCTTAGTCCATAGACTTCTTGACATACCTCTTAAAATGACTCTTAGTCAACTCGACGATTATCTCTTTGGAATGCTTCCACTCAAAGACTTACGACATATTCAGTAACCAACAACGAGGATCATAAGAGTATGAATAAGCGATAAACATTTCTTAACATATGACTTTGATAGACAATAGGGTGGAGCTCTCTACATTTCTTTTTGAAAATGATGGGTCTTTGGATTTCATGCTTTTAAAGGAAGGAATAGTCTTACATACCTTTTCCATGAAGCGATACCTCGTGCTATAATCCCTTGTATTCCTTATTAACGATTATCTATAAAAAAAACAAAGGGTCGATATCAATATCGAATCCATAACCAAATAACAAAATCATTTTAGGCGTCTTTTTGATAACCTTAAAAGACAAAGGATTCTTAGACATGTTAACAAAGGGGTATTTATGTAATTTGACTCCACAATTCTTTGACACATATCTGCTTAGGTTTACAATACCAATAATCAATATGCTACTCAATATCAACTTACAATTCCAACCAAAACAGCCCACAACTCAACCTATCTTAACTTCATAAGCTTATGGGTTTCGGTTACGAAAAATCCTTTCACAACTTATCTAAAATCATCAATTAATAACATATATGGATAGAGGAGTATGAGGTTTACCTCAACGCAACCAAACCTTCACGAAACAGCAAGTTGCCCTAAATTCTAGGGTTTCCAAAATTACCTCTCCACGGAGATGATGATTTATATAATTACCGAGGGGATTATCACGTTAATCTTATGTGATTTACCTTAGGATTGAACTTGAATGTTATGGAATCTCTAGAGAGGATTTAAAGAGTTTTATAATTTGGTTTTGGGTGAAAATAATGTTCCAATCGCAAAACCCTCTTTTAAACCCGACAAAAAATTCCACCACCGAACTTTGATGGTACACTCGACGGACCGTCAAACTCTCGATGGTACGTCAATCATCCCTGTCAAACTTCCTCTAAGATTGATGGCTCAACCTAGGTATTTGATGATCAGTCAAAGTATTTGACGGTCCATCATTTGTCCCGTCAAGTTTCCCAGTTTCCTATTTTCATCAAGGAGTACTTACTTCGATCTATTTAACTCCCCAAACACTTTATTACCTTCATAACCAAGTGGTAAACCTTAATTATGCTTCTGTAGGGTCATATCTCTTCTCAAAACTTCGATATTCAATGATGTCACGTCGGTACACGAATGTACGGGGTGTAACAGATCCATTTACCCCTCTTTCGTGGTTTTGTTCACCTCTCTCGTAGTATCTTTTTCTTTTCATTTTCTTTATGCAATCTGTTATGAGTCTTCTTTGAATACCATCATACATTTTTCCTTTTCAGATGTAAGCTCAGACTTTTCTTTGATTAGGCCGAGAACCTAGTTCTTTAGAGAATCATTCATACTTTCCAGGTTCTTTTAGTGTTCTTATAAATTTTGAGCCCTGTCTCAAGCATGGCGTATGTGTTTGCTAACTTTTTTTCTCCGAATGGAGATCTTAGAAGGCGCTAATGACAATGTGAATTACACTTTCTATTTTTTCTCTCGTGTAGGTGGGAATCTCATCTTTATGTTTTCAAAGGTTACCTTAACATGTTCTTCTGAGGCTGAGCTTGTTTTGTCTATGAGAGCTAGTGTATCCTCTGTGTTAGATTCTATTATAGCTCTTAGAGACTTATTAAGGTTTTCTCTCTCGTTTTCATAATCGATTGAGGAATTTCCTATAGCAGCTAAGGCTTTTTTTTACAATATGATCTTCTCTCCCATTGCCCTTCATGTTTTTAAGGACATGTTCCTTTCTCTCATCTGTCTCAATCCTCTTTTCTTCTTTCTTTTGTACAGGTCAGTTTCTAATAAAGTTATCCATACTTCCACATCTGATGCATCCGTCTTGATTTCTTCTATCAATCCCCCTTAATCTTGAGGAACTTCCTCTAATTTTGGAATCCTCCTCTTCTTATAAATCTTTGGAATTTTTTGGTTTGCATAGTCATGTCTTCTTCATTAAAATCCTTGATGTGGGTAGCCGCAAGGAAAAAGTTCACATCTTTGATTAATGGAGTAATTTTATATGGATGGAGCTTCCTCATGTCATATGTTTTTAAGTATCCCATGATGTCTTCCATGTTCATTCTATCTAGGTCTTTGGCCTCCATGATGGCATTATCTTTGCCCTACCAGGAATCATGTAGAATATCGAGTAGTTTTTTCTATTCTTTTTGCTTGAGGGATATCCAAACCAAAAGTGTCCAATTCATTTGTTATACTAGTGAACATGTTGAACATCTCCTGGATGCATTCCCCTTCAATTATCATAAACAATTCATACTACCAATTTGATATGGAGATATTTTATTTCTTTACCTGACTGTTCCTTCGTGCGTGGTTTGTAAAATGTCCCACACTTCTTTTGTTGTTTTGTATGAGGAGATTTTATGGTACTCTTAAGGTCCAAAGTACATTTTTCTTTCACAGTCCATCTCTTCCCACTTATACAATAGATATCTCAAGACTTCTACCCAGTTAAGAGATCCCATACAACTTGATAACAAATAAAATACCTATCACACAATACTCACAAAGGTAGATAGATGGAACAACAGAACCTAACTAAGAAAACTAAAAAATATAATTATAAATCTTTATATGCTCAAGTTCTTTCTCGACCTATAGTTTGCTCTCTTAAGACTAAGGGTGTGTTTGGTATGAAGGGAAACATTCCAATTTTCTCAGATTTGGTTCGTCAAAATTTTTGAAAAATATTTTCTTTAAGAAAACAAGTTCCTTAAAAATGAGGAAAATGACTTCCCTAATGAAAGTAGGGAAAACAAGTGTCATAACTACTCCACCACCACCCGACCCACCCCAACTACCCACCCCACCAAAACCCCAATTATTACTACCACCACCCTATGCACCCCCACCCACCCTACAAAACCCTCCAAAAAGAAAATTTAAAAATTTTAATTTATTTTTTGGTTTTCTACACACACCCCATGCGAATCCACCCCTGACCAACCCCGCTGAAAACAATTCTAGTTTTGTATTAAAAAATAATTTTAAAAGTTCCTTTTTTGTGTTGTTTTACACATCCAACCCCCACACCACCACCGCCCGTGACCACAATTATCCTCTCCGCAACCACCCCGACCTCAACACCCAACCACCCCACGAAAACAATTATTTAAAAAAAAAGTTATTAAAATTTTGTTTTGGTTTCTACACCACCCAAAATTGAATTTTTTGTTTTTGTTTTCTACACCCCCTCCCCCTCCTAAAATTTCTAATTCATATATTTTAATGTACTTGTATAATTTTTTATAAAAACTAAAATATTTGTGTGGTTAAATTTGGTGTGGGTGGGGGAAGGGGCAAGTGGCAGGGTGAAAATAAGAAAAAAAAATCATGTTTCTATAAAACAAATTGAAAAAACAAAATAAGATATATGAAATAGAAAATTGGGGCGACGATGGGGGGAGAGGGTTAACTGGAACATTGGTGTGGTATGGGGTTGGGGTGGGTGTGGTGGTGTGGGGTAGGGTGGGTGATGATGAAGTACGTTCGTTGGTGGTTGGGTGGTGGTGGGGTGGATGGTGGAGGGTGGGTGGTTGGGGTGGGGGTTGGATGGTTGGGATTGTGGGGTAGGTGGGGATAGGGTAGGTTTTTTTCAAAATCCCCACTCCACCCCAAGTATTTTTCTAGATAGGGTAGGTTTTTTTCAAAAGAACTAGACTCATCAAGTAGTAGATACTTGAACCTAGAGACCCAATTCGTCAACTTGTAAATTGGTCCTTGCATCACGAGATGCATGCTCGGATAAAGGGATGTCAGTACATTTTAATTGCACTGGTATGTAAAACCAACTGAAAGAAAAAATAGATGCAAACAAATAATGTACTGAAACTGAACATACTGATAGATGAATCTAACAAGGGGAGTAAAGTAATAAGTACTCCCTGTTCTAAATATGAAATCACATGTTTTGGATGAATTTATAACCTGTGGGGCCTTGGCCCAATATAAATGCACAAATCTGTGGCCTTGGCCAAGTAAGTGTGTCAGTCAATGACCTTGGCCAAGTATAAATGCACAAATTAGTGGCCTTGGACAAGTAAGTGCGTCAGTCTATGGCCTTGGCCAGATATACGTATATATGAAACTATGCCCTTGGGAAAAGATATAAGTCTGTGGCCTCGGGCCCAAATATAGATGTTCAACATTTAACAAGTTACATTAAGGAACTGAGAGTCATATTGTAATGCATAACACTAGAATACAAAACATTACTATGATGAGATATGTATTCATGAACTGATTATGGAATTTAGAGCACTAAATGTTCATAAGCATACTGAGTTTTCATGACTGAGACTCATGGGATATCAAACACGAGTCTATATTTATTACGTATTGAGTTCATGACATTCAGAATGACTATCATTATCGAATTAAGAAACTAGAGAATATAAGTTTTGCAACTATTCAGGGAACTAAGGCATAAGTATATTTCTGAGGAAATTCATAACATTGTAAACGAACGTACCGTAGGGATAATCGTTAACATTCCCAAATGTAGAGAGTTAGCCTTACATATGTCATGACCCCTTTTAGGGATCGTTATGGCACCTACATATTTTCCACCGATAGGCGGACCACTCCCAAGCAATTCACATGATATGATAAAGAAAAATGGAAAGATAACAAAATACTTGATAAAATTGTCGATAATGATATAAACGTGGAAATATAAGTCTGAGAATCAAACATTACGCCCAAAGATCTGGTCAATCATATAAGAGCACTAAAATCTGATACAAGTCTGAAATAAGGAAAGATAAGCCAAAGCTGAATCTCATAAACTAAGATGTATGACATGTCTCTTGAATACAATAAAAAGACATAATAAGATAGGAGATAGAGCATCCAAGGCATGCTAGAGGTAGCATCCAAGGCATGAATACTGAATTCTGCCCGCTCGAACTCACACTCTAGATCGCGAATTGGTAAAGGATCTGTATCTGCATAAAAAAATGATGCAGTAAGTGTATCATGAGTACACAACGTACCCCCATATGCATCATAGATCGACAACTACGGACGATACAGAAAAGAGATAAATATCAAGTTGACACCAAATAGTCCTATACTACATAGTTCAATATCCTAACTAAATCACGTTATCCACAGAATAGTTCAAAAATCACTTTATTCATGTAAGAATTCATAATCACTTAAGTCACTCAGTTCCAGAAAAGTTCAATAAGTGATGTGCCAAGTACCAATGAGCAAGTTAACTGTCCTATCACATCCAGAAATTTAACCAAGTCATCAAAAACCAATGATGTATGAAATCCATCCACAAATATTGAATGAAATGAAGTTTGTACTATTTGAATGCAATGTTTATGCCAGTTACCTTTATCCTCCAGTGTACATGCATTCAAATTTTATGAACTGTATACCCATGGGGGACTCGCGAAGTCCATATACTCCTTCGAAATTTCTCCATGGAGCTCAGCTCTTTGCTGTAAGAACTGTTGCAGGCGTGCAACCCGTTCTCCCGCGTATCATCATCATCTCAGTGTTGTCATAATCTAATAAGTGTTCTTACCTTCTCGGTGTCTTGGACCCACACCTTATATCATATCACTCAAATATCAATATCATCAGAACTATGATTGTATGAATACAAAATGAAAATACAAGGCAAGATATCATGATGTAATGAGATGCAACCAAGTATAGAGATGATTCTCACATTCTTTCAAGAATCCATCAACATAAAATTCGAGTACAATCAGGATATCATATCAAAGCATGTGTGATGAATAAGCACAACGAAAACAAGTATGGTGACGAGCCCAGATAATGGCGACAAGCCCAGTTAATCAATAGTCGGAATCAACTTAAGGCTAATTTCCCAAATCACCCATCAACACAATTCAATACCAATACCCACTCAACCATTTGAGTGGGCCCCCAAATATGCCCAATACCCCTCAATGTTTAAAACTGATTACGTACTTCTATTAGAGTCTAGTGAAAGTAAACCGTAGCGTACCTCTAGGCCGAACTAGATCCTCGAACAATAAAATATATGCTCTGGCCTTGCCCTTCCTAAGCACCTCATGGTAATCGAAGTCTAATATGCATATACTATTCGTTAATATAAATCTTACACGACTCCGCTAGCACCATCTCACTCCACGTAAAAATGACCTCGTTAGGGCGCATTTACTTGACAGCTCGCCCTAGCACCGAAGCGAACCCGACCTCGCAAAGGCACACTCGCCCCTATGAAAAAACCCTCCACCAAGGTGGAAACTCACCAATCACTCACACCGCACTTCTGCGAGCCAATCCCCTCAGAGGCGGACACGCATGAGCGGACAACAGTGCCACCGGGGGGGACATCAGACACCAGCAAAATGGATTCTATGCCAAACATCGACCAAACACCAGAAACACTCCCGAGACCCCTGGACATAAACCATACATGCTCCCCCAAGGTAAACAGTGCTATGAACTCACTCAAAACATCGGATTTCACATTTAACTGAGCTAAGACATACATTTCTAATAAATCGCCCAAAATAACCAAATATTATAACTAAGGCCACAAAAAACATTCGATTGTCTTGGGAAGCAAACCAATAACTCGACTAAGTCACAAATGACCCTCCGGAGCTACCGAAAGCGACGGAACCCAAAAACAAACCCATATACTCAAAAGTCCACCTTGAGTTAAATCTAACTCTAAGATTCTTATTTTGGGATTTTCATCCGAAACTCATATAAATAGACCTTGGGATCTATGATACCCATCCCTGCACATCACAAACCCCACACAGAGTCTACGAGATGGAAAAATAGTCAAATAAGGGTCTTTAGCTAAAAATAACCGAACGGGTTGTTACATCACAAACTAATTAAATAAACATTTGTCCTCAAACAGAAAGAGATGAAAAGGGGAAATATACCGGAAGTTTGATCTAGCAATACAGAGTCCCATTGCATCTTCACTAAGCTATCTCCTTCGACCTCAACTTTCTCGTTTGCTTGTATCTTCCTCATACTCCAAAGTTTGAACTAGCAATACAGAATCTCACTAGATGATATAAGAACCGTCAGCATGATACTTCTTTAGCATAGACATATAGAAACTGGATGAACGCCTGAAAGACTTAATGGCAGAGCCAACTCATGTGCCACATTTCCAACTCTTTAAAGCATCTTAAAAGGCCCAATATACCTCAAACTCAACTTCCCTCTCTTGCCGAACCTCATCACACCCTTCATGGGTGATACCTTAAGTAGAACCCTGTCACCAACCATAAACTCCGTGTCTCGAACCTTCCGGTCTGCATACTCCATCTGCCTGCTCTAAGCTGCCAGGAGCTTATCCTAAATTCACCTTCACATTCTCTAAGGAATCCCTCAACAAATAGATAACCCAAGGATGAACCTTGAATGCATTAAACCAACCAATAGAAAAATAACATTTCCTACCATACAAAGCCTCAAACGGTGCCATATCAACTGGAGTGATAACTATTGTTGTACACAAACTCTACCAATGGTAAGAACTTGTCATAATGACTACCAAAATCAGTCACGCAGACTCGTAACATGTACTCCAATACCTAAATAGTCTAGTCGGACTGACCGTCGGTGTCACGACCCCTTTTCAGGTGCCATGGTGGATCCTACACATTCCCCATCAGTAGGTGATCCACTTCCCAAATTATCAACAAAATCAATAAGAATTGTGGAAATAGTAATATTAGTAAGGTATCTCATAATTCTGTAAAAGCGGAACATAAGTCTGAATCATCAAATACAACTCTCCCATAATCTGGTCAATAATACAAGAGCGTTAAAAGACATATACGCCAAAACTGAACTACATAGTCTAAAAATCTAAATTGTTTCTCTCGAATTAAGGTAAATACAAAGTAAGAGAATGAGCATCCAAGGTATGCTGAAAGTAAGCATCCTCACCCTGAATACTGGAAGTCAACCTGCTCGGCCTCAAACTCGAGATCTCAAACTAGCAAAGGGACTTATATCTGCATCAGAAAAGATGTAGCAACTATAACACGAGTACACAATATACCCCTGTAGACATCATAGGCCGACAATGACGGAAGATACATAACAAAGATAAATATCAATTTTACAACATATAAATCTATACTAGACAGTTCAATAGTCCATATAAGTCACGTTGTACACATATCAATTCACCGATTCTTCAAGTCTCATTGTTCACATAAGGTTCCAATAACAGTCAAGTACGATCAATCCATTCACATATGTAAGAACCTTATTATCATAGTATCCCCCAACTAGTACTCTCTTATTCAAGTCATACTCAGGTATAACCCCACTTACCCAACTTGTCACATTAAACAAATGAGTCAAACTTACATCACAACAACCATTTCAGAACGCTTCCAAGAGTGTTACACCTAAGCTAAACATGATGACGTTAACTCCTTTATTAACCTTATAATTTACACTTAGTTAAGTCTCTATACAGTTACAATCTGACACACATAGATCGTTCCACATCTACCTTTCCACTAGTGACACTTATAATAGGTTTCTTACTAGACTCGTTACCTAGTCACACGTTCAATTACCAGGCAACACATAAATGCACATAATTCCCTAGACCTAGACAATAGTCATGGCATAATTTACATTTTTGACCATAGTAGTAGTTGACATCAAACACTTAGACATGTAATTATTAAACCCTCAAAAAACCATACACAAGGAAGCTAGCCACACACGACAACAAAATCAATTCAACAACCTCAACCATTTATCCAAGTGTTCATAGAGACCAGCATAATCATTATTTCCAAGTATTCACAGCGACAAGCTCAATCATAGAGACCATTCAGGTCCAATACAATCAATTCAATCTAAGTAAATCAGGATTTCACCTAAGTTCCAATATTCAACAATATCTCATTACCAAACCACAATTAATCAATGTATAGATGTATGTATGATATAAATACAATGCATATGCAAGGTACCTTTCTCAACCTAGTATATAGTACATCAAGATTTAATTATTATCCGTACACACATGGGGGACCCTCGAAGTCCATATATCGCTCCTAGCCAGTTAGAATTCCACACATGAATCTGCATAAAGCCCCAGACTCATTTGTCTAAATAATATCATGTTGAAGCATGCAACTCTGTTCCCCGCATATCAATATCCGTTGCGGCATGCAACTTGAGCCATCCGTATCATTATCATCTCTATGTTGTCATAATCTCATAAGTGTTCTTACCTTTCAAGCCTCTTGGGCTTACAGCATATCCATACCACTCTCATATCAATATCATAGAACCATGGGGATATGAATGCAAATGACAATATAAGGTAAGTAATTATGATATAATCAGATGACACCAAGTAAGGAGATGAAAGATCACATGCTTTAAATATTTCAATAACACACATATAATCCAATACACTAGATTTCATATCAAAGCAGTCCATCAACAATAATCCTAGTACAATCAGGATATCATATCAAAGCATGTATGATGAATAAACACAACAATATCAAATATGGTGATGAGCCCATATAATGGCGACAATACCAAATAACAGTAGTCGAAATCAGTAAAAGGTTGATATCCCAAATCAAGCATCATCACAGTTCAACACTAGTACCCACTCAAACGTTCATCACAACCATTTAAGTGGGACCCCCAACACTCCCAATACCCCTCAACATTTATAACTACTATGTACTTCTAATGGAGCCTCGAAAAGCTAAATCGTAGCCTACCTCAAAGCCGAACAAGAGCGCTAACAAATAAAGCTTCAGTGATCACCTTCTTCTTCCGATGCACCTCGCAATAGTCAAAGTCTATCCACATACATATTATTCGTTAATATAAAGCTAATCACAATAAAAATAAGACTTTAAATACCCATCCCTGGCCTACATCACCAAGAATCGAACTTTAATACTGGAAAACCTCTATTACAAACTAAATAATCATATCCTTAGATTAATTTTAAAAAACTATACACATTTGAATCTCCAATTGAACAATTATTTAAAACCCTAGAATTTTCCCCTTTTGTAAACAAGTTTCTATAATCAAATTAAGACTTATAACATGATAATCTAGCATAATCCAATCCTAATTCATGATATTAACACAATTTGATCCATAAATCCCCCAATAAAATAATCCATATAGCTCTCTTATTCTCACCATAAATAACTCATCTTCCTAACTCAAATAATTTGCTAAACCACCATTAACAAGGTTAGAATCATAAACTTAAACCAAATAATGAAGGAAAGTTTTATCTAAGGGTTGACATTTCTCTTAAGGCTCTAGATATACCCTTAAGCGATGCTGGTTTTGAGATAGACTATTTTGGGAAAGAAAATCAGACTTAGAATTATTTATAGGACCTTGAACATTGTCTCTGGCCCAGCGGGATCGACTCCGCTGGACCAGATCCGCTCCGGTAGAAAACCTTCCACTAGGGCGAGAGTCACTTGACACCTCACCCTTCACCACGGCGAACCCAACTCCGCTGTGGCGAAACTCCCTCGACTCCTAGATTCCGCTTCGACGAGCCAAACTCCTACCGAGGTAGACCTGCCGGAGCGGATGCTGGTGGCACCATGGAGGACATAAGACACCAACAGATGGAAAATAGCCAAATCCTACACTGAACATCCGGAACACTCCCGGAACCCTCCGGACACAAACCAGACATGCTCATCTAAGGTAAATAGTACTACGAACTCGCTCGTACCCTCGAATTTCACAAATAACTGAGATAAGCCATACTTTTCTAAAGAATTATTCGAGAAAACCAATCATCTAAATTTCACACATAAGGCCACAAAATACATCCAATTGCCTCGGGAAGCGAACCAATGACTCAACTAAGTCATAAATGACCCTTCGGAACTACCGAAAATGATGGAACCCGGAAATAAACACATCTATCTAAAGTCAGTCTTGAGTCAAACTAACCAACTCTAAGTTTCTAAACTTTGGGTTTTTCATCCGAACCCCATATAAATGGACCTCGAGATCTGTGCCACCCCTCCCCATGCATCACAAACCCCACATAAAGATCACAGGAATGGTAAAATAGTCAAATAAGTGTCTTTAGCTAAAAACATCCAAACGGGTTGTTACATCATATACCAATTGTACAAATGTTTGTCCTCGAATAGAAGAAGAAAATAACATAAATAGATGAGAAATAAATTGATAGCACCACCTGTTCACTTAGTCAATCAAAGTACTATAACTTACCTCAACACCCCAAATCTCTATTCCTTCAACTAAAATTTCTTTCACAGCTGAATCTCAAATGTACGAACTGACTCCACTCGAATTCCCTAATTTGATCATCAGTATACTTTTATCCACGTCCGACTGAACCAACGAATTATCACAATAATCACCATCAACACTTAGTTGTAGCCAAAACCACAGTCCAACTTGTACCGATATTACCGTCTGATTCTACTAGCTTCCCTTCTCCACTATCAATGTCACCCTTCACACTAATATTTCTTAGAACACATAAACACACATCACAAGACCACTTTCCCTCGAATTTCCAAACCACCGTACTATAAACATGCCTACTGATTACTTTGCCGAGCCAAAACCGTAGAAAAATGACTGATCCCTGTGAGGACTTTCCATAACCAATTGTATTTCCTCAATGCTTACCAAGTAACCATGCAAAGCATTAGAACTATATGAATCGCTGTCATCTAAAAATTATCATCAATCTTACTTGTAATTTCAACTTGCATACATGAAGTTCTAAAGTTACACTATCATGGATTCTTATTCCAATTAACATCATCATCTTTCCCAACTCCTCTCCTCAACCCAAAAGTTTACTAAATAATTCAACATCAATATTTACTTTTAATCTTAAACAACAATACCAAAAATAAGTTACCATGGTTTTTATACAACAAGAGATGTTTCTTCCAAGTTCATATCACCAAACTCCTATAATCTCCAAGTTACCTCCATCAATCCATCAAGCTAAGTTAAGATAGCTAAAGGACACAAAAATAAGGGATGAAACCTTACCTCAACCAACCAAGAATTTTTCCACAATAACCTTCAAATCCAACTCAAATGGATTTCCATGTTTGCCAAGCTAGCTAGAGAGGTTACCAAGAGGTTATTGATCTTTGGAGGAGGAAATTACCTTGGATACTTGTAGAAGTGTTCTCTAATGGTAAAGAGGGTTTTATAGAGTATTGGGGAGGTATCTAGGGCTCAAGAGGTCGAAAATGAGATAGGAAGAGGAATTGGCTGACATTGAACTTAAATAAGTCACCAAACTACCTCACATATGTGGCTGCATATGTAGCGTATATGCCTATATGTGGCCGCATATTCCACCATATATGGTGGCAGTGAGGTGGGTAAAATGTGGCCTTAATATGCGGCCACTTATGCGAGGTGAAATGGCATCCGCGACACAAAATATGGGGCGTATTGTTGAAACTTCGTCAATCTTCGTCGAGTTGTACTTTCTTTGGTCCTATTGACTTCCAGCCTTCTAAAACCATTATTTAACATCCTTATACTAGATACGAACCCTTGTAAATGATTTTAACTTCTCACAGCTCAAGTCGGCTGACTATACTTTCATTCGGGTGCGAAACTACGGGACATAACATCCTTCTCCACTTAAAAACATTCATCCTTGAATGTTTAAATAATGTTCTAACGCTTCGGATTTTAGAGAATTTCGGCAAAGTTTTCCCTGTAACTAGGGATATCTGAAACCTGCAAACCAACCCAAACATAACTAATGCCACACAGTGCTACAAAATAGCAAAACAACATAAAATTGGCCTCACACGACCATCTATATCCACAAGAATCAAAGAAGGTTAGCCATAACTCACATTAACAATAATATGATGTACTTTGAGTTGTGCTTTCCATATATGTCTCAACATTAGCACCTAAACAAGTCATATAAATTAAGATCGATAAGTAAGTAAGAATAAGGGAACCATATCGCATGAGTGTCGATATCAACCTGAAGACTGAAATAAGTAAGGATATCTGGATTTCATATCATCCTCTACCTCCCACGTTATTCCCTCCACATTATTGTTTCTTTAGAGTACCTTAACCGATGTGACTTCTTTGGTTCACAACGGACTTGGTGATCTAGAATAGCAATAGGGACTTCTTCGTATGATAAGTCTTTTGTGATTTGAATATCCTCAACATGGGTAATGCGAGAGGGATCGCCCATATATTTATGAAGCATTGATACATGAAATATGGGGTGAACATCTTCTATTTCTAGGGGAACTCAAGCTTATAGTCTACTTGGCCTGTTATCTGAATAATTGGGTATGGTCCGATGTACCTAGGTCAAAGCTTGCCCTTTTTGTTGAACCTCATCACACCTTTCATAGGAGACACCTTTAAGAATTCCCAATCTCCCACTACATACTCTAAGCTGTCAACAATTGTTCCTGAATCATTTTCACTTTCTCCATGGGTTGTTGCACCATGTCTGGCCCTAATAACTGTCTCACCAACATCGAACCACCCAATAGGAGACCTACATTTCCGTCCATACAAAGCCTCACACGGTGCCATCTGAATACTAGAATGGTAACTATTTTATAAGCAAATTCAATAAGTGATAGATGATCTTCCCAACTTCCCTTGAAATCTAAAACACAAGCTCACAACATATCTTCGAACATCTAAATAGTGCTCTCGGCCTGCCTATCGGTCTGGGGATTGAAAGCTATGCTAAGGTTAATTTGTGTACCTATCGGATTGGGATTGAAAGCCATGCTAAGGTAAATTTAAGTACCTAAACTTTTTTGAATGGATCTCCAACAGATAGTTGTAAATTAAGCGCCTCTGTCAGATATAATAGACAGTGGAACTCCGTGAATTTAAACTATTTCTTTAATATAAAGCTTGGCATAATCCTCAGTCAAGTAAGTGGTTCGGACAAGTAGAAAATAAACGAACTTCATAAGTCTATCCATGATAACCCATATAGAATCGAACTTCTTATGAGAATTAGGCAGTCCCGTAATGAAATCCATTTTGATCATTTCCCATTTCCATGCCGGAATCTCTATATTCTGCAGCAATTCTCCAGGTTTATGATGCTCAACTTTAACTTATTGGCAATTCATACATTGAGTAGTAAATTCTCTGATATTCTTCTTCATATCATTCCACTAGTATAGTTGCTGAAGGTCATGATACATCTTAGAATAACCAGAATGAATAAAATTACTGGACTGATGAATTTCTGCCGTAATCCACCCACGAATTCCTTTAACATCGGGCATACATAACCGGCCTTTATACTTAATAACTCCATCCTCCGAGAACTCGAATAACTGCTACTTTTGAGAGAGAATGTCATCTTCAATTCTTACCAAGACTGGATCATCAAATTGTCATGCCTTCACTTCTGCCACTAAGGAAGATTTAGCGACATTCTAAACTATGGCACCTCTATTGCCTACATCCATCAATCGTACATTTATACTAGCTAATCAATCCTTGGTCATGTCTAACTTGTCGACCCCTACATGTTTCAAACTGCCCATATACATGGGACTTACCGCGTCGGCTACAACATTTGCCTTGTCTGGATGATATAAAATGTCCATATTGTAGTCCTTTAACAACTCAAGCCACCTGCGCTGCCTCATATTCAACGAATTTTTCCTGAATATGTACTACAAGCTCTTATGATCTGTAAATATATCAACATGAACCCTGTATAGATAGTGATGCCATATCTCTAGAGCAAATATAACCGCTGCCAACTCAAGAATATGAGTTAGGTAATTCTACTCATGTTTCCTTAGTTGCGTCGAATCATATGTAATGACTTTACCATGCTGCATTAGAATACAACCCAATCCTACTCTGGAAGAGTCACAGTACACAACATAGCCTTCTAAGCCATCAAGAAGTGCTAGAAGGGGTGTTGATTCTAACTTGCTCTTCAACTCCTGGAAACTCTTTTCACAAGCATCTAACCATTGAAACGTAGTTGCTTTATGAGTCAACTTTGTCAATGATGCGGAAATGGAGGAAACATTCTCTACAAACCTCAGAAAGTAACCTGCGAGGCCCTAGAGACTACACTACTCAGTAGGAGTTGTGGGCCTTGGCCTATTCTTTACCACCTCGATCTTCTTATTATCAACTTTGATGCATTCGTCTGATACTATATGACCCTGAAAAGCCACTGAGTTTAATCAGAAGTCATTGTAATATTAAATAGTTGTTGATGCCTTCGTCTGACACTATACAACTTGCAATCTTAGAGCGTCTGTAATACCGCTCTCAGATGATCTGCGTACTTCGCTTCTGAGCGAGAGTATACTGAGATATCATCAATAAATATTATTACTAAGATTGCCAGAAATGGTTTGAACACCCGATTCATCAAATCTATAAAAGTTGTCGGTACATTAGTTAAACCGAAAGACATAACCAAAAACTCAATGGCCATATTGGGTCTGAAAGGCTGTCTTTGGAATATCCTTCTCCTTAACTCTCAGCTGATGATATCCAGACCAAAGATTGATATTTGAGAAATACTTGGCGCATTGCAATTGATCAAACAAATCATCAATCCTGGGAACCGGGTATTTATTTTTAATAGTCACCTTATTCAGTTGACGGTAATCAATACACATTCTTAATGACTTATCCTTCTTATGAACGAATTACACTGGTGCACCTCACAGGGAAGTACTGGGCGTAATGAAGTCGTTTTCTAGAAGATCTTTCAACTAAGCTTTTAATTCTTTTAGCTCGGTAGGAGCCATGAGATACAGAGGAATAAAAATAGTCAGGGTATATGGGAGCACATCAATAGCAAAATTGATTTCCCTTTTAGGGGGAATACTAGGTTCATCAGGGAATACATTAGGAAATTCACTAATGTAAGGAACTGATTGAAGGGCTGGAGGATTTGCCTCCACGTCCTGAACTCACACGAGGTGATAGATATCCTTTTAAGATCATCATTCGAGCTTGAGGTAAGAAATAAACCTCCCATTAGATGCGACAATATTGCCCTTCCATTCCATAATGGGCTCTCTTGAAAAATTAAAGAGAATGACTTTACTCTAATAATCAACATCAGCATAGAGAGAAGCCAACCATTCCATGCCCATAATAACATCTAATTCCACCATTTCCAACTCATTCAAGTCGGCCATCGTATGGCGATCATAGATCTTACATCATTTCTATAGACCCACCTAAAAACTACGGGCTCACCCACGGGCGTAGACACACCAAATGACTTATGTAGCAATTCAGGCTCTTTTCCACACTTACCAGCAACAGAGGGTGTAATATATGACAAAGTGGAACTCAGATCTATCAAAGCATATATGTCAAGACAAGAAACTGATAATATACTTGTAACCACATTTGCAGATGACTCGAGGTCCTATCATCTTAAAAAAGCATATATGCAATTCTGAGGACCGCTCAAACTAGATGTTTCTCATCTGCGTACCTTGCCCAAAAAGACGTATAGATGAAGAAGAAGTTTCTACATACCCTGTCGGCTCTGCCATTCCATCTCAACCTCATGTCGGACAGTCTTTGGAAAAGTGCCCCAAGTAATCACAAGAGTAACATATATCTAACTCTCCACGGCATTGCCCTAAATGGGACCTGCCACATTGAGCACATCGGGGTAAATATGGCCTAATCTATCTCGAATCTCCTCTGTACTACGGGCCTGGTTCCTGTGAACTCTGACCTTGACCAGAATAAGTGGTCCGATCATGACACTGGCCCTAGAAATACAATGGTGTACTAGCCACCGGATAAGATGGTCTCCTAAGAAACTGAGGCCTAAATCCACCTCGAAACTCTCCTATATCACATGCAGACTAGGCTCTCTATTGCTTTCCCCTATCATGATCTCAACTAGCTTATTGATGCTTCTTACGGTCCTCTAAATTCTATACGTAGGCTTGAGTGCGGGAGATATCCATATTCGGGTGCAGGGAAGCTGTAGTGCATTCATTCACTAAGTGTGTCCCCAAACTATTAACAAATTGATGTACTCGGTCTCTCATATCAACAATAATAGTAGAAGCATACCTAGCTAAACCGTTGATATCCCACACTAACCTTGGGGGGTAGCTGAGATCCAATGCCCTAAATCCCGAGTGTATTGATCCCGATACTTGAGAGATATACAACAACTCATGTATCAATGAGGCCTCTAACACCTACTCAACTGAATAAGGACATAGCCCCCGTGCCCTAAAAAAAGGCCTAAACCATACATATATAACAAGGCTGACATGAACATAACAAATATAGTAGAGAGGCCGACAAGGCCGACATAAATATAACAAATCTACTAAAGAGGATGACAAGGCCACACACGACTATCATATACAAACTGACTTTCTACAAGCCTCTAAGAGTATATTGACAATAACTAGTCGGGACAAGGCCCCTCCATACCCAACTATACATATATGCATATCTATCATACCTATCAACTCACTACACAACTTTGGAAGAAAAGAGCGTGACAACCTCCAGCTGAGTCGAGTCCTACTATAAGGAAATGATATGCATTACTATCTGTACTTGCAGCCATGAAATACAGTGTCTCTGTAAAGGGACATCAATATGAAAGATGTACTGAATATATAAGGTTGAAACTGTAAATAGTACAATGTTCTAAATAAAGCATGAGCTGAAACTGTAACTGAAATATATAACTGTAAAATGAAGCAATAGAAAGACAACTTGTACTGTGAGTGCCTCTGTGGGTAAGAATATGCATAAATGAAATATAATCGCGTATATAATACCTTAAGCCTCTGTGGGCAATACTATTAATATCATATTTGTATAAATTGCGCAATAGCGCCATAGGCCTCTGGGAAATATCATTAGTCTCATATATGTATAATCACATATATAATGCCATTGGCCTCTGAGGGCAATATAGATATATAATGCATGCATATGATGACCTCTCTAAGGATTAGAGAATACTCTTTGAACTCGTCGGAGTGACATGATCGTTACACCTCCGACTCTCTTATGAGGGTTATCACATCACATGTTACTCGTCCAATGACTCTATATGACCCATAGATCACCTTATTAGATTTACTGGTAGGAAACAATAAGGAACTGAATTTTATTGACATCAAAAGAGTGCCTTGGATTGAGGATGTTATCTCAACCATAGATGGGAAATATTTCATGACACATTTAAAGGAAAATCACAGGGACTTCAGAGTAGAATTCTTATCCAATTTCATCTCGTAAAAGTTTTTTTAATATAGGTCATGCAAAAAAAAGAAATGAGCCTTACATACCTAGTTTTTGTCACAACGATCATCCTACAAGTTCTCACACTTCATACGGGTGATTATCTATATCACATAAAATTGGTATCAATATTGAATCCAAATTCCATCGAAAGATTCATGTAGGTATCTTATTGACAACTTCGAACACCTCAAATTCTTAAATTCTTTTACAAGGGACACTCATGTAATTTAATCCCGTGATTCTCCTAACACAATTTTCATAGAAAACTTATGTAGGTGTTCTTCAATAATTTTCAAACATAGATGGTTCTTTAAGTTTTTCTTATACGGAAAGTCTTAGGTGATTCAATTTCACAATCCTTCAAATCATATTCTTCATAATCCATAACATACATAATCAATCCAATTATCCAGTTCAAATCATACATAGAGTGAAACAACCCAATAACTCCTCATATGAAGATTTTCATAGATTTATGATGTTTTCATCATGAAAACTTTTTCATAACTTTCTCTAAATCATCAATTAGTCATAAACATAAGTAAATGAGATTAAATCTTACCTTGATACACCAAAATCTTCATCACAATTGTAGAGTATTTCCTTCCTAAAGATTTCTGAAATCGATGCTCTTCGGAGAAGATGATTTATAGGATTATCATGGGGATTATCACGTAAATCTTGCGTAATTAGGCTTGGATATGATATCGCGATGTTATAGAACTCTATAGAGGATTGGGGGAGGGTTTTTGAACCTGTTCATGGAGAAAATAAGGGTTCAAATCGTTTGACGCATTATAAACCCAATAGAAATTTTCCACCGTTGTAGATTGATGGTTCATTTGATGGACCGTCAAACTTTTGACGGTCCGTCAAACATCCAGAAAATTTTTGACGGGCCGTTAATCTTCCCGTCAAACTTCCAGAAAAATTAACTACCCAGGGTGGGCAATTTGATGTTCCATCAAACTTTTGATGGTCCGTCAACCTTCCCGTTAAGTTTCCAAATTCCTATTTTCATCAAAACATAGTTCCTTAGATCCGTGTAACTCTCAACCACTTTGATACTTCCATAAACAAGTTGTAAACTTCATTATCCTTTCATAAGGTCATACCTCTTCCGAAGTCTTCAGTATCCATTGAAAACATGTCGAAACAAGAAACTATGGGGTGTAACATCCTTCATCCCTTAGGAACATTTGTCCACGAATGTTGGAAATATTCTAACTCCCAAATTTCCAAGAGTTTTGGGAGAGTATCCTTAGTAAACATGACTATCCAAAACCTATCAAGTAGCCCAAACATGTATCCAATTCCACACATGGCAACACAATATCATAATAATATCAATCAGCCTCACACGACCACTTATACTTGTAGAAATTAAAGGTGGTTCAGCCATAACTTATCTTAACA
This sequence comes from Anisodus tanguticus, assembly GCA_034509755.1. NCBI lineage: Eukaryota > Viridiplantae > Streptophyta > Magnoliopsida > Solanales > Solanaceae > Anisodus > Anisodus tanguticus. The sequence continues at coordinate 16,013,589 of CM067546.1, read as the reverse complement.
TGTTATTACTGACATCCAAGATGCACTCATTATACTTGCTTCAAAAACATTGGTTACAGAGGGTACATGGTCCAACATGACAAATCAAATAGAATAGAGGAATTATATAGCACGAATATGAACATGAAGCTAGAATCTGGGTTACACGAGTGGAGTAAATTGTTTTTTATAAGTTCCATGACCGTTCTGATAAAGTTTTTTTACAGATTAAAGACTGTCTTGTCGTGTCGTTCCGTCAGATTACACTGATATATATTGTTGGTATATCTTCAACCTTCACATAGTTTTACCTTTACATATTTACCTCATAACTATACTTTGTCTGAGCCGTTGTGTTTTGATATCCGGTTACATCTTTCTTTTCTGTGTGCAATATTGCAAGCTATTTAAGTTTGAAAATTATACCTGACAAAAGAGACAAAATCATGGTATATTAAAAAAATTATCTTCTTGCACGTTTTTTCGAGTTCGTTCTTTTTCTCAAAGAAGAAAACCTCACGCGCTAGAAAACTATTTTTTTCTAGTCAACCAGCATCGTAGACCATTACTAAAACCTGAAAATCCACTACCCCCAGGTGTACTATGTTCTCTATCATCACTTTCATACTCGAAGTAAAGAAAAAATAATTGCAAAACAAGTGATTAAGTCTAAAATTCAAACAAAATAAATAGCGGATATCGATCAATACATATCTAAAAGCCACCCAGATGCCAAAATTGATTATAAAGGAGCACCACTACACTCTAATATATAGCTTAGGTCATAGACTAAAAAAGACAAAAGAAAATAAATAGTTTGAAATGCCACCACGATTGATGTGGTTGGTTCACATCAGCTACACTCTATCTAGGCCTCGAACATGATCAAAACTAACCAGTAACCACTCTAGTAGAAGGATCTATAAATAACAGAAAATAAACAAGGGTGAGAATATAACCAAGTCTTGAATATACAATGCAGAAATAAATATAAGATATACATATATCTTTATAATATTTTACTGAAGCAATAGGTATGACATGAAACACACAGGGACAAGTCAATCATATCATGTCCAAGCCATAGCCCCTCATGGATCAAGTTCCCTAGACCATAGTCCCTAGTGGAGTTCCAAATGATCTACTAGAAAGAACCCTATAGGCCTTTACATATAGATGGGATCAGCTAGAGTAGACATGAATAAAGCCACACAGATACTATATACCTGATATACCAAGCAATAAGATATCAATATCTACAAAATCAATTACCATGTAAAATATACCGTTAAGATAGTCATTAGAGAGTTCCATAAAGACTAACTCAAGAAATGCATATAAGAATGCCAAATATCCATAACATGATATAAGAGTCAAATCCCTAGGATGCCATGCTCACTGATAATTCGCTACGACCTATAAACTGAAAGATTTAGTTTCTTTTAGTAAATATGAAATAATTTAAAGTGAAAAATAATAAATCAACACAAGTGTTTTCACGTGGAACACTCCTTGCTCAAGGGAAGAAAATCATTACCTATTCCTAATAGATTTTTCCCAAACTCTCCACTATAACACCAACAACTATTTAATATTACAATGACTTGTACACCTACGAAACTGACTCTATAGCCCCTACCTGAATCCTTAACAATTATCCTAATTGTTAGTGCTCTCTCCAACTTCTTCAAAGATTTTACCCAATCTATAAAGTCCCTTTATAATACAAAAATACCCAAGTACAAATCACTAAGAATGTAATCGTATATAATTAAGGATCACGCGAAGGATTTTATTGATATATCTTGATAGGAACATGTCATTGATGTTGTTGTAGTTGATTCCTTCTTTTAGTAGACTCTTGTAGAGATCTCGCTCTATCTCTTAAGTCGTTCTTTTAGTGGAACTCAATGTGATGCTTTATATAGGAGTATAATGGCTACTTGTATTTCTCTCAATCCAATCAAGGCTTGGTTCAATTAATTGTAATAAACCAATTATTGTTTGAGTTCCACTTGAACATCATTCTATACGGCCAACGTGACATTTCTCCAAGCTAATTCCATGTGTTCAATTATGGTAATGTTTCATGTCTTGACCTCACTTCCTTGTAGAATCGGGTTAGTCCTTAATCCAATTTTTTTAAGGTTTCTTGTTATTTGGATGAAATAGATTCTTCTTCATAGACAAAATTGTCTGAAAGTCTTGTCTAAAGGACCTGGTTTTCTCAACAATCGTGCATCTGTGTTTCTTGCTTCACTAGTTCCTTTTGGACATATTTTAAGTACCTATTTTTTATACATTTCTCATCTTGCTTGTATGTATACTATCACTAGTACAATGTTTTCCAATCATCGAAACTCCATAAGATCATAAATTAATATTCAGATCTCAGCAACTCTCAATTTTTTTTTTATAATGACAAACTCATAGAAACTTCATACTTCTTCGTGTGCACTCTAGCAACTTCATCAATCTTCATATATCTCTTGATGTGCATCTTCCCCCTTAGGAGTAGAACCTATATTCACAATTTTCCCCCTAAGAACTAACTCCATGTATATCTATCATCTTAACTTTGATAAGATGTTAAGCTCACTACAGTCGATGTAGACATTAACAAGATATTAAGCTTGCTTCAACCTATATTGACTTTAGCAAGATGTTAATCTTGCTTTAGACTATGTAAAACCTTACCTTAAATAATTGCAACCCTATACATGGCTAGGTGTAGGGACCTAACCATATCCATATGTCTTCTTCTTGACATTTCTTCATTGTGAGTAAAAGTACTAGGTTTGTTTCTTAGGATAATTTGTGCAATTTTCTTCCTTGCCACGACCTAAAATCCTAAAGTGGTTGTGAGCTCACCTACCCTAACTTGTAGGTGTAATGACCAGCCCAGTCATTTTTAGCTAAAGACCTATAATTAACTGAATTTCCCTTCTCATAGATTCTGTGTAGGGTTTGGTATGCATAGGGATGGGTAGCACGGTTCCCACAAAAAACCCAAAGTCAATAGTTTTGAAATGATATATTTGACAGATAGTTGAGTTTTGAGTATATTGGTTTGTTTCCATGTTACGTTACTTTGGGTAGGTCCGAAGTGTCATTTATAACTAAGTCGAGTCATTGGTTCTCTTACCGATGCGTTCAGATGTATTTTATGAATTTATTTGTAAAATTGTGGAATTTGGTTGTTTTGGTTGATTTTGTTGAAAAATGACTCTTAGCTCAGTTGTATGAGACATCTGAGTGCGCAAGCGCATTTGTAGCATCATTTACCTTAGGGTAGCATCTTTGGTTTATATTCGGGAGGTCTCGAGAATGTTTCGAATGTTTGATACATAATTTGCTAAGTTGCATGTTGTTGGTTTATGGTGTGCCACACCAGTAGGTTAATGGCCGCTTCTTTGGAGCTGCCTCTACAAAGGTTGGTTCTATGGACTTGGTTGCACAAAGGTTATCCACCTCTGTGAATATTTTCCGCTTGTGTGTCCTTTTGGTGCATTAGGTTATTCCGCTTCAGGGGGCTGTTCTTCCACCAAAGCGATCCGCCTAGGCGATGTCAATTCCGCTCCAGAGGAATCGCTATTTGCAGACCTGAATTTAATTCCTTAAACAAATTCATTTTTCCTCAAAACCATACCTTGGGAGTTTATCTCGGTAAAGGGAGGATTCTTAGAGTATTCTTCATCATCCATCTTGGGGGAAAGATCTTTCATTTTCTTTTACTTAATTAATCGTTATCGGATACTCTAATCATAGTGTAATTCTTAAAATGGGGAAGAACCAACATAGGGTTTCATCTACAATAAGAGGGCTATAAATTATGATTTGGAGGTTGATTAATGATCTATTTGTGGTAATGTTGTAACCTAGTGTTGGGTAATCGTAGTCAATGGTATTATGAAGGTTAATTTGATGTTTGGAAACCATTTTGAAATTGGGGAAAATCTAAGGTTTCAATTGGGAAAAATCTAAGGAATTAATTTGTGGAATCAGTCTTACAGATGATTCTGACTGCTATTATTTGGGCTTGTCACCATTATTTGGGATTGTCGCCAGTGATTGATAAAATGTTGTGTTTACTCATCACACATGTTTCTGATATGAAAGTCTGAGTACGTGGAACTATGTGTTATTGAATTCTGAAACATGTGATATTCATCTCATACATTCTGATTATTTTCCTTATTGTTGTTGCATTCATACATTTATGGTTCTTATGATATTAAAAGTGGAGTGGTATGGAAATGTTGTGGGTCCAATGAGACTGAAAAGGTAAATGATATACTCATGAGATAATTTCATGATGGAAATGATGGATATGGCTCGAAAATGAGTCTTGGGCTCTAGTCAGATTCATGTGTTCAATTCCGGCTACCTAAGAGCGATATATGGATGGCGCGGGTACCCTATAGGTTATGATTCATAGAATTTGAATGTGTATACCATGTTTTGGTAAGGTACCTTGCATTTGCATTCATAACATATATACATGCATATAGCGCTATCATAAATCATTAAAACTCTTTGGGCTAACATTATCATCATAACCAACTAATCAGTGGTGCCGTAACATATAAATATATAGCGTATATAACGCCTTCATGAGAACCATGTGAAAGAGAGACATAATATACTTCTTTGAACTTGTCGGAGTGACGTAAGTCGTTACATCTCCGACTAACGTTATGGAGCTTAACATGTCATTATACATCTCAATATGAGTCAATAAGACAAGACTTAAACATGAATCAATAAAACTTCCAATAGAATGAAGAACATAAACATCTTTAACTTAACATGAATTGAGTCATTTTGGAGGGACATTCGTATACTATTTGTTTACATTCCGGTCATTTCAAAATAAGAAACGATAGGCTTCACATAACTTTGTTGTTTACATATCCACATGGCCTCAGTTTAGCCCGTTAGTACTTCAACCTACAAAAAATGATAAGGGACCATTTTTAAGCTTATGGAAGCTAGAATTCAACACAAATAAGCGACTAGCTCGTCTACGAAAATTTGGACATCACCTCCCCTTGTTCATTTCACTTTCTTCAAATTAAACAACCAAACCAAAATGTCCATAATATCAACAAGAAATATATACATCAATATCCAACCTTATGTCCATTACCAAAACAACATCAAATAGCCCAACAAGAGATAAGAACAATACTAACAACTTTCAAATGTTACATGGTCACTTCTTCTCCGTAATTTATAATAACATCATCAACATACCCAAAATATATACAAGCATAAAAACAACAACAACAACAACATAACCAATCTATTCCCCGTCATTTCCATCCATATGAAGCTATATATGTATCCCCAAAACAGTCCAACAAAAGACACCAACATCTTACTGTACTTTATTTGCTATCTTGTAGTTCTTCACACAACCAACTTAAACAACACATAGATAAGACCAAAAACAAGCACGATGGGGTTAAACTTACCTTATCCATCAAGAATAGCATAAATAACAAGGATTCTTTAATATGTAAGAGCTCAAAATGTATCAACAACACCATACAAGTGATCTTCACCACTTCTCCAGCACGTTTAATGAAGAGTAGGTGGTTTAACCTTTGAAGAGAGGGCCTACCTTGGGTTGTTTGCTACATAAACCTTTTATATCTTAGGGGAGAATATAAAACACATGAAAATAATCTTGCACCATGTGAGAGGCATGAAACTTGAAGCCCTTTCCATTTAGAATCATAGAGAGAGAAGGGTGGCTATATAGCTTGGGAGAGAAAGAGATAGAGAGATTCCATAGCATCTCTTGAGAGGTAAGCTTGAAAATATGAGATGAGATATGAGATAATCCAGCCCCTAGAGGGGTCTTTGGTCGTCCAAGCCATGCTCCACTTTTAACACAGTTGTAGCCTTTCCTTTTGCAAGTAGGTGACACACCTACTTGCTTACTTAGGTAGTGTTACTTGCTGGTCGCTCATCATGTGACACATGCCACGTCCTTGATTAATGATTAAGATATGTGTCAAGTAGCTCAAGCTAGGAGGACATGTAAGTAATCAGCGCAAACAAGTAGGACGGGTAAGTAAACAACTCAATCTTATTTGTCCGAAATCCCATTACTCACATAATGAAATTCCTCTAATTAATGTTGAGGGATTTCACCCTCTCTGAGCATACATTAGATAACTTATGATGACAATGACATAAGAAGTACGGGGTGTAACATACTTTCCCTTAGGAACATTCATCCTCTAATGTGGGTGTACACAAGTATAAAAACAATCCTTATGACTTTTTGGAAATGTTGACATAGTCTCCCTTATAAATAGGGCTATTTGTATCCATGTGAACAAGTAGAAGATATCACAACTTGCCTCATAAGGATATAAACATGACATATATTTATCATCAGACCACACACAATCATCAATATCAAATATAACATTGTGGAATAGGAACTCATCCTACAACCCAATACATCAGCTCTTGGTCATGCTATTCCTTACTCGGAATATCGGCTAATCATAAAAATGAAGGGTTAGTATCAAATCTCACATTATGATAAGGAGAATCCCAATCAAATCATAGTCGTGTAGAGCCTTTGGCTTAAAACCACTGAGGGTACTTAAAACTTCATCTATTCTTCTTCTTCATACATAATTTCGTTCACATCCTTTCTTTGCCGTAAAACCTTTTAACGGAGGCTATCATATTTAGTACGTAACTTGCAGATTTGTCAACCTTGGAAAGGCAAGAGGAATTGCTTCACACGATATATTCCCAAATCTTATACGATCCAATATGCCACATCTATGGTCTCATTTTGTTTCCAAATCTTATCACGTCCCTCATAGGAAAACTCTATAAGAATTATCCAATCACCAACTTAGAACTCTAAGTCCCATCATCACACATCTATATAAGACTTTCTGTTAACTCTAAGTCATCCACGTTTGTTCCTAAATAACATTATCATCTTTATGACTTGGTTCATTAAGTAAGATCCCATTAACTCTGGTTTACTTACTTTTAACCCTTCAGTGAGTTCTACATCTCCACTCATACAGAGCCTCATATGGTACCATTCTAATGTTTAGCATGATAGTTGTCATTATATGCAAACTTCCTAAGAGGTAGGTGGTCATCCCAACTTCCTTTGGAATTCAATACGCAGTTCATAGTATGTCCTCGAGCATATAAATCATATGCTCCATTTGTCTATCTTTCTGAGGGTGGGCTCAACCCGTGTGCCCAAAAACCTTTTTTGAAATGATCTTCAGAACTTAGCTATGAGTTGAGCATCCTTGTTATAGAACCAGAGACGTAATGAAGGCGAACAATTTTCTAAACATACAATCTTGTGTAGTCCTAGGCTGTAGAGGTAGTTTGTAGTAAAAATCCATCCAAATCATTTTTCATTTTCTCATCGGGTTCTCAATGTCCTGATCTAGCTCACCGGGCTTCAGGTGCTCATTCCTTACCTGCTAAGTATTATTATACTAGCTACTTCCTCTGTAAGGCTCTTTCCCATGTAGTTCCACTATGTCATCCATTTAACATCATGATACATCTTAGTAAATCCTAGATGGATAGGATATCACGAATAATAAACCTCTGTCATAATATTCTCTTATAGCCTCACTATATTTGGAATATACAATTGGCCCTACCACCTGAGGGTCCCTCTCCCATTAAGCTCGAAGGCTGCGATTCTCTTTTGCTATACACCCTTGCTTATTTTCCCTAAAAATGGGATTCATTTTATCCTGACGTTTCTTATTTTCCAATATATGGGGATGACTCTACAGATTCCTAAATAATAAGGTCACGATCATTGGAATTTGTTAATCGTACTTCTACTTGGATAATTGATGCATTCATGGGGTCAACTTCTTTCCTTATCTTCCAAATCAGTCCGACCATTCGTGGATACATGGTTGGTTGTACTGGCTACAATTTTAACCTTCTCCCAATGTTATAGGAATATATGTACTAAGATCCTTTGAAATGCTTAAGCGATCACCTCTATCGCCCACTTAGCTCCGTTTATCCAAAGGTGTGCTAGAATATCATAAGGTTTGTAGTGTCACAACACAAAAATATGATAAGTAATGACATCACATCAAAAGTGCTTTTACCACTGTGGTTAACTCTAATTCATGGTTTAAAACACTATTTTGTGCTTTCTCATTACTAATGATCATAAATAATTCCTCTCTTTACTTCTTTTTGACACTTCCTCATTCATTTGCTTACTTATCATATTCTCATTCATTTTGGAATGTTCTAACATATACATAGTATGAAAGATTGCTCCCAATTCCAATCCTTCATATTAATATCCTATAGATGATGAGTCATTAACTTATTCCCTTATTGGGTATATATGATATTCTTAAGAATTTGACGTTACATGACGTTGTTCTTGTTACACCTCATATTTTTGTGCGTTGTCGCTATCATAACATGGAAAATATAGGCTCAAGGATGGTAAGACCCCTCTATGAGTTTATGAAGGCTTGCGGATGTATTACATAAATTTCGGGAAGGTTTTAGATTCATCGGATCAATGGAAATAAGTTTCAACGGATGTTCTTCAATTCGTTGCCTTTCAGAGCATTTTGCGAATCGTGTGGCACAGCCTGTGACCCACAGAAAATGCATGTGAGACACACACCTACCACAGTAATGGACATAGACTTTTCTTGTCTCAGGACACATCCTGTAGTAGTCCTACGAGATGCAGGACAGTCTTGTGAGTCACAAAAAGTGCCGTAGGATAGTCGGTGGTCAATTTCTCTCCTCCTATAAATAAGACCATTCACGACTTTTGGCTCATTTTCTTTCACTCTCCTAACCCTAATAACCCTAATACACTCTCTAAAAAAGTCTCCCTTGGTTATAATCTAGGACCTAAGGAAAATCAAAGGCAAACTATATAAACTCGATGTACGAAATCTTATGATCATCGCTATATCATTTCCTTCTGTGTTCTAACAATTTTGGAGGAATCTTGGTGGTGAAGTAAGATTTGTTTTTGATTTTTTCATGCAACCTAAGGTACATATCATCTTCCTCATCATCTATCTGAGGTTCTACAAGTGTTTAAGATAGGGTTGTTAAAGGTTTCCTAAAGAACAAGTACTTGTAAGGTTTTGAAATATATCTTGTTGTTGTGGGATATTTTATATGATTTGAAAATGTTATATGGAGTTGTGAAGTTATGGATTTGATTGTGGTGATTAGTAGAAGTAGTATGGAGATTGTTGTGATATTATAAATGGAATTTGAGCTATAGATGATCTTATGCATGCAAGTTGGTCAACGAAATGTCTAAATGAACTTTCTTATAAGATATGACTATGATATTGACACAAATGCTTCGTATGATGTAGATAATCGCTCTACAACATCCGCGTACTCTTGTAATCCATCTAGAGGATACAACAAGGTATGTAAGGTCCTACCTTCTTTTTATTACTGGCATGATTCCAGTAAAACATGGTCAAATCAAACGTCCCAAAAGAAACTCTTATTCGTAAAAGATTCAAGCATGGTTTCTGTTAATCATCGATATCGTATTTATTCGTAACCCTTTTAATTGGCTTCTTGACCATCATACGTCCTCATTGAATGTGCACCTTGCATTATGTTAACATTGGTGGACTTGTTTTCTTGTTAAAGATGTTCTTCGTAATCTATTGAAATCCATTGGTTTGTTTCTTGTGTCGGGATGATATATCATTCTTTTGGTAATATTGGTTTTACTATTGTGTTCAGAGTCAATGATAGATTGTAACATTTGTTGTAAATGAGTTCCATAACGACCATGTGTCACCCTGTCTTGTTCCTAATGGTTTCCCTGAGGTCTTTCATGCATTATATATATATATGTATGTGTGTATGTGTGTGTGTTTTATGAGACTGAGCCATGCTATAGCCGACCAAATGTGACATTTATATATACACTCCACTGTAGTAGGGTATGACTACCCTGAGTCCTATCTAGGTCGGGTACGATAACACCGAGTCATATTAAGGCTGGGTATGCCCATATTGAGTCGACTGCAGGGTAGGATATAACATATTGACATTGCCCCAAAGTGTATCTATATATATATATATATATATATTCCAGTGATATTATGCCCACAGTGGCTTCCAAGGCTAAGATTGTTTATTTACTTTGCCTTACTTTGGTAATTGTTCCTACTCATTTTTACCTGCCTTACATATTCAATACATTTTTCATATTGACGTCCTCTTTTGGAGTGTTGTGTTTATGCCCCCAGGTACAGGTAGACAAGACGACATACCTCCTTAGTAGGCTATCTACTTTCAGCTATTGATTGTGACACTCCTCTTCTACGGATTTGCTGTATAAAATCAATAGGCTATACTTCATATGCATATATTTATTTTGGGTATGTCGGGGCCCTGTCCCAACTTGATGGCACATGTTAGCATTCGTAGAGCCTTGTATACTAGAGATTTCTGTATATATCTTTGTGTGGCCTTGTTGGCCCTTGACAGTTGTTGATATATTCATGACGGCCTTAGTTTACGCATATTTATTGTGTTAGGACTTTTTTGCGTGTAGGTCATGGTTGCTTTCTATCTTATGATTTCTACTTGAAGGCCTTGTCGGCCAAGTTTCATGTCATGGGTCTATGTACTATAGTTGGTTCGCTCGGGCCTTAGGGTGTAGTGTGCTGGCTACCCCCCCCCCCCCCCCCCACAAGGCTATGGTGTGACAAACTTGGTAATAGAGCATGTCAGTACTAGGAAGTATTCAAGCTATAGAAGTATAGTTTTGTTTATGGGTGTGTTGTGCACCACACTTAAAAACAGGTGGCTACAGGGTATTTAATGATAGTTTCTTTTCTTTGATCTCATATATTGTGCAGTAGAGCTTAGTTGTAAGAATCTAAGTCTAACTCGTGCTTTATGTAGTTCTAGTAATCTCGGTTACTAGAAAGACTCCGACTAGTCCGTATCCTTGACAAGTAAATGAAAGCCCTCACCTGACATGTTATTGATATGCCAAAGGTGTGAGTGTTAAACTACTATTTCAAAGTATTAATATTTGAGATATAGAGGAGATAATGAACACCTGAAAGGTAAAGCGATGGCTTATACAGAGAAATAAGGAAAAGAAGGTACTGAGTACTTAAGTATAGAATGTGTAAGGAGATTGATTTTTCAGATGTATTGATGTAAGTAGTGTTACCCCGCTTTCTATAGTAGTAGAATCGTAGTGAGAAGAACTTATAGAAATCTCGGGATTCAGTAAAGGTTACAACAATATTTAGTATGGATAGTACTGAGGATAGTTCAGTCATATTAAAGGCACTCATTCGGACCATGCATACATGACGTACCTAAAATTGTTGGACGACTATGACTTCTAATGAATTTTGAAGCTCTAGGGGACAAGTATTGAACCCCTTGTGTGCAAATTAACTATTTTCCACGTAAAGGCTTCTGGGTAAAGCAAGCAAAAATAATAAGTGCCTAGGAAATAAGGATAATTAAAGAAGGGGAAGTCATAGGTGAGGGAATGTTTTGTCATGGATATTTAAATTGAGGTGAGACAGGTGGTGGATGTAATGGGATGACACCAACACAAGAGGCATACCTGAGAAATATGAAGGATGACTGACGGTTATACGATAAAGTATGGTAGTGCGACAAGTCTGTACTCAAGTAAATCAAAAAGGCTAAGAAAAGAAAATACTAAGTTTTAAAGATGAATGTCTTACGAGACTAAGTGCCTAGCATGAGATTCGAGAAGCCGAATGTTAACTAGATACACCGACCAGACAATCTAGCCTCTTGAATCAGAAATCATAGGCATCGAAAAAGTTTCCTTAGTTGAATGGAATACGAGTCGAGGATTTAAGATCACACGATAAGTAAACAAGCATAAAAAGGGGATAAATAGCAAATAGCGTCTTTTAAAGATTATCAAGAAAGAAGCCCCTAAAGACTAACGTGGTTAGGATATAAAGAAGGGATTTTTGAAAATCGAGTGTGTTCGTTATGAACGCATAACACTTTATCTATGTAAATGATTTTATGGTCCCTAGTGAGGATAAATTTCACTGGAACAAATGGTATGTTGATAGGAAATTACACGATCGTGGAATGAGTTGAGAGGACAATGTGACTCTTCAGAAATGAGAACCTCTTAGTTTGAACGAGTGGCCCTCCTCCCATAAGGGAGAGAATGTTGTACTAAATTGGCATAGATCCACATAGTGGTTTAGTGGATGGATGAGGGAGTTAAAATAAAGAATTTCAGAATGAATAGGAGTATGTTACCCGAATTTATTTGCGGATGTGATAAGACTACCAAATGATATGTAAATATCAATGCTGAGGAAGAAATGGAGATGATATTTTTCTTAAATGAATTAAGTGACGACCAGGGTCGTCAGACCAATGGACCTCAAAAAAGAAAGTGTAAGGAGTAAGACGACGATGGAAGCATATGCAGACCCAAAAAGGGTCATTCAAAAATTAAGGTATGGAAGAGTAATTTGAATTGTATCAAGACATGATGTGTATAAGCCTAGGAGGAAGCCAATTTAGAGGTCGGGCGAGACATCAGTTGATATAACACTTCACAGTATAGGATGAAGTTTCAACTTTTACAGCTAAATGGTCACAGGTTTCCAAAATGTTTCAGAGGGGAAGTAATGGCACAAGTGGCTAGTATAAGCAGGTTAAAAGTTGAGAGGTTATAAGGTTCAAAAATAAGGATAAATTAGTTAAAGGTTGTAGACAAAGTTGGTATTGTCAGAACATAAGCGGGAATGAGGAAACAAAAAGGATAAATCTCAATAATTAATGGTGTACCCAAAACCCTACACAGACATGACAATGAGACTACCTTTAAGAACCACAAGAACTTTCAAACTATTTTTGGACGGCCGTAGCCAAATTCAAAGATGGGCTTCTTTTATTAATAGAAAAGTATCCTTCAAAATGAGTCGCTATGATAGAGAAATTTATAAGTTTTCTTGGAGAAGTTTTCTTGGAGAAATTTATAGTTCAGGGACCAGAAGGTAGCTAAGGGTGAGCTTCTATGAATATAGTTATCAATCAGGACTCCACAACAACACCTTTAGTAATAAAAATATTATTGTTTAAAGAAAACTTCAACAAAAGGGCATAATAACAACTTTTGGGTCCGCATAAGATCGAATACATCTATTTAGAGGACAAGAAAAGAGAAAGCTAACCAAGGAATTTCATGAATCAGCAACTTTAAAGGGGACAAAAAGAAAAAGCTAACCAAGGGATTTCATTAATCAACAACTTTAAAGGGGACAATTTTGGACTCTAGTGACAGGAAAAATTGCTTGTGCAGAACACATTAACGCTACTAAGTGGAAACATAGAAGAGTACCAATATGGGAATTCAGAGTCAGCCGATTGGAGAGAAGAAAATATATAGTAAAGGGATACAATATTCAGATATGAGGAATATGGAATTCTCTGATACTTAGGCCAACTGTATACCCCAAATCTTACAAGGTTCGGGAACAAGATTAGAGTGAATATACCTTAATGCTAAAGGCAGGTATTGATACAACAATGTGAGCAGGAGACTGAATTGATGTACTGACCCAATGGTCAATCGATAAGGCTAAGAGTATTACAAGTTCAGAAAGTCTAACATGGGGGATAGAGAATTCTAACTGGAAGGAGAACAACGGTTCACATGTAAAACCTTAGTATGAAGTTACCCCATCCTAATCAGATAAATATTATTACAAGGGATTCGTGATCGAAAAAGTCGTAAGGTTCATTCATTTTAGTCGAATAGTATCATTTCTCATGACCGATGATTATATGAGGAAAATATTAATAACGTTGTACGATTCCTGAACATTCTTTTATGTCTACCATCTCAGGTCTCCATTATGGAAACATTCTGGAGGTTTGTCTAAATAGATTTGGGGGACATGGAACCCTGTAATGATCTTGTCCCAAGTAGATGAATGAAGAATGCACAATTCAAACGCTAGTTGACATGTGTGTGAATGGAGTTTTCAAAAGAGAGTGGAATGATTACTTTCCTCGTGATGAGTATTATAAAAATTATTGTCCTATCGTTTAAACTGATCCTTATGAGGCCTGATATGGGTAGGAGTACCGATATTCCCTCGGTTGGATCGATGTAAGAAAAAAAGAGTTGACTGGACCAATGTTAATCCACCAGGATGTAAAAGGAGTAAAGATATGAAACCATCAAAAGCGAAAGAAACAAAAGGAAAAGGGCGTCGTGTTGAGGTTCCCCAGAATAAGGTAAAATGTTAAAATTAGCAAAGGATTAGTGTAATAAGTGAAGTCTCAAGAATAAATATGAGGAATGACTGAGTCTTATAAAAGTAGGTATAGTAGTGTCTACATGAATGGTGTATGGGTAGCACAAGGAAGAAAATGTTGAAAGTATAAAAGAATACATGTACATTTATGTTTCCGGATTTTCCAAAGAACATATGCTAATGGATTATGTTGATTTAAAAGGGTAACGTTCAGGGTTGGGTACTCTTTAAGGTTTTTCCCTATAAAGGTGTGTGTAAGGGAAGTTGTTACCACATGAGATTACTAGACAAGAGACCTCTATGTTTAAAATATCTCGAGAGATTGAATGAAGATTATTCAGCTTTCCACGAAGAAATATTACAAATATATATATATATATATATATATATATATATATATATATATATATATATATATATATATATATATATATAGGAATTCCTTCTCATATGTCATTAATGGAAGTTATTTGGGTTATACATACAAAGATATTTTAGTCACTATCCTAAATCGCTAGGTCCAAGAGTTGTCAATTATGTATATAACCTTGACTTATGTACCTTGTATAAGCAATGTTGTTCATACAAATGTGTCGGATGCAGCCCATATTTTGGTATTTGACAGTTGAGGTGACTTATGGCTAACCATTTTTTATTAGTGCGTAAATAGACGGTCGTGTGGGGCTGACTTGATGTTGTTATGTTATTTTGCTGCCCTGTGTGGCATTGGATATATGTGTAGACTTCTTGAAAGGTAGTCCTTTTTATAGAGAAAACTCTATCAAA
The DNA here is from genome assembly GCA_034509755.1 of Anisodus tanguticus. Classification (NCBI taxonomy): domain Eukaryota; kingdom Viridiplantae; phylum Streptophyta; class Magnoliopsida; order Solanales; family Solanaceae; genus Anisodus; species Anisodus tanguticus. Next base: position 15,998,488 of record CM067546.1, on the reverse strand, counting down.
CTTTTCAAGAGTCTTGAGAGTTAGAATATTCCTCAATATTCGAGGACGAATATTCTTAAGGGGGAAGGATGTTACACATCGTATTTTCGTGCGTCGTCGCTATCGTAACATGGAAAATATAGGATCAAGGATGATAAGACCCCTCCATGAAGTTAATGAAGGTTTGCAGATGTATTACATTAGTTTCGGGAAGGTTTTAGATTCATTGGATCAACGGAAATAAGTTTCGACTGAAGTTCTTCAATTCGTCACCTTTTGGAGCATTTTGCGAATCGTGTGGCACATCCTGTGACCCACAGGAAGTGCTTGTGAAACACACACCTACCACAGGAATGGAAAAATACTTTTTATTTCTTAGGACACATCCTGTGGCAGTCCTGCGAGATGCAGGACAGTCTTGCGAGTTGTAGGAAGTGCTCGGGATAGTCGGTGGTCAATTTCTCTCCTTCTATAAATAAGACCATTCACGACTTTTGGATAATTTTGTTTCACTCTCCTAACCCTAATACACTCTCTAAACAAGCCTCTCTTGGTTCTAATCTAGGACCTAAGGAAAATCAAAGGCAAACTACATAGACCTGATGTAAGGAATCTTGTGATCATCGCTATATCGTTTCCTTATATGTTCTAACGAGTTTGGAGGAATCTTGGGGGTGAAGTAAGCTCTGTTTTGGATTGTTTCTTGAAACATAAGGTAAGTCTCATCTTTTACATCACTATCTTAGTTTCCTAAAGAACAAGTACTTGTAAGGATTTGAAATATATCTTGTTGTTGTGGGTTGTTCTATATGATTTGAAGATATTATATAGAGTTGTGAAGTTATGGATGGGATTGTGGTGATTAGTCGAAGTAGCATGAAGATTATTCAGATATTATGAATGTAATATAATTGATCTGATGAACTTATGCATGGAAGTTGCTCGATGAAATATGTAAATGAACTTTCATATAAGATATGAATCTGATATTGATACAAATCCTTCGTATGATGTAGATAATCGCTCATAGAATATCCACAAATTCTTGGAATCCATCTAGGATATACAACAAGGTATGTAAGGCTTTACCTTCTTCTTCATTATTGGCATGATTCAAGTCAAACATCGTCAAATTGAACGACCTGAAAGATACTCCTATTCGTAAAAGATTCAAGCATGGTTGCTCTTAAGCATCAATATTGTATTTATTTGTAACCCTTCCAATTGGCTTCGTGACCGTCATATATCATGATTGAAAGTACTCCTTTCATTATGTTAAGATTGTTGGACTTGTTTTGTTGTTAAAGATGTTCTTCGTATTCTATTGAAATACATTGGTTTGTTTCTCATGTTGGGATGGTATACCGTTATTCTAAGTAATCTTAGTTATAATGTTGTGTTCAAAGTACATGATGGATTGTAACATTTGTTGTAAATGAGTTCCATAACGATCGACGTAGGCTTAACGACCATGTGTTACCCCATCTTGTTCCTAATCACTTCTCCAAGGTCTTTTATGCATTCTTATATATAAATAAATATATATCTATATATGTATATTTATGAATGTGTGTGTGTATCTATTTTATGACATCGAGCCATGCTATAGCCAGACGGATATGACATTTATATATACACACCACTGCAGTAGGGTATGACAACCTCGAGTATTAACTTGGCCAGGTACAATAACACTGAGTCCTATTAAGGCCGGGTATGCCCACACCGAGTCCCGTATAGGGCTGAGTATGACATGATATTGACATCGCCATAAAGTGTGGCTATATATATATATATATATATATATACATAACTGGTTTCTAGTTATATTATCCATTGCATATGCCCACAATGGCTTCCCGAAGCTCAGGTTGATTCTTTACTTCACCTTACTTTTGTTATTGTTCCTACTCATGTTCACCTCCCTTACATATTTAGTACATCATTCATACTAACGTCCGCTTCTGGGGCACTATGTTCATGCCCGCAGGTACAGGTAGATAGGCCATAGTACCTCCTCAATAGGATATCTGTTGTCGGCTATTGGTTGTCGAACTTCTCTTCTCCGGAGTTGTTGTACAGAGTAGGTAGGCTCTACTGCATATGCATAAATTTATTTTGGGTATTTCGGGGCCATATCCCGACTTGATGACATATGTTAGAATTCATAGAAGCTTGCGGACTAGAGACTTCTTTATATATGTTTGTGTGGCCTTGTTGGCCCTTGTCACCTGTTGATGTATACTTGACGGCCTTGTCAAGCTTAGTTTACGCATATATGTTGTGTTGGCACTTTTTTTGCGTGCAGGTCATGGTTGTTGTCTATCATGTGGTTGTTACTTGAAGGCCTTGTTGGCCCAAGTTTCATGTCATGGGGTATATGTACTATAGTTGGTTTTCTCGAGCCATAGGGTGCTGAGTGCCCCCCACCCAAAGGCTGGGGTGTGACAATTCTACTATATCCAAACATGGTTGTTATACTTAGATTCAAACTCCTTCACTTTCCTCAGGAATAAGACTTTTTGTTAATTGCACTTTGGGAAAAAATTCCTTTATCTCGTTAATCTATAAACCCATTATTTATCTATCTCGTAGAACCTTTAGTTATTTCCAAAAAAATGCTCGTAAAAATCATTATTTGCTTGATATTTCATCTACATTATAATGTCATTATCTCTTGACATATCTCTTTAATGTCTACCTTGTATCGTTAGGCATCATTGGCCCCTTTTCAATCCATTATATGCTTGTATCGAGCTTTACTCACTGTCATTTCCATTTAGGTACTCTCGGAGAGGTATGACTGCATATGTTGCAGAAATGATACTTTGCACGTTTAGCTCCAATTCATGGCGTTACATGATCCAATGACTCATCCGAGTTTCTTTGTCTAATCATAATTAGGTCTTGCATCAATCAATTGTTTCTATCATTCGACCTTTACATTTCCATTTCGAGTTACCTTAGGGGGGTCTCTTGTCTTTAATGTACTTCTCATACTAACTTCCAAAACATCAGAGGTCTGGCATCTCTAGCTGAAGAGTCCTTACTGTCCCTTTTCTACCAATGGTCCTTACACTGTTTCAGAGTAATCACACCTTTGTGAAACTTTTACAACTACAATCTCATTCACTCTTATCCTTTTATTCTTGTAATCCTTCTGCTTGTCTGTCATTAAGCATACCCATTTTTTCCTCAATACTTCATCATGTCATTCCATTTGCACTTATTAACCGTTTTCATGTTTCTTACAATCATTCTTCGATTTTTCCATAGTTTTCTTGTCATTACTTGTCCCTAACAAGCTATTCTTATCTAGAGGTTATTTAGTATTATAATATGCTGCACAATAAATTCAAAGATCTTACCAATCCAATACCTGTAACATGCTTAGCTTACTATCATCTCATACAATTTACCTTTACGTGAAGGCATAAAAGCTACTAAGAAGTTACGATTAATTTTCTAGTTGGGCCTTAGCCCGACCGGCATAAAAAATTATCAGAGAGACCCAATGGGCCTATCTTGCCATCACGGACAGTGGAAAAGAAAAGGGGAAAAAGAAATTGCAAGTTAGAAATAACCCGAGACTTATCAAATTAAAACACGCACATCATGTATAATTTTGAGAAAAGCAATGTATACTTAACAGTTTGCAAGTTCATACTTGGACATATCACCAAACAAGAAGAGAATAAAATTGCATAGGCTTGGCCCATACAACGATACATGATCAATAAGCAAAGAGACAACATGGCCTCCAGGGGCACAGACGAGTTGGTAAGTGATAAGGTGATTGGGGTACAACCACTCCGACGTCGCGGGTTCGTATCCATGTGGTGACAGTGTTTGCTGAAATATTGCAAGGGTTGTTGCTGGGTTCGTATCCCGTTGGTCCTCTCCCTTACAGGGCTGCCACTCGCGCATATCTCTCGATTTACATCCCACCTGGCCAAGGGGCCTCTGGTACAGATGGGGGGGTTCGCCTTCGGGACTTTTCCCCTTCACAAAGCAAAGAGACAACATGTGTGGGCATGGCCCAATTGTTGTGGTCAAGAAGACTTCATGAAGGGGCAACAAGGCAAATGAACAATACAAGTGGGCTAGGCCCAGTCATGACAATCGTGGAAAGACTTTCCACGAAGCTGGTTCATATACGTGGGCTAGACCCAATAAACACTTATGGTTTAACAATCATTCATGATAGATACGGAGATATACACATTTATATATCTTATATAGTGAGTATACCTGATGTATAAATGTTATATTGAGTATATACCAGTGCGCACAAGGGAGTAGTAAAATAGAAAGGGCATGTAAGTTGATCGTTTAGCCTAGTATACATTACAGACCTTAAGATGAACATGGTAGCACACAAGGTTGGTACATCATTATTTCATGGCTTAATAAAAGTAAAGCATGCATAGTTTGATCCAGACAAAGATGCGGATGTAGATATCAATTTTCAGGTCATTAAGACTGAGATACAAGTGTCAACAATTATCTTTAGAACTCAGGTCAAGTTCAGACTCAACAGGTATATAGACAGGATCCACGGAAAGCATGGTGGGATCTCAATTGGTAAACAGATCGTGTAATCTAAGGCAGTCTACTCTAAGTATCAAACACAACACAAGAAAATTCAAAACATGCTCAATACATGATCATACACACCTCAGGTCCCAACATATGCTTTTATAACTCATAGACAGGCAGGGCAAAACACATTTGAACTCAGATATTCAGACATCAATGTTATAACAGTCTTAAAGGTGTCATTTATACCTATGTTCAGTCTAAGTCAAAGCCTTATGAATAAGTGCCAGCATGCAATATTCACCACAAAACTAAAAGATCACCTAGGTATAGAACCAAATGCCATGAATCTCAGAAAGCCATAAAACATTCACTTTTTTAAGAGTTAACTGACTTAGTGTATCCTTAAAAGACAACAGAGCATAAACAACACCCATAGAACATTAGGAAGCCATATACACCATACTTTCACATATTCCATCTAGTTAAATTAAGAACAGATAGCAACAGTATATCTTTTAAGCAAATGAAGTCTACCATTAGTTCTATATGCTAAAATCTTTGGATTTAAACTTCTTTATTCTATCAAAACATCATTTTAGATCTATTTAAACTTAACTGCAACGAATATTAAATGATCCTTTGAAGCAGTAAATAGTCCAATAATTAGATATAAAAGCTATCTGAATCAACTTAGAACTCCTAAACTCATTCTGAGGAATCTTGAGGTCACTTCTAGGTGTCGATTAACCTTACTTCATTTATACATAAAAGATAAAAAAGTTTAGTTATCATGCTTATACTAAAGCTATCAAGACACCAGAACCAATTAATTCAAGTCAGATCCTCTATCTTAAGCTAATGGTGGCCCTTCACATGTATATAACAGTGTTTTAAACCAAATCTAAATTCCCTAGACTGATTCAACCTATCATCATTGCATTTTTACTAAACCTATGACCTAATTTATATTTTTTTGATCACATAAGTGTGCTATAAATGAACTATCAGTACCAAAGCATCATTTATCCATTAACAAATCATTTAATCAAGAAACCAAACTACAATCATGAACTAAATTATGTCTAATTAAACTAGATAACCATATATCAGTACCAATCCATAAGTTAAACACATTAATAAACTAATAAACATATAACACAGATCATACGACAGGATTTAAGAAAATATTGAAATAGGAAATAACATTACCTTGTGTGGAGTTAGCCTAAAAGTCAAAGAGGAGCTTGTTCTTCACACCGGGGACCTCCAACTCGCAAATCACACCAGAAAAAAGGTTTTAGTTGTCAATGATCGAGATATGCAAGATATGGGTTCCACCAAAGGGCTTGGATACCAAAGAGCACAAACCAGTCGAATTTTAGCTTAAAATCGACTCTGAATAATGTGAATGCCAATGTTCAAGCTCCGGATCCTTCAAAATGAGCGAATGGGGTTGAATTTTATAAAGCCCCCAAACCCTAGAAACTGGGGCTTCACATCAATGTGAGGCGAAGGAAATAGGAGGGAAAACTCCCTCCAAAATGAACCCAACCAATGAAAATCCACCATTAGAAATCGAATGAGACAACAATGATTATTGAATCGCATAAAAAGCGAGAGGGAAAGGGGTAACCTCACTTGTGGGGTGGTGGTGGTACGGTGGAACGCGGACAAGAGCATTTAATGATCTTGCCCTTTTTGGACGAGCAAAACTGAGCCAAAGCCTACGTACACCTGAGCATTGCCATTATCGACACTTGAAGAAGAAGACAACCTCAGGTCTTTCTCGATTTAGGCAAAGACCAAATGGGGTATTTGGTACGCCTTTGAGCGTAATGAAGGATGATGGGCCGGGTCCGAGTCATTTGACATGGGCTGCACCAATTTAAAAGAAAATCCAAAATCATTTTTGAATTAAAAAAATTAAAGCAATGGTCACGTTTTGCAATTATGGCTAATTATTAAATTACAAAATGACTAAGAAATTTAAAATATAACATAATTAGGTCAGAAGCTTCAATTTAAGCCTAATTTTGACACTAATTTGAAATTGAATACTTAAATCATGAAAAAGTCCTTTTAATCTTAAAACATTCTTTGAAATTGAGATGTAGTTCCATTATTGTATTTAATTAAATAATTTCCCAATTTTGATATTGTAAAAAATTAGTTTTTTCAAATTGAGAATTTTAAGACAATTAATTTCACAACTATCCATTCAAATTCTAAATCACAATTACTTATCAAAATATTGTAAAAATGGGACATGATATACAATAAATAGCTGATGATATTTTGTCAAATGAAAATGATAAAATATTCTCGGAATAATTTTGTAAAATCATATTTGTCTTGTAAAAAGTATATTTTACTCCGTCAGTGACTCAGAAATCTCGAATAATTAAGATTATTGGAGGGTAAAAATTAGGTGTCAACAACATCGATACATGTAGCTCAATGATAAGTGGTATGGCTCGTTTAGGAACAGACGAGAGGATTATGTCGCCTTCTACTACGGTGAACTATCCAATCCTTATATATGGCTTGGGGCAACTATTCTGGGTACGTCACTTTACATGATCTTCTTAAATGTATCAATGATCAATCTTCACAGGACGCAATTATGGTAATGAATTCTCACTAATAATATCCTGGGGTCATCTCCAATCCATTCTAGGCAAGACATTACATTTTGGGTAGCACGTACATAACTTATTCTCCCATTTCATTTGACGAAGGTTATTGTGAAATAAGTAGATGCTCATGAATTGCTGAGCTTTCTAATGATGCTTTCTACATCCCATCTTTACATCTGACATTCATCTTACTATTTTCCTACAAAACTTGGGGTTCCATAAAATCATCAGGGTAATATGATATTATAGATTCAGAGTCTACCTAATATAGTCAGTTGGAGGGATGAAACATATTACATATAGTGTCACCATGACAGGTGTGGGCTTATCCTTTTAGCCTACTAACATATATATGGGATTTTAACTATTGTTTGGGCTGGAAGCTCCTTTTCAAATTTTACCTTTACATTCATAACTTGTCCCCATCGCAATATCTTATCCCTCAAACAGTACGTAAAACTAATCCCTAAAATGGGGGGTCGATACTCTCAACCATAAAATAGGTCAATGCTAAGTCTACTATGTCTGCAATGAAAATAATAACATACCAGCATGTTCTTACTCACCTCAAACAACATCAGAGCTCGAGGCTCCATATTCTCTCTTATCCTTACCTTTACATATCAACCTGGGACACTTATGAACCCTGTGACTTTGGCTTCCACACCAATAAAAATCCCTTGTACCTTTATAGCATAATCTGGCATGCGATTGACCACACTGACTATAAGATGGCCAGGGCAGTTTCACTCAACCTGTACAACTCTGACCCTGAGATACTGGCCACTGTGAATCCTGTAAAAATAGATGGTCCTTGACTAATAAACTCCCTAGGCTGTGAGCTCCCCGACCCTTGAAGGGGTATATCTCTATCAGATGCTCTAAGGTGATGTCGTTACTGGCAGGAAACCAATTAGTCAATACCAGCACCACTCTCCTTACATCCTAATCAGATGGAGCAGGTGGTAGAATTGATGGTAAATGAGCTTTCCTCAGCCCCCATAGTACTACTGGTGTCAAAGATACAAGGGAAGGCGACTCACTCATATCCTCTGACAAATTTGTCTCAATAGAGGGATACTACTCACATCCCCTCTCAACTCATCTTTAATATTTATAATAGAAGAAAACATCATTGTAATCATAGATACGATAAGGGTTACATAGAGAACTCTTACAACTTAGCTTTATCGCACGATTCTAGATTAAGAAGGAAGGTAACCATCATCCTAAATGCCCCGTAGCCTCATGTTTATAGGTGTGGTGAAAACACACCCATAAATAAGACTCTACTATGCATAGCTTATAGACTCCCTGGGATATACCTGTTCTGCTATAATGTTTGTCACACCTCAAACTGGAGGGGCATGACTGGAACTTGGGCCTTACTTGTCGAGAGCTAACATACCTAACTTAGCCTTAGTCTTTATCATACAATGGGCTGTCAAGGTTGCCATCATAGACTGAAAGAGATATGAAAGAAAATCAAAAACTAACGATACCATCCTAACATGAATATACATAGATACGGGCTGACAAGGCCACCATGAAATCTCTACATCAAGACATATGTCGATAAGGTTATACATGACATCTATACACATGACTCATGTCCACAAGACTCTAAGAGTACATCATCATCATCATCATATGATCAGGATAGGGCCCCGCCATATTAATAAACATCTACATAACATCATATCGACTCCAAATCAATAACACGGAACAAAAAGAGCTCACCTATCACACCTGAGCTGAGAACCTACTGGTGAGGTGGTCAATCCATCTATCTCAACCTGAGAGCATGAAACGCAGCGTCCCCTAACAAAAGGTGCATCAGTACAAATGATGTAGTGAATATATAAGGCAGTAAAAGCATATGTAAGAGCCTCAATGTAAAAGAGAGTCAAGAAGGATCAACCTATAACTCGTATTTGCCACTGAGGGCCATTATATGCATAATACAATATATACACGCATATAGCGCCATCATATATATATATAGCGTATATAATACCTTCATGAGAACCATATGCATGAGACACATAGTATACTCTTTTGAACTCGTTGGAGTAACGTAAGGTCATTACATCTTTGACTAACGTTATAGAGCTTAATATGTCATTATACATCTCAATATGAGTAAATAAGACAAGACATAAAAATGAATCAATAACCTTCCAATATAATGAAGAACTTAGACATCTTTAACTTAACATGAATAAAGTCATTTTGGAGGGACATTGGTAAATGTTTCGTTTACATTCGGGTCATGCCAAAATAAGGAAAGGATAGCCTTCACATACCTTTGTTGTTTACTTATCCACACGGCGTCGGTTCATCCCGTTAGTACTTCATTATACAAAAATGATAAGGGACTATTTTTAAGCTTATGAAAGCTAGAATTCAACACAAATGAGCTACTAGCTCATCTACTAAAATTTCGACAACACCACCCCTTATTCCTTTTACTCTCTTTGAATCAACCAACTAAACCAACATGTCTAGAATATCAACAAGAAATATATACATCAATATCCAACGTTATGTCCATTATCAAAACAACACCAAACAGCCCAACAAGAGATAAGAACAATACTAACAACTTTCAAGTGTTACATGGTCACTTCTTCTATGTAACTTATAATAAAATCATCAACATACCCAACATATAGACAAGCACAAAAACAACAACACCAAGACAACCAAGTTATCTCCCATTATATCCAGCCATATTAAGTTATATATACATCCGCAAAACAATCCAACAAGAGGCAACAACATCTTACACTACTTTATTTTCTATCTCGTATTTCTTCACTCAACCAACTTAAACAACACATAGATAAGCCCAAACACAAGCAAGAGGGGGTTAAACCTACCTTATCTAGCAAGAAGAGAACTTCAAGAACAAGGATTCTTTAACTTTTAAGAGATCAAAACATAGTAATAACACCATACAAGTGATCTCCACCACTTCTCCAATACTTTTAATAAAGAGTAGGTGGTTTAACCTTGGAGGAGAGGGGCTGCCTTGGGTTTCTTTGGTACATAAATGATTTATAGCTTAGGAGAGAATATAAAACACATGTAAATAATCTCACACCATGGGAGAGGAATGAAACTTGAATCCCTTTCCACTTAGAACTATAGAGAGAGAAGAGTGCATGTATGGCTTGGGAGAGAGAGAGATCTTCCGTAGATTTTCTTGAGAGTTAAGCTTGAAAATATGAGATGAGAGATGAGATAAACCACACCCTAGAGGGGTCTTTGGTCATCCAAGCCATGCTCCACTTTTAACATATTTGTATCATTTTCTTTTGCAAGTAGGTGACACAATTAGTTCTCACCTTTGCTTACATAGGTAGTGTCACTTGCTGGTCACACAACATTCGACACATTTCATGTCCTTCCTTAATAATTAAGACACGTGTCAAGTAGCACAAACTAGTAGGATGTTTAAGACTCAAGAAAGTAGGATGGGTAAGCAAGCAGCTCAATCTTATTTTTCCGAAATCCCATTTCTAATGTTTAAGTGTGTTACGACCACCTTTCGAGATTCATGGTGGAATCTACGTAATCCTACCACATAGGTGAACCACTCCCAAATAATTAATATGATACAACATAAGTAACAAAGGAAGTTAACAAAATACTACATAAGGTGTCTCACATTATAGTGCAAAATAAGTAACAAGTCTGAAACATCGACAATTACACCCCAAAGATCTAGTCTTTAGATAGAAAAGCACAAACATAATATGAAACTAGTCTGAAAAAGTGACACAGAGGCCAAAATTGAATACATAGTCTGAATATGTCTCTCAAGTGCGAACAAAAGACAATAACTAGAGAAAGAGTATCCAATGGTATGCTGGAGATATCATCCTCACCCTCAATGACTGGGATCAACAACTCAAACTCTCAGTCATGCGGTGTTGCAGTGGTGGTAGGTACTGATTCTGAATCCAAAAAGAATGCAACAAGTGCAACATGAGTACACAATGTGCCCCCGTAGATATCATAGGCCGACAACGATGGAAGTTACCTAATCAAAGATATATACCATGTTAACACCAAATAGTCCTACACTAGCATATCATTGACCAAGTACATCATATAATCATCAAGATGTTTCATAGAGTTAAACAATATAATCAAATATCATGTGGCATAGATAATCCTTTCAAGTCCCAAATCCAACCAAGATGGTCATAGTCACTCAGTAGCAAGTATCAATCACAGTTTATCAATGATATGTCATAAAATGTATAATATGAATGCAATTCATATGCAAGGTACCTTTCTCAAATGGGTATACAGTATATCAATGTTTTATTATGATCCGTACACCCATGGAGGACCCGCGAAGTCCATATACCACTCCTAGCCAGCTAAAATTCTACACACGAATCTGACTAGAGCCCATGACTCATTTGTCTAGTCTCAATCATGTTGTAGGCATGCAACTCCACTCCCCACGTATCAATATCATCTCAAGTGCCATAATCTTATATTACTCTTACCTTTCTAGTATCTTGGACCATAACATATCCATACCACCTTCACATAAAATCACAGAATCATGAGTTATGAATGCAATGACAATATAAGGCGAGATATCATAATATAATGAGATGCAATCAAGTATAGAGATGATATACACATGCTTTCAAGAATTCAACAACACAGAAGCAAACCTAGTCAAATCAGGATATCAATTGAAATATGTGTGATGAATAACCAAACAATAACAAACATGGAGACAATCCCACATATGGCGACGATCTTGAATAATACGCAGTTGGAACCAGCATAAGGTTGATTCCCCAAATCATCCTATCATCATAGTTCAACACTTGTACCCACTCAACCGTTCGTCATAACCGGCTGAGTGGGACCTCCAAATACTCATAATACCCATCAATATTTATAACTAATTATGCACTTCTATAAGAGTCTCGAAAATCTAAACTATAGCCTACCTTAAAGCCAAGCGGGAGCACTACCATATCAAGTCCCAAATATAACTTTGCCCTACCTTCTGTCCTCGCGAGGATCAAAGTCTATTCACGTGTATTACATTGTTAATAATATGATTAACACAATAAAAGCAAGACTTTAAATACCTATTCCGGACCTACTCCACTAAGACTCGAACTTTAAAACCAAAAACCCAAGATTACATGCTAGATAATTAATTGAAAATCTATTCATATTTGACCCCTTAATTGCACAATAATCAAAAAGCCTCAATTTGAAACTTTGGAAATCTTCCCCGATTGAAAACATGGTTCTATCACCAAATTAAGACTTATAACATGATAATCTAACATAATCCAATTCTAATTCATGATATTAAAATCATTCAATCCATAAACTCCATTAAAACCAACCATGCAACTCTAATCTCACAATATGCATAACCTATCTTTCCCAATTCAAACACTAAGAGAAAACACTATTAATAAGCTTAGAATCATAAACTTAAACAAAAAATGGAAAAATCTATTACCTCAAGGTGGGAAATGATCTTAAGGCTCTGAAATAACCCTAATGTGGCATTGGTTTTGAGAAAACCCTATTCTACGAAAGAAAATCTAACCTACAATTATATATAGGATACCTGAACAATGATCTACCCTGGTGGAATCAACTTCGCTGGAGTGGACCCATTGCGGCAAAAAAAGCCTTCGCCATAGAAGATGTCACTTGACTCATCGTTTCTCGCCATAATGGACCCGATTCTACTGTGGTGAAACTTTACATTTCCCCAACATCTGCTTTGGCGAGCCTACCTTCTGTTGAGGTGAACCTTCCAGTGCGGATGCTGGTTACGTTGTGGTGGACACTAGACACCAGTAGTGAAATATAGACAAACCTCCATCCTACACTCGAAACACTCTCGAAACACCCCAGACATAACAAAACATGCTCATCTATGGTAAATAATACTACGAACTCAATCGTACCTTAGGATTTCACAATTAACATAGCTAAGGCATATATTTTTAAAGAATTGTCCAAGATAAAACCAAAATCCAAACTTTACAAATAAGGCAAAAAATATATTTGTTTGCCTCGAGAAGCAAACCGATGACGGGACTAAGTCATTAATGACCCTCCGGAACTACCGGAAGCGACGGAACCTGAAAATGAACCGATCTAGCCACAAGTCAACTTTCAGTCAAACTAACCTATTATAAGTTTCTAGTTTTGGGTTTTTCATCCGAAACTCATATAAATGGAACTTAGGATCCATGCCACCCATTCATGCACATCACAGACCACACAAAGAGTCTACGGGAAGGGTCAAACAAGCAAATAAGGGTCATTAGCGTGAAATGACCAAGTGGGTAGTTAAAAGGTGCATTTGTCAACCTCAACTTAGTCATGCATATTTTGAATGATAATACTAGATGTTATATCTTTTTCCAAGTCTCATTCACATTAACCAATATAGAGGGATTTTAGCCTCTCCGAGATTGCGTTAGATAACTTATTATGATAATGATGTAACAAGTACGAGGTGTAATATTTCCTTTATCTATGTTAGGATAAGACAACTTTTATAAGTATTCTTTATTTTTTTAGCTATTTCTCATATTGTATGTATTGTTTGGGATGTAGTTCACCTACAGTGGGAAAAGTGTAGGTGCCACCACGATGCCCGAAAGGGGTCTTGACAAAGTTGGTATCAGAGCGCTAGGTTAAACATTCTTAAATACAAGAGCAATGTCTAGTAGAGGCTTGTATATTGATGCAGAGGCATATGTACTAATCTTCGAGAGGCAATGGGACATTTAGAAAACTTCACATTATTTATGTTTTTGTGCTAAGATTGATCAAATTCGTATTTGACCTTTGTGATTGTGTGGACTCCTACCGATGCAGTGAGATATAAGGCATTTACACCTACTCTTTCTGTGTGAGTTCATGCTAGAGGTTGTGGTCAGGTCAGAGGTAGAGCCCGAGCAACTGCACTAGTTAGGGGTGGAGCATAGGGAGCCAGTCAGGATTTTGCTAGATCAATTTCCTTGAGCTGGAGATTGAACCTCAAGATGAGCATTATGATTGGGAGATGGGGCCAGCCTAGGATTAGCCCAGATTTGTAGCTACTTCGGTTCTTCAGGATACTATGTTATGGATTTTGACTTTACTTGATAGTTTTTCCTAGGCATGCATTTTGCCGACTACTTTAAGTGGGTTACAAACACAAGTAAGAGAGTGTTAGAGTCCCATGTTCCATACACGAGGGGTTCAACCAGCTGCTATTCAACACCCCATATTGACGAGATTCCGACACCAGAGTTTGGTCCCCGACTGGTGATACGAGCTTTTATGACCCGTGATGAATTGAGGATATGAGAGAATTTCTCCAACATGAAGCCTCCTATATTCTATGGCTAGACTAAGGAGGATGTGTATGAGTTTATTATAAGCAGCCATGAGAAGCTCCATACTTTAGGTATCATCGAGAAACATTGGGTTTATTTTGTTTCTCTTCAGATTTTGGGTGATGTGAAGTAATGGTGAAGGGCTTATGTTGATTGTCGGCCAACGGGGTAGCCTCCACTATCATGGACTAGGTTTTATCAGATCTTTCTAGAGAACTGTGCGCCCCTCAACTTGCGTGTGAGAAAGAAGGATAATTTTTCCAAGTTTGAGCAGAGGGGTGGATCAATTGCTTAGTACGAGGCTCGTTTCCATGATATTTCGTGCTATGCCATGTCGTTACTTCCTATAGAGGTTGAGCGAGTTATATGCTTCATGAGAGGGTTGAGTATTATGCTCCTACTGGCGACATTATTGTTGGTGGCCTTTGGGGCTTCTTTTGAGGTGTTGGCAAAGCATGCTAGGATAGTTGAGTCAGTGAATAGAAAGCTGCCAAAATAGGAGCCAGATAAGATAGTTCACCGACATGGTTACTATAGTGGGTGTGCTTCCTAAGGGTATGTCCAGCAGGGTAGATTCTAGCATTCGTAGTCTAGTTGATCGATATAGTAAGCTCTCTAGGTTTCAGATGCTGCTTCAGCATGGCAGAGCGGTTATTGTGGGCGTTAATCTTTTAGAGGTAGTCAGTCTCTGTTCTCTGATTGTGGGGGTCACTCAGGTTCTTTTGTGGCTATTTAGCAGCCCTTAGCAACTAGATCTTGTTTCAATTATAGTGAAATTAGGAATTTTAGGAGAGATTTTCCTAGGCTTAGATTAGGTGGATCACAGACACCGAGTACCTCAGCAAAATCATCTAGGGATGGCGGTCATTGTAGTAGAGGGATTTTGCTGTCAAGTTGTGGTGGTTACTAGGCCAGTCGAGGTGGGTTTCAGATGGTAGTGATAGGGCGCATTTAGGATGAGGTGTCTATCATTGTACTGAGTCTGAGAGAGAATGCACTCACTGTTATGCTTTCCCTGGTAGACTTAAGGCTGAGATATCAGATGCAATTATTACAGGTATCATCTCAGTCTATCATCGGTCAGGTTCAGTGCTATTTGATCCAAGGTCTATGTTCTCCTATGTGTCTACATATATTGCTACTGATTTGGATATATTATGTGATATGCTTAATGTTCTTATTCATATGTCTACATATTTTTCTGCTTATTTGGATATGTGGTGTGATATGCTTGATGTCCCTATTCATGTGTCTACACCAGTATGTGATGTTGTGGTTATAGTTCGAGTCTATCGACACTGTGTGGTTACTTTCATGGGTTATGATACCTGGGTACACTTGGTTATATTACATATTGTTGATTTTGATGTTATTTTGGGGATGGACTGGTTATCACTGTACCACGCAAACTATCATGCCAAGATAGTCACTTTAGCGATGCCGAAGTTGGAATGGAATGGTACTCCAAGCCCTGTTTTTAAGAAGATTATTTCTTTCTGTCAAGTTAGGAAGCTATTAGTAAGGGTTGTCTGGCGTACTTAGCGCATTGGGATACGAGTGTGGATACTCCTTCCTTTAATTCCATTCTTGTAGTGAGTGAGTTCGCTGAGGTATTTCTGACAAATTCGTCGGGTATGCCACCAGAAAAAGATATTGATTTCTATATTGACCTAGAGTCGGGTACTCGACGTATTTCTATTCCTCCACACTATATGGCTCTAGCAAAGCTGCGAGAGTTAAACGAGCAGCTTCAGGATCTATTGAATAAGTGTTTTATTCGGTCGATGTGTCTCATTGGGTTCTCCTATTTTATTTGTATGAAGAAGGATGACGCCATACTTATGTGTATCGACTAGAAACAGTTGAACAAGGTCACCATCAGAAACAGGTATTTGATTCCTCATATTGATGATTTATTTCACCAGCTTTAGGGTGTTTCTATGTTTTCGAATATTGATTTGAGTTCTGGGTATCACCAGTTGAAGATCATGTCAGAGGATGTTCCCAAGATGGGTTTTAGGACTCGATATATGTCACACCACAACTCAGGTGAGGCGTGTCTGGCACCCAGTGCCATAATAGCGCCTGAGAGAACCACTTTGTAACTCATGACTACTGGACGTAACTAAGACATACATGGGCCAACTAGCCAAACTTGTTCTTACTATAAGTTATTGTGGGTCGAGGAAGCCACTGTAGACATTCATGCCGGGAAATCTCAAGTAACCAATTTGTAAGCTAAGTACATACATCTATAACCATAACTCATCCAGTATTTTCGGTAACTTACAGTTCGTACTAATTATTAACTCTTGATCTACTCTTTGTAGCTTTAAGGGTACGTTTACTATCCTTAGTCTCGTCAAACTACCTTGCTATACTACTTGATCTATCTTTATGATTCACATATCTCTACTTTTGTTAAGTTTGAGGAGTACCTTATATAACTCATATTCTCTATTCTTCTAACTGACTCATCCTATAGTAATTCGTACTTTATTTCTCTTAGCTTTAGGGAGTCCCTTAATCATCCTCATATATACTTACACGGTTATGTCTCTAGGCTATTACAATGTGATCTTATAAGTAGTACAACCTCATCTTTCTTTACTTATGTCTAAGGCTGGCCAGTGGGCCGGGACGACCCGACCCCGGCCCGACCCAGTCCCGACCCCGCCCCGGTCCCGACCCGACCCCGCTCAAAAAAAAAAAAAAAAAAATTAACGGGGCGGGACTCGAACTCGGGACGGGACGATGTCTCGTCCCGCCGGACCCGAGCCCGCCCTGGTCCGCCGGACCCGAGCCCGCCCGAGCCGTCCGACCCCGACCCCGACCCCGACAATTACACCCTCTTTGCAAAAATAGCCGTTGCACCAACGGCCATTTTAGATTATGGCCGTTGGCCAACGGCCATTTTAGCCCCCCCCCCTCCCCCAACCCCCTACCCCTTAATATTTATTTTTAACCCATAAGTTCTTATATTTACACTTTAACCCAATTTTTCAACTATAAATAACTCATTTTCTCTTCATCTTTCTCACAAATCTTCCTACAATCTCTCTAATTTCTCAATATATCTCTCTACATTGTTTGCTAAATATTCAATTTTATTAATTCATTTGGGAATTGGGAGTGAAGTTGGCAACTAGCTTGAGGATCTTCCATCGAGCAAAGTTTCAATTTTCAACCTCTCGATTACACGTCGACGTTACGTCGGCGTTTGGTACATTCGTTCCTTCATTAAATTATTATTGTCTCTGTTTATTTTATTTAGCGCACTTAATTTTATTTACTTTAACTATTTGTTAGCATATAATTAAAATGGAAGGAATTAGAGGTATGTTTAAGGGTAAGGGTAAGGGTGCTTCTTCTAGTAGAGGCAACCAGGGCAAGGGTACTTCTTCTAGTCATCTTATTCCTACACAGGATGATTTTGTTGATACTCAACATTTTCCTACAATACCATTAGATTTAGACGAGGAGTTATTTTACGGAACTCAAGAAGACTTTAATTTAGACGATGATCTAGACGATACACCCACTAATATTGATGACAACACGCCCACTAGTGCACCTTCAACGGAAATACCTCCTATTCCCCCTAGTATGAGACGAGGTCCAGCAAAACGACCATTAAAATCAGATGCATGGACATTTTTTGATAGGGACGTAGAGAATCAAGTAGCCATATGTAAAATTTGTAAAAATGTTTTAAAATTTAAAAGCTGGAAAAGGTCACGGTGGGACGGGGGGTTTAATTAGACACGTAGTAAGTGCTCATCCAGCTAGGTATGCCCAATACCGGGCTTCAAAACCGGGTGCGCAAACGGCCGCTCCATCGGGACAAGGTTCACATGCGATCTTGTCCCGGACCAAGTACGGGGTCAAATTAACCCTATGACGGGGGGAATTGTAGGCTCTAAATACAACAAACATAGAGATAGGGAAGCAATATCAAAATTAGTTCTTGTGGAGGGTTTGCCTTTTTCATTTCCTTCATCTCCGGTTTTATTCATTACATTAGAGATATATATAATCCTGCTTTTAACGGTTTTCCTAGGTCAATTGTTAAGAGAGATGTATTTAAATTTGCGCATGAATATCAACAATATTTACGTTTTTCATTATATCATTTTAATGGCAAAGTATCTATCACGTACGATATAGGTCGTAGTACTAACGGCCATGATTATTTAACTTGTAACTTGTCATTGGATAGATTATAAATGGTCTATGCAAAAACGTATTTTAGCGTATAGATATATAGATGATAGGCACACTTTGGTACTTTTATTGCAGAAAATATTTATCAAGTGTGCGATTATTACGGAATTATCGATAAAATTATGACTATTACATTAGATAACGCTTCTAATAACAATTACGCAATTACAATGTTAAAAAATAGTTTAGCTCCATCTTTTCCGGACCATTTTCATATAAAATGCGCGTGCCATATATATAACTTAATTGTAAAGGATGGTCTATCACTTTTTGAAGACATTCTTAGTAAAATACAATTTGCTATAAACTTTATTTTTAAAAGTAATAAAGTACAACGTAGAAAAGAATATAAAAAAATTTGTCATGATTGTGGACTACCTTTTAGAAGAATTCCACAAGAAGTATCCACTAGGTGGAATTCTTTATACGAGCAACTCCTTGTTGCTTATGACTATAAATTACCTATAACTTTATTTTTTAACTCTCATAATAAAAAGCCGGTGATATGATTTTAGATAGTGATTGGGAAAAAATTTCCGAACTTATTGTATTTTTAGAGAAATTTTTTCAAGCAACAAAAGAATTTTCCGGTATATATTATCCTACTATTTCAACTATGTTATTTTATATAACTCTAATATTTTTATTACTTAGTGAATATATGGAAAAACCAGCTTATAAGGCAGCTATTAAAAAAATGTTTCTCAAAATAAAAAAATATTTTATTCCTATTCCTTCTATTTATATTATTGGTTCTGTATTAAATCCTACTATTAAAATAGACGGTACTAAATCACTAATTGAAACTATTTACGATTGTATAGAAGTACTACCACCTCCAAGTCCCAAAAATCTAAATCACCCACCACCTATTGAACAAACTAAAGAAGAAGTGTTGAATAGCGTAGAACACCTATGCAAAAATATATATAGATTTTATCAACAAGAAAATGCTAGTAACGTACCGGCTACCATACCATCTTCTTCATCTTCAACACAACCTCACAAAAGACATCTTGTTTCTGCGGCTAGTATTGAAAGCCTCGAAATAGAATGTGCGGCCGTACCTCTACTAACCAAATTAGCGAGTTGGATATTTTTGTTTTGCGGGGTTCGTACCGTATCAAGAAGTTATCAATGAAGATGGACAAGAAGACTTCTTTGAAATACGGAGGGGAATGAGAAGACCTTTCCGACACTTTCATTGATGGCTCGAGATGTTTTGAACATTCAAGCGTCATCAACTGCGTTGGAAAGCGCTTTTTCGCGGCGGAGATATCAAATAGGAGACCACGAGACACTCATTGGCGGAGACGGCTTGGAAATTGCGGTATTATTCGAGAGATTGGATACGAGCGGAGCGGAGAAGGTGCGGTCAACCGGAGATCAACGAAGAAGATGATGAAAACTACAACGAAATCTTAACCGAAGGTAGTGGAAGCGATGTGGATCAATTTGACCAACAAATACCTATTCCAACCGAAGAACCACATGAAATCATCAAGCAATTAGAACGATTTTTTTGAAAATGTAATTTTTTTAATTGCAATTTTATTATGTAATTTGCAACTTTTGGACAACACCATAAAGTTGCAATTTAGATTTTAGACAATTGTATTTGTATTACAAAAAAATCATATGTCTATTAAATAATATAAGAGGCACAAAAATGTGACCTTGGGATGTTTTTATTACACTATCTTGTTTTATTTATTGAGTTTTTTTTTATACATATGTTATTTTAAAAAAATAAAAAAAGGAAAACCCGAGCCCGCCCCGCCCCGACCCGAGCCCGACCCGAGCCCGCCCCGCCCCGATACCGACGGGATCGGGATCGGGGACGGGGACCGGAGCAGTCCCGCCCGGACCCGACCCCCGCTAGGCCTGCTAGTCCCGATCCCGACCCCCCGGATCGTCCTGCCCCGACCCCGACCCCGCCAGACCCGGCCCGCCAGACCCGAGCCCGGCCCACTGGCCACCCATACTTATGTCCCACTACTAGTTCATTACCTCGTTCATTCGATCCTTTATCTACCAGGAACTCTAGCTTATATATATAGCTTACAAATATTTTAGAGGCGTTACTTATTCTGATTCATTGGACCTACACGAGAGATTTACTCAAGATCTACTCATAAACTCTTAAGCGGTCTTAATCCATCACTAAATAGATGCGAACTAGCCCCTTTCGGTTTGGGACCATACTTACGGATTCATGCCAAAAAGAAGGAAAGGTATCCCTTACATACCTTGGAATGGAATCTCTGCTGACGACGATGAAATACGCCTCTTCACCATCCATCTACAACAATAATAAATACTCATGTCAACAAGAAGGGACATACGAAGTAGTTATCGAGTGATAAGCTCGTTCTACGGTAAAAGGGAAAGCATCTCCCTCATATTCTTACCTCCTCCATATCAAGAAAGACATCCATAACAATAATAACATCATAAACAATGTATTCTTCATGATCTCCTGCCATCCAACACCAAAGAATTAGTCCCAAAATAGTTCATATATCCAATAACATGAAACACAACTTCTACAGGCTCTTTAGTTACTTTTTCCTGTAGCTTATGATGAAATTCTCAATATTCAATATCGATACTTAGAAAAGAACAACTACACCATACACATCATATCTATGTTACTTTGGATGAGTTCCAACTACAACAAGTTATAACTATTGGTTCAAAATAGTCCAACAACAAGACAACTATACCTCATCTTATATCAAGCTCTAGTTCATGATTATTCATCCAACCAACTCATCTAACATTAGATTAACCTTAAGCACAACCAATAGGGTTATTTACTTACCTTAACCAATAGAAACAACTCGAAATTAAAGATTTTCTTTGCTCACAACCATCCTTGATCACTCTACAATATCATAGAAGTATCATCTTTCATCTAGGCTAGCTCTTGTTGTTTTAACATGGTGTATTACCTTGGAATCACACTTGGACCTTTGGAGAATCTCTAGGGACAATTTAGGACTGTTAGGGATCAATTTACGTCAAATAATGACTTAAAGGAATTCTCTACCACTTAAATAGACAAACATGGTCGGCCACTGCCTCAAGGATGCGAGGCAATATGCATCGCATATGGCCATATGTGGGCCCATATGTGGCCGCATCTCTTCCCATAAAATCTACTCAATTTTGGCATCACTTCTACACCCCCCATCTGAGGGGCGAATCTCATATTCAATGCAAAACGCTTAGTGTATTACTCTAACTTCATCAAACTTTGTCAATGGATGGTTCCTTAAATCCCAATGGCCTCCAACCTTCCGTACACATTCATAACTTCAATATAATTCGTAAGGGACCCTCAGAAAAGATCTTGAATAACCGGATCAAGCTGTCTTACTATACCCTCATTTGCAAAACAAACTCTGTGGTGTAACAATATGGACACTAAGAGTTCTTAGTGATGTATTTTGGTCTTATCAATGCCCCCGCAATATTCATGGACTTAATGAAATGGGATATTCAAGCCTTATTTAGATTTATTCGTGATCATCTTCATTGATGACATTCTGATATATATTCAAAGTGTAAGGCGGAGCACGAGAAGTATTTGAGAGTGGTGCTTGGTTTATTGAAGGAGAAAGAGTTTTATGCTAAGTTTTCAAAATGTGAGTTTTTGATAAGTTCAGTAGCGTTTTTGGGTCACGTGGTGTCGAATGAGGGGATTATGGTAGATGCGAGGAAGAGAGAGGCAGTCAGGGACTGGCCTATGCCTTTTTCGGTGACAGATATTTTTGAGCTTCATCGGTCTCGCAAGCTATTACCATCAGTTTGTCAAGGGGTTTTTTAATACCAATGAGTGTGAGGAGAGCTTTTTCAAAAAATGAAGTAACTTTTGACCACAACCCCGATTTGGGCCATTACAGTTGATAGGAAGGACTTCACCATTTATTGTGATGCTTCGAGGATTAGCTTGGGGGAGGATAGAGTGATATCTTATGCATTGAGGCAGTTGAAGGTGCATGATAAGAATTACCCTACTCATGAGTTGGATTTGGCGGCCGTAGTATTTGATTTGATGATTTTGAGGCACTACCTTTATAGAGTTCATTGTGAGGCGTATATCGATCACCGCAGCCTTTAGCATGTGTTTAACTAACGAGATTTGAATTCTAAACAACGCCAGTGGATGGAGTTTCTTAAGGACTATGATATGACTATTTTGTACCATCTATGAAAGGCCAATGTGGTGGCAGATTCCTTGAGACAAAACACGATTAGTATGGGGTGTTTGCATCGTCTGATTATTTTAGAGCATTTATTGGCATTGGAGGTTTAGTCCTTAGCCAACAGTTTTGTGAGGCTTGACATTTTGAATTCGGGTAAGATTTTGTCTTGTATTGAGGCAACGTCCTCTCTTCTGGAGCAGGTCAAGGCCTAGGAATATGATAATGTGATATTGTGCAAGTTCAGGAATAAGGTGATGCGAGGCAAAGTGAAGGAGGCTATTGTTGATGGCGATAGGGTCTTGAGGATCAAAGTACATCTGAATACCTTGGGAAGAAAACCAATGACTTGACTAAGTCATAAATGACATTCTGGACCTAACGAAATCAACAAAACTTCAAAAATAATTCATTTACCCAAAAGTCAACTATGAGTCAAATCTCTTCTTCTCTTTGACTTTAAAATATCAAAACTCACTAAAGTCAATTTTAAACTCACCTGATTGCCTCAGGAACCGCGCCTCTCATTCCCGCGAGTCATTAATACCAATATAAAGCTACGAGGAAGGTATTCTTGGCAAAATAAGTCCAAAATTTCAAAACAACCAAACGAGTCATGGAAATGGATTTCATGGTTAGTGACAGGGTTCTATTGAAGGTCTCACCTATGAAAGGCATGATGAAATTCAGCAAGAGAGGAAAGTTGAGTCTGAGGTATATCATGCCTTTCAAGATTCTTCAGTGGGTTAGAGAGGTGGAATATGAGTTGGCTTTGCCACCAGGTCTTTTACGTGTCCATTCGGTATTTCATATTTCTATGTTGAAGAAGTTCCATGCCAATGGGTCCTACATTATCGAATGCGACTCTATATTCTTTGATCAGAACTTGGAGTTCAAAGAAGAGCATGTGGCCATTTTGGACAAGCAGGTGAGAAAGTTGAGGTCGAAAAAGATTGTTTCTATGAAGATGTAATTGAAGCATCAACATGTTGAGGAGGCTATTTGGGATACTGAGGTGGATATGAGAGGCCGATACCCTCACTTATTTATGGGCTCCAGTACATTTTCTAATTCATTTCTCACTGTACGAGGATGAACATTTGTTTAACTGGTATCTAATGTAATGAACTGTACTGTCATTTTTTGCTAAAGACCTTTATTTGATAGAATTAGCCTTCCCGTAAACTCTATGCAGTTTTTGTGATATGCGAGGAATGGTAGCATGGTTCCCGAGGTGTCTTTATATAATTTTCAGAAGAAAACCCAAAATTAATAGTTTTGAAATGATAAGTTTGACCCAAAATTGACTTTTGAGTATTTAGGTTGGTTTCCGGGTTTTATCACTTCCATTGTCTCTGGGGGTTCATTTATGACTTAGTTGATACATTGGTTCACTTTCTGAGCATTTAGATGTATTTTGTGACTTTATTTATAAAATTATGGAATTTGGGTGTTTTGGTTTATTTCATAAAAAAGTGAGTCTTAGCTCAGTTGTATAAAAAATTGAGTGAGCGAGCAAGTTTGTAGCATCGTTTACCTTGGGGTAGCATGTTTTGTTTGTATCCGAGAGGTCTTTGGAATATTTCAAATGTTTGATAGAGAAGTTGCTAAGTTACATGTTGTTGGTTTCTGGTGTGCCGCACCAGCGGGTCCATGGCCGCTTCTGCAGAGGTTGGTTCATAGATGTGTAACATTGTGGGTTTGTCAATGTCCACTTCTACAGACTTGGTTGTGCAGAGGCGACCTGTCTCTATGGAGATTTTCCGCTTCTGCATCCTTGTGGTACATTAAATTTTTCCGCCTCGGCGACCTGTTCTTCCGCCGAAGTGATCCGCCTAGGTGATGTCAAATACGCAGAAATGGAATCGCTATTTTTAGACCTAAATTTAATGCCTTAAACAAATTCTTCTTTCCCAAAACCATTCTTCGGGAGTTGAGCTCGGTAAAAGGAGGATTCATAGAGTGTTCTTCATCATCCATCTTTTGGGTAATATCTTTCATTCCCTTTTACTTAATTAATCATTATCGGGTCCTCTAATCTTAGTGTAATTCATAAAATGGGGAAGAACCAATTTAGGGTTTCATGCTAGAATAAGAGGGCTATAAATAATTATTTGGAGGTTGATTAATGATCTAGTTGTGGTAATATTGTAACCTAGTGTTGGGAAAGGATAGTGGATGGTATTGTGAAGGTTAATTTGATGTTTGAAAACCATTTTAAATTTGGGGAAAATGTAGGGTTTAAATTGAGGTTTTTTCCTAATTACAAAATTGAAGGTTCAAATGTGATTAGTTTTCAAATAAACTTAAGGATATGACTCTATAGTGTATTCTGTTGGATTTGATTAATAAAGTTCCAATTTTTATCACCGTGGTTTCAGAGTCGATTTTGGGGTGGTCTTTTGGGTTATTTTTACGGACTAAGTGTTATACCTCATTTTAACTGGATCAAAGCGGAGTACAACATATTAGTGATTCATTGTCTACTAAACTTGAGGAGTCGCCACCTAATTATTTTAACAGTGAATTAGGAAACCTGGTCGTGCTCCATCTTCTCTAGATATCTGGAATCTCAATCGTCGGTTTATCTCTGAATGCGACATGCTTTCACCTCGACCTTTGAATACCTGTCATGGCTACATTGATAGCGATTGGGCCCAGTGTAAGGGTGCCTTGAAAGTGTATTGTCAACCAATCTATATCGTCCTCATCACAACCCGGTGGAAAACATCCTCATGTAAAGTCTCTGGACCCCACTTGATTTGACCATTCCACTATCGGATGATGTCAGCAACCTTTCAGATCATTTCTCTTTCGTAGTTGATCATGTACTTCCCTATGTTCCCTACTTGGGGTATTACCTGTCTCCTTCTGAACTGTCTTAGGACCCTAGCAGGTATATATGGTTGAATTCCCCGGATCCCCATAAGTGGTAGGAAAAGGCAGCCCACCCTCTTTGGCTTGGTTCCCAAAAATTAGGACTTTGAGGTTATCTTCTCTACATTATGGATCTCTGTATGAGGGACCCTCGATTTTATGGAGGTGTTTGATGATCTCCCATTGCACTAAGAGGTTTCACTCTTTGAAGTACCTATGTAGGTTTCGACATTGACCTAAGGTTCGGTATATGTCAACTAGGCTGACCAGAACTAGGTCGTAGTACTTGGTTTCCTCGTTGGTGGTTATGACATGAAAGACAGCATGGGTGATAAAAGATCACCCGGGTATCTATGACTTAGTGTCGGTCTTTAGGAAATACCATGGTTTCTAATAGGCATATGACAAAGGCCAGGGGTCGGGTGGCTTCTCAGCTGGCATAAGATCGGAATTCTACGGAGTGTTATATGTATATCCTTTTGAACCCAAATCGGTTGTAAATAACCCTAAATGCTACTGTCGAGCTGAATATTTAATCGGCACTAGCTAGGGATAGGAATTTCAGAATCTCGTCAGGAGTAGGCTTATGGGGTACTAGAAGGTTATGGTCGGGTTTCTTCCTCCTTTTTCATATAGGCCCTAACGCTATATATGCAATACCGGATTTCCTTTAGGGTGGGGGTCATCTCGAAGTAACCTAAACATTATTCTATCACAATCCTAATACCCGGTAAGGACTTCTAAGAGCTCTTTATTACCTTTCATGGTCATAAGGGAGGGTAGGTGTCATAGACAGTTCGTTACTTCTCTCTTTTGCGGGGTATCAAGCCATGACCTCCAAATTCTCAGCAACTCAGGTGCGTCTATAACCATATCGAATTTTAGATTGGTATGCATCTACAAAATAGAACATAGTTAATTCACCCCCAAAGGACAATGGTTTATCACATAAGATACATTTAAATGTTTCCCACATAGCAAGTAGTTGGATGCAGTGTCATCGGGTCATAGACCTTCAAGAAACAAGGTAGTCAGCCTAATAGGTCCAGATAGGTATGAGATATCTAAACCTGTCTAGGTCAAGCATGTGCTAGTTCAATAGGGATTTGGCTTCGCTCTATTCTAGTTGTACAAGAGTGGTTTAGCAAATGACTAAGGGACCCGAGCGGACTACTCAGGCTGAACTGTTGTCGATTGTCTTCAACGTTTTCCAAGAAAATGGTTTTGATTTTATACTGGAGAATGATTGTGAAATATGCATAATCATCTTTATGCACAGATGCGAGTGCCTGAGTGTGCCATTTGGCGGAGTATGAAATGCATGAATGAAAGTTATAATTGTGGAAATTTAAATACATAAGCAATTCATATAATTTAAAACATGTTGTATTGGAACCCTTATGGTTAGAACTTAGGTTTGTCCCAACCAGAGTCGCCATCTGTTACGGTTCAATTTTGCGTGGAGGCATAAAAGCTACTATAAAGTTGTTGGTGCTCTAAGTCAGATAATTATTATTAGAGTCGCTACCTAATTTATAGGTAAATTAGGAAAACAAAGTTGAAAGGGTTTATTCAAGTTAATTAAAAATCCTAAATCAGAGTTGAGGTAAGGGTTCTGGTGATCCCCTGGGGATGGTGTTAGACACCTCGGTATTAGGGATCTGTAGAATACGGTAGACCTTCAGATTCTATAGCATGTTTAAATGATGTAAATTACTTAATAGTGTTTAGATTACCGCAAAATTCGTGTCATTCATTTATTTCAAACTCAAAGGTTTTTGAAAACAAAATAGTTAACTTCCTCCAAAATGATTTGCACAGGGGTAATTTGGTCAACTTATTTTCAGACTAGGAACACGCCCAAAAATTATCTTGAGTAGAACTCTACTATTAGTCCAATAAATTATCCAAAATCACTTGCAGACTTTGAAAATCTTTTAAAGCCGAAAATAAGTGTAATTAATTTGAAATGACAAGTTTTGGATTTTGAAAGAATAGAAAGAAAACAATTATTTCTTTTTTCCTTGCCATATCCCAACGGTCATTCCATGCTCTCAAGTCCAAGAAAGTGTTGTGGTTTTAAAAATCTTTTTTTAAGAGTTAGGCTAGGCCTAAATATCTGTTCACAAATGTATTTTCTCGGCCCAAATTAGTCTTTGTCGATTTGTTTCTTAAACAAGTCTATTTCTTCAAGTCCAAATCATAAGAGAAAATATAGCCCATTTTATTGCTCTTTTTAGCCCATTAAGTGAAGTCCAAAAGTTCAATTGATTTCACAATCCAAAAAAATTTGTTCCATTTTTTGTTCCTATCTTCTTTAAAGTGTAAAAACAGTCTAGTTTTCATTAAAATTCAGAATTATTCAAGTTTTGAAAACTCCTTTATGGCGATTCTATTCTTAACGATGTACGTATCGTTTGCCTATCCTATGTTCGTAACTATAGGGCTTTCAATAATATACAAGGTATTTTTTAATTTCAAATAATACATATATATTACAAACAAGAAATTGGAAGAGACCGAGTTTAGGGTGGTGGGCCTACCTAAGTCCACCAGTTACAATTTTCACCCAAAGTTGGGCCTTCAAATGCGTTGTCTCTTATCGGACTCGGTCTAAGGGATTTAGTTGGGCCTCAGCCCAACTAGCTGAAGAGAAGTGACATGCTCAAAAGGGCCCATCTCAATGTGCCTTGGTAACATAAGAAGAGTAGAAAACAAGAGTCTAATTTATAGTGTATCTAAAGCTTATCATATGTAAAATAAATTAAAGCATACAAGCAGCCCACAATAAATAAAGCTTAAGTCAAACATTTAGATCGGCTCAAACTAAACAGTAGGAAATGACAAGAAAAAGAAGCAAGTAGTTGGGCTCAGCCTGATTTATATCACATAGGCAGAAGGGGCTAAGCCGAACATGCATTCATAGTATGGAAAGATATGAGTGATATACAAGATAATATACATCTAAATTGTGTATATAAAATATGTATACCAACACTTACATAAACTAGCACAAATAAGGGACAAGGGGGAAATGCCCAAGAGGAGACATAATGCAATATGCAGTGCAAGAAAATTCCTTTACCAGTAAACCTATGATTCCTAGGGGATATTCTAATACTACAAGGATCCAAATGCACATGGATATAGACATGGAAGTGGAAAAAGAAGGACCTTCTTATTCAATTAACAACCAAACATGTAGCAGCTTTATGACTTCATTACTCAGGTTGGCATGCTGGACTTGGTTTCATCCTTACAGCTAGTTAATAACTCATAATAGCCAACATAAGCATACATACTCTTCTATTTCTTGCCCAATCATGCACCTGAAACTAAATGGATGAAATTACAAACATGCAAATATAATATGACATACAGATGGATGCAAACAATTCACTACTTAGCATTCATGGAAAAGACATTAGATGTCACGACCCATTTTCAGGAATCATGGTGGCATCTACATAATCCCACTACGTAGGCGAACCACTCCCTACTTATTGAACATGATAAGATATAAGTAAAAGCTGAAGAAAAAATATACTATAAAAGTTGTCTGATAATATAATGCGGAAGAAAATGATAATTCTGATACATCCAAAATAACCCCAGCGATCTAGTCTGTGTAAGAGCTCTAATACAACAATATAGTCTGAAAATCAATGGCATCAAATGTCTACCCGAATGCATAATGTTGATATCTGAGGACATGTCACTAGGTCAAAATGTAAAGACAGTAAAGGAGATAAGAAATTCAGGGCTTGCTGAAGAAGGCATCCTCACCCTGATAGTTGGGGATCAACCGCTCGAACTCAGCCACGTGGTCTCGAGCTAGTCGTCAGATCTGTATCTGTATCAGAAAACACATAACATATGTAGCATTAGTACACAACATACCCCCATAGACATCACAGGCCGACAACTATGGAAGGTACATAACAGAGATAAATACCAAATTGACACCAAGTAATCCTATGTTACATAGTCCAATAATCCAAATAAGTCAAATAGTCCACATAAAGATTCACAGAGTTCACATGTTTCCTCATTTAAATAATAGTCCAGAATTACTCACGTTAACCAGTTCAGCGAGTTCTACAAAAGCTCAAGTATCAAGAAACAAGTATAAACTTTTCATGTCTAGAACTTTGTCAAGTCATCAACAAATCATTTCAAATGCATTCACAAGTAATCAATGATAATGTCATATATATGTATGGTATGAATTCAATGATTATGCCAGGTACCTTTCCATCAACCGATATACACACTTTACATGGGTTTGCCGTATAAAAGTAACCCATGAGGGACCCGTGAAGTCCATATACCCCTATACTCCGGAATAACTCATCGGATCACAAAGTCCCGCTCTTGGATATAATAATATCATATTGTAGGCGTGAAACTCCTATCCCCGCATATCAATATCATCTCAGTGTTTCCATAATCTCAACAGTGTTATTACCTTTTACAGTCCCTTCGACCCACATCATAATCATACCACTCCAATATAAATATCATCTAACCATGAGTGTATGAATGCAAATGACAATTTAAGGTAAGATATCATGATACAATGAGATGCAACCAAATAAGATATGAAATATCACATACATTCAAGAATTCAATAGACATATACAAATCCAAGTACAATTCGGGATATCATATCAAAAACATGTGTGATGAATAAGTATATCAAGCAATTATGGGGACAAGCCCAAATAATCCGCAGTCGGAACCAGCACGAGGTTGATTCCCCAAACCCCATCATCACAGTTTAACACTGGTACCCACTCAGACGTTCATCACAACCGTATGAGTGGGACCCTAGAACACACCTAATACCCCTCAATATTTATAACTAATTATGCACTTCTATCGGAGTCTCAAAAAACTAAATCATAGCTTACCTGTGTGCCGAACAGGTGTGCCAACAATCAAGCCTCAGTGATAGCCTTGCCCTTCCTTCGCACCTCGTGATAATCGAAGTCTATTCACGTATATACTACTTGTTAATATAAGACTTACACAACAATAAGGACATAATATTTAACAAAGCAAGACTAAAATATCGACCCCCAGCCCACTTCACCAAGACTCAAACTTTAATACTTAAATACCAAGAACACATTCTAAGTATTCATATCCTTATGTTAATTGAAAATCTATCCCAATTGGACAACAATCGAAAAGTCCCAATTTGAAACCCTAGAATTTTCCCCAATTGAAAATAGGTTTCTACAACCAAATTAAGACTTATAACATGCTAATCTAACATAATCCAATCCTAATTCTTGATATTAACACAATTTTGATCCATAAATCTCCATTAAAATCAATGACATAGCTCTCTTATTCTCATAAAACATACAATCATTTTTTCCTTCCTTAATAACACATTACACCATCATTAATGGACTTAGAATCATAAACTTAAGCCAAAAAATGAAAGAAACTCTTACGCAAAGGTTGAAACTGCTCCTAGGGTTCTGAAATTACTCCAAGGCGGCAGTAGTTTTGAGGTTTGCTATTTGGGGAAATAGAATTCTGCCCTAAGAATATATATAGGACATTGAATTGTACTTCCGCCCCAGCAAAATTGACTATGCTGGAGCGGACCCACTGCGGCAGACAATACCCCCGCTGAGGTAGTGTCACTTGACACCACACCTCAGTGCCACGGTAAGCTCCACTCCGCAAGAGCGGACTCGACCATGCGGACAAACCCTCTGCCACAACGGAACTTCTAATTTCTGAAGCTCCCACTTCGGTGAGCCAACCTCTCGCCGAGGCAGACATACTGGAGCGGAAACTGGTGCCACCGAAGCAAACACATAATACCAGATCATGAAAACAACCATAAACCTCTTCGAAACACGATAAAGACTCCAGAGACTCCTCAGACATGACCAAGATATGCTCGTCTATGGTAAATAGTGCTACGAACTCGCTCGTACCCTCAGATTTTACAAATAACTATGCTAAGAATACTTTTTTAATAATCTTCCGGGAAAACCAAATATCCAAATTTCACAAGTAAAGCCACACACCACATCTTATTGCCTGAGGAAGTGAATTAATAATTCGACTAAGTCAGAAATAACCCTCCAGAACTTTCAAAAGCGATGGAACCCGGTAACAAATCCTTCTAGACAAAAGTCAATATTGGGTCAAACTATCCAATTGTAAGATTCTAGTTTTGGGTTTTTCTATCTGAAACTCGTATAAATGAATCTAGGGATACGTACCATCCATCCCCCGCACATCAAAAAATCCAGATAGAGTCTATGGGAAGGGTCAAACAAGAAAATAAGAGTTTAGATTAAAAATGACCAGGCGGGTTGTTACATCAGATACCAATTAAAACAACATTTATCCTCGAACGGAGAGTAACAAATAGAGGAAACATACCAAAAGAAGTAAACAAGACAGGATATCTGCTTTCGCTTATCAGACTCATTCTCTTAAGTCGCCTCTTTGACAAGACAATGCCTCCACTAAACCTTCACAGAAGCTATCTCTTTCTATCTCAACTTCCTCACATACCTGTCTAAAATAGCCCCATGCTCCTTCTCGAACTCTAAATTATGATAAAGCAATATGGTGTCCCACTGGATAATATAAGAACTATCGGCATGATACTTCTTCAGCATAGACACATGTCCTACACACTATACCCTTGATCTTCAAAACACCCTCTCTATCAACCATGGCCTCCATGGCCTCACCACTCATAACTTTATCTCGAATCTTACATAACCCCACATCATCATACTGGTGTGCTTGAATCTGATCCAAAAGAGATAACATTGCCTCCACACACGCAAAAATCCTACCCAGATTCGAAATATCAAGTTTCACAAAATGATTTGCTTGAGACTGGACCTCCAATGCCAAAGGACTCTTGGAAACAACCAAATAAGATAAACTCCCCATACTGACTGCCTTTCGACTTAAGGCATCCACCACCATATTAGCCTTGCATGGATGATACAAAATGGTCATGTCATAATCCTTCAACAACTTCATCAACTGATGCTTCCTAGAATTCAAGTCTCTCTGATTAAACACATGTTGAAGACTGCAATGGTCGGTATACACCTCACAATGAACACCATAAAGATAATGCCTTCATATCTTCAGAGCAAACACAATGATAGCCAACTCCAAATCATGAATAGGATAATTCTTCTCGTGCACCTTAAACTTCCTCGATGTATAAGAAATAACCTAAAACTTCTATATCAATACATAGCTTAACCCAAACTTAGAAGCATCATAATACACAGTAAAGTCCTTCCCCTCCACCAGAAGGGATAAAATTAAGGATGTGGTCAATCAAGTCTTGAGCTTTTGGAAGCTCTCCTCACACTCATCGGACCAATGGAATGGAACCTCCTTCTGAGTCAAACGCATCAAAGGAAATCAATAGAAGAGAAACCCTTGATGAACCGACGATAGTAGCTAGCAAGACCTACAATACTTCGAATGTTCATCACAGAAGTCGGTCTAGTCCAGTCCTTGACTGCCTCAATCAACTTAGGGTCAACCATAATTCCTTTTATGGACACCATGTATCCCAGAAATGCCACTAAGCTCAACCAAAACTCACAGTTTGAGAACGTATCATAATGCTCCTTCTCCTTTAAAATCCCAAGGAACACTCTCAGATATTACTCGTAGTCCTCTCGACTCTTCAAATATTAGGATGTCATCAATAAACACAATCAGAAAAGAATCCAAGTATGGCTCAAATATCATATTCATCAAGTCCATGAATGTTTTGAGGGCATTGGCAAGCCCAAATGACATCACCAAGAACTCATAATACCTATAACGTGTCCAAAAAGTTTTCTTGGGAACATCCTCAACATATCTTCAGCTAATGATACCCAAACTATTACACCTTGTAAGTTTCATGTTCTATTGCATCACCAATTGATATTGATATTACGGGAAGAGGTACGACCTGATGGAAAAGCAATGAAGGTTTATAAATAATTTATGGAAGTTCTGGAGTGTATAGAAGTTAAATGGATCGAATAAAATACATTTTGCTTAAATAGGAAAAGAATGTATTTTGACAGCAAGGTTGACAGACCGTCAAAAGGGCCATTCTGAATCGTCAAATGTCTTGCAAGATGTTAGACCACAGTGATGGTTTGATGGTTCAGATTGATAGTCCGTGAAATAGGGGTGCTGCAAATTTTTCAGTCGGGTATATAATGTTTTGGTCGACCATTTGGCCTTATGTTTATCCCAAATTAAACTCTAAGTCACTCTTAAATACTCTATAATGTGTTCGATCATTCCTAGATCAAACCCAAGACAAATCAAGTGTATTTAACATAGTAAATATTGTGGTTAACGTGATAATCATCTTCTTCTCATAGAACCGATTCCGCAAACCCTTAGAAGTCAAGCAATCTATTGTTTTAAAGAGATATCTATGCGTAAAGGTGAGTTTTATCCTCTTCTATCAATTCTTATGGTTAATTGATGTTTTCGAACAAGATATCTAAGAGTGCCAACTATGTCTCGTCAATCTACACTAACATGCCTAATATGGCATGGAAAATGGAGTGGAGTTGGAGTGGTCACGTGAAGATCCGAGAAGCATGTGTATTTCGGCTTTGTATGTAGTTCTTGGCCGAAGACCATTTTGTTTCTTTTAGCATATCTTTAATTCCTAGCTTCGCTTGTAGTTCTCCTTAGGACATGAACGTGTAAATAACACCTAGCTCCCATTAGGACACAATTAATAAGCCATGTAATAGGGAAGAAGATGACAAGGATGAAAAGTCCTCCAATGGATGACTAGGCCGATAGGTTAAGGACAAGGTGTCAAGGACAAGAATGATCTAGAAGATAAGGCTTCCTAGAAGAAAATTCATAAACCAACTAGTTCATTAATTTGGCTACTTGAAGACATCAAAATCGGCCAAGGGGAAGATCAAGATTTTTCAGAATGATTCATCAAAGCAACTACAAAGAATGGAAGCTTCGAAACATATTCCAAGAAGATGAGATTTTTGGAAGAACCAAGTTCATGCATTCTTCTACATTGGAACCACAAAATGGTGTGAAAGAGATTGTGTTCATCCTTGTCTCCAAGTAAAACCAAGACCTTTCCTATTGTTCCCACAATGGCCGAGAAGTTCCTTGATCACCAAGTAAATCCAAATCCTTCACCAGTTGTCCCCACTTAGGCCGTGTAGTTTGTGTCTTTTATTATTCTTCTAGAAAGGTCCATGTGTTACTATAAATAGGACCTTGAGGATAATGTAAATACTTGGTTATGAATGAAATATAAAATTGAGTGTTTACTCAAAAACTAAAGTATTCAACTTGTGTGTTGTCTACCATAGTTGGTCCTTATGTGGGCATTCAGTTCTTGTATGAACCAAACCCTTAGTGTAAGTTTAGCTAAGAGTTGTATGACTTAGTTGAACCAAAACTAAGGTTCCCTGAGGTGTAAGTCTTGGTTAGGACTTGTGTGAGCTAATCAAACCGAAGATTAAGGAGCCCCTTGGAACAAGTGGACGTTGGAACTTATGTGATCCAACCAAACCCAAACCTAGGGTCTACTATAAGGTTAGCGGCCACCCTCACTTGGCTTGTTCACGAGTATTTACTTAGAAACTCCATTCTAGACCTTGGCCAAACTCATATTGGTGTCTACTCGAGCATTAAAACCCTCGTGTCTCTATCCTTGTTATATCGACCGTTCATCGCTCGGTTTGTACTCGGGTTTGCACCTAGCATCCCGTGTTAATTCCTTGACGAACCACTATCTTCCTTCCACCATTATATCCCAAAATACGTCCCTAACCTCCACAAAAAAGGTCACCACCCGAAATAGTCCACAAATACCTATCCAGTACCGATAATACCAAACAGTCCACAAAACACCCCTTACCGATAACCTCACTATTCCATCCAGGTGTCGTCACCTTTCCACCACCCAACTACCAAACCCTATCCATACATAAAACCCTAAACATGTATAGAACACCCCCACAAAACGTCTTAACCCAACTACTCCCAAAATGACCCGTCCAAGTACCATAATACCCCACTGTCCAGCAGAAACCGAGAACCCCAACTTTGAGTCCTTTTTCATGTCAACCCGTTCTCAATCAAACTCTGAACCACTTACCCACATCACCCCTCCTTACTTACATTATATTGGTGTTAGAGTGAGGCCATCCCATCCCACACTTTGACGCTATGGCTCACCTAAACAAAGAAGAACTTCGGAGGGTCATAAGTGATATCTTTGCGGAACATGCACCAATCTTGAGGAATGAACTTGCGAGGCATGCCGTGAGTAAAAATACCAAGTCAAGGGTTGTACAAAATAGCCCTGGGAATGCAAGTAAAGGTACCCCAATACCCTATGTTAAATCCACGAATGTTAAAGCAAAGAGTGGAATCTCTTTTACTAATTCCTTGTATAGTCACGAAAGTGAAAAGAAGAATCAAAAGGTAAAATATGGTGATACCTTTGTTACTAATACTTTGTATAGACACGAAAATATTTATGTTACAAAAGGTATAGATAAAATGAGAAAGAGGTGTTTCAAATGCCAAAGACAACTTCGCTAATGAATGTTCCAATCCCAGCGTCATGACTACAGTAGAAGATGTTGATCCTGTAGAAGAATATCGAGAATGTGGGTTCTCCATTGCTATTAAGGAACCTATACCACTTGAAGAACAAGAGGAAACCGAGACTCCCTTGCTTGCACGAAATATAGAAAAAGATTCTAAGAAGGGGAGCACTATAGGTGCCGACTCAAGAGAGCCCTTGGAAGTTGTATGTGCGGACGAGCTTGCAACCGGGTCACCAACGGTGGAAGGTATTGGACTTGCAATTGGTTTATTTCGAAGAAGTTCATTACCTAGTCAATAAAGCCTATGGCCGCAATCCGAACAAGGATATAATCTTGATGGAGTCAAAAGAAAATAAAACTTGGCACACGTGTGTTGAAAGCCGAAAGGTCGACAACTTCATCATGGGCAACAAACTTCCTATGCCGAGGTTGAAATACCTTTTTGATTAATTGAGTGGAGCCAAATTGTTCATCAAGATAGATTTAAGTAGTGGCTACCAACACATGAAGATTCAAGAGGGGATTGTATGGAAGGTGGTCTTCAAAATCCAATGTGGTCTCTGCGAGTGGCTTATAGTGTCATTCAGAGTTTGTGACGCCCTAAACTATTCCATAAGTCTCATTCACAAGGAATGTTGGACCCAAGAACATAAGGTATTACATGAGGCCTCCATATTAATCCACCCACGGTCGAAACCATCCAAAATTGGCCTGAGTGTACAAATGCAAGGGCGATAAGAAGCTTACATGGCTCGACTTCTTTCTATCCTCATGCCATCCAAGACTATGCTTTCCTTACTGTCCCTATTCTGAACCTTGAGGTTGATCATGATATTAGAGTCGTCTTACTTGAAGACCAAGAATCCATAGTTTCCTTTAGTGGATGATTGATTGATACACTGCTTCCTTATTATACTTAAGAAGCGTAATTTTGTGTGGTGCAAAGGAAGTTGAATCCGAGACTTGCTAAGTGGGTAGCATACGTACAAGATTCCACATTCATCACAAGACATGAAGATGACAAATCCCTTATAGTGGCGGATAGACTTCTTCAAAGGCCCCTAATGTTGACCATGTGTAGGCAAAGGACGATGGGATTTCATGTATTAAAGGAGTTCCATGAACGAAATCCCAAGTTTGAAGATGTAAAGGAAGTGGTAAGGAAGTGTTCAGCATTTCAAAGGGCTAAAAGATTCTTCCACCAAGAATCGCATATTCCTTGGCCGGTTCTGAAGCAACCATGGGAAGAGGTGCACTTGGATTTCATCCTTGTCTTACCAAAACCACCACGGGACAAAAACTCTATCGTTCCATTTAGATTGTGCAACGCTATAAGCTCTACCATGAGTTTCATGAACAAGATGCTACCACAATCCATGGGCTATATAGCATCATCCGAGGGTATGTGTGATAATCCAATCACGGTGTAATCTGGCCAAAGATGACCCGAGTCTACGAGAGCCAATGCGGTAAATAGCTTTTTTGGTTCGACTTCTTCTCTTTATCTTGACATACAAAATTGTTGTACATTTGCTGCCCCTATCAACGAACTAATAAGAAGAGATGAGGATGAATGGTTCCGAGGAGAAACAAGAGTCTTTGAAGCCTTTAAAAAAAAATTAGTTCCGGTTCAAACTCTACCAAGCCATGAAGGGCCATTTGGAGTCGAGCATGAAACTAGAGTAGGTCCTATCTTTTGCTCTAGAACAAAATTGAATGGTGCACCGTGCCATTATTCTACCTATGGCAAGGTATTATATCTTATGGGATTCATGGCTCAATACGGACATCATTTTAAGTCAAAATCGTTTGGCTTGTAAAACCTCCAAACTTATTCAATGATGAAAGTGGTAAATCAACACTTTTTGTTGAACGCTTATTACAACATTTAGACGGCGCGAATTTGAGGGCAAATTCCTTTAAATAAGGGAAGATTGATGTAATAAAGCCCGCAGATCTAAACTCTCAATATAAGTTGGGAGATGTTTTTCAAAGAGTGCCAACGATGGACCCTCAATATACACTAACATGCCTAACGTGGCATGGAAAATAGAGTGGAGTTGGAGTTGTCACGTGAAGATTCGAGAAGCATGTTTATTTTGGCTCTGTATGTAGGTCTTGGCCGAAGACCATTTTGTTTCTTTAGCTTATCTTTAATTCCTATCTTAGCTTGTAGTTCTCCTTAGGACATGGTGTAACATGTAAATAACTCCTAGCTCCAATTAGGACACAATTAATAAGCCATGTAATAGGGAAGAAGATGACAAGGATGAAAAATCTTCCAAGGGATGACTAGGCCGAAAGGTTAAGGACAAAGTGGCAAGGACAAGAATGATCTAGAAGATAAGGCTTTCTAGAAGGCAATTCATGAACCAACTAGTTCATAAATTTGGCTACCTGAAGATAACAAAATCGGCCAAGGGGAAAATCAAGAGTTGGCTGAATGATTTATCAAAGCAAATACAAAGAATGGAAGCTTCCAAACATATTCCAAGAACATGAGATTTTTGGAAGAACCAAGTTTGTGCATTCTTCTACATGGGAACCACAAAAGGGTGTGAAAGATATTGGGTTCATCCTTGTCTCCAAGTAAAACCAAAACCTTTCCCATTGTTCCCACAATGGCCGAGAAGTTCCTTGATCACTAAGTAAATCCAAATCCTTCCACATTTGTCCCCACTTAAGCCGTGTAGTTTGTCTTTTATTATTCTTCTAGAAAGGTCCATGTGTTATTATAAATAGGACCTTTAGGATAATATAAATACTTGGTTGTGAATGAAATATAAACTCTAGTGTTTACTCAAAAACTAAAGTATTCAACTTGTGTGTTGTCTACCTTAGTTGGTCCTTATGTGGGCCTTCGGTTCTTGTGTGAACCAAACCCTTAGTGTAAGTTTAGCTAAGACTTGTGTGACTTAGTTGAACCAAAACTAAGGTTCCCTTCGGTGTAAGTCTTTGTTAGGACTTGTGTGACCTAATCAAAACCAATCTTAAGGAACCTCCTTGGAACAAGTGGACGTTAGAACTTGTGTGATCCAACCAAACCCAAACCTAGGGTCTATCATAAGGTTACCGGC
Organism: Anisodus tanguticus; assembly: GCA_034509755.1. NCBI lineage: Eukaryota > Viridiplantae > Streptophyta > Magnoliopsida > Solanales > Solanaceae > Anisodus > Anisodus tanguticus. The sequence continues at coordinate 15,958,929 of CM067546.1, read as the reverse complement.
CACCCTCACTTGGCTTATTCATGGGTTTGTACTTAGAAACCCCGGTCTAGACCTTGTCCAATTGGCCAAACTCATCTTGGAGTCGACTCGAGCATTAAAAAACTCGTGTCTCTATCCTTGTTATAGCGACCGTCCATCGCTTGGTTTGTACTCGGGTTTGCACCTAGAATCTTTTATTCTCACCTAGAATCTCGTGTTCATTCCTTGACCAACCACTATCTTCCTTCCACCATTATATCCCAAAATACCTCCCTAACCTCCACATAAAAGGTCACCACCCGAAACAATCCAGAAATACCTATCCAATACCAACAACACCAAACAGTCCACAAAATACCCCTTACCGATAACCTCATTGTTCCACTCAGCTGTCGTAACCTTGCAACCACCCAACTACCAAAACCCGACCATAAATACAACCCTCAATGTGTCTAAAACACCACCACAAAATGTCTTAACCCAACTCCTCCCTAAACCACCCGTACAAGTACCACAATACCCCACTCTCCGGCAGAAACCGAGAATCCCAACTTTGAGTCCTTTTTCATGTCAACCCGTGTTGAATAAAACTCGGCACCACTTACCCACTTATACCCCTCCTTACTTACATCATTCAGTCTTAAACCCCATTAATGTTCTTAGTTATTCCTGCTACTATTAGAAGATAGGAGGCTCTACGAATAGTATATAAGCAAGAAGGAGAGGGTGCCAGTCAAGCACCACCCGCTGACTCGGGAAGACAAGATCACCTAGATGAGGCAATATCTCGTGCCTCCAAGACTCCACCCCTACCACTACCTCAAGAAGGACATGGGGAGCTGATGTGCCTCCAATTAACTCGACTTGTGGCCTCTCAAGCCCAGCTCCTGACTCCCAATGTTGTTAATAGAGATGTAAGTGCGAGAGTTTACGATTTTTTTCACTTAGACCCTCCAGTATTTATAGGAACAACTCTCGATGCGGACCCATATAAATTTCTGGATAGGACGCAGCGGACTGTATGAGTTATGCATGCAACAGAATCTAAGACAGTAGAGTTGGCTACCTATATATTACGGGATGTGGCCGCAACCTAGTTTGAGACTTGGGAGTAGACTCGAGGATCCCAAGCCCCACATTTGGGTTGGAGGGAGTTCTCTGAAGCATTTTTACAATAGTATATATCGGTCGCGCTTTGACGAGCCAAGCGAGATAGGTTCTTACATTTGGAGCAGGGTAATACATTTGGCCGCAACCGTTGGTGTAGCGCTCCTGCTCAGCTTTGAAGTAGGCTACAGTTTAGGTTTTCGAGACTCCGATAGAAGTACATAGTAGTTATAAATATTGATGGGTATTGGGCATGTTTGGGGGTCCCACTCAAATATTTGTGATGAACGTTTGAGTGGGTACTAGTGTTGAACTATAATGATGGGTGATTTGGGGGATCAACCTTATGTTGATTTCATGTGCTGTTATTTGGATTGTCTTCATTATGTGGGCTCATCACCATATTTGATATTGTTGTGTTTATTCATCACATCTTTGACATGATATCCTGATTGTACTAGGATTATTGTTGATACACTACTTTGATATCAAATCCTATGTATTAGATCTTATCTGTGTTATTAAACTTTTGAAAGTATGTCATACTTCATCTCTTATTTGGTTGCATCTCATTATATCATGATATCTTGCCTTATACTGTCATTTGTATGCATACAATCAAGGTTCTGTGATATTGCTATAAGAGTGGTATGAATGTGTTGTGGGCCTAAGAGGCTGGAAAGGTAATAACACTTATGAGATTATGATGATACGGATGGCTTGGGTTGCACACTTCAATGGATATTGATACAAGGTGATAGGAATTGCATGCCTGCAATATGATATTATTACATCCAAGAGCTGAGCTTTCTGATCCAATGAGTTATTCTAGAACGGAGGGGTATATGGACTTCGGGGAAGCTCTGTCTAAGTTGAGCTTCTCCTTGAGGGAGTCCCCAATGGGTCACTTTTATATGGAAAACCCATGTAAAGTGTGTATACCGGTTGATAGAAAGGTACCTTGCATATGCATTGCATTCATATCATACATACATCTATACATTGATTAATTGTGGTTTGATAATGTGATATGGTTAGTTATTGGAACTTGGGTGAAACCTTGATTTACTTGGATTAAATTGATGGTATTTGATAGAATTGGTCGCTATGATTGAACTTGTCTCTGTGAATACTTGAAAATAATGATTATACTGGTCTCTATGGAAAGTTAGATAAATGGTTGAGGTTGCTGAATTGACTTGGCTACCGTATATGTCTTGCTTCCTCGTGTATGGGTTTTTGGAATTTAATAATTGTAAGTCTAAGTGTTTGATGTCAACTACTACTATGGTCGGAAAGGTAAAATTATGCCATGCTATTGTCTAGGTCCAGGGAATTATGTGCATTTGTGTGTTGTATGGTAATTGATCGTGTGAATGGGTAACAAGTCTAGTAAGGAACCTGTGGTAAGTGTCACTAGTGGAAAGGTAGTTGTGGAATGATCTATGTGTGTCAGACCGTAATTTTATAGCGACTTAACTAAGTGTAATGCTAAGGTTAATAAAAGAGTTAACACCATCATGTTTAGTTTAGGTGTAACACTCTTGGAAGCATTCTTAAATGGTTGTTGTGATGTAACTTTGACTCATTTATTTAATGTGAGAAGTTGGGTAAGTGGGGTTAAGCTTGAATATGACTTGGACAAGAGAGTACTAGTCGGCAAATACTATGATAGTAGGGTCCCTATATAAGTGAATGGATTGATTGTACTTGACTGTAATTGGAACCTTATATGAACAATGTGACTTGATGAATTAGTGAATTGATATGTGTACAACGTGACTTATATGAGCTATTGAACTATGTAGTATAGGCTTATCTGGTGTCATCTTAATATTTATCTCTGTTATGTATCTCCCGTTGTTGTTGGCATATGATGTCTACAGGGGTACGTTGTGTACTCATGCTACACTTGCTGCATCTTTTCCTAATGCAGATACATATTCCTTTACCACTTCATAAGCTCGAGTGTGAGTTCGAGCAGGTAGACTTCCAGGGTTCGGGGTGAGGATGCTTCCATTCAGCATGCTCTGGATAGTCTTATATTTACTGTCTTTCATTGTAATTTATAGACATATGCAACCTTTCAGTTTTGGAACTTTGGTGCCATTGACTTTCAGACTTGTATTCTGCATTAGTTATCGTGTATCATAGACTAGATTTTGGGGGTTGTATTGATGTTTTGATTATATTTTTGCATTTCTTTCATGTTTTTTGTTTATATGGGAAGTGGTTCGCCTACCGGTGGGAATGTATAGGTGCCACCACGATTCCTAAAAAGGGGTCGTGACACAAACAAACTTTAAGTTGAACAACATTGGGCATTAAATGAGCTAAACAGTTTATACATGATTAAAACAAGTTTGAAATTATTACATTACGCCTTATTTTAACCGTACATGCTAGTTTAAGTCATCAAAACACCTCAAATCAACACTCATCTATTGTAATATCAAATTTTTAAACTAAATCTACTGAAATTAAGGAAAACAATGACAAGGAGATGGAATTACCTTGTATGGAGGCGGCCGAAAGGTTGAAGGGGAGCTTGCATTCACTCTCGAACCTCGTGGACCGTAAATCACACAAAAAGAAAGGTTTTAGTTGTAATCGACCGAATTATACTAAGTATGGGTTCCACCAAAGGTCTTGGATCCCAAGTTAAGCACAAATAGTCGAATTTTAACTCGAATTATCTTTCAAAAATATGAATAGAAAAATTCATGCTCGGACCTGAATCTTTTTTAAACTTGTCAAAACTTTTTAAAACTTCTGAAAACTTTCTTTTTTAGAAAAAAAGAAGAAAAGAGAGTTAATTTATAGAGTTGGAGATACCCTAGCAGACCCTAATAGATCGATGTGGGAGAATAATAATTTAGGGGGGTAAATCTCCAAAAGTTCTCAACCAATCACTATTCGGATTTTGATCTCGTAATGAGACAACAAACAATTAAGGATTTGCAGAAAAAATAGAGAGAGGGGCGATCTAACCTTGTGTGGGTGGGTTTGTGGTGGCGTATAGGTGAGAGAAGGGTTGGCAATTAATGCCCTTTCCCTTCTCAGACACACCAGTTTGCAGACGAGCATGCGTACAATTGCAGTTGGAATTATTGTCCATGAAGATGGCGATGATGGGTGCGGCTAGGGTTTCTCTAAGAAACCAAAATCATGAAAAAATGAAAAGGGAAAGTATTTTTCCCTTTTACACCTAATCGATTGGGTCTGGGCAGGGTCTTGGGCCTTTTGTCTTTGGCTTGGCCGACCTAGCTCTTAAATGACAAATGACCCAATTCAATTTTAAAGCTTTGAATAAAATATGGCCACATTTTCCAAATATAGCCTTTTTATAAACTAAAAAATGACCGAACAATTTCGAATATAGCCTAATTAAGTGAAAAGCTTTAATTTAAGACCAAATTTGATACTAATTAGAAATTTAAGAAACACAGTATGCTTTAAATTTTAGATGTTGTTCCGTCATATTATTCAATTAAGCAACTTCTCTATTTTGACGGAGCAACATATTAATTTCTTTAAATTGAGAATTTCAAGACAATTAACTTTCATAATTACCTTTAAAAATCCTGAAAATTGCAAAATACTGTGAAAATAGGATATGATATACAACAAATATTCTAGATGATATCTTGTCAAATGAAATAAAAAAAAAATTGGAATAATTTACTACAATAATATTCGTCTTGTAAAATTATTAAGTAAAATTATTTGAGGGTAAAAATTAGGAGACAACACTATGCTCTCCTCCTTATCTTACACATCGCCTCTTGAATGATAATAATGTGATTAACCTTAGGCAACAATTGTACCCTTTGAATTGGTGAGACACTCTAGCTCACTAAACTAAATGCTTATCTCGTATTTCAACTTATCGATGCCCAGCTCATAAATCATCAAAAATGGACGTCACAATCTATCCTAAGAAGGGGTTCTGATGCATCTACAATGATCTACCACCCCTTAATATGTGTAGCATAAGCTATTTATCAATCACTTATTAACAATTATCTAGAGCTCTCTATGAATCACCCCTTAGTACCAATTCATAACTTATTAATGATCATTCGCCATCTATTGATAATCCTGTTACAGTAATTCAGATGCTATTGAAAGGATTTCCTCTTAATGGAACTATGACCCTTTGACAGTTGGTGGGACTATCAACACAAGATCTCTTAACCTGCCTATAATTTATCAGATTATCCCCCTAATTCACCTCATGTATAATTTTATCATTGCGTATCTACCCTCAAGGCCATCAACATAATCTGTTAGAGGTAACTCTGTATACATGTATAGTGATTTCATGATTCATCTTAAACAAGTTTATATACCCCAATTCCAATTACATAGGGACTATCTATATCGCCACTATCTTAAGCAATGACCTATAATCCCTAATGATTATTTACCAATTCGTCCATAAGACTAGCATGTTTCAACAACACTCATTTCACAAACATATTGAATGTTTCTTACGTAACTTATGGAACTTTTATAACTTCTTATCAATCATTCAAATACTAGCCCTATGACTTGTCCTAGGTATGCTTTTATCATTCCTTATTGCCCTTTAGGGGTTATAATTATAAATAACCTTAATTAGGTATACTACCCTCTTAACATCAAATTATGAACTTGACCCTAATAATTAATACGAAGTATAGGAATACAATTCGCACGTGTAGAGCATGTCTCTAATCTGACTTATGAAACCCATAACCCGAGATTAGTGCACTTTTATAATCTTTAGACATTATAGTAAGGGGAAAAAATCTATGTAGGAGTAGGAAGTCTATGACATATGGATTTGGGATGACTTTCGCGCAGGGTTCAGCTTTGTAGCATACTATGATCCGTAGATAGCGACTCTCCAACACTGTTCATCTTAAGTAGGATACTCTAATCCCATTATGGTAAATCAAAAGCTATCGTTATGATTATTCTTAATTGGAAGTATGACCTATCGATAAACACTTAAAGCTATTGTTGTGGTTCATCTTAAGTAGAAACTACATCCTATGGACAATCCCTTGGCAACTACCAATTTAATTCATCTTAATTGAATAATATAACTCATCAATGGCTCATCCTCTAAGGCTACCAATATAGTGTATATTACATAAGACACTAGGACACTGCCACCATTAATACCTATTGTTCATAAGAACTAGACAATGTACACTATACCCCAAAAGTTATTTCTCTGTCACTTATCCTCGTATTTCTTAATTATTTGTCTCGCTATCATCGCAATGTCTACTATTCCTAGGATATCTCTCTTCTAAGAGCTAGCTGGCCTTAGCAAATGAGTAAATACTCAAGTTTTTCTATCAATCAGCACTGATCATTTACAAGTCCTAAGGTTCCTATTTATAGTAAACAAAAGACTATTCTAGAAAACAAACTAAAGACACAAACTTTCGGCCTAGTGGGAAAAGGGTTCAGGTTTTCTTGTTGATCAAGAGGCTTCTTGACTTTGGTGTGATCAATGGGAAAAGGTTTGGCTTTTTCGTGGAGACAAAATTGAGCTCAAACTCCTTCACACCTCTTTGTGGAGTCCAAGTCGAAAAGGGGATGGATTGTTCCTTTCAAGACTTTATCTTCTTGGAACTAGTTTGGAAGCTTCCATTCTTTGTTCTTGTTTGACAAGCAATTTCGGCCAACTCTAGGCCTTCTCTTTGGGTGACTTTCTTGTCTTCAAATTCAGTCCTTGAAGTATCCATCTTCTAGAAGTCTCTTGTCCTTGCCATGGTGTCGACCAAGTCATCCTTTGTCCTTGCCATCGTGGCTTGGACAAACTTTATACAGTTTTGGTCCCTTTGGAGAACCTCTCGGCTTTTGTCTCCCTCTTTCCTATTACATGGTCTATTAATTGTGTCCTAATGGGAGCTAAGAGTTGTTTACACATTACATCATGTTCTAAGCTAAGAGTTAAAAGCTAAGCTAAGAATTAAAAGAAAACAACAAGGTAAAACAAAGCATGGTCTCGGCCAAGACCAACTAGAAGGCCGAATAAAACTTGCTTCTTAGATCTTCATGTGATAACTCCAACTCCACTCCACTTTCTATGCATTTTAAGCACATTATCATTGGTTGATTTAACATCTTTGGAACTCCGCGCTTATCACCTTGAGGATCAATTGGACACCTTGAGCTCACGGGGATATTTCCATCAAACTCCCCTTCTTTGAAAGAATTCGTCCTTGAATTCGTGCCGTCTAGGGGATAAAAAAAAGTCTCAAGTGTTGATCCAATATTTTCACCATTATATAGAATTGGAAGTCTTATCTTGTAGGTGTCTTCTTCAAAATTTTCCAAATACGGATCTGAATACAAGATAATATATTTGGCTTCTTATGATGTTCATATTGGATCTTGGATTCCATAAGATATGTTGTCTGTCCATAGGTAGAAGGACAACACGGTGCATCACTCAACTTTGTGTTAGAGCAAAATATGGCACATATACTTGTTTCATTTTTTATGCTCAATGACCTTTCACGGCTTGGCACGGGTAGGACCGGAGCTTCATAACTCTCCAAGAGTTCAAGTGCTCTTTTTGTTCCTCGGAACCATTCATACTTACCTTCTCTCATGAGTTGATTTATAGGGGCAGCAAAGTCATAATATCTCCGCATGAAATGATGAGGAAACGAAGACGGACTAAGACAATTATTTTCGGCAACTATGCCCATAGGCTCGGTACATCTTTGGCTAGATTTCATCATGGTTGGATGACCACACAAGCCTCTGATGATGTGATGTGATCTATGGATTGTTGGAGCGTGCTAGGCATGAAGCTCATGGAAGAGTTTGGAATGCTACATGCTCCAAATGGCATCACAAACCATTCGCACAGATCATGTTTGGCATTAGAATCCAACTTCCTTTTACTTCCTTCTCGGGTTCTTATGTGATGGTATCCATCCCTCAAATCATCCTCGGGGAACAGTTGCATTTTATTCCCTTCACCCAAGAGATTTCTCAACCTGGGCATAGGCATTATGCACTTCATAGTGAGGGCATCATCCTTTTGGCAACATATGGGCCAAGCTTCCAATAGTGCGGGAGCTGTGTAAGGACCAAGGCATTCTCGGTTTTGTTCTTTGCCTACCAACTCTTGTTCTTGACATCCATAGTCTTGGTGAGTATACAATGAGCTTCTTGAAAATAAATCAAGAGAAAGTTCATTATCTTCCTTTGATAGAGTTCCGGATGTTTTGTTTATTGGGAATTCCATGTTGACATCTTCTTCCATGCGGCTTTTCTTATATAATGGGTTGACAAAGAAGGTACCGCCCATTTCCTCAACTTGGTACAAAGGGTTGGTAAAGAAGGTCCAACCTTATTTTGTATCTTCATCCTCCTTCAGAATATGATCATAAGGAGGGAGGGATCTTCTGAGAACTAGCTTACCAATAGGATCAACATTACTTCTAGATGGTAGCTCGGTGGTTGGCTCATTTGGCATGGCATCTCCCGAAACCTCTACGGGTTCCTTCAAATGGGTTTCTTCTCTAACCGTGCCTCATTCGAGACTTTCCTCGCATACCAATGAGTCTGTAGGACTCCCCTTCTCAAATTCTTCCTCTATACTTTGTGCAACGAGTGAGAGAGACTCGGCTTTGCGCTTCATTGCACTTCGGATTCTCATGGCCTTCATCTCACTAGGTGACTTTGGCACCAACCGGATCTTCCTACTATCTTTTTAAAAGTAATAAGTGTTCCTTCCTTTATCATATTGTGCCTTCGTGTCAAGTTGCCATGGTTACGCCAATAAAATATGACATTCATCCATAGGGAGGATGTCACACCATACCTTATCTTCATATGTTCCAATCTGAAAGCTAACAAAAGTTTGCCTTATAATTCTTAGCTTTTTGTCTTGGTTTGCCCATTGGAGAGTGTATGGATTAGGATGCTCGAGGGTGGGTAGTTCCAACTTGTCCACCATTTCTACAGAGGCCAAGTTGACACCATTTCTTTCAACAATAATCACATGGCATACTTTATCATTTACCTTGCAACGTGTGTGGAATCGTTGCTCCCCTTGTGTCTTCCTTTGGAATTCCTTGACTTCGGTATTTTCTATAGAAACGGAATTTCCACAACCGGGGTATTCTTTCTCGTCATACTTTGGATTTATTTGCACAACCCTTGTATTAGCATTTTTATTCCCGGCATGTCTTGAAATGTCCCTTCTCAATAGTTGTACTTGTTCCGCAACTATTTCGGATAAGGCCCTCCTAAGTTCGTTGCTTATTTGCTCCATAGCATCAAAGCGTGGGACGAGATGTCCAAGATATGACACCAATCTGATGGATATAAGGAGGGATGATGTTTGGTAAGTGGGTCGGGTATGGAGGATGTTCGGGTTGACCCGAAGTAGGATGGCAATATCGGGTTCTCGGATTCTCGGATTAATGGGACAGTGGTGTGTTTGAGGGTGATTGCGGGGGACTGTAGAGGGAATCGGGTCACGGATATTGGTGGGATGATTTCAAACACGTTGAGGGTGAATGTGATAGTCGGGCTTTGGTGGTTGAGTGGTGGCAGGCTGGTGTAACATAACTGAACCAGTGAGATTCTCGGCAGAGAGAGTTACACGGACGGTTTGGTGTTGAGAGACTGTTTCGGGTAGATGTATATTGAATCGGTTTTACAACGTTTTAAAGGGTTGTTATAGATATGTTGAGGGGCATGTATATTCTCGGTATTTGGTGGTTTGGTGGTGGCAAGTTTACGGAACTAAACTGAGGCAGTGAGGTCTTAGTTGGTGATTGTAGTGGATTGTTTGTGTGTTGTTGGGATTGGACGGGACTTTGTGGGTGGTTTCTGGACTTAGACTTTGTGGAGGATGGTTGTAATGTATTCTGGAGTGTGGGGGTGAAAGGAATGAGATGGTTGGGATGAGGGATGGATACGGGATGCAAGGTACAAACCCGAGGACACAAACCAAGTGTTGGTTGGTACGTTTTGGGTTAAGTATTTGGTTATTGTGGTTGTAGTGAAATGCGGTCGATATGGTAAGGATAATGACAATGGGGTTTTAATGCCTAAGTCAACACATTAATGAGGGTGACCAATTTAACAAGGACTAAACCGGGGTTGCTGTGTACAATATCGAATACTAACCAAGTAAGGTTGGTCGGAAACCTTAAGATAGACCCTAAGCTTAGGCTAGGTTGGATCACACAAGTTCCAACGTTAGCTTACCACCAAGGGGGTTCCTAAATATTGGGTTTAGTTAGGTCATAAAGTCTTAACCAAACTTACACCGAAGAAAAACCTTAGTGTGGGTTCAACTAAGTCACACAGTCTTAGCTAAACTTACACCAAGGGTTTGGGTCACACAAGAACCGACTAAGAGTAGACACACACAAGTGAATACAATTAGCAAATGAGTAAACACTCAATTTTTTCTATCAATCAACTCTGATCATTTACAAGTCCTAAGGTTCCTATTTATAGTAAACAAAACACTATTCTAGAAAACAAATTAAAGACACAAACTTTCGGCCTAGTGGGAAAAGGGTTCGAGTTTTCTTGTTGGCCAAGAGGCTTCTCGACTTTGGTGTGATCAATGGGAAAAGGTTTGGCTTTTTCTTGGAGACAAAGTTGAGCTCAAACTCCTTCACACCTCTTTGTGGAGTCCAAGTCGAAAAGGGGATGGATTGGTCCTTTCAATACTTCATCTTCTTGGAACTAGTTTGGAAACTTCCATTATTTGTTCTTGTTTGACAAGCAATTTTGGCCAACTCTTGGCCTTCTCTTTAGGCGACTTTCTTGTCTTCAAATTTAGTCCTTGAAGTATCCATCTTCTAGAAGTCTCTTGTCCTTGCCATGGTGTCGACCAAGTCATCCTTTGTCCTTGCCATCGTTGCTTGGACAAACTTTATACGGTTTTGGTCCCTTTGGAAAACCTCTCGGATTTTGTCTCCCTCTTTTCTATTACATGGTTTATTAATTGTGTCCTAATGGGAGCTAAGAGTTGTTTACACATTACATCATGTCCTAAGCTAAGAGTTAAAATCTAAGCTAAGAAATAAAATAAAACGACAAGCTAAAAGAAAATATGGTCTCGGCCAAGACCAACAAGAAGGCCGAATAAAACTTGCTTCTTAGATCTTCATGTGATAACTCCAACTTCACTCCACTTTCCATGCATTTTTAAGTACATTATCATTGGTTGATTGAACATCTTTGGAACCCCGCGCTTATTACCTTGATGATCAATTGGACACCTTGAGCTCACTGGGATATTTCCATCAGCTTTGCTTCTGCTTATGTTTTTTCTTGAGCTGAGGGTCTTTAGGAAACAACCTCTCTACTTACCAAGGTAGAGGTAAGGTATGTATACACTCTACCCTCCCCAGACCTCACGTTGTGGGACTTCACTGGGTATGTTGTTATTATTGTTGTTGTATTTAGTACTTTCAGACAGTCAGGTGTGTCGGGGGCCTTGTCCCGGTTAGGTTTGTTGTACTTTGTTAGAGGCTTCATAGACTATAGTTGCAGTCAGTAAGAGTTTAGCAGGCTTTTGTGTTAGCCATGTCAGCTACTTATTTATACTTTTATTTATAACTCAGTATTTCCGCATTTATTATTCAGTCAGTCTTTTAGTTGATCAGCGTACTTATATATTTTATTTTGTATTTAGTATGTACCATATGTTGATTCATCCAGCCAGTTGGTTCGCTCGATCACATGCATTCAGTCACCGAGTGTCGTGTTACACACAGGTCATGGTTCAGTGTGTGACAGTAATACAATGGCATGTCTCAAAAACTGCTCCAAATCTGTATAAACACGACACTCATCGGTAATCTTTGGGAGTTCGTGATCCATGAGCGCTTCACGAGGTCCATATACCGGTTGCAAGCGTGCAAATCGACCCAACCAACTTAAACACACTGTTACAGAAGTGCAACCCAACCAACCATATATAATCTATTGTAGGCATGCAACCCGAGCCAACTATATGCAAGTGTATGATATAACGCATGAAATAATCATCATCTTAAATTTGGGCTTAATATGACAAAGGTTCAACGTCAACAACAACAAACCGGACTTTAGAGCGTATAATTCATTAACATGTTATTTCAAGTGTACGGGGTTTCTTAAGATGCCAAATATAACAACAATCAAGTCTACACATACCACATAACAGCTAATGCCCAAATGCTCTGGCATTCTGACCACAGACATAGTGACTCGAATACGATACAAACTCCCAGATCATGGCATCGGTACTCGTAATAATGCCCGTCACATCACAGATATGGGACCCCTGTTACACTGCTAACTTATTTTTATTTCCATTTTTAATCTTTTCGTAACAAAAATATCCCTCAAATGAAGTCTAGAAAATCTTAATATACCTCGGATGCCGAGTAAATGCGCCCCGAACCCTCAGAATGCTCCGAATCTATCAAATATATGTTATTTGTAAAAGCCGAGTTTGTAGATACCCATATTGCTATACTTTGATTTAAAATACAAAAATGGTGACCTCGCCCATAAGGGTAAAAATGAAAGGTAACAAATACTACATAAACTATATCATAAAAATAATGCGGAAAATATATGTCTTAGCCACAACTACATCAACAATCCCCAAAAGATCTAGTCTGTAGATATAAAAGCTCTATAATACTTATACAAGTCTGAACAGGGGAAAAAAGGCCCAAAAATGAATACATAATCTAAAATTCTGTAGACATGTCTCTAGAATAGAAGTAAAGACTGTAAAGGAGATAGAGCAAGTCCGGGGTATGCTAGAGAAAGCATCCTTACCCTGGAATCTGGGGATCAACTACTCGAACTCAGCCACGTGGTCTCGAGTTAGTGGTCGGATTTGTATCTGCATCAAGAAAAGATGCAGCAAGTGTAGCGTGAGTACACAACGTACCCCCGTAGATATCATAGGCTGACAACGACGGAAGATACGTAAAAAAGGTAAATACTAAGTTGACACAAAATAGTCCTATACTAGTAGTTCGATAATCCAAGTATGGTCACACAGTTCACCGAATGGTCCACTGAGTTCAACTATCATCCTTCTCAAGTAAGACTTCATAATCCCTTAGGTCATTCAGTTCCAATCAAGTTCAATAATAGTAGTCTAATTATCCTGATGCAAGTACAATTCTTTCATATCTGAAATCTAATCAAGTCATCAATAATCAAATCTGGCATTAACACATCCACACATAATCGATACAATGAAACATGTATAATATGAATGCAATGCATATAATAGGTAGTCTTCCCTTCCCATATACATGCACTAAAATTCTATGAGCATCACACCTATGGGGGACCCGCGAAGTCCATATACCCCTCCGCTCCGAAATTTCTCATTGGATCACGGAGCCCAGCTCTTGGCTCCAATAATATCTGTTGTAGGTGTGCAACCCTGATCCTTGCGTATCATCATCATCTCAATGTTGTCGTAATCTCAACAATGTTCTTACCTTTCCCAATCCCTTAGACCCACAGCATAATCATACCAATCCAATATCAATATCATCAGAAACATGAATCTATGAATGCAATTAACATATATAAGGCAAGAATCATGATATAATGAGATGAAACTAGTATAGAGATGAATATCACATGCTTCCAGAAATACATCAACATATAATCCACGTACAATCAGGATATCATATCAAGTATCATATCAAGCATGTATGATGAATAAGCACAACAATAAGTATGGAGACAAGACCGCATAATAGCGACAAGCCCAATCAATCAACAATCGAAATCATCTTAAGGCTTGTCACGACCCAAACCACTAAGTTGTGCGGGCACCTACCATTCCTCACATCGGTAGGCGAACCCGTCCCTTAATCAACAATTCAACAACAAATAAATAAATAAAATAATATAAATGGAAATCTAATAGTAAATAACCTAAGTGTGGAAGTAACATACTAATACAACACATGGAATTGGTTTGAACAGTACAAGATCCACTAAACAATATGAGTCTGAATAATACAAATCACAAAATATGATAATGTCTCAGAATAAAAGAAAAGATAGGTAATAAGGAGTCTTCGAGCAGCGGATCCATAAAGCAGTGCTCACCCTAGAAGACTCAACAGCAGCCTCGGGATTACTCTCGAGGAGTGGAAGTGGAACCGGTCACGTACTCTGCACTCACAAGAATGCAGTAATGTAGTATCAGTACAAATACTATGTACTGGTAGGTATCATAGGCCTACAACAGTTAGCTAACATATATAAAGGAAGAAACTGAAGAATAGGCATGCTCGCAATCAAGTACAAGTAATATCACAGTCCAAGAACAAACAACCCAAGTACATAGAGTCAAGTCAGAATCCAAGAGATATGTGAATGCAATGATGAGTAAATATGCAATACAATGCAATGGCCAAATATAATCTTTGTACAGACATGCTCCGAGTGAAATATCTCTATGTCTCGGCAGTCATGAACTATGGGGGGCTCGCGAAGATCATATATCAGTCACTCCACACACACAGCATGGAGATGACTATACCACCGACCGCGTCGCTAGCTATTCCGCACATAGCTTAGAGATGGCTATGCTATCAATATGTCACAAGAATCACTGATGTTTGCTTCTCACTTATCACCATCACGCCAATCACAAATAAGATCAATATATCATGGATATGAGGATGAATGCAATGCAAACGACAATATCCAATGTAACATATCAATCCTAATCATGCCACATATGGATACATATCACAATATCAGTATCAAGTCAAGTATGTTCCTCTATCCACGATAATACCAAAATAAGTGAGAGACACTTGTATCATAAGGACGATATGACAACTAAGTAGAACCCGTTATCCAACGCTAGGCAGCAAGCCAATAAATCACAAACAGGCAACAAACCACGAATCAGTCAACAATACCAACCTATGTAATCCATCCAACTTCATACCCGAAGGCGTACATGCTTTGTCTGATAGTAACTAACTTTACATATGCTTCGATAACCGAAGTATAACCAGAAGGTAAAACATAACCTACTTGGATGCTAAGTGGGAGTCACAACGATCACATTTGAGCCTTGCCTTTCTGAGGGTCGCGATACTACTCGAAGTCCAACCATTATTAAGATCTAGGTGAGAACATAGACTAACAAACACCATAACATTAGACTATTCCTGGAATCCTAAACAACTAGGGAAAAAGAGGGAAATTGGCCCATAAGGGTAAAACGGTCAGTTTGAAAGTGAAATATGCAATACAACGTTCTAAGAGTTCAATCTTACTAATCAATTACTATGATAACACAATATTAGGCTAATTCCTAGATTCAAGTGAAAACCCCCATTTTGGGTATAAACCCTAATTTTCCAACATTCAAATTCATCGACCTAAATGGAAGATTCAAGCCTATAAACTATGAAATCATCAAATTCTATGATTATATTAGTCAAATCCTCCAACAATATCCATTTAGAAAGACTAGAACCCTATTTATGAAGTTATCATCAAAACCCATCTTTCCTCCTAGATTCTAATGTATTTCTAGCATAGATTCAAGCTTAGGAAAGTTAAATTAATGAATACTAGGTTGAGAGACTTACCACAAGAGATAAATCACCAAGAAATGCTTGAAATCGCCCTAAGAGTTCTTTGGAGGAATATTTTCGGAATGGGGAAATGAAGGGTTTAGTTTACACTTAAAATTTCCCCAACCAAAACCTAGACATTCACCGTAGCGGCCCGCCGTCCGTTGCGACGGTCAAAACATCTGTTGGGGCGAGCCTCACTGGACACCAGCACATTTTGTGTTATCCCAATTTCAACTCGAAATCCGACAATCATCTGAGATCTCCTTGACAGTAACCAGATATACACACACATGTTAAAACACGCTATGGACTCACTCGTGGTCTAGGAATTTCCATCGGAGGTCTATTTCTTCTGGTCAATACCTAACGGCCTAAAACCAACTTTCCAACTAATAGATGAAAACACTCCTGATGGCCTAGGAAACCGAACCAACTATCCCTCAAGTCATAAATGATCATTCGGACCTCATAGAACCGACAGAATTTTGAAAAAGGTTTGTTTACCTAAAAGTCAACTATTGGTCAAACATTTACACTTAAAGGTTTTAATTAATTCAACTTTCACTAGGATCGTCCAATAACTTTGAAAATTGGGTCAACAGGGGTAAAATAGTCAAATTAAACATAACGACTGAACATATCATTACAAGGATGATTCCCTAAATCACCCATCATCACAGTTCAACACCGGTACCCACTCATCACAACTATTTGAGTGGGACCCCCAATACCTCTTAATATTTATAACTAATTAAGCACTTCTATTGAAGTGTCGAAAAACTAAATCATAGCCTACCTCTATGCCAAACAAGAGCGCTACACGATCAAGCCTTGGTGACAGCCTTGCCCTTCCCCTGCGCCTCATGATAGTTGAAGTCTAATCACGTATAATACTATTCATTAATACAAAGCTTACACAACATACAAAGACATAAT
Source organism: Anisodus tanguticus (assembly GCA_034509755.1). Lineage (NCBI taxonomy): Eukaryota > Viridiplantae > Streptophyta > Magnoliopsida > Solanales > Solanaceae > Anisodus > Anisodus tanguticus. The sequence goes on along the minus strand of CM067546.1, from coordinate 15,942,292 downwards.
CATTTTTCAAGCAAGACTTTAAATATCAACCCCGGGCCCACTTCACTAAGACTCAAACTTTAATACTCAAAAACCATTGATACAACCTATGTAATCATATCCTTAAGTTAATTGTAAAACTATCACATTTGACCATTCAACTGAACGTTAAACCAAAATCCCCAAATTGGAAACCCTAGAATTTTTTCAAAATTGAAATAGGTTTTTGTATACTCAAATTAAGCCTTACAACATGATAATCTATCAATATCCATCACTACTTCATAATAATCTAAGTAATTTAATTCATAAAACCCATTAATCAATGATTTAACTCTATTAAACACATAAGAGATTACAACTCATCATTTCCAACATAAACACACTAATCCATTATTAACGGACTTAGAAACAAGTAATTAAATCACAAATAAAGGAAATCTCGTACCCCAAAGGATGAAATTGCTCTTAACCTTTTGAAAATACACTATGACGGCTCTAGGTTCAAGGTATACTATTTTGGAAAATGAAATCTGACCTAGGAAATTAAAGAGGACACCTGATACAGTGATTCCGCCCCAGCGAAATCGAACTCGCTGGCGCGGATCCGCTCCGGCGAACAAATCACTCGCTGGAGCGTAGTCACTTGATAGCTCGCCCCAGCGTCACGGCAAACCCGACTCCGCAGAGGCACACCCGCCCCTTTGGAAGTCCCATCCGCCAAGGCGGAAACTCCACACTTTTCCATCCCTCGCTTTGGCGAGCCAACCTCCCGCCGAGGCGGACACACCAGAGCGAGAACAGGTGTCGCCGAGGCGGACACCAGAACATGGTAAACAACCTCAAGCTCCCATCAAACACTCGAAACACTCTCGAGACCCCCGAACATAAACCATACATGCTCGTCTAAGGTAAATAGTGCTACAAACTCACTCATATCCTCGGATTTCTCATTTAACTGAGGTAAGGCATACTTTTCTAAAGAATCGACTGAAATAACTAAATATCCAAACTTTACAAATCAAGCCACAAAACACATCTAATTGCCTCGGAAAGCGAACCAATAACTCGACGAAGTCTTAAATGACCCTCTGGAACTACTGGAAGCGATGGAACCCGGAAATGAACCCATCTAGTTAAAGATCAACTTTGGGTCAAACTGTCCCACTCTAAGTTTTGTAGTTTTGGATTTTTCATCCGAAACTCATATAAATGGACCACGGAGTCCATGATACCCATCTCCGCTTATCACAAATCCCACATAAAAGGCTACGAGTAGGGTAAAATAGGTAAATAAGGATCTTTAGCTAAAAATGACCGGACATGTCATTACATTTACCCATAACTTAAGGGTCCTATATCCAAAAAATTAGACAATTACATCCACAGATATACTCTCAAATCATAAATTTTCATTTCTTAAGACTAGGTCTCAAAACCTTCAATTATCCCAAAATCTTAACTTTAGATTAAAATCTCACTTTTCACATCTCAAATACCATAAATTTGAAGGTGTACATATAGTTCAATTCACCTAGTACTCAATCACATTTATTAAAAATTTAAAGTTGCAACATAATTCAATTAGAAAATCTCTAACGCAAAGAGATTTACACAATCAATAGCTTAACCCAGTAAATACATATGAATTCAATAGCATTTCCTCCTTTCATTATTGTTGTCTAATAATAGCTCATCATAACTATATCATTATCTCTTAAATCATTATAGAAAAGATAAAATGACAAGAAAAAGGGTGTTACCCAATTTGTCAAGAAAAGTGACGAACGGAGGCTATAGTTCTTAATATTCACATCGAGGAAATTAAACCCAAAATGTCTAGACATACAATTTTAATCTCTTTTCCATCATCTCTTAATCAGCCCCTCATCATTATGTAATCATTGGTACCCATTATTCCATAATCATTATGCATATATATGAATCAATTATACTACAGCAACAACCAAAAATAAATGAGACCTACCTGAACTAAGTTTTCATCCACAAAAAATCCCTTTCAAATGTTGCCGATAGTTTGTAGTAGCAATGTGTTCTCCTTTCTCTTTCTTTTTATTCCAAAAGTATATACATAGAGATTTTTGGAACCCAAGGCCACTATGATATGAGTTATAAGAAGTGGGTCTGATCCAATAACTTATCACAATAATTTTCCCAATTCACTTAACCACTTTGAGTACTTTAAATTTACTCACTCCGTCAAATATTTTATTTATCAACTTATACCTTATATGAGTGTAAAAAAATATTTCTATAAATAAAATATTCATACTCATTAAATATATATATTCTAAAAATTATCTGTCAATTAAATAATTGTAGTTAAGCCAATAGCTCAAATTTTCCATTTAAATTGCAGGAAGGGTAAGTTTAGGGAAAAAGAATCCTAGTGCTCAAAACGAGGGTCATTACATCTAAGAAAGAAACTTATGGGCTTCTCCATATAAAGGAGTTTCTCTGAAGAAGTTGAATATCATGCTTGTTAAGCCTCAAAAAAATAAAAATATGTTCCAGGAATATCTTGAACATCTTGAGCTTTTCAATTTGCTCATTTTGAAGACGCTGAGGAAGAGTCTCATGCTGCTACACTTTAGAAGCAATTTTCTCTATAGATCATTGAGCTCTGAAAATACATCTTCATCATAGACTTGATATTTTGGTAAACTTTTTCCTGCCAATCAACTCCATTTGTATTTCTCGTCTGAGTTGTAGAATCTAAAGGTGCTTCCACAATTGAGGTATAGGGTTCAAACTCCATTGGTAGTGTAGCATCCCCTTCGCCTTCTTTCATTTTCCTCCACTGAGTTGTATGCATAGAAGGCTGAGAAAATTACCCCTGTAGCAACTAAGAAATAAAATTATGTGTTTCTCAACTAAAAACAGTTTCTCTTTGTGACGAAGTTGAATATAATGCTTATTAAGCCGCAAGAAAAGAACAATGTCATCTTGAGCTTTTCAATTTGCTCATTTTGATGATGCTGAAGAAGAGAGTCATGGTAATACACTTTAGAAGCAATTTTCGGGTATAGTTGATTGAGCTCTGATAATACATCTCCCTTATACACTTTATCTTTTTGTAAATCTCTTCTTGTCAATCAGTTACATTTGCATTTTCGATTTGAGCTTAGAATCTAAAGATAGTCTTGTTGAAAATCCTCTAGCTGAAGCCCCAACGACAGACATGGTTGGGCGGTACCTTCACCACCATGAGCCCAAGTTTCAATATCCATTTCAATTCTAATCAATTCTTATCTTCTTGATCCTGAGCTCTTTTGGTAAACCTTTCCCTGCAACAACATCAAGTTTTTGTATATTTTTAGTTTAATTTGATAATATTTTATTAAGATATGTATGCATATTAAATTTATACAACTATTTCTAGCAATACATTATGGAGTTCCTTATAAGGGATACGTACATAAGCATGTGTCAAGAAGCTACTGACTTTATAATGCCACTAGTTTTAAACCTCATAGAACTACTGCTTCTGATAATTTGGATTTAAAAGTGCTTGATCTTATTAATGTAGATTCCTAGACTTGGAAGATGAACGAATTGAATAGTCTTTTTAGTTTGAATGACGTTAATGATATTTTGACTATTCCTTTATCTATTACAGGTTCTAGGGATAAATTAATTTATCACTTTACTAAATCAGACACTTATGAGGTTAGAACGGGTTATCATTTGCAAAAAACTTAAGCAAGCAGGAGGACACTAGTGGTTGTATTACTCAATCTAGTAATCATGCTTTTCCTAAAGCATTTTTGGATTTTCTATGGGAAATAAATATAAAAATAAACATAAATATTTTTTAAGAAGGTGTGTGCTTAATATCTTACCAGTAAACAATATTATTAGAAAGTGAATGTATCATATGAATAGTGTTTGTAAGAGATGTGGAATAGAAGATGAAACTAGTGAACACATGTTTTTTAAGTGTCATGATTCGCAAATAATTTGAAAAAAGAGCCCTATTAACTGGAATGATCTTTACAATATTACTGACTTATTTTTGTGGTGGAATGATAATAATACTATGGAAAAAAAATGTTCTAATTCTGCTAATGTTCTGAATTCGACGGTAATAATAATGTGACATATATGGAAGTCTAGGAATGTCTGGTGTTTTAATAATGAATTAATTGATCCTCCAGACATAGTGACAAAAGCTTTATTTGAGTATAATGAGTTTCTTGAAATAACGCATGCTCACTCCTCAAATGGTAATTTACTAGAAAATAAGTATGAACTTATAGTACCCGAAGATGGAATTTGTTTATTTGTTGATGCACGGTTACACGTTAGTTCGATGAAGGCCAATATTGGCTTGGTTGCTATGGAGAGCAAGGGTACTTTACTTCATGCCCATGGATCCTCGTTCAGTTAGTTGGAAAGTCTATGATTGCTAAAGTGTTTGCAATTAGAAAAATTGTGGAACAAGCATTATAACATGGATGGAGAAAACTTTATGTCTTCTCTAATGCGAAAAGTGCAGTGTATATCTTGAAGAAATATTTGAAGGCTACTGGAGACATGGATGTAGCTTGTGAAGATATTTAAAGCATGTTTTCATGTCTAGATTATATTGTGTTTTTACATATTTCTAGAAAGTTTAATGTGATTGCACATAACTTATCAAAGTGTGCAATTTTTTTCGTTGCACAATTTTTCTTGGGAATGAATACTCCCAAGTTAGATTAATTACCATAATTATATACTACTATTAATTATAAAATATATGGTAATATTCGCTAATACACCCCCTCAGTCGGAGCGGGAGGAGGCCGGACGCTAAGACTGGATTTGAAGTCTAGGAATAACTGTCTAGGAAGACCTTTTGTGAAGATATTCACATACTGATACAAAGAAGGCACATGAAACACCTTAACATGACCTATAGCAACCTTCTCACGAACAAAATGTATATCCATCTTGGTTCGCTAATGTTGAACCGGGTTATGAGATAAGTAGATCGCGGATATATTATCATAGTATACCATAGACGCCTTACGCAATGGACAATGAAGCTCCAAGAGAAGGTTTCGGAGCTAGGGGATCTCAGCAACATCGTTTGCAACACCTCTATACTCTGTTTTTGCACTTGATTGGGATAGTGTTGCTTGCCTCTTGGCAGATCATGAAATGAGATTATCTCCTAAGAACACACAGTAGCCGGAGGTAGAGCGTCGTGTGTCCAGACAGCCTGCCCAATTGGCGTTCGTATATGATATCAACCTGATCGGTGCAGAGATATAGAGATGCAATCCATAATCAAGAGTGCCCTTAATGTATCGAATGATACGTTTAAGAGCCATAAAATGAGGCTCCCTGGAGGCATGCATAAATAAACACACATGCTAAACAACATAAGCAATATCAGGCCTAGTGAAAGTAGGATATTGAAGTACACCTGCAAGGCTCCTATAAAGAGTGGGATCGGACACTAGATCACCGTCACTAGCACTGAGTTTCGACTTCGAGTAAACCGGAGTAGGCATGATCTTACAGTTTGCCATTTTATCCATGTACACAATTTCCTGTACATACTTACGTTGACACAGGAACATAGTACCTGCAGATCTATTAATCGATATCCCTAAGAAGTATCTCAACTTCCCCAAGTCAGTCATACAAATTCGGATTTAAGCAGAGAAATTATCTCATTTTTCAACACATCAGAAGTGGCAGTGAGAACAATATCATCCATATATAATAACAAGTATGCAATGTTACTACCTCGATGAAATATAAAGAGAGAATGATCACACTTGCTGCATAGGAACCCAATCTGCATAATGTACGTAGCAAAGAGCTCATACCACGTCCTGGGGCCTGTTTCAAATCATACAGTGACTTACAAAGATGGCAGACATAATGAGGAGCCTCCGGATGGACAAAATCTGGCGGTTGGTGCATGTAAATTGTTTCTTTCAAATCCTCATGTAAGAATGTATTCTTTACATCAAGCTGATAAATCGGTCAATGCTTACCCATAATTATACTCCGAACTGTGCGAATAGTGGCCGGTTTAACCACCGGACTAAATGTCTCACCATAATCAATACCCTCATGTTGACCGGTACCATAAGCCACAAGTCTCGCCCTATGGCGCTCAAGATCACCACTGTCTCTAAATTTGTGATGAAATAGCCACATACATCTAATCACATTAGCCTCATCCGGCCTCAGAATCAGATCCCAAGTGTGTTGTTTTGTTAAAGCATTAAATTCCTAACACATGGCCGCATTTCAATCCGGGTCAAGTTTGGCTAATTTTGGGTTTTTGGGAATTGGGAATATGGTTTGGGTGGACAGGTTAAAGTGTACTTTGGGTTTGAAAATCCTGTGCTGAGCACAGGTTTCCATTTTATGGGTAGGGATATGGGCTGGTTGGGTAGTCTGATGGGTTGATGGCGGGGCAGTGGTTGACGAGGCAGGTTGACCAATTGGTGATGGGCAGGTTGAATCGATGGGATGTGACGGGGTTGGGGTTATTCCGGTGACTGGTGAGTGGGTTCTGTCGGGTTGGGTAGCTGGGTCAATTGGGTGGCAGGGGTCGATGGGGTTAGGTGGTCGATGACGGGGTGGATATATGGTGACAGTGATCGGTGGGTTATTGGTTGGCGGGGATGATGTGACGCCGGTGACAGTTGGATAAGGGGAATTGGGTTGGATCGAAATGAAGGTAGTGGGGGTTTGTCGACGGGACGGTGTTAATAGTGGCACGACTGGAAGGTGACTAGGTAGATATGGTAGTGGCTGTATCGGCTGCTACCGGAACAGTGGCAGTATGACGGAGGACGTGGTAGACGAGAGGGGATGTGTCATACTCGACTAGAAAGGTGTAATCCGTGTTTCGGAATTTTTGGATATTTGCAAATGGGAATATTATTTCGTCAAACGTGATGTGACGAGATATGTGGATTTTACGTGTAGACAAGTCATAGCACAAATAGCCCCTATTATTAGACGGGAAGCCTACGAAGACACATGGATTTGTGCGAGGTGCTAATTTATGAGGGGCAGGAGAGGCAATATTTGGGTAGCAAATGCAGTTGAAAATCTGAAGATGATCATAGGAGGGGATCCGATGTATAGAATTTTGGTGGGGGTCTTATTATGAAGAGTACTGGTAGGTAAAATATTAAGAATGTACTCTACCATTTTGACTGCATAGACCCAAAAGAGAAGGGGGAGAGACATGAAAAGGATTGTACGAACCATGTTATTGATAGTGCGGATGATTTGTTTGGCTTTTCCATTTTGGGGGAGGTGTGGGGAAACAAAAAATGAAAAACCATGCCATTATTGTTGCAAATTTTGTGAAACGTGGAATTATTAAACTCACGACCATTATCACATTGGAATGATTTGATGGCTTTCTCAAACTGTGTTTTGATAAAACTACGAAACTCAAGAAACTTGGCAAACACTTCAGACTTGAATTTTAGTGGGTAAACCCAAATAAAGTGAGAAAAATCATCTAATAAAACTAGATAATATTTGTGACCCAGTGAGCTAGTAATGATTGATGTCCATAAATCTGCATGAACAATATCAAATGGAGAAACGTAACACTTAAAGATGGCTGAAAAGGAAAACGAACATGTTTACCTAAAGGGCAAGAAAAACAATGTTGGGCAAGTTTCCCATTACTACATTGAATAAAATTATTTCTAACATGAGCTCCTGGGTGTCCAAGACTATTGTGCCAAGTTGATGGAGAGATGGCAGCGAGGGAGGTGTGTGAGCGGGATCTGGTAGCGGAGGTGGATGAGAAGGGATAGAGGTCCCCCGTACTATTGCATCTCGTAAAGGGTGTCCCTATAAGTAGATTCTTCACAAAAAAAACAAAGGGGTCAAACTCAACAGACATAGAATTGTTACGAGTGAATTTCCTAATAGATATTAATTTTTTAATGATGTTGGGAGCATAAAGGACGTTATTTAGGGAGAAGGGTGGGTGAGGTGGTTGGGTGTAGGTGGTACTATAACCCTGAATCAGAATGTGATGACCATTGCCAACCGTAATAAATTGAGGATGCTTTAAAAAAAATAGTTTGCAAAGACTACCTAAGGATCGAGTGAGATAATAAGTAGCTCCCGTATTCATGTACAAATTTGCATCGGGCTGTTGCATATTTAAAGAGTTGAAGGCTTGTCCCAAATCAGTAGGGGCCAAGCCGTTGAAGTGCTGCTATTGTGGGGCCTGCATCAAGTGGCCCTGCTGGGGCGGATAACTTACAGGTCGTGGGCCTGGACCTGAGCCTAGAATACCCAGCTGCCATGTGCCGTTGTATTGGGCCGTCGATTGCTGGAATGGGAAGGAGGCCCAACTGAGTTGGTTGGGCCACTAGCCAAGGCTGGCCCAGTTGGCAGGATGGTTAGGTTGTTGCTGGCCTGATCTGCCGCCTCATCCGCGGCCTCTGCCGCCTATGGCACCGCCACCGCTGCCTTGCAGTTGTTGGTTGTCGGGCGGTGGAGGCTGAGTGGTGATGACATCATTCGTAATCGGATTTTCAACTGCTAATGCCTTTTGATTGTGTTCATCCTGTTTGGCATGCCGGGTTACCTCCAAAAGTAATTGTGAACGGGCTCTGTTGAAGCTCGGCAGTGGGTCGGCTTGTTGAATCATAGTCGCTAGAGTATCGTATTCGCCCTTTGGTAAGCCAGAAACTAGTTGTAGGACCAATTTTGTTTCGGAAACTGGTGTCCCCACATTGGATAATTGGTCCGCAATAAGTTTCAATTGTTTACAATACTCGAACATGTTGGCAAAATTCTCGAGACGTGTATTGTTGAACTGTTCCTCCAAATATACGGCACGTGTATGCTTGTTATCCTGAAATATCTCCTCCAAACGTATCCATAACTCACGAGCCAAGGCACCGATTTTCATAATAGTATGAAGCAAGTCTTTAGAGATGGTGCCATAAATCAATTGTTTGACGATAGCGTCAAGACGACGCCACGTCGTGTCTGCAACATCGATAGGGTGAGGGAAAGAGTCATCAATATGGTCAAGCACATTATATGCACAAGCGTGAATATGAAAGAGTTCAACCCACGATGAATATTGACCATCTTCTTGATCAAGAACTAATGGAATGAAATTCTTGATATTTGTGATGGGAAACGCCGGATGGAAATAAGAAGTGCAGGAGGGAGCGGGGGGGGGGTGTGGTCTATGACGACTGTGGAGGAGGCGGAAACCTTAGGAGAGGTGGGAGTAGACATGGAAATACAAAAGTCCGGAGATTAATTTTAAAAAAATTAAGTTTCGGTTTTAGGGTTGAGGTCGCCGGCCGAGGGAGGTAGGGTGGGGCGCTCTTGATAAAAGAATTAGGTGTTTTTAGGGTTTGACTCTTGATATCATGTAAAATTGTATTAATCTCTCTTGGGGTATTTTTCATTAATACAAATATTTATAGTGTGTACAATGTGAAATCATAATCGAATAAGGATCTTATATTTACCAATATATACTACTATTAATTACAAAATATATTGCGAATATATAATAATATTCGCTAATAGTTTCCATATATCATATCTTTGTATTTTAATTATTTTTTTGCATCTTCAAATGACTTGTAGTCATTTTTGCAACTTTCCCCTTACTTGTTCCTTTTTTTGTAGGGAGTTTCTATTTCCATATTTTGTGACTTGTAACCTCATCATGATTTATGTTCGTAGGTGAAAATTTCAAGAAACAGCAACTGTGCCAGTCCGTACAGCTTTGTTTGTGTCAGTTTCTTTGGTGGGAGTTTCTGTTTTTGTTCTGTTTTTTGAGGATCTATTAGAAGAAGAAAGCTTCCATTTTCTCTCATTGGTTTCATCCATCTCTATTTGTTCTTGCCTGCATTCTTGGCTACAGAATGGAGTGTTCCCTCTGCAATCACAATAAAAGTTTTAATTAGTCCTATATGATGAATTCTTAATTAAATACTTTTCTTTATTTTTTTGCTTAATGAAATTTTTTATCATTACTAAAATTTAGGCTTTTTTTTAAATAAGAATTTTCAACAAAAGAAATTATTAAATTACGTACCCAATCAAATACTATCACATAAAGTGATACTAGCAATGAAGCAGTATATAAGTGGAGATAGAATTCACAAAAAATAAACAATTTTGGTAATACAAAATTTTCTTGTAACTTGTCATCTTAAACATACCATGACATTTTTCTGACTATCTAAGAATATGTCATTAAGGGTAAATATTAGATATTTAAAGTTAAGTTTTCAAATATACATAAAAATAACATTCTTTCTGATGTATTAGAAAAAGAATGTCATATGGGATGATATCATTCTTGATTATCTGGGAAGAAATAGACAAATTAAAAGATTATGTAAGGTGACTATTTATCTAACCTGTACATAAAGATGTCGCTGTTGTGACCCAAGGATCTCTGGCAAAGAAAACAAGCATCAAGGAAATGGGGTTCGTATTGGTGTTCTTCACATCCAGTGTAATGTAGTGCAGGTGACTTCATTCTTAATTTTTTAGGAAGAAAAAGAAAGTGCCTATTACTGAAACTGGTTCTTGCTAAAATGAGCTGATGATTTACAAGTAAAGAAAGTAGAAGAGAGGAGAAACAGAGTGTGGCAGGAATGCAAGGAAGTGGTGGAGCTTATTAAATATTGATGGATAGCCCATGATAGTTGAGTTGTTTATGGACCATTTAATGGAGAATTTAAGTTATATACAGTAATAGTATAAAAAATATTTATGTTTGTGATATCTTATTTTATTTAACTATGTGATCATATTTGATTAGACATGAAGTTTAAAACAAAAAGAATGACTTTTGAAATTTATGGTCTAAAATAAATAATTATATATATATTTGTGTGGTTATAAATTATATCATTAAGAATAAAAATAACTTTTAAAAATAAATTAGTAATAAATATAAAAATGTGTCATTTCTTTTAGAATTACTTAACAAGAAAAGAGTGTCACATAAATTGGGAAGGATTTATAGCTTTTACAAACGATAATGGCTTATAATTATTTTTTAAGTGATTTAAGAGACAATATTGTACTTTGAGCGTAATATGAAAGTTTAAATCGTTAAATATAGTGTAGTAGTAAAATGACTGATGACAAATGAGAAACTTGGTGTCCAGCATAATACTTTGTCAAAAAAAAAAATTGATTGGTTGAGAGTAGGCCTGGCCAGTGGGCCGGGCTCGGGTCTGGCGGGGTCGGGCTCGGGTCTGGCGGGGTCGGGTCGGGCGGGGTCGGGTCTGGCGGGACTTGCTCCAGTCCCGTCCCGATCCCGATCCCGTCGGTATCGGGTCGGGGCGGGATCCGGCGGGGTTTCCTTTTTTTTTTTTTAAATACATATGTATAAAAAAAACTCAATAAACAAGATAAGATAATGTAATAAAAACATCCCAAGGCTGTTTTTGTGCCTCTTAAATTAATAGACATGATTTTTTTGTAATACAAATACAATTGTCTAAAATCTAAATTGCAACTTTGTGGTGTTGTCCAAAAGTTGCAAATTACATAATAAAATTTCAATAAAAAAATTACATTCTCAAAAAAACCTGTTCTAATTGCTTGATGATTTCCTGTGGTTCTTCGGTTGGAATTGGTATTTGTTGGTCAAATTGATCCACGTCGCTTCCACTACCTTCGGTTAAGATTTCGTTGTAGTTTTCATCTTCTTCTTTGTTGATCTCCGGTTGACCGCACCTTCTCCGCTCCGCTCGTATCCAATCTCTGAATAATACTGCAATTTCCAAGCTGTGTCCGGCTAATGAGTGTCTGTGGTCTCCTATTTGATATCTACCTGCAGAAAAAGCGCTTTCAGACGCAGTTGATGACGCTTGAATGTTCAAAACATCTCGAGCCATCAATGAAAGTGTCGGAAAGGTCTTCTCATTCCCCTCCAAAGATTTCAAACAAGTCTTCATGTCCATCTTCATTTATAACTTCTTGATACGGTACAGAACCCTGCAAAACAAAAATATCCAACTCGCTAATTTGGTTAGTAGTAGAGATACGGCCGCACATTCTATTTCTGAGGCTTTCAATACTAGCCGCAGAAACAACATGTCTTTTGTGAGGTTGTGTTGAAGATGAAGAAGATGGTATGGAAGCCGGTAAGTTACTAGCATTTTCTGGTTGATAAAATCTATATATATTTTTGCATTGGTGTTCTACGCTAGACAACACTTCTTCTTTAGTTTGTTCAATAGGTGGTGGGTGATTTAGATTTTTGGGAGGTGGTAGTACTTCTAGACAATCGTAAATAGTTTCAATTAGTGATTTAGTACCGTCTATTTTAATAGTAGGATTTAATACAGAACCAATAATATAAATAGAGGGAATAGGAATAAAATATTTTTTTAATAGCTGCCTTATAAGCTGGTTTTTCCATATATTCACTAAGTAATAAAAATATTAGAGTTATATAAAACAACATAGTTGAAATAGTAGGATAATATATACCGGAAAATTCTTTTGTTGCTTGAAAAAATTTCTCTAAAAATACAATAAGTTCGGAAATTTTTACCCAATCACTATCTAAAATCATATCAGCTGGATTTTTATTATGAGAGTTAAAAAATAAAGTTATAGGTATTCTATAGTCATAAGCAACAAGTAGTTGCTCGTATAAAGAATTCCACCAAGTGGATACTTCTTGTGGAATTTTTCTATAAGGTAGTCCACAATCATGACAAGTTTTTTTATATTCTTTTCTACGTTGTACTTTATTACTTTTAAAAATAAAGTTTATAGCAAATTGTATTTTACTAAGAATGTCTTCAAAAAGTGATAGACCATCCTTTACAATTAAGTTATATATATGGCACGCGCATTTTATATGAAAATGATCTGGAAAAGATGGAGTTAAACTATTTTTTTAAATTGTAATTGCATAATTGTTATAAGAAGCGTTATCTAATGTAATAGTCATAATTTTATCGGTTATTCCGTAATAATGGCACACTTGATAAATATTATCTGCAATAAAAGTATCAGTGTGCCTATCATCTATATATCTATACGCTAAAATACGTTTTTGCATAGACCATTTATTATCTATCCAATGACAAGTTACAGTTAAATAATCATGGCCGTTAGTACTACGACCTATATCAGACATGATAGATACTTTGCCATTAAAATGATATAATGAAAAACGTAAATATTGTTGATATTCATGCGCGAATTTAAATACATCTCTCTTAATAGTTGATCTAGGAAAACCGTTAAAAGCAGGATTATATATATCTCTAATGTAATGAATAAAACTGGGAAATGAAGGAAATGAAAAAGGCAAACCCTCCACGACAACTAATTTTGATATTGCTTCCCTATCTCTATGTTTATTGTATTTAGAGCCTACAATTCCCCCCGTCATAGGGTTAATTTGACCCTGTACTTGGTCCGGGACAGTATCAGTATGTGAACCTTGTCCCGATGGAGCGGGCGTTTGCGCACCCGATTTTGAAGCCTGGTATTGACCATACCTAGCTGGATGAGCACTTACTACGTGTCTAATTAAACCCCCCGTCCCACCGTGACCTTTTCCAGTTTTAAATTTTAAAACATTTTTACAAATTTTACATATAGCTACTTGATTCTCTACGTCCCTATCAAAAAATGTCCATGCATCTGATTTTAATGGTCGTTTTGCTGGACCTCGTCTCATACTAGGGGGAATAAGAGGCATTTCAATTGAAGGTGCACTAGTGGGTGTGTTGTCATCAACATTAGTGGGTGTGTTGTCATCAACATTAGTGGGTGTATCATCTAGATCATCGTCTAAATTAAAGTCTTCTTGAGTTCCAGAAAATAGTTCTTCGTCTAAATCTAATGGTATTGTAGGAAAATGTTGAGTATCAACAAAATCATCCTGTGTAGGAATAAGATGACTAGAAGAAGTACCCTTGCCCTGGTTGCCCCTACTAGAAGAAGTCTTACCCTTAAACATACCTCTAATTCCTTCCATTTTAATTATATGCTAACAAATAATTAAAGTAAATGAAATTAAGTGAGCTAAATAAAATAAACAGACAATAATAATTTAATGAAGGAACGAATGTACCAAACGCCGACGTAACGTCGACGTGTAATCGAGAGGTTGAAAATTGAAACTTTGCTCGATGGAAGATCCTCAAGCTAGTTGCCAACTTCACTCCCAACTCCCAAATGAATAAATAAAATTGAATATTTAGCAAACAATGTAGACTTGTAGAGAGAGATATTGAGAGATTAGAGAGATTGTAGGAAGATTTGTGAGAAAGATGAAGAGAAAATGAGTTATTTATAGTTGGAAAATTGGGTTAAAGTGTAAATATAATAACTTATAGGTTAAAAATAAATATTAAGGGGTAGGGGGGTTGGGGGAGGGGGGAGGCCTAAAATGGCCGTTGCCCAACGGCCAAAATCTAAAATGGTCGTTGGTGCAACGGTTATATTTGCAAAGGGGAAGAAATCGGACGGGGTCGGGGCAGGTGGGCCTGGGGTGGGCTCGGGTCTGGCGGGACGAGACATTGTCCTGTCCCGAGTTCGAGTCCCGCCACCATTATTATTATTTTTTTTTTATGCGGAGTCGGGGTCGGGCCGTCCCGGCCCACGGGCCACCCCTAGTTGAGAGTGGAGACTACCCTATGTTTAAGGAGTATTATAATTTCAAATATTATGTAAAACCAATAATTGTGATTTAGGGACTGGGGGAGTACATATTATAGGTGGTATATGTAATAAAACCACTGGCTGATTCTCCAGTTTCAAAGGGTGGAATCTAATGGCAATAGTACATTGTATCTATTGGCCAACTTGACTATCATAAGCAAGTCTACTTTTTAGAATTGTTTTTATGGCACAAAAATCTTTACCATTTTGCTACCTTATGTTTCATAGAATTTTCAATTAAGTTCTACAATTTAGAGTGAGGCTTTTAACTTTTTTAGAAAACATAACTTTTTTATTTCTAAAGTAAAAAAAAGTAATCAAACTAAAAATGTTTTCATGTCTCAAGCATCTTAGACTTTCTTGTATTTTGGCCTTAAGGATAGTGAAAATTAATAAATCTTCCTAGCCTTTGTATTCTAGAAGTTATTTAAGTTTATACAGATACAACAACAAATTTATGTAGATACTATTTGCTAAATTTTCCTAAAAAGAAACATCAGTTTTGCTATCAAACTTATTTTTAAGATGAATGAATTATTAGTTTATTATATTTTAAAAATGAACACAATACAATTGTGTCATAAATCTGTTAAAGCCTAGTACTTTGCAAATGTTGTAATGGCATTTCAAACACTCTATTGGTTAACACATGTTAGTTGATTCTTCTTTCAGTTCATGAAAGTTTAATGCTAATAAATATAAAAAAAAAAAAGTAACAACCATCTAATGCAAAACTATTTTCTAAGCCGAATAGATGAAGTCAAATTCAAACTTGCTAAGTAACAATTCATAGCATTTATTTACATTAATTTAGTTCTAATCTTACAATAAAGTGTGATTCACTAGTTACACATTTAATTTGTAAAATTGACAAATACTAAGACCAGAAGGAGTAATAGACAACTACATACAGTCTCAAGCCAAATGTATCCATGGGAAGTACAACAACAACATACCCAGTGAAATCTCACAACGTGGGGTCTGGGGAGGGTAGAGTGTACGCAGACTTTACCTCTACCTTGGTAGATAGGGTGGTTGTTTCCGAGAGACCCTCGCCTCAAGACAGAGCATAAGCACAAGCAAAGTAAATGAAGAAGCAAAGCAAGAGAAATGGTCAGACCCGGTCACAAAAATTAAAAGCAGTATGAAAATGATGGTATCAAAAGCGAATAAACCATGATAGCGCATTCTGAAAAAGTAAGCAGTAACTAACGCATGTAAATAAGCTAAACAAAGTACACTAAAGGACACATAGCAGTAGAAATTAAACTACATGAGACTATAAAGCAATATTGCGCCTATTAGTATGATAGGCTAGGCGAGCCAACAATAATAACACTACAACTATCAGTTTGCAAGCATAAGTAGGACTACGCTCGACTACCTACTACCCTTCTACCCTAATTTGTGTCCTCCACAACACCCTATCTAAGGTCATGTCCTCCGTAAGTTGCACCTGCGCCATATCTCGTCTAATCATTTCTCCCCAATACTTCTTCGGCCTACCTCTACCCTTCCTGAACTCGTACATAGTCAAGCTCTCTCACCTCCGCACTGGGGAATTTGTGTCTCTCCTCTGCATATGCCCAAACGATCTCAACCTCGCTTACTATATCTTATCATCCACTGAGGCCACTCCCACTCTGTCCCGATATCATTATTTCTAGTCTTATCCCTCCTTGTATGCCCACACATCTATCTCAGCATCCTCATCTCCTCAACTTTCATCTTTTGGATGTGCGAAGTCTTGAGTAGCCAACACTCCTCCCAATACAATATAGTCGATCTAACCACCGCCTATAGAACTTGCCTTTAAGTTTTGGTGGCACCTTTTTATCGCATAAGACTCCAGATACGAGCCTCTATTTCATCTACCATGCCCCAATACAATGTGTGACATCGTCATCAATATTTTTATCCCCTTGTATAATAGACACGAGGTACTTGACGCTTCCTTTATTTGGAATGACCTGAGTACCAAGCCTCACTTCCACGCTTGTCTCAAGGTCGCTCACATTACTGAACTTGCACTCCAAGTATTCTGTCTTGGTCCTACTCAGCCTGAACCCTTTAGATTCCAGAGTCTGTCTCTAAACCTCCAGCTTAGCGTTCACTTCGCTGCGAGTCTCATCAATCAGGTTTATGATGTATGCATATAACATACACCATGGCACCGCCCCTTGGATTTGTCGAATCAGTCCATCCATCACCAAGGCAAATAAAAATGGGTTAAGAGTTAATCCCTGGTGCAGCCATATCATTACTGAAAAGTTCTCTAAGTCTCTTCCTACTGTTCCTACCCTTGTCTTGGCTCCATCATAAATATCCTTGATCGCCCTAGTGTACGCCATATGTACATCTCTAACCTCCAAACATCTCCATAGAACCTCTTTAGGAACTTTGTCATATGTCTTCTCAAGGTCGATGAAACCCATATCTAAGTATCTCTTCCTCTCCCTATACTGCTCCACTAACCTCCAAATTAGTTGAATGGCTTCTGTGGTCGAATACCCTGGCATGAATCCAAACTGGTTCTCGAAAATAGACACGCCTCTTCTCAACCTCATCTCCATGACCCTTTCCCAAACTTTCATAGTGCGGCTTAGCAGCTTGATACCCCTATAGTTGTTGCAACTTTGGATACCACATTTGTTATTGTACAAAAGGGATCATTGTACTCCACCTCCATTCTTCGGACATTCTCGCTATCTTAAAAATGAAGTTAAACAACTCAGTTAGCCACTCCAAACCTGCCCTGCCCGCGCTCTTCCAAAATTAAACTGGGATCTCATCAGGCCCGGTTGCTCGTCCCCTGCGTATCCTGTGAACACCACACTTAACCTCCTCAACCTTAATGCTTCTACAATAACGAAAATCCTGGTACCTACCAGATTATTCCAGATCTCCCAGCACAATGTCTCTATCTCATTTTTCGTTCAAGAGTTTATGCGCGTCCTTCACCAGTACTTTGTCGTTCTCGTCCTTGATGCACCTCACTTGATCCAAGTCACGGGTGTCGCACCAGTTTATAATCCCCCCCCCTCCCCCGCCACGAGGAAGAGGGATCCAACATGGTCGTGATGTATTGGTGATTCCTAAATTAATTAAAGCTTAAGGAGTCGTCACCTAATTATTTTATGATGAATTAAGGAACCTAAATGTTAACATAAATGCTGTAAAATGAACTCCAATTAATGGTCTGCTAATCTATGAGATTCTGAGTAAGGGTTCTTTATTATCCTGAAGGGAAGGGGTTAGGCATCCTTTAAGATCCGCTAACTACGATTATCCGGTCAAACCTAGGTTAATTATTATGCCAAAGAGAAAATGCATATTTAAAAGTGTAAGGTTAATTGAAAGGGATGTTGCAAGTAATTAATTTTAAAAAGATGCATTTTGACAACGTAAAGATTTTTTTACCACTTATATCCTTTCTGAGGAGTCTCGCAAAGGTGATTGCAGTTCAGAGACATAGATTCCCGGCATAAACTCTGAAAAAGTAGGCATGGCATTGTTTAAAAAAATACATGTAAACTTGTTTTTTTTATAAAAGCATGCATTTGTATGACATTGTTTATAAAATATATGCAAAGTTGATTTTTGGATAAAAGCATGCATTTTGACAATTGATAGTAAGGAAAAAAGCAAATTATTTATAATGAAAAGAAGTGATTTTTATGGAAGTCATTTTAAATTGCAAATCCGATGTAAAAACAAAACCTTATTAGTATGATTAATAATGCAAATAAAGGGTGACCAAATTGTTTTGAAAGTTTAAACATGCATGACGAGCCTAAAATAAATAAACTAGCGACAGATTTCCAATTTTAAACTACCCTATTAATTATCCATTCCAGGTCTAATTATTCTGAGTATTCCCATGATTGCACAAAGTTGAGTAATTATATTACAAAAAAAGGGCGGGATTAAGTAATTAAAAGCAGCGACTACGGCGGATGACGATGTCATCCCGCCCTATTTGTTTAGAAATCCCGAGGCAGAAGAATGCAATGAATGTGGATGCGGGTCTTCGTTAGACAATAGTCATGATGAGTCTCATAACGAGACTTTTCGTTACTCCCGATGCATTTCATGTAAACGAAAGAAAAGAAAAGGATTAGTAGACGGAATATGAAAATATATACATAAAAAATATAAATAATTCATGAAAGATAATATGTTGTTGGGCCTCAGGTTTGATACACGACATAGATAATAAGAAAGCAAAAGAGAACAAGGAAAAGGAAAGGCTTGCATATTTGGGTCTAGATGGCACAAAATACACACAGAATACCATTCATACTATCTACTGGACATAGTAATATCTCGAGAGTTATGGTATAACATGATCGCATGGCTTACACAACACAACACAACACAAGTCAAGCAACATTCATAAAAGATAGTGACAACTGTAGCTTTGAACCAAATAAAAATGCTCAGTTTAGATGGGCAGATCTCACGTTTTCGGCCTGTAACCAAACAAACAATGAACAAAAATTCCTAGACTTACACAAAACTTTCCTATTGACTAACCTAAACTCATAGAGAAGTAGGTTTCATATGCATATCAGTAAAGATTCAGAGCTAAACAATCCCCATGCTACTTGTTAATTACCTAGAAATACAACTAGGTTAACCAGCATGTATCTAAGTTCATAAAGAAGCTAAAGATGTGTTATCCCTCAAATAAACTCAAAACATGTTAAAAACCGTTGACAACATACTCATATACAAATGACCAAAGTAATAAACACCAGCATACAATACATCATTTATTTTCCTAAAACATGTTGCATATTGACTTGATAGGCCCAACAACAATAATGAATGCTAACAGTGTCTTGATTATTCAATCTTACTAATATATGGTATAAATAAACACAGAAAACACATATCTTATTCAACATACGATAAATATTGGTCTAACAGGATCAAACCAACATTGACCTAACCAATACATAATTGATATCTAACTACACAGATTCACACAATCATAATCTAATAACATTGTTAATGACTACTCTGAAATAGGTTCAAACAACAAACTAACACATGCTCAATAGATAACAAAATAGAACCAGCAGTCCCTTAATCATATTTGATAGCTAATCAAATGCTCTAGAGTAGTCATTAATACATACTAAACATGTTTACCCTTTGAGAAATGAATCAACACCAAACATACTATAATAAGCTATAACTAACATGCTTTAATCTAAACTAACAGACTTAAACAACAACTAAATTAAAATAAATACATTTAACAAAACACTTAATCAACATACAAAACACCTAATATGAATTAAATAGCAAAATATTAGAAAGAAAATGAGTTTACTGACCTTCTCCGGGCAGCGAACCAAGGCGTGTTTCGAATCGTCGAATCCGCTCAGAGAAGTTATTTTGGAATTCTGATTTTCTGATTTTGGACGCGGATTCTGGCCCGACCCGAAACAGACTCGACTCGGATATTTGACCCGACCCGAAAATGTGAAGAACAAAAAGGGGATTTTTTTGAGGAATCAAAACGAGTATTCAAAAGGGATTTTCAAATTAAAAATTATGAAACAAAGAAGAGTATTTTCTGAGCAAAAATTAGGAGCAATCAAATCATTTTCTTTACTGATTTTTCTTTCAATTTTCAGACATTTTTCTCTTTGTTTTAGGACTTCGACCCAGACTGTTTTTGATGTCTTTTTTTGGACTCGGACCGGACCTCGGCTCGGACTCCTCCGAAAATGAAGAACAAAGGGGGGGGGGGGTTATAGGCGGATTCCCCCCAAAACTCGTTCACCCCCATACCCCCTTGGGCACTGAGTTTAAATTTTGAATTAATGGGGCCAAGGTGACGATTTTGGAAGCAGATTTTAGGGGTGCAGGTTGCGGGTTTTTGGGGGGATAGGGTGTGGGTGAAGTGATTGGAAGGGGAGTGGTGGTGTCAGGGATGGTGGGTGAGGGGTATGGGTCGCGGGTATGTGGCTGGTGTGTGAGGTGCAACGGGTCTTGGGTGTGGGCGAAATAGGTTAAAGAGAAAAGAAAGGTTTAGGATTTGTTTGGGTTTAAGGAATAAAAGGGGTGTGGCCATTGGGCCGGGTTGGTGGACGATTGGGCTGGGTGAAAATGGGGTTTGGCTGGTTTTGGTGAGAAAAAAAATAGGTTGTGGGTTAAAATATAAAAGGGGTTTATTATTTTTTTAAAAATGCTTTGAAGAAATGTAAATTATTTAAATAAAAAATAACGATACGATAATAATAAAACATAATATTTATGAAATGATTATTGCTTAAAATAATAATAATGCGATACCGTTTTGCGAAGATAAATTAACATAGCATATTAGGGTAAAACTATGATTATGCTATTAAAAGGCAAATGATAGTAGAAAAATATGAACAATAATAATGATAATAAATAATGATATTGAGAATAGACTACACTATTAAAGGTCTTATTTATATATATATATATATATATATATATATATATACATATATACATATAATGATATTGAGAATACACGACGATATTAAAGGTCTTATATATATATATATATATATATATATAAAATTTTTTGAGGTGTCAAAATATTTAAAAACACAAACAAATAATTGGAATAGAGGGGACAAAATTGGGTGTCAACAACGGGCCCTCCTCTCCCTCGCCTTGGCTAATCTGTACAGCTTCCTATCCATGGAAAGTAGGAGAAATAGAAATAGTCACAAAATTTGGTAGCTCGAGAACAATTTTAAGAAAAATTTGGACCAATTTGCCAAAAAGCAACTTTGGGACACACCCTAAACCAAACACACAGATTTTGACAATTGATAGTAAGGAGAAAAGCAAATTATTTATAATGCAAAGAAGTCATTTTAAATCGCAAATCAGATGAAAAAAACAAAACCTTATTTGTATGATTAATAATGCGAATAAAGGGTGACAAAATTGTTTTGAAAGTTTAAACATGCATGACGAGCCTAAAATAAATAAACTAGCAACGGATTTCCAATTTTAAACTAACCTATTAATTATCCATTCCATGCCTAATTATTCTAAGTATTCCCATTATCGCACAAAGTTGAGTAATTAAATTACAACAAAAAAAACATAAAAAAGGCGGGATTAAGGAATTAAAAGCAGCGACGGGGCGGGATGACATCATTTGTTTAGAAATCCCGAGGCAGGAGAATGCAATGAATGTGGATGCGGGTCTTCGTTTGACAATAGTCATGATGAGTCTCATAATGAGACTCTTCGTTACTCCCGGTGCATTTCATGTATAAGAAAGAAAAGAAAATGATTAGTAGACGGAATATGAAAATATATACATTAAAAATGTAAATAAATAATTCATGAAAGATAATATGTTGTTGGGCCTCAAGTTTGATACACGACATAGATAATAAGAAAGCGAAAAAGAACAAGGAAAAGGAAATGCTTGCATATTTGGGTCTAGATGGCACAAAATACACACAGAATACCATTCATACTATCTACTGGACATAGTAATATCCCAAGAGTTATGGTATGACATGGTCACATGGTATACACAACACAACACAAGTCAAGCAACATACATAAAAGATAGTGACAATTGTAGCTTTGAACCAAATAAAAATGCTCAGTTTAGATGGGCAGATCTCACGCTTTTGACCTGTAACCAAACAAACAATGAACAAAAATTCCTAAACTTACACAAAACTTTCCTATTGACTAACCTAAACTCAAAGAGAAGCAGTTTTCATATGCATATCAGTAAAGATTCAGAGCTAAACATTCCCCATGCTACTTGTTAATCACCTATACATACAACTAGGTTAACCATCATGTATCTAAGTTCATAAAGAAGCTAAAGATGTGTTATCCCTCAAATAAACTCAAAACATGTTAAAGACCAAACCATAGACAACATACTTATATACAAATGACCAAAGCAATAAACACCAGCACACAATACATAATTTATTTACCAAAAAGATGTTGCATATTGACTTGATAGGCTCAACATCAATAATGAATGCTAACAGTGTCTTGATTATTCAATCTTACTAATATATGGTATAAATAAACACAGAAAATACATATCTTATTCAACATATGATAAATATTGGTCTAACAGGATCAAACCAACATTGACCTAACCAATACATACTTTATATCTAACTACACAGATTCACACAATAATAATCTAATAACATTGTTAATGACTACTCTGAAATAGGTTCAAACAAAAAACTAATACATGCTCAATAGTTAACAAAATAGAACCAGGAGTCCCTTAATCATATTTGATAGCTAATCAAACGCATTAAAGTTGTCATTAATATATACTAAACATGTTTACCCTTCGAGAAATGAATCAACACCAAACATACTATAATAAGCTATAACTAACATGCTTTCATCTAAACTAACAGGGTTAAAAACAACTAAATTAAAATAAATACATTTAACAAAACACATAATCAACATACAGAACACCTAATATGAATTAAATAGCAAAATATTATAAAGAAATTGAGTTTACTGACCTTCTCCGGGAAGCGAACCAAGGCGTGTTTCGAATCGTCGAATCCGCTCGGAGAAGTTATTTTGGAATTTTAATTTTTTGATTTTGGACCCGGATTCTGGCCCGACCCGAATTTTTGACCCGACACGGAAACGTGAAGAACAAAAGGGGATTTTTTTGAGGATTGAAACTAGTATTCAAAAGGGATTTTCGGATTTAATATTATGAAACAAAGAGGAGAATTTTCTAAGAAAAATTAGGAGCAGTCAAACCATTTTCTTTTCTGATTTTTCTTTCAATTTTCAGACGTTTTTCTCTTTGTTTTCGAACTTCGACCCATACTATTTTTGATTTCTTTTTTTGGACTCGGACCGGACCTCGGCTCGGAGTCCTCCCAAAATGAAGAAAAGGGGGGGGGGAGCTATAGGAGGATTCCCCCCCAAAACCGTTCACCAACATACCTCTTTGGGCTCCGAGTTTGAATTTTGAATTAAAGGGGCCAATGTGACAATTTTGGAAGCAGATTTTAGGGGTGCATATCCTGTGTTTTGGAGGGATAAGGTATGGGTGATGTGATGGGGAGAGGTGTGGCGGTGTCAGGGTTGGTGGGTGAGGGGTGTGGGTCACGGGTATGGGGCTGGTGGGTGAGGTGCGGCGGGTCTTGGGTGTGGGCGAAATAGGTGAAAGAGAAAAGAAAGGTTTAGGATTTGTTTAGCTCTAGGGAATAAAAGGGGTTGGGCTCTGTTGGTGAACGATTGGGCTGGGCGGAAATGGGGTTTGGCTGGTTTTGGTGAGAAAAACAAATGGGTTGTGGGTTAAAATATAAAAGGGGTTTATTATTATTTTTTAAAATGCTTTGAAGAAATGTAAATTATTTAAATAAAAAATAACAATGTGATAATAATAAAACATTATATTTATGAATGCTTATTGCTTAAAATAATAAAAATGCGATGTCGTTTTATGAAGATAAAATAACATAGAATATTAGGGTAAAACTATGATTATGATATTAAAAGGGAAATGATAGTAGAAAAATATAAATAATAATAATAATGATATTGAGATTAGACGGCGATATTAAAGGCCTTATATATATATATATAAAATTGTTTGAGGTGTCAAAATATTTAAAAACGCAAACAAATAATCGGAAAAGAGGGGACAAAATTGGGTGTCGACAGCTTGCCCCTCTTTGGCTGGAGACGATGATAGAGTTTTCGGACAAAGAAGTTGACTGATTAGCCAATTTTGTCCTGATCATCAGGACTTGAACAAAGATTAGGGATACATGGGTGGAGATAGAATTCCGATGGAGAAGAAATTGTGATATCGGTAAATCGAGAAGCAAACGTTGGTGCAGATTTAAGAAATATTGCCTAGTGTCGAGTTATGATGACATCAGTTGCAGGTGTGGAAAAATATTAGGAAAGAGCTGAATGATGTTCGAAGTAGGCAACTGACCTTTGTTGGGAAATCTAGTTCTCCAACAAATTATCTCTGTTCGCTGCAAGAGATAGTTCTATGTTGTGCTGAAGCTCCTGCCGATTCAAACTCCTGCGGACTAGAGCTAATATAAAAAATTAGTGCATAACTGCTGAATACAATGGGTATATGAGAATACGACCCTGTGAATTAAAATGACGTCCTTGCACAGACGTAATGCAATATGTCATCCTTGCACAGACGAAATGAGATGAAAATGACATCTTCGCACAGACGTAATATAATGACGTCCTTGCACAGACGTAATGCAAAATGTCATCCTTGCATAGACGTAATGCAATGACATCTTTGCATAGACATAATGTGATGCGACGTCCTTGCACAGACGTGATGAATGGCATCCTTGCACAGATTTAATGAGATGACGTCCTTGCACAGACGTAATGCAAAATATCATCCTCGCACAGACGTAATGTAAAATGACGTCCTTGCACAGATGTAATGAGAAAAAAATAACGTCCTTGCACAGACGTAATGTAAAATGACGTCCTTGCACAGATGTAATGAGAAAAAAATGACGTCCTTGCACAGACGTAATGAGATAAAAATGACGTCCTTACACAGACGTAGTATAATGACGTCCTTGCATAGACGTAGTGTAATGACGTCCTTGCACATACGTAATGCAAAATATCATCCTTGCACAGACGAAATGTAATGACGTCCCTGCACAGACGTGATGATGACATCCTTGCACAGACGTGATGATAACGTCATTGCACAGACGTAATACAAAATGTCATCCTTGCACAGACATAATGCAAAAAATGTCATCCTTGCACAGACGTAATGCAAAATGACGTCCTTGCACAGATGCAGTGATACGTGACCCTGAGGCTGAAATGTTATGTGGAAGTTCTTCAAAACTTAATCTAGATGAAAGGCTAATAAGTGGACATAGGCGATGTAAAATGAATAGATAAGGATGAGAATGTGACCCTGTGAGTCGAAATACCGTCCTTGCACAGACATAACGCGGTTGGGATCCTGATGGTCAAGATGACGTCTTTGTACATTTGCAAAATAGGAACGTGATCCTTGCAGGCCGTACTGCGATACGGAAGTTCTTTGCAAAATTAAACATAAGTGTTGAGGTTTTCCTGCCTCTTTCAACCTGAAGAACCTATACTCAAAGAAATTTGTGAGTTTGGGGGAGGGGCAGTTGATTCGTGTTGACTTTGTAGCTTTGGCTCTTGATACTTGCACGTCCCACTGGTTCGGACCTGTAGCCCCTGTCTGGTTTCCAGTCTTGGCTAGTTGTTAATGAAAATATTTGCTTATAAGAGAGTATGCATATTAATAAAAATTTATGTCAAACTCTAGAATAGTGACACGCAGTGAAACAAAGCAAATGTCTTGTCCAAAGTCCTTCTTTTGACTGAAGACTTAGTTGGCCAACACCTTTCCATGTCTATCGGCGTCTTCTTGCAGTGAACCCTTAAAATTTGCCCTAGTTTCTGGTATGTGAAGATGCTGAACTCTCAACTGGATATGACCGAGTCTTGTGTGGGTTGTCTGCCTGTCCTATCAAGGCCATCAGATGGGCGTATTTTGTTACATGCAAGATAAGAAAGAAAATTTTCTAATGGTGTGACCGAAGCCAATGTAGGTCGCCTACGTATCCCAACAAGGGAACCAGGTCATAACGTAGTTCGTTACAAGCAAACGAGGATTGTAAAGTTTTCTAAAAATGGGACCAAAGCCGTTGTGGGTCACCTACATATCCCGTCGAGGGAATCAGGTCATAACGTAGTTCACGTTACAAGTAAACGGGATTTTTAAGGAAATTTGTTCTTTATAAAGACGGAACCCGACATGGGTTCTTTGCGTATCCCGCCAAGGGAGCGCGACTTTTACAACATAGAAAATGCACTACATAGAAAAATTCCTAAATGTAGTATATTTTCACCGCATCTGCGTTGATATGTTTTGATCATACTTCGCCGTCCATTTCAGCTAGGATTAGTGCCCCTCTAGTTAGCACTCGGTGAACCATGTAAGGCCCTTGCCAGTTAGGTGCGAATTTTCCTTTAGCTTCACTTTGGTGCAGGAATATACATTTTAACACCAATTTCCCCGGTTTGAAACTCCTTGGTTTTACTTTCTTGTTGAAAAAATTGGCCATTCTGTTCTGATAAAGTTGCCTGTGACAAACTGCACTCATCCGATTTTCATCAATCAGCATCAATTGCTCATCCCAATTCTGTATCCACTTGGCTTCGCTCAACTCGGCTTCTTGGATAATTCTCAAAGATGGTATTTCTACCTCTTTTGATAACACAGCTTCTGTTCCACAGACCAAAAGATACAGCGTTGCCCCAGTAGAAGTCTTGATTGTAGTGTGATATCACAAAAGTGCAAATGGCAAATGCTCATGCTAGTGCTTGTAATTATCAATCATCTTCCGTAGTATTCTCTTGATATTTTTATTGGCTGCTTCGACTGCTCCATTCATCTGAGGTCGATATGGAGTGGAATTGTCGTGAGTGGTCTTAAACTTCTCACATACCTCATGCATTAAATTATTGTTGAGATTGGCTCCGTTATCTATTACAATCGACTCAGGGATTCCAAATCGGCAAATGATGTTATTGCGGACAAAGTCAACTACCACCTTCTTCGTCACTGACTTGTGTGACGATGCTTCTACCCACTCCGTGAAGTAGTCAATTGCTGCTAGAATGAATTTGTGTCCATTTGATGCGGCAGGTTCAATAGAACCAATGACATACATGCCCCAAGCTGCAAATGGCCAAGGAGAACTCATCACATTGAGCTCGTTAGGAGGTACTCGTATTAAATCGCCATGAATCTGACACTGATGGCATTTTTGAATAAAGTGAATGCAATCTGTTTCCATGGTCATCCAAAAATACCATGCTCGCAGAATCTTCTTTGTAGAGTGAAACCATTCATATGAGGCCCGCACATGCCTCCATGTATCTCTTCAACTAACCTGCTTGCCTCTTGGGCATCAACACATCTTAATAAACCTAGATCCGGAGTTCTGCAATAAAGGACTTCTACGTTTCGGAAGAAATGGTTTGCTAACCTCCGAAGTGTTTTCTTTTGAGTGCTGGTTATGCCTTCTAGATATATTCTTACCTTGAGATACCTTTTAATATCGTGGTACCAGGTCTTTCCATCCAGTTCTTCATCTATGTTGAAATAATAGGCTGGTTGATCCAACAAGTTCACCTTGATAGGATCAATGTAATTCTTATATGGATATTGAATCACGGAGGACAGAGTTGCCAGAGCATCAACAAATTCATTTTGAGTTCGTAGGATATGATTGAATTTTATTTCGCTGAACCTTTTGCACAATTCTTTCGTGCAATGCAGGTAAGGAAGTATCTTCACGTTCTTGGTGACCCGATTCTGAAATCAAGACTACTTCAATACCAACTCCTTTGAGGTTTGCAGAGCCGTTAAAGAACATTCTCCAACTCGGGTATTCTTCTGAGATATCTTCTCCAACAAATAATACCTCATCGTCCGAAAAATAAGTCCAGAGAGGCATGTATTCTTCATCTACAGGGTTTTCAGCAAGATGATCAGCTAGCGCTTGTCCTTTGATGGCCTTTTGGGTAACATATATAATGTTGAACTCACTTAGCAAAATTTGCCATTTTGTTAGCTTCCCAGTAGGCATGGGCTTATGAAAGATGTATTTGAGCGGGTCCATTCTTGAGATGAGATAAGTGGTATATGCAGACAGATAATGTCTAAACTTTTGTGCAACCCAAGTCAAGGCACAACAAGTGTGTTCCAGCAAAGTATACTGAGCTTCATAAGGCGTGAACTTCTTGCTCAAGTAATATATAGTTTGCTCATTCTTTCCTGTTTCATCATGTTGTCCCATCACACATCCAAATGCATTTCTAACACAGACAGATATAACAACAAAGGCCTTCCGGGTTCTAGAGGTACCAAAACAGACGGATTAGACAAATATTATTTGATTCTATCAAAAGCTTGCTGGAAATCTGCTGTCCACTTGGTAGCATCGTCTTTCTTCAGTAACTTGAATATTGGCTCACATATCACTGTTGATTGCACTATGAACCTGTTGATGTAATTGAGAGGACCGAGAAAACTCATCACGTCCTTTCGACTCTTTGGAGGAGGCAAGTCTTGAACAACTTTTATCTTCGAGGGGTCCAATTCAATGCCCCTTCTACTCATAATGACACCAAATGCACCCTTTGTAGGATTTAACTTCAGATTGTACTGTCTCAGTCGGTCAAAGAATTTCTTCAAATCTGCCAAGTGATCTAAAGTCCTACGCTACTTGATAATAATGTCATCCACGTAGACCTCGATTTCCTTATGGATCATATCATGAAAAATAGTAGTCATGGCTCTCATATAAGTGGCACATGCGTTCTTGAGTCCGAACGGTATTACCCGGTAATAGTATACTCCTCAAGGTGTAGTGAATGCTATTTTTTCTGCATTTTCCCAATCCATCAGGATTTGGTGGTAACCAGCAAAGCAATCAACAAATGACTGCAATTCATGCTTAGCATAGTTATCAATGAGTATGTGAATATTTTGGAGAGGGAAATCATCTTTTGGGCTAGAATTGTTGAGATCCCAATAATCCACGCATACCCGTATTTTCCTATCTTTCTTTGGCACAAGTATGATTTTGGCTAGCCAAGTGGGGTAACTTGTAACTCGAATGACATTTGCATCGAATTGTTTGGAGACTTCTTCCTTGACTTTTAAACTCAAATCAGGCTTGACTTTTCTCGGCTTTTGCTTTGCCGGAGGGCAAGATGGCTCAATGGGTAATCTATGTGAAACAATATCTGTGTTCAGACCCGGCATATCATCATAAGACCAAGAAAATACATCGATATATTGCCTCAAAAGATCCACCAATTCTTTCTTTTGTGCGGCGCTCAGATAGATGCTGATTCTTGTTTCTTTCACAGGTTTTGCGTCTTCCAAATTTACTGCCTCTGTTTCATCCAAATTTGGCTTTGGCTTATTCTCAAAATGCTCCAATTCTTCGATCAATTCTTCCGGTTGTGAGTCTCCCTCATATTCTTCGAAGTCCTATTCATCGTTTGGACTTTTTTTGCTTGTTTCATTACATGTCACATTCACATTATCGATAGATTTATTAGTTCGCATGCTAAAAGAGAAAAGAAAATTATTAAACAAAAATGAATTTTGAAATAGCAAAAGCAATGTCGATTTGTCGTTTAAGATTTCAAAAGGTGGAAGCAAAACACATTAAATCCATAAATGCGATTCAGGCCTCAATCTGAATCGCATTATTTTATTAAGTACTAATTCAATTTCTACCAGGCTTCCTAGAGAAATAGGGCTAGGGCACAAGTCCAATTTTTCAAAACATCTCTCTGCTCTGCATCCCAAATGGTTGGGTCTCCAGTGTAATCATCCAGAATCACATTGTCGCTTCTTCTTCAGCAATGAAAAGACTTTTGAGTCCTTCCACGAGGTTGCATGCATCATCTTCCTTTGATTCCTGAGTAGCGCATACTTTGACAAATGACTGATTTAGATGCAGAACAGGATTTGGCAAGGAAGTATCTCTTTTCCTTCGGAGATTGGTCGATAAGACTTCTTCATGAGTGTGTTCGTATCAAAGACCAAAAGTATCATTTTTACTGAGTAAATGAATCGGCTCCGCTACACCTTCCAAGTTCAATGTGAGGTCTCGACCAGGCTTAAAGCCATTTTTCAATATATCTTGGGCCACCATTGTGAGAATCCGGGGTAATTTTAGCTTGTCAGCTTTAGAAGCACATGCAATCTCCCTGATATGGAAAACATATCCATCCAACCTTTCCACACTTTCAACAACAGATATTTGGCTTTCGGGATATATTGAATTGCTCAATTCTCTGTGTATCACGACCTCGTGATGATTCCAGACAAACATCAAGCTCTGGTGTAGGGTATAAGGGACTGCACTAGCCATATGGATCCAATGTCTTCTCATCAGCAAGTTGTAGCCGATAGATATGTCTAACACTTGGAATTCCACGATGAACTCTACAGGTCCTACTTCTAATATCAAATAAATTTCCCACATAACGCCCATTTGGGCTCCATCAAAGTCTTTAACCCTCACATGTCTTTCGCGAATCTTTCTAATGTCAATTCCCAGGGCTTGGAGAGTTGTCATATGACATATATTGACAGCTGAGCCTCCATCAATCAACACTCTAGAGATGAACTTGTTTATGCTCTTTACAGTTATGTTCAATGCTTTGTTGTGCACCAAGCCTTCAAGCGACAACTCTTTGTCATGAAAAAAGACTTATGGGCCTCTAAAATTTATCCACCAAGGCCGAGAGATTCTTGCCGGTGGTCTCCCTCGGAACATAAGCTTCTTTTAGTACCTCCAACAAAGCACGCCTGTGGGTTGTGGAATTCATCAATAATGATACTAAAGAAATTTGGGCCGGTGTTTTCTTCAGCTGTTCTACAATGGAATATTCTTTAGTTGGCATTTTCCTCCAGAACTCTTCCACTTTGGCCTTTTTTGGATTGTCTTCCTTTCCTAGCACTCCTCGCACCAGTTCTGGCCCGGAGTTATTCGACTGGGGAAAGGACCAGGGGAAAAGAAAAATGATTGTAGAAGTTGTCGCCGCTGGTATCAATAGACGGTGTCATGATCCGCGGCTTCGGAGGAAGCACTTCCACTTCAAACAGTGCCCTTACTTGAACTGTAATTATATAGGGGAGATAAAGGCCAATGATTCAACTTTTCCCTCTCTCTGGACTGGCACAATAATCCCTTCCAAATTGTTTTCTTCATCAACAGTAATCATGTTCACATTGGCATTGTCATGATTTGGCAAAGGGTTATTGTTTACATTAGGGGGAGCTCCTTTCAGTTGGATGACTTCTTCTTTGATCAATGCCTCGATTTTGTCTTTGAGGGCATAGAAACTTCCAGTGATTCTAGAGTGGTATGCACAATGCTTAGTCTCATCGTACTAACTGGGAATAGGATTGGGGATATTTCCTGGGATGGGTTGGAGTATTTCTGCGGTTCTCAATCTTTCATACAACTGGGCTAGAGGTTCGGCTAAAGGTGTATAGGTTTTGACTGGCTTTCTTTAGTAATTTGTGTAGGGTATGGGTGCGTTTGGTGGATGGACTCGTGGTTGAGGTGAGTATGTGGGTTGAAATTATGAGGGATTCGAATAGGTAGGAACTCGAGGTGGGCTATATATTGGCTGGGTATGGTAGACAGGGTATGGAGCAAGTGAGTGTTGATAATAAGGTTGAGGGATTTGAGCGTTTTGGCTATAATAGGAAAGCTGAGGACTTTTGGTGTTTTGGTTGTAGTAGGGAGGCTGGGATGATGGGCTTTGGTAGGTTGACATTGGTTTGGCCTATGTACCTGGACAGTCATGACATGGGACACTCCGTCCCTCTTCTTCTTGATTACTCCCCCAAATGAGTCTGACTGAATTGTCTTACTCATTGCTTACAACGCTACCAAGTTTGTGATTCTTCCTGTTTTGATACCCTCTTCTATGAAATCTCCCATC
The DNA here is from genome assembly GCA_034509755.1 of Anisodus tanguticus. Classification (NCBI taxonomy): domain Eukaryota; kingdom Viridiplantae; phylum Streptophyta; class Magnoliopsida; order Solanales; family Solanaceae; genus Anisodus; species Anisodus tanguticus. Next base: position 15,910,066 of record CM067546.1, on the reverse strand, counting down.
CTTACAACTTTAGAGAAACTCTGTCCTATGACGCTTATCATTCTTTCATAGTATGTTGCATCTTTCAAAGATTGCACAAAGAGAGTGGTCATCTCACTTTCCGCCATCGGGGGTTGAACCTTTGCTGCTTCTGCCCTCTACTTCATGGCGTATTCTCTGAAGGTCTCTATGGATTTCTTTTCCAACTTCATCAAATAAAATCTATTCAAGATTGTGTCAGTGTTAAACCTAAATATGTCCATGAAATCCTATGCCATCGCACCCAGTTATGCCATTTTCGCGGATCTTGGCTTGTGTACCAGTCGAGCACTTCTCCTGTCAAACTTCTTATGAACAACTTCATTATGATGGCCTGGTCTTTACCTACTCCAACCATCTTGTCACAGTATGATCTTAAATGAGCGTGAGGATTTCCCTTCCCATCAAACAAGTCAAATTTTGGTACTTTATATCCGACAAACAACTCAACGTCAGGATGCATGCAGAGATATTCGACTTCTCGAGTCCTTCATGTCCCTTGCTTGTTTGGATGTTCTTGAATGCTTCTTTTAGGCTATGAATTTCTCTCGCCACACTTTCTTCGGTTCTGATCCTTACTTGTCTTTCCATCTCTTCATATTGGTCAATTTCCTAAGGAGGTATGTTTGGTACGACGGTAGTAAAAGGTTGGGCTTCCGTTACTTATACCAGTGGCACATACTGCTTGTTATGGTTAGCGATATGTGTCATCGGTATTTGTTGGGTTGCCTAGTAATTTTGCGTAGGAGAGATATTTTAGACGAGTGGGGTAGTTTGGGTAAGTGGAACTTGAGGCGCATATGGAGTTGTGAATGATAATGGATCATTTTGTAGCGGACTTTGTTATGGACTGGTTTGTGGGTTGATAAGATGTGGGTTAGTGTACTATGGGCTGGTGTGTTGCGGATTGGTTTTGCTTAGTGAGGGATTTTGGGGAAGGTTTTGGAGAAATGGCGGTTCAGGAGATAGAAAGGTTTGCGGTGCAGTTGCACTTGTCCTTTGTTCAGGGAGTGGAGTATTGAGGCTGATAGACAGGTTGGTGAGATTTCGGAGCCGCTCAATCTCAGTCTGCATGGCTGCCATATATTGCAATAGTTGGGCAAGGTGTTCATCCTGGATGGTACTATTTCTCCTTTTTTAAGCTTTCGGTTCATCTCCCGGAAGAGCGACAAGTCTCAGGCCAGTCTGTTCGGATACACCTGAATTAGTTCTTTTACTGGATGATCGTGCCTTTGATCTTGTGAAGTAGGGGTGTCCCGCCAGTTTCAGTCAACACGAACCAACCTTCTGGGGAAATAAACCAGGCAAAATAAACCTTCTAAAAATGAAGAAAACCAAGTTAGTATAAGGCGAGTAATTATTGCTTCAAATAATATGCACAGAGTGGAAAGCAGCAAAAATAGCAAGCGAATTGTATGGAAATCAAATGTGTGTCCTAACATGTGTGGGGCCTCTCTTATGCCATAGGTGGGCCTAAACGCCAAATATGCGAGATTATGATAGATTGATCCAAGCCACTAAATTGAAATGCTTCCCGTTGGAAATAAAGGTTGAATTCTACTGCAATAACAATAATGCATAAAATAATAAAACTGATTGAAATAACATAAAGTACTCCTATGACCATGCTTAAATCTTGCTCTTGATCACACAGATGGGGGAAACGAAGATGGAGCCCCAACACTGCTAGGTCCGGCTCATGTGCCTTCTAGGTACTACATTATATTTTGCATTTGATGCCACATTTCAGGGGTAATGACTGTGTTCCTGAGCCGAAAATTTCTTATCCAAATTGTTGTGCCAATAACCTCAAAACCTTGTTCGCCTTCGGGACTAGGGTCTATGTTACCGTGATCTTCTCGCAGCCACGTGTGATATTCTGGAATACTCCCTACCTGACTATCTCCAATATCCATTTTGTCAATGTTTTTTCCATTCATCGAGAATTTCCCTAGCTCGGGGGATAATGAAGTTCGGCTCGAATTGGATTTCAGAAACTCTCATATTTGCTCGGTGAGGGATTATTTTCTCTTGGCCAAACTGTCGGAGTACGCGGAGTGGAGCATATGGTTAGAGGCCTTTCAACCTAATAAGCTCGATAAAATAATGCCTTTTGCATCTTATATAGGATTTCTTGGTGCTCGGGAGCAACGGGTATTTCCATTGGATCTGATCACTAGTGCGGGATGCCAAAAACTCATACCAATCATCAGTGCCGACTGATGACACAAACTGTTTTATCCTATCATAAAAGCTGAATTTTTTTTTGACTCACTGAACCATATGTCTACCATGTTCGGGCGCTGATAAAAGTATTCCATCACCCACATCTGTATGATAATGTTACAGCCTTCAAAGAAATTTGTTTCACCTCTTTTACATTTCCCTAGAGCCCGAAATATCTCCGCTAAAATCATAGGAGCCAAAGTGAGTTGTATGCCGTCAACTCCTTCAAAAATTGCCCGAGCCACGGAACATATGCAAGTACTGATCTTCCCGTGCTCAAGTGAGAATACCAAAGTTCCCAGTAAAGCGACAGAAAATGTGATAGGGCGTCTAACTCGCCAATGGTCGGGAGTGCAAGAGAATTCTTTTTTGAACAGCTTGTAACCATCTCGACGGCCGTATCTCTCATAAAGATAATTTAAAGAGACCCAATTATTTTTAAAGCACCGAAGTTCCTTAGTGTTCTTCATCCCTAAGTAGCGGAGAAATTTCTTTCCGGACTGACCGTGCGGAATAATTTGTCCTCCACCTTGGTAAATTAAGTTGGTGAAATAATTGATCTCTTCCAAAGTAGGAGTTATCTCAAAATCTCTGAATTTAAAGACAACCCGATCTGGATCCCAAAATCGAATTAGTGTTCTAACCAAGTGCTGATCGGGGGAGATATCGAACAATGAAATGAGGCACCCCAATCTCCTCATAATTTCCATTTGGCTGCCAAGGTCAAAATTTCCCCAGCATATTTTCAGCTTACTCAGAATCTCACTCACTATCCTGATTTGCTGAATAGATTCCATCCTATAATATAAATATACAAAAAATGAATATACATTTTTTAACTCCAACATGTCATGATTAGGTTTGGATTCATCTATCATTATCATGCTACATATAATATGCTAATCGGTCGTTGGGTTGTGAGACCCGTTGACAATTGGTGGATTTCTTAATTGTGGAGTCGATACCAAGGATCGACCCACATAAGATGTATGCATGCATGACTTAAGATAAAGGATGGTATAGCTCTATCCTAAATTTTCTAAGATTTGGCTTACTAGACCCAAGGTTCCCGAGCGGACTGCTCTAGTAAGGAGGCTACGTGGCCACCGGATGGTCCGGACACCCCGCGCATATGCCAACGCTCCTAAAATTTGGAAATTTGAAAGAAATTTTTGCGGGTGCGCATAATACACCTCGCGTGTATGTGTGATAGTGTCAATTTTTCGAAGTGGATGAAATATGAGCGGAATGCTAATTTAAGAAAAGCAGTAAAAGAAAGTAACAATTAAAGCAGTTAAGCATACAAAATTCATAAATGAAACAATTCAAAGTAACAATTAAAACAGTTAAGCATACAAAATTAACGTGGGTTTGCTATGGTTAAGAACCAAAAATAACTTCTCCAGCGGAGTCGCCATGTTGTTGCACCAATTTTAACCCCTCCCCACCGCGAGGAAGAGGGATCCAACATGGTCGTGACGTATTGATGATTCCTAAATTAATTAAAGCTTAAGGAGTCGCCGCCTAATTATTCTACGGTGAATTAGGGCACCTAAATGTTAACATAAATGCTGCAAAATGAACTCTGATTAATGGTCGACTATTCTATAAGATTTTGAGTAAGGGTTCTTTATTATCTTGAAGGGAAGAGGTTAGGCATCCTTTAAGATCCGCTAACTACGATTATCCGGTCAAATTTAGGTTAATTATCATGCTAAAGAAAAAATGCATATTTAAAAGTGTAAGGTTAATTGAAAGGGATGTTGCAAGTAATTAATTTAAAAGATGCATTTTGACAATGTAATTTTTTACCACTTATATCCTTTCTGAGGAGTCTCGCAAAGGTGATTGTGGTTCGGAGACATAGATTCCCGGCATAAACTCCGAAAAAGTAGTCATGACATTGTTTATAAAAATAGATGTAAAATTGTTTTTTTGGATAAAAGCATGCATTTGTATGGCATTGTTTATAAAATACATGCAAAGTTAATTTTTGGATAAAAGCATGCATTTTGACAATTGATAGTAAGGAGAAAAGCAAATTATTTATAATGCAAAGAAGTGATTTTTATGGTTCACTTTAAATCGCAAATCGGATGAAATCTTATTTTTATGATTAATAATGCAAATAAAGGGTGACCAAATTATTTTGAAAGTTTAAAAATGCATGACGAGCCTAAAATATATAAAGAAACGACGGATTTCCAATATTAAACTACCCTATTAATTATCCATTCCAGGCCTAATTATTCTGAGTATTTCCATGATCGCACTAAGTTGAGTAATTAAATTACAACAAAAGAAGAAGAAGGTGGGATTAAGGAATTAAAAGCAGCGATTGGGCGGAATGACATCATTTGTTTAGAAATCCCGAGACAGGAGAATGCAATGAATGTGAATGCAGGTCTTCGTTTGAAAATAGTCATGATGAATTTCATAACGAGACTCTTCGTTGCTCCTGATGCATTTCATGTAAACGAAAGAAAAAAAAAGGATTAGTAGACGGAATATGAAAATATATACATAAAAAAATGTAAATAAATAATTTATGAAAGATAATATGTTGTTGGGCCTCAGGTTTGACACAAGACATAGATAATAAGAAAGCGAAAGAGAACAAGGAAAAGGAAAGGCTTGCATATTTGAGTCTAGATGCCACAAAATACACACAGAATACCATTTATACTATCTACTGGACATAGTAATATCCCAAGAGTTATGGTATAACATGATCGCACGGCTTACACAACACAAGTCAAGCAACATACATAAAAGATAATGACAACTGTAGCTTTGAACCAAATAAAAATGCTCAGTTTAGATGGACAGATCTCACGTTTTTGGCCTATAACCAAACAAACAATGAACAAAAATTCCTAGACTTACACAAAACTTTCCTATTGACTAACATAAACTCAAAGAGAAGCAGGTTTCATATGCATATCAGTAAAGATTTAGAGCTAAACATTCCTCATGCTACTTGTTAATCACCTAGACATACAACTAAGTTAACCAGCATGTATTTAAGTTCATAAAGAAGCTAAAGATGTGTTATCCCTCAAATAAACTCAAAACATGTTAAAGACCAAACCATAGACAACATACTCATATTCAAATGACCAAAGTAATAAACACCAGCACACAATACATTATTTATTTACCTAAAACATGTTGCATATTGACTTGATAGGCTCAACAACAATAATGAATGCTAACAGTGTCTTGATTATTCAATATTACTAATATATGGTATAAATAAACACAGAAAACACATATCTTATTCAACATATGATAAATATTGGTCTAACAGGATCAAACCAACATTGACCTAACCAATACATAATTGATATCTAACTACACAGATTCACACAGTCATAATCTAATAACATTGTTAATGACTACTCTGAAATAGGTTCAAACAACAAACTAATACATGCTTAATAGATAACAAAATAGAACCAACAGTCCCTTAATCATATTTGATAGCTAATCAAACGCTTTAAAGTTGTCATTAATACATACTAAACATGTTTACCCTTCGAGAAATGAATTAACACCAAAAATACTATAATAAGCTATAACTAACATGCTTTAATCTAAACTAACAGACTTAAAAAACAACTAATTAAACTAAATACATTTAACAAAACACATAATCAACATACAGAACACCTAATATGAATTAAATAGCAAAAAATTAGAAAGAAATTGAGTTTACTGACCTTCTCCGGGCAGCGAACTGAGGCGTATTTCGAATCGTCGAATCCGCTCGGAGAAGTTATTTTGGAATTTTAATTTTTTGATTTTGGACCCGGATTCTGGCCAGACCCGAATTTTTGTCCCGACTCGGAAACGTGAAGAACAAAAGGGGAATTTTTTTGAGGATTGAAACTAGTATTCAAAAGGGATTTTCGGATTAAAAATTATGACACAAAGAGGAGTATTTTCTGAGCAAAAATTAGCAGCAGTCAAACCATTTTATTTTCTGATTTTTCTTTCAATTTTCAAACTTTTTTCTCTTTGTTTCGGACCTCGACTCAGACTGTATTCGATTTCTTTTTATTGGACTCGGACCGGACCTGGCTCGGACTCCTTCCAAAATCAAGAACAAAGGGTTGGGGGGGGGTATATAGGCGGATTTCCCCCAAAACCGTTCACCCCCATACCTCTTTGGGCTCCGAGTTTGAATTTTGAATTAAAGGCGCCAAGGTGATGATTTTGGAAGCAGATTTTAGGGGTGCAAGTCACGGGTTTTGGGGGGATAGGGTATGGGTGAAGTGACGGGGATGGATGTGGTGGTGTCAGGGATGGTGGGTGAGGGGTATGGGTCGCGGGTATGGGGCTGGTGGGTGAGGTGTGGCAGGTGTTGGGTGTGGGCGAAATGGGTGAAAAAGAAAACAAAGGTTTAGGATTTGTTTGGGTTTAGGGAATAAAAGGGGTGTGGGGGTTGGGCCGGGTTGGTGGACGATTGGGCTGGGCGGAAATGGGGTTTGGCTGGTTTTGGTAAGAAAACAAAATGGGTTGTGGTTAAAATATAAAAGGGGTTTATTATTTTTTTAAAAAAATTATTTGAAGAAATGTAAATTATTTAAATAAAAAATAACGATGCGATAATAATAAAACATAATATTTATGAAATGCTTATTTTTAAAATAATAAAAAATGCGATGTCGTTTTGCAAAGATAAATTAACATAGAATATTATGATAAAACTATGATTATGATATTAAAAGACAAATGATAGTAGAAAAATATGAATAATAATAATAAATAATGATATTAAGAATAGACGACGATATTAAAGGCCTTATATATATATATATATATATATATATATAAATAAAATTATTTGAGGTGTCAAAATATTTAAAAACGCAAATAAATAATCGAAAAAGATGACATAAAATTGGGTGGCAACAACGGGGCCCTCCTCTCCCTCGCCTTGACTAGTCTGTACAACTTCCTATTCATGGGAAGTAGGAGAAATAGAAATAGTCACAAAATTTGGTAGCTCGAGAACATTTTAAAGAAACATTTGGACCTTTTTGCCAAAAAGCAACTTTGGGATCCACCCTAAACCAAACACAGATTAAAAAACCACCCTCTTCCATTCCATCATAAATTTCTTTCTCTCTCCTCCCACATTGGAGCTGCGTCTACGTGGTCCCCACAACACAACTCTGTGGGACCCAATGAATACATGATACGAAACCATTCAATAAAAAACGACGATGACTGGGACCAGTGTACACATTGGGGGCTCTATTTTCAAGGTCATTGTACCCCTGCCCGTGCCCGTCGGTCATCAATATTCTCACATCTTCTTTTCTTGCTTGGAAATAAAAATTTTATCACACGTGTATTCTCTTCATTCACCAGCGACTCGGTCGCGCTTAAATGAAGTAAGGGATCTCATAGCTTGTGAAGTTATGCAAATTTTAGTAATATAAAAAAAGGAGTTTTGTTTAAAAAAATTATTTTAAATTGATTTGATACTGAATTTTAAAAATAAAGTAAGATTTTTAAAATATGTGATCTAAAATAAGTTTTATATATTCGTGTAGCTGTGAATCATGTCATAAAGTTTAATTATTTATAAATATATAAATGTGTCAAGTTGTTTGAGACAAATTAATACTGAAAGTAAGGCAATATTTTTGGAACGGAGGGAGTATATATTATTTTATATTAATATTAGTTATGCAAGATTTAGTTTTTTCATATTTTACTCGATATAAAATAATGAATATATCCCGGAATAACTTATACATGTATTAGTTATGCAAACTAATATGGATTTCTAAATTACAAATCAAATACCGTATTAGGTATGTTGAATTTTATATATAGCAAAAGAATGCTACCAAACATTGTATTATTTATGCAAAATTTAATACATGAATAACTTAGCTACTAAACAACCCCTAAGAATAATAATTTTCATAGTAAAATGTTTCTTTAATAAATTTATTTTATGCGGGTTGATAGACTTTGAATATCGAATGGTTTAAAAAAAATTCAACTACTCAGAATTATATTCAGATCCTCTTTTATTTTAAGCAGTGGGGTTTACTTCAACGTGGAGTTTAAAATGCTAATTTTACTATATTAATATTTTTTCATGAAAAATGAACAATAATATTGATGTGGTCGTTAAGAAAATACATCACATTAAAACTGAAATATGAATAGTATAAACAAAAAGCAGTAAAACTTGTATAAGGATAAAACAGTATCACACATTTAAGATATTTTAAAAATAGAGATTCATATTATTGGAATCAAATAGAGAAAATATATTATTTTTGAATTTAAGGTTACATGTACTAGTACAAAAGTTTAAATTTACTGTATATTTTTTTTGTTTTAACCCATTAAAGCAATTTAGTAACCTAAGGTTCTACTTATTATTAGTTATCATGCTCCTATTACCAATAATTACTTATTACCAATAATTGGTCCGGGGCTACGGATAAGCAAGAATATGTAGGAATAAAACAGTAACAGCTAAAGCAATTAAAATAGTTTCTGGATGTTGCCTTCAATGTTGTGTCAACGTCTGAGGCAACATTGTGATAAAACAGTTATAAACCTTTATAGAGTAAATGCAGCGGAAAAGTAAAGAGACACAAGGTTTATATTTTCAAGGGTATATATTAATATATCCCTTGATGGTCAATGACCAAAGAATTGTATAAATTATATACAATTACAAATGAATTTCTTTTTACAAGATTGAACAATAAATGCGAAAAAGAAATTACAAACAAAAATGAAGTCGCAGATGACTTCAGCCTAAAGTTAAAAGATCTAAAAAGATAAATACAACATCTTCATTACTATTGCTTGAAATATAAGCTTGATCTAGAATCTGAGCAACAGTAGTAATGTGGGACTAGATGTTGTTATACAACTTTAGGCTAAGTGTGTTGATCCAGTTTCTAAGGTGAATATCTGAGAATTCTCTTGGTAATTCTTCTCGTTCAATTCTGGATATCGATACTCTGAAGTTCCCTTCTATTTATAGTGTGGAACTTCCCTTGAAATCCTCACTGGTTGGTTGCGGAGGCTGAGTAAAAGAAGGCTTCAGCTTGGACCGGTTCTTGCTCCTTCAAAAGCTCAACGTTCTGGACTTGGTCTTCACGTTGCTTCCTCTCCAAGATTTGACTGTTTCTTTTACCACGTTTTAAACACAACATCATTGTTAGTTTGCCTAGGTCATTTTTTACTCACAGTAACACAACCTGTTTTGGCCGGAAGAATAGGCAAAATCGTTACAGGGATGTTATCAGGAATGTTGTCACAACATGGCAGGCAACATTCTTATTTTCATAAGATGTTGTCCTGAGCATGTACAGATGTTGTCACAACATCCATCCAACATCAACAATCTCCCCCTTTTTGCCTTTCTTCACAAAACTATATACGAAGCGAAAATGACTAGGATACTTATTCCCGATGTAGTCCTTACATTCCAAGAATCAGTAGGATCAGTGTTATGCTCCCCCTTAACCTGCAGTAGCAAATTTCAAGCAGTGTTGTATCGATGATTTGATCGATAGGAGTTATGTTCGTTAGTCGTGACTTACTTACGGCAAGAATCGCGTAATCAGTCTACAGTAACCATTCATAACAATCCACATCAGGCAAACATATATAAACAGCTTTTGAAAGCAGTCATAATGTCCACAAGAACAGACCAAATGTCTCAAAGTAAAAAAAATACAAACACAAATAATATTCCAAATGTCAGTAATGTCAGTATAGTCCACTATTCAAATAAACATTCATCATTGAATCAACACTCCATCAGCATAATCATCCTTGACTAGAGTAATCAAGTCACAATAGCTTCCAAACGCTTTTTGTGATCAATCACTCTGTGCAGCACCATCTTCATCTCCATGGCTTCAGAAGTAGTTAGCAATCAATCATCTCATCTCCTCTCCCCTGCATCATTACCTGCACCCTTATCAGTAGCAGCTCCCCCTGTCTGTCTGCTTCCAACAGCAGCATCAGCATCGCATCAACATCATCTCCCCCTTTTTGTGAAGAAAGTAAGCCCATGTAATAGTTCCTGGCTCGCACTAGTTCTTGATTTTGTCTGTCAAGTTCAGCAATGTGCTGTCGTAGCCAGTCTTTGGACATTGGGACCTGTCCTTGAGCAATGTTGCCAAGAATGTCGGCAACATCCTTTGATGTGTTAGTGTCCCATTCATCTTTCTTCCAAGGTAGGTCAATAACCCTGTCCCTGCTTTTAACAACTGCTCATTGTACTGAGTAAACCTCTAAGGCTGGACTCAGCTTTTCTCCTTTTGGAGTCTTAAGACCTTGGTTGAGCAGGATTTGAAAAATCAAGGAGGGGTATGGAAGGGCAGAGTTGCTTTGTTTTTCTGCCAAGTTGACAGCATGGTTGAATATAAGTGTTCCTAAGTCAACTTTCTGATTCCTTCCAAACTTAAAAGGTAGTGATGCTTGATTAAGGGTCATTACTGTCTCATTGAGAGAGGGTAGCCAGTTGTATATAGCAAGTTTGTGCAAAGTGGCAAACAAGGCAGTGAGTTTCGACACAAGGCTGCGAGGAGCCCAAACAGTGATCAAATTCCCTGTAAGGTACTTGATCATTGAATTGAGTTCCTCAACAGTGGGGTTTGGTTGAGGTTCTCTTTTACTAATAATTATCCCAAGGGTGGAGTTGATGATATTAGGTGTAAAATTGTATACCTTGTTGTATAAGTACACTTTCCCAAATTAAATTGAGGTTGTGTCCTTAACAGCAAGCATCAGATTAGCATAGAACACCTTAATCACCTTCTTACAATAAGGATTCTTACCAGATACAGAGCTTAAGATGTTTTGACTATTTAAGAAATCAACTAAACCATTTTTGGAGAATGAAGTTAGGTCAATCACCTTCTCCCCTCTAACTCCTCTATTCTTAAACCAATTCCAATTGCTGGAGCATGATTTAGTTTGAAACATAGAAGAGTAGGGAATTACCTCAGATTCTGTGTATACTTGTTCGAATGAGGTGGCTGCAGGTGTTGCCTCGGATGTTGGGGCAACATAGTCTGGGTCCATTTTCTCGTCTGTTGCCTTTGATGTTGAGGCAACATATTTATCAAAATTCCAGTATGTTCTATGGACCCCTTTAGGAATGAAGTTTCGTAGAGGTGTGTCATCAGACATCTCTTCTTCTTCTTTTTCCTTCTCAGATCCTGCTTGTGGAGTGGAAGTTGATGGAGTTCTGGAGGAACTGGGCACACTGAAATTGGTGTCAGTGTTGTTGCTTGTGGTAGTATCAACAGGGAAAGTCGACTCTTCCCTGGATCTTTCGGTAGACTGGTATTCACCGAATTGGTTTCCGAAAACCCTCTTTGACCTTTGCATCGGAAATGTCGATTTTGAGGCAAGGTTCCAGAAATCAGATGTTGCATCAACATCGATTGGGTTTTCATTATCGCCTGGGTAGCTCACCTGTAATGGCTTATCTGAACCAAGCAGGATCATAGCCTGTGTGCAGTCCTCCTCGACAAGTCTCAAGTCATTGATGGAAGTATAATGCTTGTAAACCTTGTTGTTATTTGCTGGACTAGTCGACATTGGAGAATAATCTTTGGTGTTTGTTGATTTTGGGGACACGTACATGGGAGAGGCTTTTGAAGGATTGGGCGTGTCGGAGAAGCTTTCGGTTTTGAGAAATGACGGTGTTGTTTGGGCTGCCATGGTTTAATGGGTTGGTAGTCGGCTGATGTGATAATTCCAAGACAAAAAAATGGGAGGTTTTATTATGGCGAAGTATACTTACACTTAAACTCCTTTTCCTTAAATTTAGATTGTATAGAAGAATAAAAACTCTTTACACACCTAAAATAGGATTGTCATAGCACATATCATCATTTAAAAAAAATGGTCATCCAGAATTTTTGGACTTCCAGTTAAAAATAGAGACGTTTTAAATACCAAAAATATGAATAAAATAAGATAAGCCAGTTTGATCAATGTACTGGAACACGATGTTGTTGATGATGTTGGCAATATTTCAAAGTTAAACAAGCATTATGAGACTCCAAGGATTTTCTGATTTGGCAGATAATATTTCCGTACATGTTCCCTATGAGACCGATTTGGACTAATGTAACATTTTACCATTGTCCTTAATCAACTTAGTTGAACACATACAGATTAAAAAAAATATTGAGGAATTTTCAACCTTTTTGAACACGTGGTACTCCTATAGAATAGGAACGATACCAAACTTAAAGCTTTGCTCTTTTTGTATATATCCAAATCTTTTAGTAGAGGCTTTGCCTTCATATCTTGTCTTTTTAGAGTCATGCTTGAATCTTTTTTTAAAAAAAATGCAACATCACTACAACACTTATCCTGTATATTGACTCAACAGTAAATGTTACCCAGAGTGTTAGGACAACATTTCGGACAACATCTACCTAGTCTGTCTTATTTTCAAAGAAAACAGAGACCAAGAAATTTTTTCAAACTAGAAAATCTCTCATGAATTAAAGGTTTGGTAAAAATGTCAGCCAGTTGAAAAAGAGTATCAACATGTTCGATTTGAACTAGCTGTTTTTCCACTAAGTCTCTTAAAAATGATGTCTTATGTCTATGTGCTTTGTACGTGAATGCTGAACTGAATTTTTGGAAATATTAATAGCACTCAGATTATCACAGTACAAAATCATGGAGTTATTAGATATGCCATAGTCATCTAGCATATGTCGTAACCAAATCAGTTGAGCACAACAACTTCCGGCTGCCACATATTCAGATTCGGCAGTCGAGAGTGATACACAATTTTGTTTACGACTGTACCGTGAGACTAGATTATTGCCAAGATAGAAACACCCACCACTAGTGCTTTTTCTATCGTCTACATCACCGGCCCAATCCGAGTCACTATATCCTATTAGATTAGGATTAGTGTCTTTGGAGTACCAAATTCCCAAGTCACTTGTACCGGCAACGTATCGAATGATACGTTTCACAGCATTAAAATGAGATACCTTGGGACTGGCTTGGAACCTGGCACAAACACATACGCTAAACATGATATCGGGGCGACTGGCAGTAAGGTATAGAAGGCTACCTATCATAGATCGGTATAATGTTGGGTCAACATCTTGTCCAACATCGTCTTTACATACCTGTTGCGCAGAGCCCATTGGAGTCTTCATGTGTTTAGCATTTTCTAGACCAAATCTCGTAACAAGATTCTTGACGTATTTGCTTTGAGATACAAAGATCCCATCTTCATTTTGTTTAATCTGCAAGCCTAAGAAAAATGTTAGTTCTCCAATCATGCTCATCTCAAATGTTGTCGACATTGCTTCGACAAAAGACTTTACTAGTGATTCTGTAGTCGAACCAAAAACAATATCATCAACATAGATTTAAGCTATTATTACATCTATACCGTCTCTTTTAATGAATAATGTTTTGTCAGCTTCTCCACGGGTAAAACCAAACTCAACAAGGAAGTTAGTTAGACGACCATACCATGCACGTGGTGCTTGTTTTAGTCCATACAAGGCTTTCTTGAGCTTGTACACATGATGTGGATGGTGAGGATCCTCAAATCCCTTTGGTTGTTCAACATAAACTTCTTTGTCCAAGTATCCACTGAGAAAGGCACCTTTAACGTCCATTTGGTGCAAGGTAATCTTTAGATAGCAAGAAATATCAAGAAGTAACCTTATTGACTCAATTCTAGCCACATGAGCGAAGGTCTCGTCATAGTCGATACCTTCTACTTGTGTATATCCTTGAGCAACAAGTCGAGCTTTGTTACTGACAATCTTCCCTAACTCATCTGATTTGTTTTTGAATATCCACTTAGTCCCAATAACATTTGTGTTGTGGGGTCGTGGTACCAAGTCTCAAACCTCATTTCGGGCAAATTGTTCAAGCTCTTCTTGCATGGCTTGAATCCAAAAATTATCTTTTAATGCTTCCCCAATATTTTTAGGTTCCAAAGTAGATGTAAGACAAGATAGACTTACCTATTGATATATGGTGGACATGCACACATACCTTACCATTTCTCGGTAATTTACTGGCTCTTTCCATCTTGTACGCCTCTCCTCAAAAATTTCCCCTATCACCTGGTCGGGTGGATGGTTCCTTCTAATCCTCGATGGAGGGTCTCTTCTCACTTGATCATTCAGTTCAGTAGCAGATTCCTCCTCATTTTCGTCCCCTGTGTTCTCTTTTTGAGGTTCAGATGTTTCTTCTGATGTTGGGACAACATCTGGGTCTACATTTGTTTCTTCTGTGAGTTGCTCCTCTTCAATTGTAACCACAATGTTGTTTTCTGAAGATCTACCAGATATATCCAGCAGGTCATCGAAAATAACATTGACTGATTCTTGTATGGTCTTTGTCCGAAGATTGTATATTCGATAAGCATGGCTATTCTGAGAGTAGCCAACGAATATTCCCTTGTCACTCTTAGAGTCAAATTTGGCCAGTTTATCTCTGTCATTAAGAATATAACACACACACCCAAAGACATGAAAGTACCGCACTGTAGGTTTCTTTCTATTTAACAGTTCATAGGGTGTCATCTTGGTCCCTGGCCTTAAATAAATTCTATTAGTTATGTGACATGCCATTTTCAAGGCTTCTGCCCAAAACCTTTTTGACAATTGCTTAGAACTTAACATAACTCTAGCCATTTCTTGTAGAGTTCTGTTCTTTCTCTCGGCAACCCCATTTTGTTGTGGTGTTTTTGGTGCCGAAAATTCATGGATTATGCCTTTCTTTTCGCAGAATTTTGCAAAGATTTGATTTTCAAACTCCTTTCCATGATCAGATCTAATTCTGAAAATCGAAGAACAAAATAGATTTTTAATCCTAGAGTAAAGTGTTCTAAACATCTCAAAGGTTTGTGATTTTTCTTTTAAAAAATAGATCCAAGTGAATCTGGAAAAATCATCTACTATCACATAAGAATATCTCATTCCTCCTAGGCTATCTACCTCGATTGGACCCATAAGATCCATATGCAATAATTGGAAACAATGAGACGTACCTGAATGTTGTCCGTCACGTTGGACAACATTATGAGAGACTCGGGTCTGCTTTCCTTTCAAACAATCTTCACACAGTGTTTTATATTTTGGATCCAGTCTGGGAATGCCTCTGACAGCTTCAAATGAGATCAGCTTCTCCAAGGTGCCGTAGTTGACATGTCCCAACTTTTGATGCCAAAGTGTCAGGTCACCTACCTTTGCGGAGTTGCAAAACTCTTGTCTACCGACTAGATATCAATTATCTCCCGTTCGGGTTCCTGACATGACACATTTATCTGCAGAATCTGTAACCTTGCATCCAAGCTTGTTGAATTTCACCTCGAGATCATCATCACATAGTTGGCTTATGCTAAGAAGATTAGCAACCAAACCTTCTACATGAATAACAATTTTCAAGGCTGGTACATCCGAAACATTAAGAGTTCATTTACCAATTATCTTACTCTTACTTCCTCCTCCAAAGGTCACGTATCCTCCATTGAATGTTCCATACTCCTTCAATAGGCTTTTGGTACCTGTCATATGACGTGAGCAGCCACTATCGAAATACCAAGACCCTGTAATGTTAGTACGCAAAGCAGTTATGCACACATTACATTTCAGATTCAATTTGGGTACCCATTCCTTTTTCTTCCTTCTGCTTTCAGGCAGGTTGCTTTGAATGTTTTCAGTGATGTTGGGCAACATTGCTGATGACATTTTAGGCAATATCTTGAGTGCAGAGTTTTGAAGTTTGTAGCAGTAGGGCATAAGGTGTCCTAACTTTTTACAGAAGCTACATACAAACTTCGATCCAATTTCAGTGATCTGAGAGTTGCTCATATTTTCTTTGACAAGTTTTATCCTCTCAGTTTGACTATGAATCCTGGAAGTATTTGTTTTTCTAGGAGATTGGTACCCAAGCCCAGCCCTTGTAGGATTATTGAAGTTTAATATTTCATCCAGTTTGGAGGTTCCCATGTTGAGCCTTTGAAAGGTGGTCTCAGCTACGTTCAATTGTGCACGAATCTTACCAAGCTCTAGGTCCTTCTTGGTAAGTACCACCTCTAATCGGTTGATTGTGCCTTTCAGATTGCTATTCTCAAGAGCTAATAATTTTGCTTTTGAGTCTAGTTGCTCAGATTCAGTGATTAAGGCTTTACACAGATTTTGTAATTCCTTTATTACGTCATCTTTGGAGTCAACTAGATCCAAATTTATAGCCTCAGATGAAGAAATAAATCCACTAAAACAATTTACATCAGAATAGTCAAAGTATACATACCTCTCTGATGTTGAAGACATTCCATATGTTGAGTCTGATGTTGTCGCAACATTGTCAATAACATCTTTATCGTCGGACAGTGAATGTTCGAACATGGCTACCAGCATTGCCTGTGGTTCTTCTTCTTGATCTCCTTCCTCCTCTTCGTTCTCATCATCACTGAGAGTTACCCACATAACCTTACCAATTTTTCTAAGGGTGTTTGTACACTCATTAGCATAGTGTCCCCAACCCGAGCATGCATGACACTGCACTCCCTCGAGTTGCTTGGGATTGAAATTGGTACTGTCGGAGTTAGATTTCCTCAGTGGATTGTGATTTCTTTGCTCAGAAGGTGACCTATTCGGTTGTTTATTGAAGAGTGGGTTTTGATGTTGTTTGTATTTGGCTTTATTGCGATCAATGTTGATCTTTCTCACCACCAAATTGAATCGACGAGTAAGTAAGGCAACAGTTGCATCATTTCCCAGTTCCTCCAAGTTTTCTTCCTCGTTTTCCAATTCAGTTTCCGAGGTTTGTCCTTGGAGTGCCAAAGTCTTGTCTTTATACAGATCTCATTGGCTCTTCATGTTCATCTCATATGTTTGAAAGATGCTCATCAAGGCATGCAGATCCATAGTAGCAAGATTATGGGCCTCTTCAATAGCACAAATCTTAGTATTAAACCTTTCAGGAAGAGATCTGAGAGCTTTATCCACAAGTTGTGTGTTGGTTAAAGGAGAACCAAGCACTTGACACTGATTAGCAATGTCAATTAACTTTTCAAAATAGGATTTTATGTCTTCAGATTCTTCCATCCTTAAGCATTCGTATTGGCTCAAAATCATGCGAAGCTTTGTACGTCGTACACTTGAGGTTCCTTCACAATGAGTTTGTAAGGTCTCCCAAGCGTCCTTGGCCGTTGTACAATTCTGGATTAGTTTGAACATATAGAGATCTACCCATCCAAATATCGCATTTAGGGCCTTTCTATTGAAGCTCGCACTGTTGATCTCTTCCGCGGTCCATTCAGATTCGGGTTTGGTAAGTACATCACCATCCTCGTCTGCTGGGTACTTGGGAATCACATAGCCTTCAAAAACTGATCTCCAAGCTCGAACATCAATGGATTTGATGTGCGAACGTAGTCGGATTTTTCAATAGGCATAGTTAGTTCCGTCAAGAATTGGAAGTCTACCAACGTTTTGTATAGCTGAGTCCATAGCCGTAATATTCAGAATCAAATACTTATTGTATCAAGTATTGGCTCTGATACCACTTGTTGGTCCGGGGCTACGGATAAACAAGAATATGTAAGAATAAACAGTAACAGCTAAAGCAATTAAAACAATTTCTGGATGTTGCCTTCAATGTTGTGTCACCATCTGAGGCAACATTGTGATAAAACAGTTATAAACCTTTATAGAGTAAATGCAGCGGAAAAGTAAAGAGACACAAGGTTTATATTTTCAAGGGTATATATTAATATATCCCTTGATGGTCAATGACCAAAGAATTGTATAAATTATATACAATTACAAATAAATTTCTTTTTACAAGATTGAACAATAAATGCGAAAAAGAAATTATAAACAAAAATGAAGTCGCATATGACTTCAGCCTAAAGTTAAAAGATCTAAAAAGATAAATACAACATCTTCATTACTATTGCTTGAAATATAAGCTTGATCTAGAATCTGAGCAGCAGTAGTAATGTGAGACTAGATGTTGTTATACAACTTTAGGCTAAGTTTGTTGATCCAGTTTCTAAGGTGAATATCTGAGAATTCTCTTGGTAATTCTTCTCGTTCAATTCTGGATATCTATACTTTGAAGTTCCCTTCTATTTATAGTGTGGAACTTCCCTTGAAATCCTCACTGGTTGGTTGCGGAGGCTGAGTAAAAGAAGGCTTCAGCTTGGACCGGTTCTTGCTCCTTCAAAAGCTCAACGTTCTGGACTTGGTCTTCACGCTGCTTCCTCTCCAAGCTTTGACTGTTTCTTTTATCACGTTTTAAACAAAACATCATTGTTAGTTTGTCTAGGTCATTTCTTACTCACAGTAACACAACTTGTTTTGGCCGGAAAAATAGTCAAAATTGTTACAAGGATGTTATCAGGAATGTTGTCATAACATCGCAGACAACATTCTTATTTTCATAAGATGTTATCCTGAGCATTTACAGATGTTGTCACAACATCCCTCCAACATCAACACCATCAATTGTTTTAGATAAATTAATGGTATGAACGTATATTTACAGGTCAGTGCTTACAAATGATTTCTTAAAAAAGAAATTATTGTTGCGTTCCTCTCACTCACTTACACGTATAACCTGTTGACTCTTGGTTGATGGATCAATCTCAATGACTATTAAAGTGAATAATTGGGATAGGACAATTATAATCAAGAAGCAAATTATATAAAAATGATTCTTTAACAAAGTTTAATCAACAAATCTTTCTTGTCAGAATTTGATTTGCAGTGTATCAAATCAAAATAAGGTTGTTTAGAGAGCAAGCTAAGTACTTACATCAGAAGCCAACTGAAATGGGGAATAAAATAATGAAAATAAAAAATAACTCTTTTTCTTAATCCTAAATATATTTTATTGTCTCTTTCTTCTTTTTCCCTAAATCAATGATGTTTCACTTTATAATACATGTGTGGAAGAGGAAGTCAGTGACACATAGATTTCGTTTACTTATTACAAAAATAATTGCAAGTTGTTAGAGATTTTCTTTATTTATTTAAATATTGCGTGGCTTCAGTACCTAACCCAGTCACAACTCACAAGCAATGATATAATTGTGACAGTGATTAAGCAAAATAATTGAAGTTGGTTACCTTAGATAATGGAACACCCAAGTTATTTTGCCCTATTTTTTTATCTTATTTCTTTTTTTCTAAAATTGTGAAGTCTTTTTTTCTTTTTTTGGGTCCAAATAATGAAGTCAATATGCATGTCGCAATGTGGCTCAGCCTAAAGTAAATTTAGTAATGATACGATATTGGATGGCTCAAGTAAGCTCATGGAGGACGTAGCTATGAAAGCACTTGAAGATAATCATTGGAGGGTTTTCAAGCTATGGATGATAGCATGGAGGAAGAGTTTAAGAGCCCAAGAGTCCAAGGCTCAAAGCTTATCTCTTAAAGAAGCCCAAACATGTGATATGTCTATACAATTGCAAGCTTGGGTAAAATGTGGTTATTAATTAAATAATTGTGGTTATGCATGTAATGACAAAATTATATAAGCTTGCCTTAGCCTATTTTCATTCCTTAGATTTTGATTGATGAAGAAACTCATTTGAGAGTAGTTCTCCTTCTATAGGGTTTAGGTTAAGCTAGGATAAACTAGTGTTAGGTAGTGAGAGGATTCCCTTAACTCTTTACCTAGATCATCTCTTGGATAATCTAGGATTAGATTTTCATGTTCAAGTTTTCTTCCCCCTTAGATTGAATTCATCTTTTGGATTGTTGATTAGTTACAATTTTAGTTGAATTAATCCATTCTTTCTTTTATTCTCATCTCCTATTTCTTCTATCTCATCTATTGATTTCTCCTATATTAATTTTCGCGTATTTGATTTTTGTTTTCATATTTTCCTAATTAAGATTGTATTATTTGGTATCAGAGCTTAGGCTAAAGAGTTGTTCCTACAATTCTTAATCCTTAGCTTGTTTCAATTTGAAGGGGGGAAAACTAAAATAAATTGATTTTTTTTAGAATCACAGAAAAAAAAATTAATATGTCTTTGCTTGTTGTTTTGACACTAGATTCTTGTTCCCTAGTGTTATTAGAGTTTAAATCTAAAATTTTAAGTTATTTGGAGTTGATTTGAGTCATCCACCATTTTTCGATTGAAGAACTTGAAGTTGGGTCTTGAAGAATTTGTGTTTGTTTGAGCTTAAAAAGTATTGAGGTTTGTTCTCTAACTTGAGAGGAAGCCACATACCAAATTTGGGGCCATTTGAAGGTGATTTGAAGAATTCACCATTGTTGAATTTAAAGGTTTGAAGAACAAGCAAACTGGGTTTGTTGATTTGAGGGTTGATTGATTCCAAGTTGTAGTGTGCTTTGTTCTGTAGGTTAAGGAGGAGCTACATCCGAAATTAGGAGTCAATTGGACTTGAATTGAAGAAGTTGCAAACTTAAAGGTTTATCTGTTACACCGGTCCGCTTTAACATCCAAAGAGCTTTTTCTTCTCAAGCACTTGCTATTTCATCTTCTCTTAGATCAGGCTATCTTCATGACTCCTTGGTAGTCCGAGTTTGATGAGAAATTCATTTTTGACGAGCTGGAGTGTTCATAGTGTTCTTGAAGATCTTCATATCTTCATAGGTGTTCATGGTGAGGAAGGTGCCAAAAGGGGTGGTTTGATCCAAAACTCTTATCCAAAACATGGGCAAAAATGTTATAAGACCTAAAAGAGAAAGTTTCTAGGTCAAGTGGGCCCAAAGGGATCCAAGAATTTAGGAATTATAAAAACATTACAGTGTTCTTGTCAAAATGCAGATTAATATGCCTCACGAATTACAAAATGTTGCAGCTGAATGCTCCACATATTGAAGTAGAAACATTGAGATCAATCTACTTTAGGATCTGCCCTGCAAAATCCATTATGCCCTGCAAAATCAATTATGTTGTAGGATCTGCCCCACAAAATCGATTCTGTTGTATGATCTGCCCCACAAAATTGATTCTGCTGTATGATCTGCCCCACAAATTCACAAGTTGGGCATTACCTCTTCCTTTTCATTTTTTTTTGATCTTCCAGACTAATTAACATTAAGTAATTATCCTTACTTGATTGTTAGCTAGTTTTTATGTCCGTATTTTTATTTCGTGTCAATTCTTTTCGTGTTTTTCTCAATTTATTTTCTTGATAATTTTTTTGTCTCTTGTCTGTTGCTTTTATCAGTCCATTTCTTGGTGTCTCATAAACTCCATTCTGAATCGATACATGGTGCTATCTTAGAACTTATTCAAGTTGGTGGTTTACGAGTTAAGGGCTACTCCTAGAGTGACAAAAGGCAATAGGGGGAGCATATTTGAGTGGTACTAGACAAGCACAAACGAGTGCAAACACGAGCGTTGGTGAGGAGATTTTATTACTAACCTTGTTTGCTCATTTTGTAGGTACAAGAAAATGAGTCACAAGGAAATGAGTTATAAGGAATCATGTCATCTATAGCTTCAGACCCTTGTGATGAAGACATGAGAGGCTATGCCTCTTATGAGGAAGATTCTCATGAAATAGGAAGCTTGTGACGAAATGGAAGCTTGTGCTTATAAGTGTGATACTTCCTATCCTAATTGTATAAGTCTATGTGTTGGAGTAAGTCAGAGCGCCCTAGAAGAAAAATAGAGCGCATATTTCCTACCCCCCAAAACACAATGCCTCATGATTATTATTGTTACACTCTGTACTTCATATGTCATTGTCATCATAAGTTATTTAACATAAGCTCGGAGAGAGTGAAGTCCCTCTACATTGGTTAAGGTGAACGAGACTTGGAAAAATATGTAACATCTCGTACTTTCGTTCAATATATGCACAACTAAGTTGAGATTGACGAATGCACCTAAACGTGAGGAATAAGATTTGAGCAAATAAAAATGAGATGCTTGCTTACGCGAAACGAGCTGCTTGCTTACCCATCCTACTTGCTTGAGCTACTTGACACATGTCTTAATTATTTAACGAAGATCCGACATGTCTAAAGATGGAATAAAAACCAGCATGTATCACCTAATAAGCAAGTAGGTGACAAGTAGGTGGACCACCTACTTACTTAAAAGGAAAGGTCCATATTTTTCCCAATTTTATAAGGGAAAAGACACTCCTTTAAGGATCATATTTCTATCTCTCTCCCCCACTTTATATCTACGACCCTAGCCTCAAAATTATCCATGGAAGATCCTCAAAGGCTGACCACTCGAAGCTCCCTTAAGCCCTAAGTGCTTTTTTTTCTTTTCAAGTTCTAATTGGAGAAAACCTAAGTGTTGAAGAACCCAAATTTTCCCTCAAGCTATATTTTTTAAGGAAGCATCGTATAAATTTTCTCAAGAGAAAACCGCTAGATTTTGTTTTCATTTTTTTTTTTGCGTTGTTGAATCTGGTCTTTCTTCTGAGTGAAGCAAGGTAGAAGAAGAGTAATTCTTGGCATATAAGGTAACAATTCTCCTCTCTTAGGTATATTTAAATTCATCCAAGTCATAGCTAAATTGTGAGATGAGAACTACGGAATTAATGGCGGGAAATCGTATAAGTTGAGGTTGTTATTGTCGTTAGAACTATATGGTGGTTTTTTGAGTGATTTTGTGGGCTAGAAATTGGTAGAATAACCTGAGTATATTGTTGTTGTTGTTATTGAAATGTTCATGAAGAAATAAAAGGGGTTTAAGATATACTTTTGTTAATCGTAAACCGAGCATCCCGCTTGTTGAATCATTGGGTTTTTTGAAGAACCTATTAAGAAGGTATTGCTTGTATGAGCTACTATTATGACTGTATTGAACTTATGGGAGGTTAAAGAAACAAGAGAGATGCTACCCATTTTGTTATGGGATAAATTTTATCATTCGAAATACGATAGTTATATCACTTGTAATGCGAGGTTGGTAAGGAGCGGCGAGATAAGCTTGGTTGTTGTTAGATAGAAGGTTACAAATAGGGATGGCAACGGATCGGATCTGGACCGGATCCTACTAGATCCATATCCAGATCCATTTTTCATACCTGGATCTAGATCCATCGGGTCCATAAAAATCATATCCAAATCCGGATCCATCGGATCCACCAGGTCTACGGATCGAATCTGGATCCATATGTAAAAAAATTTGCCTTGCTAAGAATGTAACCTTGCTAAGATTTTTTTGAACTGACAAATGATTTTTACTTAGCTAACAGTTTAGTGTGTTTCAATTTTGAAATGTTCATATGAGATATTTTGTTCGTTGTCTCGTTTTGATTGTGAGCTATTAATTGAAAATGTTGGACAATGACAATAGTTGTGGAAAATGCTGACTAGTATTTCCACAATGCAGAACTTGCATGTGCTTGGAATCTTCACAAATGAAGTGAATATAATTTTAACTACTTGTCTATGGAGATGTTAGTCATCCACTAATATAACATTGATTTTATTATCAAATTTACCTCTTTATTTTTTGGTTTTTGAGTTAATGCGGGGATAAATTAAACTTGTTTTGAAAATTAAACTTGCAAGGATGTGCTTAACAATTTTAAGAAAATACTTATAAAATTACATTCTAGGTTATGTATATATTTAATAAAAAATGGATCCACGGGTCGGATTTGGACCGGATACGGATCTCAAATACAAGATCCAGATCCAGATCCGATCCGGATCCGTCGGGTCCAAATTTTGAAGATCCATATCCTATAAAACGGATCTAGATCCATCGGATCCGGACTGGGTCCAGGATCCACTGCCATCTCTACTTACAAAGGTATGTTAAGATTCTCATTTTCATACTTGGCATGGTTCCTTATCGAAAGTAATCATGAAATGAGTTATGTTCGGAAAAAGAGTTCCGATTTCATCTCATTAGAGTTCTATTGCTATATTATCCTATGTGTCCCTTGTCGGGAGTACTTTCAGTATTTAGAGCTTATTGGTGTGCAGTAGAGTTGTTGATAGCTTAGTATGTCTATTGTTGATAATTATTAGATTGTTATTGATATGACACCGAGCCTATATGAATAGGTAGAATGACACCTAGCCTATATATCAGGGTAGATGACACTGAGCCTATATGGCCGGACAGATACACACTGAGCCTCCTACGGCTAGGTAGATATACACCGAGCCTTCTACGTCCTGGTAGATACTCATCGAGACTCCTACGACTGGGTAGATACACACCGAGCCCTATATGTGGCTGAATAGACGCAAGGGTATATTATGTATATAAATTGAGTAGAGACAGGCGAGTACATTTTAGGTTACCCCTGACCTTATCTTTGTTCAGCAGACTTATGTTACAGTTTCAGTTATTTAGCTGCCTTACATACTTAGTACATTATTTTGTACTGATGTATTTTTATTTGTGAATGTTGCATCATGCCTACGGGTTCTGAAAGACGGGTGGAGAGGCCTCCCGAGTAGTACGTTAGAGTCAGTCGATGGTAAGCTCCATCTCAGTCAGGATTACCATGTCCATGTTTTGAGAATCTTCTTGTATATATAGACATTATGGATAGTTTGGGGCCCTGTCCGGACCATAGCACAATTATACTTCTCTAGAAGCTTGTAGACCTATTCGTTTTATTGTATATATCAATATGATGGCTTTTCCATCCCGTATATACACATATCTTTTGGGTTGACTTCGTTTCAAAAGAGATAGTTGTTATTACAAATTGCACAGGGTATGGCCTTGTTGGCCTAAATTGGTGTTGTCTTCAGCATCTGCGAGTTATAGACGGTTTGCTCGGGGCTAAGTAAGGCATCGGGTGCCGGCTATGACTCCCAGGGTTGGGGTGTGATAGAGAATACGGTAAGTGAGCAAATGAATGATCAAGTATCAAAGAGGAGCAAGGAAAGGAATTGTTTATGATTATTAGTAATGAGGAAGCCGAAAAGGTTTTTTCTTTTACACCATGAATGAGAGATAGCCGCAATGATACGCGCACTCCAGATTCGATGACATATATCGTCGAACAAATCACTTTTATTAAGCCATAAATGCACCTTTGCCACTTGTTGACACCCAATTTTGTTCCATCTTTTTCGATTTATTTGCAATTTTAAATATTTGTGACAGCTCAAAAAATATATTTTTTATATATATACATATAGGCATATAAATACATATATATATTTATTCTCAATGTTGTTATTATTATTATTATTATTATTATTATTATTCGTATTTCTACAACCATTTGCCTTTTTAAATCATGATCATAGTTTCTATTGTAATATTCTATATTATTTTATTTTTAGCAAAACGACATCGTATTTTCATTTTTTAATTAAGCATTAAGCATTTCACATATATTATGTTTTATTATTATCACATCTTATACTATATTCTAAATAATTCAAATTTTTTATTCAAAGCATTTTTAATATTAAACCCCCTTTATATTTTTCTAACCCATAACCCAAAATAATTTAGAACCCAAAACAATTTCTACCCAAAACAATTTTTAACCCAAAACAATTTCTACCCAAACAAAATATCAACCCACCCAAAAAAATCGAGGCCCAGCCGACCATTCCCTCTTCGACCCAATTCGACAGCCCAACCCCAGGCCTAATCGACCTCTCCCATTCGGTCAACCCGAACCGGTCCAACCCGTCGGCCCCTTACCCATTACCCCTTATTTCTCCCCCCCCCCCCAAAATCGAAAAACCCAAAAGAAAAAATGAAAAAAAAACCCAAACGAACCCTAAAGGCTCCCATCCGCCGCAACACCCCATACCCCCGACCCCACGAAATCGATCACCTCACCCCTGCCACCACCAACTCCCTGCCACCAACCCTTTGACCCATACCCCCAAAATACGCGACCCATACCCCTAAAATCCGCTTCCAAAATTCAGAAATCTTTGCCTTTAATTCAAATTTCAAACTCGATTTTGACGGGGTGAACGTTGGGGGAAAACCATCTATAAATCCCCCCCATTGTTCACTGTTAAGGGGAGAATTTTTTGGAGGTCGGAAATCGGGTCAAAATTCAGATTTTTAAGTTCGGGTTTAAAGATTATAAATTCAAGTTTGTCTGTTCTTAATTTTGGTTACGAATCACCCCTTTGTTTCTCAATTCCCAAATCCGAAAATACCTATTTTGTTCCTAGATTTCCGAATCCGAAACACAACTTTTAGCCTTCAAATTTTGCAAGCTGAAAATTCCATTGCATTCCTCATATTTTCGCTCGATTCGGATTTGATTTGATTCCGGGTCGGGTCATTGCCGGGTTGGGTCGCTGCCGGGCCGGGTCAGTTCCTGGTCGGGTTAAAGTTTTCAGAAACAGAATTCTTTTCAGAATTATAAATTCAGAATTCGGTGATTAAAAATCCAAAAATCTGAATTCTAAATGTTCTCGAGCAGATTCGACAATTCAAAACAACGCCTCGGTTCTCTGCCCGGAGAAGCAGTGAGCCTGAATTCCCCTCGGTCTTTCCTTTATTTGTTTTTATATATATGCTATATGTGTTTGCTGCCAATATTAGTTGTTCTGATCAGTTTAGTCTGTTTTAATTTAATCAGTGTAGCTTAGTTATATTTGCTAGATTGAAGTATGTTTTGAAATATTTTGTTCTTATTAAATTCTTGAGTTTAGTTTAACAAGTCCTAGATATGTTTCTGTTTGAAGTATGATGGTTGTTGACTTAGGATCAATTTGATAATCATTTTAACCACCCCATGTCTATTAAAAGATATCACCATGCCTAATATAGTTCTTACATGATGCATATGTCTGTTTTGAGATCAGTTAGTCTAGCATGCTTAAAAATGCTATCTTTAATTGCTAGTTTTGATTATTCTTATGTCAGAATACCTATCAAGTTATTCTTAGGGGTCTTTTGTTTGTTTCAATTGTCATTTAGTGACTGGAAATACAACATGATTAATACCTTGTATATTTTAGCTCAGTCTAAACGATTTTGCATATTTAAATTATTGTCTTAAATGATTATTTATTCATCTCCATGCCCTAAAGGTCTTTAAGCTATCTATCTATTTTTCTTTGTCTTTTCCAGTGTTGAAATATCCCCATGATAATATGAAAACTTCCTTGAGTCACTTTTGTTATGTCAAATCTGCCAAACTGTCCAAATGAGGATTGTACCTATGTCTATTACCTGCTTTGACCTATTTGAGTTTGGTTTGAATCATTGTTTAGTTGTAGTTGTCATTCTTAGCCTATATCCATGTTTTCATATGGTAGTATACATGTGTATTGGATTGAGTTATTTTAGCCATACCTATAATATTGAATGGAAGTACTATGAATAAGTCATGTCCTACCACCCATCAATCTGTCCATATCTGAGTGGTTTATCTAGTGTTTTTGCCTTGTCTTGGGTTTTTTTTATTTTTATTTTTTTATTGCATGTGGGGCGTGCATACTTATGAGAATGTTAATGAATAGGTTTAAAAAATTGCTTTAACTTTGGTCACATTGCTGTTATTCAACATGTTTTGTTAAAGAGTTATGTCATTCTGAACTTTCTTTTTATTTGCTTAACTGTATATATGAATGTGAGAGTGATTTATATGTGGTTGGTCCTAATTCATGCCCTCTAAACCTATATGCATAATGTTTCCACTCCTTCCTTCCATATTATGTCTTTTCTTGTCTTTATTTGAGACTTTCAGAATGTATATATGTGAGTTCTTTTTTTTTACACTTATCTTAATATGCTGGTTGAAAGCCAAGACAAGCATCAGGTTTGGTTTAGCCTCCTCCGATAGCTTGCCATGCCTAAGGTTCTAGAAACCTCCGATAGCTTACCATCCTTAAGTCTATTTTTTTTTGTCATATTTTTTTGAGGATGCTGTTGTTAGCTGCTGCTCTTTGATGCATCTTAAGACTCCATTTATTGGTGCCCTGGTTTGGTAAACATTGATGAATGGTTGATGTGCCCAACTTGCTATTGTGGCATTTTTGGGAAAAACTTGATACATTTTGGGTGTCCAGTTGAAATACTTTGATGAAAACAAATACTACGCAGAAGGTCCTGTTTCATAGGAGTTGATTGAGTTGCTATACACCCTCTTTGGGTTGTTGTCGCACTTCAAATTTGCTACCTTCTTCTTTGCCAAAACAGTGGCTGCATTTGAGGAACTGATGCTATATTTGATTAGTTTGTGGTTGTGTCCCCAGCTCTAGTTGAAAGAATATGTTGCCACTTTGTTTTATGGGCTGCTGTTATGTTTCGAGTTAAACAACTGCAGCATTCTGGCCAAGTTACTGCTGCATTTTTAGCTTATTTAATGTCCATTACTGTCGCATCTTGGAGCACAGTTGATGCTGGTTTCTTGGCCAAAAACTATTGTTTTAAGACTATTCTGGACAGCTGCAATATTTATGAAAAGTCTACTGATTCGAACAGAATACTACACTTAGGCCGATGAAATTGAATTCGAGGCAGTGCTTTTTTTCGTTTCTCTGTTTTTTGTTTACTGTTTTAAACATCCGTGCAACAAATATCTTACTGTTTTACTGTTTTGAACCAAAATACCACATTTAGGCCGATGAAATTGAATTCGAGGCCGCGTTTTTTTCATTTCTCTGTTTTCAGTTTACTGTTTTAAACATCCTTGCAATGGATATCTTACTGTTTTACTGTTTTGAACCAAAATACCGCATTTAGGCCGATGAAATTGAATTCGAAGCCGCGCTTTTTTCGTTTCTCTGTTTTCTGTTTTAAACATCCGTGCAACAGATATCTTACTGTTTTGAACCAAATACCGCATTTAGGCCAATGAAATTGAATTCGAGGCCGCACCTTTCGGGCATTGCTTTCCTGTTTCATTCCACAATTTCAGCATTTAAATATCCGTGCAACATATATTTATTGTTTTACTGTTTTAAATTAAACATCGCGTCTTTTCGGAAATTGCCTCTCTGTTTTTTCTGCTTACGGCTTTGATTTAATTTTTGCTGATTTGAACACGATACTACACTGGCCGATGAAAAATATCCGTCGATTTTGAGGCCTCCACAGTCGTAAAGACGGAAAATATAACTTCTGGGCAAGGATGAGACTTAAACCTTTTTACTTCATCCGAGAGATCAACATGTTTAGTAGGCGAGGCGACTAAAATAACCAACAAGTTATATGTTCGCAGCCATGACGTGATTATAATGGTCTTTTCTTTTTCATCCGAGAGACCAACACGTTTAGTAGGCGAGGCAATCAAAATAACTACCGAGTCATACGTTTGCAGCCACGACGTGATTGGAATGGTCTTTTCAAAATTTAAGTCTGAGCCCTACATGACCAAAACACTCATTGTTTTGGATACGGATCCGAAGTTATTTGTATTTAACTGTTTCTAACCGTTTGTTCTTGACAACTTGCAGGGAATAAAGTAAATAAAGGCAGATATTCCTCGGAGTTTATTTATTTTATTTACTTTCTTTAATTCAGCTTTTATCCCGCTTTGTATTGTAATATTATTTATCGCACTTATGTAACTATTGAAATGCTTAGAATAGACAAACTTAGAATAATTCATAGGGTAGTTTAAAACTTAGAAACCCTTCGCTAGTTATTTATTTTAGGCTCGTCATGCATGTTCAAAATTTTCCAAACAACTTTGGTCATCTTTTATTCGCTTTATCAATCATACAAATAAGTTTATCTTTTTTAATTTGCAACTCAATGATTTCCAAAAAATTTACTTCTTTGGCATTATAAATAAAAAAAAATTACTATCAATTGTTAAAAATGCATACTTTTCAACTTTACATGTATTTCTCTGTAAATACCATACAAATGCATACTTGTACAAAATGCATTCTTTTACTAAATATTTGCAATATTAGTTTAACTTTCTATTTTAAAATTGCATTTTCCTTAGTACAATAATTAACATGAGTTTGACCGGATAACCGCAAGTTAGCGGATCTTAAAGGATGTCTAACCCCTTCCCTTTAGGATAATAAAGAACCCTTACCTAGAATCTCACTAGTTTTGCAGACCTTAAAATTGGAGTTATTTTGCAGCATTTATTTAATATTTAGGTGTCCTAATTCACCATAAATAATTAGGTGGCGACTCCTCAATCCAATTGACCCAAGAATCACCGAATACATTTGTGCTCCGCTCTGACCTCTCGCGGGTCGGAAAAAAACGGGCGCGACAGGATGGCTACTCCGCTGGGGAATTTCAGGTTCTTAACCATAGCAAACTCAGGTTATTTATTATTGCACCTTATTTTTTACTCCTTATTTGATCTGTTGTTTTAAATTGTTATCTTTGTGAAAATTTTGTAAGCTTAACTGCTTTAATTGCTACTTTCTTTGCCGCTTTTCTTAAATTGACATTCCGCTCATATTTCTTCCACTTTGTAAAATTAACACTATCACACATTAGACGCGAGGTGTGTTTTGCGCACCCGCAAATTTCTTTCAAATTACCAAATTTTAGGAGAGTTGGCGTATGCGCGGAGTGTCTGGACCATCCGGTGGCCGCGTAGCCTTCTCACTCGAGTAGTCCGCTCGGGAACCTTGAGTCTAGTCAGCCAAATCTTAGAAAATTTAGGATAGAGCTATACCACCCTTTATTTTAAGTCATGAATGCATACACCTTAGGTGGGTCGATCTTTGGCATCGACTCCACAATTAAGAAATCCGCCAAAGTTGTCTACGGGTCTCACAACCCAACGACCAATCAGCATATTATGTGTAGCGTGATAATGATACACTAATCCAAGCCTAATCATGACATGCCGAAATTGGAAAATGTACATTCATTTTGTCTCATTTCCGACAAAAGCATTACAATTTGACAGCTTGGGTCAATTTATCATAATCTCGCATATTTGGCGTTTAGGCTCACCTCCGGCATAAGAGAGGCCCCATGCATATTAGGATGCGCATTTAATTGCCGTACAATCTGTTTGCTATTTTCTGCTGCTTTTCACTCTGTGCATATTATTTGAAGCAATAATTACTCGCCTTATACTAACTTGGTTTTCTTCATTTTTCAGGAGGTATATTTTGCCTAATTTATTTCCCCCCAAAGGTTGATTCGTGTTGACTAAAAATTAGCGGAGCACCCCATTTTTTAATTCCCCAATCATATTGTATTAACGCTAACTTATTGAAACAATGTGATTTAAATTGAGGCCTGAATCGCATTTATGCATTATAGTGTATTTTGCCTCCACCTTTTGAAAGCTTAAAAAGACAAATCTGCATTGCTTTTGCTATTTTAAAATCTGTTTTGTTTAATAATTTTCTTTTCTTTTTCATCATGCAAACTAATAAATTTGTCGATAATATGTGACATATAATGAAACAAGCAAACAAAGTCTCAAACAACAAACAAGACTTCGAAGAATATGAGGAAGACTCACAACCAGAAGAATTTCTCCCATTCGGTCAACCTGAACCGGCCCAACCCGTCGGCCCATTACCCATTACCCCTTATTTCTCCCCCCAAAACCAAAAAACCCAAAAGAAAAATGAAAAAAAAAACCCAAACGAACCCTAAAGGCTCCCATCCGCCGCAACACCACATACCCCGACCCCACGAAACCGGTCACCTCACCCCTGCCACCACTAACTCTCTGCCACCAACCCTTCGACCCATACCCCCAAAATCCGCGACCCATACCCCAAAAATCCGCTTCCAAAATTCAGAAATCTTTGCCTTCAATTAAAATTTCAAACTCAATTTTAACGGGGTGAACGTTGGGGGAAAACCATCTATAAATCCCCCCATTTGTTCACTGTTAAGGGGAGGTTTTTTTGGAGGTCGGAAATCGGGTCAAAATTCAGATTTTTAAGTTCGGGTTAAAAGATTATAAATTCAAGTTTGTTTGTTCTTAATTTTGGTTACGAATCACCCCTTTGTTTCTCAATTCCCAAATCCGAAAATACCTATTTTGTTCTTAGATTTCTGAATCTGAAACACTACTTTTAGCCTTCAAATTTTGCAAGCTGAAAATTCCATTGCATTCCTCATATTTTCACTCGATTCAGATTTGAT
Organism: Anisodus tanguticus; assembly: GCA_034509755.1. Classification (NCBI taxonomy): domain Eukaryota; kingdom Viridiplantae; phylum Streptophyta; class Magnoliopsida; order Solanales; family Solanaceae; genus Anisodus; species Anisodus tanguticus. Next base: position 15,877,818 of record CM067546.1, on the reverse strand, counting down.
TTGATTCCAGGTTTGGTCATTGCCCGGTCGGGTCGCTGCCGGGCCGGGTCAGTTCCAGGTCGGGTTAATGTTTTCAGAAACATAATTCTTTTCAGAATTATAAATTCAGAATTCGGTGATCAAAAATCCAAAAATCTGAATTCTAAATATTCTCGAGCGGATTCGACGATTCAAAACAATGCCTCAGTTCACTGCCCGGAGAAGCAGTGAGCCTGAATTCCCCTCGGTCTTTCCTTTATTTATTTTTATATATATGCTATATGTGTTTGCAGCCAATATTAGATGTACTGATCATTTTAGTCTGTTTTAATTTAATCAGTGTAGCTTAGTTATATTTGCTAGATTGAAGTATGTTTTGAAATATTTTGTTCAACGGATATCTTACTGTTTTACTGTTTTGAACCAAAATACCGCATTTAGGCCGATGAAATTGAATTCGAGGCCGCGCTTTTTTCGTTTCTCTGTTTTCAGTTTATGGTTTTAAACATCCGTGCAACGGATATCTTACTGTTTTACTGTTTTGAACCAAAATACCGCATTTAGGCCGATGAAATTGAATTCGAGGCCACACTTTTTTCGTTTCTCTATTTTCAGTTTACTGTTTTAAACATTCGTGCAACGGATATCTTACTATTTTACTGTTTTGAACCAAATACCGCATTTAGGCCAATGAAATTGAATTCGAAGCCGCACCTTTCGGACATTGCTTTGCTGTTTCAGTCCACCATTTCAGCATTTAAATATCCGTGCAACGGATATTTATTGTTTTACTGTTTTAAACTAAACATCGCGTCTTTTCAGAAATTGCCTCTCTATTTTTTCTGCTTACTTCTTACGTCTTTTATTTAATTTTTGCTGATTTGAACACGATACTACACTGGCCGATGCAAAAATATCCGTCGATTTTGAGGCCTCCACAGTCGTAAAGACGGAAAATATAACTTATGGGCAAGGATGAGACTTAAACCTTTTTACTTCATCCGAGAGATCAACATGTTTAGTAGGCGAGGCGACTAAAATAACCAACAAGTTATATGTTCGCAGCCACGACGTGATTATAATGATATTTTCTTTTTCATCCGAGAGACCAACACGTTTAGTAGGCGAGGCAATCAAAATAACTACCGAGTCATACGTTTGCCGCCACGACGTGATTGGAATGGTCTTTTCAAAATTTAAGTCTGAGCCTTCCGTGACCAAAACACTCATTGTTTTGGATACGGATCCGAAGTTATTTGTATTTAACTGTTTCTAACCGTTTGTTCTTGACAGCTTGCAGGGAATAAAGTAAATAAAGGCAGATATTCCTCGGAGTTTATTTATTTTATTTACTTTCTTTAATTCAGCTTTTATCCCGCTCTGTATTATAATATTATTTATCGCACTTATGTAACTATTGAAATGCTTAGAATAGGCAAACTTAGAATTAATTCATAGGGTAGTTTAAAACTTAGAAACCCTTCGCTAGTTATTTATTTTAGGCTCGTCATGCATGTTCAAAATTTTCCAAATAACTTTGGTCATCTTTTATTCGCTTTATCAATCATACAAATAAGTTTATCTTTTTTAATTTGCAGCTCAATGATTTCCAAAAAAATTACTTCTTTGGCATTATAAATAAAAAAAATTACTATCAATTGTTAAAAATGCATACTTTTCAACTTTACATGTATTTCTCTTTAAATACCATACAAATGCATACTTGTACAAAAATGCATTCTTTTACTAAATATTTGCAATATTAGTTTAACTTTCTATTTTAAAAATGCATTTTCCTTAGTACAATAATTAACCTGAGTTTGACCGGATAACCGTAAGTTAGCGGATCTTAAAGGATGTCTAACCCCTTCCCTTTAGGATAATAAAGAACCCTTACCTAGAATCTCACTAGTTTTGCAGACCTTAAAATTGGAGTTATTTTCAGTATTTATTTAATATTTAGGTGTCCTAATTCACCATAAATAATTAGGTGGCGACTCCTCAATCCAATTGACCCAGGAATCACCGAATACGTTTGTGCTCTGCTCTGACCTCTCGCGGGTCAGAAAAAAATAGGCGCGACACCACTTTTGAGCAACCTAACACAAAAAATATGGATGACACTCCTCGTACCATACGATAACACGTCATAGACAAACCGTTCGCGTAAGAATTTAAGGACGAGCTCCCATCTTCCGTGGGTGATTAAGATAAAGAAATTTAGATACCGATTGGAATCAACTAGATACCAATTTGAATGAAGTAGCATGAAAGAATGAAAGAATTCAAAGTTTCCTAAATATCCCATATCCTTTCACAGATAAGTATGGAGCTCATCGTACCCATCCGCAAGACTCTACTAGACATGCTTTTCTACTTATAGATCGAGTAACCTAGTGCTCTGATGCCAACTTGTCACGACCCAAATCACTAATCGTGTGGGCACCTACCATTATCCCACCTGGTAGGCAAATCCGTCCCTAATAGATTCATCCAACAACGTGAATAAATAATAAGAGCAATATAAGTCTAAAAACATAGATATATGATAATGCAGAATACTACAACTACCCAAAGAATCTGGTCTGAATAGTACAAGATCATCTAAGTATACAACTGGAATAAAAGTTACAACCACAACCTTAATTCAACTTCTGTTTAGAAGGACAAATAAACAGAAAAGTGTAGATGAATTCGATGAGATCCTTGAAGGCTAATCAAACCTTGTTCATGTACCTGAAACAACTCTACACCCCGAAAAGGGTGTAGCAAGAGTACTATCAATACAAACACTATGTACTGGTAGGTATCGTAGACCGACAACAATTAGCTAACTATAAAGTAAGAGACTGAAGAATAGACATGCTTGTAATCAAGTACAAACACTATCACAGTCCAAGAGTAAACAACCCAAGTATAGAGTATCTGGTTAAAATCCAAGAAATACGAGAATTAAGTAATCACCAAACGCATCCACGTAAGACTTGCAGTAATGTGAATCACACTAGATCTCAGTAGTCTACAATCATAGCCTAGGAAGAACTTCTAGTCATCAAATCCATCATATGTCTACGTAAGAGTTTCACAAGCACAAAACATCTCAATGAATCATGAACCAAGGAATCAAGAGTGAACTCATCCTACAATACAAGGAATACAACAACCAGAATTAGAGATATGAATGGATGTAATATGAATGTGCGATGAAATACGATCCAATGCAATGCACTTGCCAACTATCTCATTTCATACACACATACTCTAGGAGGCATATCTCTATGACCCGACATTTATGAACCATAAGGGACCCACGAAGTCCATGTATCCGTCACTTCGCACACACAACCTAGAGATGACTCTACCACCCACCACACCGCTAGCTAATTCGTACACGGCCCAGAGATAGATACACTATCAAATGTGTTACAAGAATCACAAATATTTCTTCCTCATTTATCACCACCACGCCAATCATAGATAATATCAATGTATTAGGGAATCACCAACATGCCAATCACATGTAATATCAATGTATCATGGAAATGAGGATGAATGCATGTATGGATGTCCAATTCAACACTAATCTTGAGATGAATAAACATAACAACATCCGTAAATCAACTACCAATATGAACTTATTCCAAAATTTGTACAATGCTACATCTAGAACAATTTCTCTTCGGACCATATAGGTAACACCAATTATATATGCAAGAGAGGCCATACGAAATATGCAGGTAGAAAACACCATATTAGGAAACCTTAGATGTTTAACTTTTCCTCTTATCATTATTAATATCAAATCATAGTTCACAATAATGTATCAAGTAGAATGAGGTTGAATGATGTGCATATATCAATCTCAAGTGTAAATCACAATCAAATCCCAATAGTGCCACACATGGACCATTCACAATATCGATATCAAGTCAAGTCCTTTCATCTATCCATGATAATTCCAAGATAAGTGAAAGACAACTATATCACAATCACGATATAGAAACTAAGTGCAAATCCAATATCAAACACTAGGTAGTAAACCAATAAATCACAAAGAGGCAACAAGCTCACAAATCAGTCAACAATACCAAACCTAAGAAATCCATCCAAGCTTCGTACCTGAAGGTGTAACATGATTTCTTCGACAATCACTAACTCTACATATGTTTCACTAACCGAAGTCTAACCAGAAGGTAAGCCGTAACCTACCTGGATACCGAGCGGGAGCCACAAATGTTCGCACCGGAGCCAAGCCTTTCCGGAGATCCTCCGAATACTCAAAGTCTAACCATAATCTAGTTCTAAGTTAGAAACAAGAAAGAACAACACCCATATTGCTATACTATCTTTCGAATCAAAATTAATTACACGAAAAAGGGGGAAATGGGACCTCAAGGGTAAAATGGTAAGTAAAAAATAAAATCGGTAACCTAACATTTTAGAAGTTTTAATCTACTCACCAATTGCTAAATTAGTTCAATAATAGGTCAAATTCATTACTCTAGTCAAAACCCCCAATTTGGGTAATTTTCCAAGCTCAATTTATCAACATAAATGGAAGATTCAAGCTTATTAATCACTAACTCGTCAAATTCCATGCTTAAAGTCGTTAAATCTACTAAAAATCTTATTTAGGAAGACTAGAACTCAACTAGTGAAGTAACTATCAAAACCCGTCTTTCTTGCTTTAGTTCTATAGATTTCTAGCATTGATTCAAGCTTATGAAAGGGAAAATAATGAATTAAAGGCTAGAGAACTTACCCACAAGAGAAACCACCCAAGAATCTTCTCAAATCGTCTCAATAGTGCTTAGGAATAATAGATGAAGTGATAGGAAAGGTAAGGTTTAAACTTAGCAATAAATAGGATTTTGGTTCGCGTTATCCGCTGCAGGGTCAAAGGTCCACTGCAGTGGAGCCCGCGCCCACACTCAATAGTCGCGCCCGCAACCCAAGCCAAATTCAAACACCATTTAAGCTACCCGCTACGGCGGACACCAGACACCAATATATTCCTATTTTTTCACTAACGGTGACCCAAAATCTGACAATCACCTGAGACCTCCCCGACACAAACTAGATATGCACACACATGTAAACACACGCTACAGACTCACTTGTGGTCTCAAAATTTCCATTGGAGGTCTATTTAAATGAGTCTACCCCCAACGGCCTAAAACCAACTCTCTAACCAATAGTCAAACACTCCCGAGAGCCTCAGGAAATGAACCAACTATCCCACCAAGTCATAAATGACCCTCTGGACCTCACGGAATCGATAGAATTCTGAAAAAAGTATGTTTACTCAAAAGTTAACTATTGGTGAAACACTTGCACTTAAAGGTTCTAATTCCTTCATCTTTCACTAGAATCGCCCGACAACATCAGGTATTGGGTCAACCGGGGTAAAATAATTAGAACACACATAATGACTGAATGGGTCATTACATTAGATACCAATTAAATAATCGTTCATCCTGGAACGAAGAAAGAGAGTAAGAAAGTTGACGGTAACCAAGGAATCCTTAATATAACAACACAGAAGCCTCCATCACACGAAGTATGCCAAATCACTACTCGTTCACCTTATTAGTCAAAACATCCACTAACTTGGCTAAAAGGCATAATTTCTATATTTCCATACTCGAATTTCTCTCACCACCAATTCCTGAATATAAGAATTGCTTTTGCTAGAATTATCTGATTCGATATATCCATATCTCTGAACACGATCAATAAGTCCCACAAACATTTCTCAAAACAACACAAACGTTTAGAAATAGACATAATCATAGCCCACTCTGAACCGGGAAAATATTCTGATTCTGTTAACCTTTCTTTCACTCTTCTATAGCCGTCCTTCGCACAACGATTCCCTAGAAACACATAAACACTAGCCCAAAATTGTGACTTACTCTTGCCAGAAAATAATTCTTGCTTTATCAGAGAAACTCTAAGCAATTCCATCAAACTAATATTACTCATAGTTGACTTTGCTAGTTCCAAGTCTCTTTAAACCTTCACATCACAATACGAGAAGTATACCACTGAATATCCTACCTAGCCAAGTCCATAGGACACCATCTGATCACTCTAAAGACCTCTCACAACCATATTACCTCCTTAAATCACTACCCAGTACCAACATAAACCACTTTATCTGTCCAATAGTTGCTCATGGTAAAATATCATCAATTCCACTCGAAAACTATTATAAAGCTCGGTAAACTACCTCTAATCTGAACTGAAACTCATCGAATCTGAAAAGTTGATTTACAGGAACTCATAAGTCCTCTTGGAAATATAAACATGGACCATCAAGCTCGAATCGAACAATTCTGACCAGGAATGAATGCACAACCCCTAAATACCACCAATATTCACTTGAACTAACTCCAACCTTCTGAAACCAATCATAGTCCTACCACACATATGTGGTGGCCAATTCCAATCTCTTCATCATGCGTAATCAATCATGTCAGTCACCCTCGACTTCAAAAGCTGAGTCCTATCCAAGTTGCCAACTTAGTACCGAAGAACTATACCTTATGATTGAAATCTTCATGTTTCTCAACTTCTACCCGATACACAAATCTGATACAACCTCGAACTTTTTGATACAAACATGTAGCTTCATATAATATCACATTAACCATCGAATCTCCTATTGTAACACCTCGATATGCCGATAACAATTCCAAAAGTATCAAATCTTACAACTACCCCTCTAAATCTCATGCAATTACTCCCAAGTCCTTAATATCCAAATGTGTTCAACAAACTGTCCAGTTAATATTACATGCAACATAATGCACTACCACGAATACGGTCTTATCTAAAACATATAACTCTAGCCTCCACATAATAGGGATTTCCACAATTCTTTCCCTTAAACCACACTAACTCATCCACATAAGAGTGTTACGAAATTACCCAACTGTGTACCACACAAGCCACTTCCATAAGATTTAACATGTCAGTTAACTAGAATTTGTTTTTCACTAGTTGCTGACTACAAAACCTCATGAAACTCGTCATATCAGTTAGTCCTTTCCTATAGACTCATTTCTTTAAGTGTACACACGATCACACCTCATCTGAAATATATAAGACAATATCTCCACGACCTATATTTTTCCTGACTCTTCAATTCCCCCATTCTAATCAAATCATAATCATTGTCACTGTCTAATTATTTCTTGAACCCACTCAACTCTAACTCTTATGTCCATTCTACCATGTATGACCATAAAATAACTCTCAAATCAACTAGGTCTTGATCCCATGATATACTTATCATCCCTCTAAACACGAAGACCTGGTGAATGAACCTTTTACTGAAAGATTAGGAGCACAACTGCCCAATATCTTAAGTCTCCACTCGTCACAAGTAGCATTGCTTTTAATCTACAATTGATAACCGCTTTATTGAAAGAACCCACAAACCACTACTATGTAGTTACATCGAAGTTCAACTTAACTTTTCACGACCGAAGACAAAATCAACTCTCATACCAATTACAACCTTATCCTGTCAAACACATCAAATACCAATTTTTCCTTTCCTAATAACGGAAATTGATCTATCCAAATCCTCTTCCTTACGCCTCCATCCCATTAACATAAAAAGCACTCTTACTAAAAAACCCTAAGAAATCTTACTTCACTACACGTCTCCCACAAAGTTATCCTTCATGTCCTTATCCTCAACTTCTCTTCTTTATTACATGTGGTCATTATACTTTGCCACATCTGATGATCCTAACCGTACTCACACTCATCCCCGCATATCAACACCCAATACCCTGCCATTGATGAATCCTAGATCTTTCATTGGTACACTCATGCCACACAAACCATCATAATACTTTGACGATGTTGAAACTTTTCCCAAACAAATCATATCATCGAACAAATCTCTCTTATTAAGCCATAAATGCACCTTTTCCACTTTTGAGCAACCCAACACTGAAAACATAGAGATCATGTGACCCTCTGTACGATCTCTCCCCTTTCTCAAGAAAACCTCCATAATTGAATCCTCAAGCCAAAGCTAGAACTGAACTTGGTGACACATCTAAATCAGGATAACACACCTCATACCATACCACAACATGTCATAGATAAATAATTCACACAAGAATTTAAGGACGAGCTCCCACCTTCCGTGGGTGATTAAGATAAGGAAATTCAGATAACGATTGGTATCGACTAGATACCAATTTGAATGAAGTAGAATGAAAGAATGAAAGAATTCTAAGTTTTCTAAATATCTCATAGCCTCTCACAGATAAGTACAGATCTCATCATACCCATCCGCAAAACTCTACTGGATATGCTCTTCTACATATAGATCGGGTAACCTAGGGTTAATATACCAACTTGTCACGACCCAAATCATTGATCGTGTGGGAACCTACCCTTTCCCCACCTAGTAGGCAAACCCGTCTCTTATAGATTCATTCAACAACATGAATAAATAATAAGAGCAATAGAAGTCTAAAAACATAAATATATGATAATGAGGAATACTACAACTACCCAAAGAATCTAGTGTGAATAGTGCAAGATCTTCTAAGTATACAACTTGAATAAAAGTTACAACCACAACCTGAATAAAACTTCGGTTTAGAATGAGAAATAAACAAAAAAGTTTAGATAAATATGATGAGATCCTTGAAGGATAATCGAACCTTGCTCATGTACCTGGAACAACTCTACACCCCAAAAATGGTGTAGCAAGAGTAGTATTAGTACAAATACTATGTACTGGTAGGTATCATAGACTGACAACAGTTAGCTAACATATATAAATTAAGAGACTGAAGAATAGACATGCTCGTAATCAAGTACAAACACTATCACAGTCCAAGAGTAAACAACCCAAGTATAGAGTATCCGGTCAAAATCCAAGAAATACGAGAATTAAGTAATTGCCAAACGCATCCACGTAAGACTTGCAGTATTGTGAATCACACTAGATCTCAGTAGTCTACAATCATACCCTAGGAAGAACTTCTAGTCGTCAAATCCATCATATGTCTACGTAAGAGATTAACAAGCACACAACATCTCAATGAATCATGAACCAAAGAATCAATACTGAACTCATCATACAATACAATGAATACAACAACCAGAATTAGAGATATGAATGGATGTAATATGAATGTATGTGCGATGCAATACGATCTAAAGCAATGCACTTTCCAACTATCTCATATCATACACACATGCTCTAGGCATCATATTTTTATGACCCGACAGTCATGACCCATGAGGGACCCGCGAAGTCCATGTACCCGTCACTCCGCATAGACAACCAGGAGATGAGTCTACCACCCACCACACCACTAGCTATTCCGCACAGAGGCCAGAGATTCATACGCTATCAAATGTGTTACAAGAATCACAAATATTTCTTCCTCATTTATCACCATCACGCCAATCATAGGTAATATCAATGTATTATGGAATCACCAACATGCTAATCACATGTAATGTCAATGTATCATGGAAATGAGTATGAATGTCAAATTCTACACTAATCATGAGATGAATAAATATAACAACATTCGTAAATCAACTACCAATATGAACTTATTCTAAAATTTGTACAGTGCTACATCCGGAACAATTTCCCTTTAGACCACATAGGTAACACCAATTATATATACCAGAGAGGCCATATGAAATATGCACGTAGCAAACACCATATTAGGAAACCTTGGATGTTTCACTTTCCCTCTTATCATTATTAATATAAAATCATAGTTCACAATAATGTATCATGTAGAATGAGTATGAATGATGTGCATGTATCAATCTCAAGTGTAAATCATAATCAGATCTCAATCGTGCCACACATGGACCATATCACAATATCGATATCAAGTCAAGTTATTTCCTCTATCCATGATAATTCTCTATATCAAAATCACAATATGGCAACTAAGTGCAAATCCAATATCAAACACTAGGTAGCAAGCCAATAAATCACAAAGAGGCAACAAGCTCACAAATCAGTCAACAATACCAAACCTAAGTAATCCATCCCAACTTCATACCTAAAGGCGTAACATGATTTCTTTGACAATCACTAACTCTACATATGCTTGTCTAACTGAAGTCTAACCATAAGGTAAGCCATAACCAACCTGGATGCTAAGCGGGAGCCACAAATATTCACACTAGAGCATTGCCTTTCCGGAGATCCTCTGAATACTCAAAGTCTAACCATAATCGAGTTCTAAGTTAGAAACAAGAAAGAACAACACCCATATTTCTATACTATCGTTCGAATCAAAATCAATTACATAAAAAGGGGAAAATAGGCCCATAAGGGTAAAATGGTAATTAAAGGGTGAAATCGGTAACCCAACGTTCTAGGAGTTCTAATCTACTCACCAATTGCTAAATTAGTTTAATAATATATCAAATTCATTATTCTAGAAACCCCCAATTTGGGTACGAACACTAATTTTCCAAGCTCAATTTATCAACATAAATGGAAGATTCAAGCGTATTAATCACTAACTCATTAAATTCCATGCTTAAATTAGTTAATTCCACTAAGAAATATTATTTAGGAATAATAGAACTCAACAAGTGAAGTAACCATCAAAACCCATCTTTCTTGCTTTAGTTCTATAGATTTCTAGCATGGATTCAAGCTTTTGAAAGGGAAAATAATGAATTAAAGAATAGAGAACTTACCCACAAGAGAAACCAATCAAGAATCTTCTCAAATAACCTAAAAAGTGCATAGGAATAATAGATGAAGTAATAGGAAAGGTAGGGTTTTTCTGGTCTGCGTCATCTGCTATATCGGTCAAAGGTCTGCTGCAGTAGAGCTCGCGCCCGCGCTAAGTAGTCGCGCCCATGACCTAAGACAAAATTCAAATTCCCGCTACAGTGGCTATTCCTCACTACAACGAGACCACTACATCAAGTCTGGTACCGCTACGGCGGACACCAATAAATTCCTTATTTTTCACTAACTCCGTCCCAAAATCCGACAATCACCCGAGACCTTCTTGACACAAACCAGCTATGCACACATATATAAAAACATACTATGGACTTCCTCTTTGTCTCAAAATTTCCATAGGAGGTCTATTTAAATGAGTCTACCCCTAACGGCCTAAAACCAACTCTCCAACCAATAGTCAAACATTCTCAAAAGCCCCAGGAACCGAACTAACTATCCCACTAAGTCATAAATGACCCTCCAGACCTCACAGAATTGAGAGAATTCTCAAAAGAGTTCGTTTACTCAAAAGTTAACTATTGGTCAAATGCTTGCACTTAAAGGTTCTAATTTCTTTATCTTTTACTAGAATCGCTCGATAACCTCGGGAATTGGATCAACAGGGGTAAAATATTAAAAATATACATAATGACCGAATAGGTCTTTATATTCTTACACTAACAAGTACAACAATAGTGGGCTCCCTGGCTTGGGAGGAAGTAAAACCTGCGGACTGGAGAGGTATCTCTTGATAGTGTTGAAGGCTTTCTGTTATTTATCTGTCCATTTGGTGTCTGCATTCTTTTTCAGTAGCTTGAGGATGGATTCCACGATCACCATAGACTGGGTTATGAAGCACCTAATGTAGTTCAGCCTTCCCAAGAAACTCATAACATCCTTCTTGGTTTCTGGCGATGGTAGCTCTTGAATGGCTTTGATTTTTGTGGGATTTAATTATATGCCCTTGCGGATGACTATGAATCCCAACAACTTTCTGACAGGCACTCCAAGTGCGCACTTGGTCGGATTCAACTTCAGATTGAACTTGCGGAGTCTGTCGAAGAACTTTTGCAAGTGTATAATATGGTTGGAGCCTTTTTGCGACTTGATTATGATGTCATCCATGTAGACTTCTATTTCTTTGTTCATCATATTATCAAAGATGGAGGTAATCACCTTCATATAAGTAGTGTCAATGTTCTTGAGGCCAAATGGCATCACACGATAGTGGTATACTCCCCATAGAGTGATAAATGATGTTCTCTCTGTGTCTTGCTCAATTATCAGAATTTGATGGTAACTGGCGATGCAATCCACAAATGATTGTAACTCATTCTTTGCACAATTATCGATAAGTATGTGGATATTCAGAAGTAGGAAATTATCCTTAGGACTAGCTCAGTTGAGATCGTGGTAGTCCACACAAATTCAGTTTTTTTCATCCTTTTTTTTTGGTATTAGCACAATGTTTGCAACCATGTGGGGTAAGGAGTCACTTCCACTACTCCTGACTTTATCTGCTTTTTGACTTCATCCTTAATTCTTATGTTGAGATCAGGCTTGAATTGTCAAATTTTCTGTTTGACAAGAGTGAATCCCTCATTTATGGGGAGCTTATGAGATATGATATGTGTGCTCAATCCGGGCATATCCGCGTATGACCACGGGGATACATCAATGTACTCTCTTAATAGATTTATTAATTCTTGTTTTTTGGGCACCTCCAAATGTGCACTTATCCTGGTTTCCTTAATTGTTTCCTCATCTTCGAGGTTGATTGCTTCGATTTCATCCAAATTAGGCGTTTGCCTATTCTCATACTAGTCTTCCTCATCGATGAGGTCTTCTAGTAACTATGATTCTTCATCATATTCTTCATATTCATTTTCCTCTATACTACTTGACTCGCGATATGTCAAGATACTATGAGTTGTTTAATATTATTACTGAAAAAACAACGTAAAACGTCATTAGTGTGCAAAAACATGTTAACAAAATAAGGAGACTATTTTTTAATAAATTGAAGCTTTCTGATGCAAGAAAGATCACAGACTTAAACTCCCAACTTAAGACATTAAGTAGCTTGCTGAGGATGCCAACAATTCACCATCTACCTACGGATAAATGAGTCAAATTGGATGAAATGTGGAGTAGAATGAATGACATAACGTGAAGATTTAAGAAGACAATATTTTGTGTCAGCTTTGTATGTAGGTCTTGGCCGAGGACCATTTTGTTTCTTTTAGCTTATCTCTAGTTCTTATCTTAGCTACTAACTCTTCTTAGGACACATTTAATAAGCCATGTAATAGGAAGGAATGACTAATCCTTGTAATAAGGTGACTAGGCCGAAAAGTCTTCCAAAAGGATGATTAGGCCGAGAGAGGGAGGACAATATGTCAAGGAAAAGAATCATCTAGAAAATGAGGCTTCCAAGAGGAGAATTCATAGACTAACTAGTTCATGTATTTGACTATATAGAAGACATCAGGATCCGCCTAGGGGAGATGATGAGTTGGCCAAAAATAACTCACCAAGGCACATATGCAAGGAATGGAAGCTTTCAAACATAATCCAAGAAGATGAGATTTATGAGGAGCCAAGTTCATGCATTCTTTTACATAGGAACCACAAAGAGGTGTGAAAAGATTGAATTCATCCTTGATCACCAAGCAAGGCCAAAACTTTTTCCATTTGTGGAGTTGAAGCCGAGAACCACCTTGCTCCCAAAGCAAGGACAAACCCTTTTCCCACTTGTCCACATTTGGCTGAAAACCCAACTAGTTTTTGTCCTTTAATTTGTCTTCTAGAAAAGTCCATGTATTACTATAAATAGGACCCTTAGGATATTGTAAATGGCAGAGTTGATGATATATATAAAAAATGAGTTTAACTCAAAAGCTAAGGTATTCAACCCGGGGTTATATACATTAGTTGGTCCTCTGGGAGGGCCTTCGGTTCTTGTGTGAACCAAACCCTTTGTGTAAGTTTAGCTAAGACTTGTGTTACTTAGTTGAACCCAAACTAAGGTCCCTTCGGCGTAAGTCTTGGTTAGAACTTGTGTGATCTAATCAAACCGAAGCTTAAGGAACCCCCTTGGTGAAAGTGGACGTTGGAACTTGTGTGATCCAACCAAACTCAAGCCTAGGGTCTATCATAAGGTTGCCGGCCACCCTCACATGGTTAGTACTCGAGCTTATGCTTAGCAACCTCAGTCAAGTACTTTTTCGATTGTCCAAACTCATATTGGTATCTACTCGACCATTAAAACTCTCATGTCATTATCCTTTCTATATCGATCGTCCTAGGATTGCGCTTGGGTTTGCACCTAGAATCCCGCATTCATTACTTGTCAAACCACTATCTTCATTCAACCACCATATCCCAAAATACTTCCCTAACATTCACCACAAAGGCCACCAACCGAAACCCTACGTATACAACCATCAAAACCTGACAACCAAAAAATAATCCATAAAAATAACCCACATCACCGGAACCTCATTGTTTCAGTTCTATCTCATCACTTTACCACCATCCAACCATTAGGTCCCGATCAACAACATCACTCTCAACATACCCACAATAGCTCCATAAAATTCCTTGACCCAATTCCCTATATAACTACCCGAAACAACCACCAAATATCACATTCCCGGTAGAAACACCCTACCAAAGAACCCCACTTTGAGTCCCATTTTTGGGTTAACCCATTTACAACAAAACTCTGACCCACTTACCCTCACTCACCCCTCCTTATATATATCACTTTAATTGATTTTGATAAAAAGTACAAACTGTAGTCATGACTCGGATCAACGTCGAGTTATTTCCATTTTTTGAATTACGTAAAAAGTAATGACATAAATGGTGAATGTTTGGGCCTCAGCCGATTTCCACTGATTTTGAAAATAGGTCTGAAAATTCTCTCTACCAAGGAACCCAAAGTGGGGTAAAGGTCCAGTTAGATAGCTGCTCATCTAGATCATCGTTGCAGATGGTGGGTGCTTGAAAGCATTCCTCTAGTATAGTGGCACACTTTTCCTCTTGGAACAACATCCCTAAACCTTCTTCTGGGTCCCCGCCATTGTGCATGGACATGCAGACCATAAATGACTAGTACAAATACGAGAAAGGATTTCTAATATGTGGAGGACCTCTCTTTTTCTGTTTAGCATCAGAGGCTTCTGCGTATCTTGGTATGTACCCAAGGCTAAAACAATACTCATTACCTGAAACTAACACTGGTTCTTAGATGCCTTGGATTTATCATCACAGACCTTTGCTAGGATCAAACCCATTCTGGAGCATAGTTGTAGTAATTATTTTGTAGGTTGGTGGCATCGGGATTTCTTCATTGTCCCCTCGGTGAGCGGATCCCATAAGTTCCACTATATGGAAGTCCTTATCTATCGGGACTGCTTCTATTACAAGCACAAACTTGTTGGGATAGTTGTGAACACTACCCGCTCCATGGATAACAACTTTTTAGTTATCCCAAACAAACTTCATCGATTGGTGGAGAGATGATGGCACTGTTCCAGCCATATGTATCCATGGTCTTCCCAGTAGGAGATTGTAGTTGAAACTGATGTTCATAACTTGGAATTCAGTGGTAAACTTAGCGGGTCCCATTTGTATATTGAGGTCCACTTCACCTGCGGGGTCACACTGTGCCTCATCAAAATCTCTTACATTGTTACTACTCTGGCATATCTTTCCAATGTCATAACCGAGTTTCTTCAATATGGACTTGGGGCATATATTAAGTTCAGCCCCAATATTAATAAGAACTCAGGAGATAACCTTGCCCCTATATTTGATGGTGATGTAGAGGGCCTTGTTCTGGGCCATTCCTTCTCTTGGCAATTCATCAGTAGTGAATGAAATCTGATGTTCTCTAACGACATGGCCTACTATGTCGGCCAATGTTTCACTACTCGTCCCTGCTAGGATATGGACTTAGTCTAGTACCTTCATCATGGCCTGATAATGTTGTGTAGAAAAGTAGTGGCATCAGTGAGATTCTAGCTGATTTTTTCTATAAGTATTCAACAATACAGTAATTTTTCAGCTGCATCATGCACCAAAAATCCTCGGCTTCCCCATTGATAATGGGCCCTCTCTGATTTGTTTCTTTAGGGGGCGCTCCTTGTGTCAATTCTTCAGGGGTATAACACCTCTCCGATTTTGTCATACCTTGGGTCACGACCGCAAGCTCTTTCTTTGGAGCCAGGATGACTACTTGTGGTACCTGTACCACATATGATTTCTTTGGAGTTGGGATCAATACCTTGAAATTATGACGCTTTTGCAGCATGAGGGAGGCGACCGTGTATTCTAAGCTTTCGATACCCTCGTAGGTCAATGGTTGGCATATAGACCAAGCTTTCTCTTGTTCTATCATATGGATATGGTTGGTACCATGACTCGGGAGAGGGTTTATATTCATATTTGGCATTGCAACCTCCAAATTGATCTCTCATTTGTCAATCAAATATTGCAATTTATGCTTCAGATTAATGCAATCTTTCGTTGTGTGCCCATTCCCCCCGAAATGGTAACAACAAGTTTGGTTGGCTCTGTAGTAGTGACTCCTTGGGTTGGCAGGCTTTGGCAGCATGAATGTTTTGAGATCAACATCATTTTGTTTGACTAATAGACTGGTTCATGTTTCTGGAAGTGGATTGAACAGCTGAGGAGGATTTTTCTCAAAGTTTGGACGTGGCAAGTCATATGTAGCTGGAAGCGGCTGATTATGATGGTTTTGAGATGATAGACACGCGGGTGCATGAACATGATAATTTAGAGATGAAGCTTGGTAGGTGGGTATAGCTGTTTGGTAGTTTGTTGGTGGAGCTTGGTAGTTCAGCTATGTGTAATATACTGGCACATGGCTGTAGGGTTATTATATATAGTTGCTCAAAGGAGGAGACTAGTATACATCGAATGATGACTGTGATCCTTCTCTTCTATGACTTCTCGAGCGGGGGGTCTGAGAGACGTTTCCCACGTCATTTTTTTTCTTTCTTGTGGTTCTGGTAGAGCTTATTGTGCCAGCTTTTTTTACAATGCTGGCGATCTTTCTAGTTTTGAGGTCAACTTCTATTGCCTCTCCCATTCTGACTAAATAGGAGAATGGTCTTTCGGACATAACTAGCATTCGATCGTAGCAGTCTGACTCTTGAGATCAGATAAATGCTGAAACTAGTTCCTCCTCACTCATCGGAGGCTGTACTCGAGTGGCTTTGACCCTCCACCTACTCGCATATTCATGGTAGGTTTCTATTGACTTTTGCCTAATCTTTTCCAAAGAGTAGCAATCAGGTATGTTTTCCACGTTAAAGCGACATCTATCCATAAAGGTATTCACTATTTCTTCCCACGAGTCCCAGCGATAAATATCTTGTGCTGTAAACCACTCTGATGCTTCGCCTGTGAGGCTTTGGCTAAAAAGCCTCATTATCAGTGCCTCAGTTCTTTGGCGCTGACCAATTGATCACAATTAACTCTCAATGAGCTTTGGGGTTTCCTATTCCATTAAATAGCTTAAATTCAGACACTTTGAATCCCTCTTGCAAATCCAAATTTGGATTCATGCACAAGTCATCGAATCTTAGTCTTGTTTATTTATGGGAGCTCTTGTTAGATTTATCGAATATATCCATCATTTCTGTTCTATTTTCTTGTCCCTTCGGTCCTGCTCGGACCTCCATGTCTTATCCATCTCTTTGTAGTGATCAAGTTCTGGCGAAGAGTTGATAGGAGTGATAGGAGTATGGAAGTATACAGTGGGGTACGCGGGGTGACTTTTGGGAGTGTCCGTAGCTTTGGGTGCAGTATGGGTAGTAGTGTTTTGGTGGATGTTAGGATTAACATAAGTTAGTGGTTTCTGAAAAGTAGGTGCGGAGTGGGAGGTCCCAGTTATGTGGGTGACATTTACAGGAGGTGGTCTTTTGTATGATGTACTAGCTTGAGCATTTTGGAAGTGTTCAAGTACGGGTGAATTCAGAGATGGAAAAGGTGGTCGAGGCCTTCTTGCCTCAGTAGCAGCTGCCTCTCTAACACCGTTGATAGATTCATTTATCGCAACATGTTCTAGAAGGTCGGCGATCTTTTTGAATAGCAAAGTGATCACGTCCTCGGTGTGTGAGACATTTTAGATATGTTGAGGCTCGACGTCCTTAATGGTCAAAGTTGTTACGGGTTTAGGAGTACCAGTAATTGTTGCTTTGTCTTGTTGATTGAGGGATGCTACCACGGCTTTAGATTTGGTGAAGTGTGTTAGTGTAACGCAATTGATCGACCTTTTCTATAAGAAGAAAAATAAGTCAAAAACAAATGATGTTAGTACATTAGTTGGAATCATAAATACAAGATATCACACATAAGTTGCAAATAAAGCACATAGACTCATGTATTTGATCAGAACTCTTGATTGATTTTTTCATTCCAGGGGTATTTTGGTCATTTTGGCCAATTTTAGTTTTTAGGGTTTTGGTTGGAAGGGCTATGGTTGATTTTCCACCACACCGTCGTTGAACTAGAAACTATCCTAGAAACAAGGGGAATTATAATAATTTATATAATATAAGGGTCGAGTCTTATATAGATAGCCTACATATCCCTCTTCAGGAAATCAAGCCCTTATGTAGTTCGGATTACATAGAAATTATATCCTAATTTCTTCTACCCAAATCTTACCCTGACCAAGCCCGAAATGGTCTTCCCACGTATCCTTCATCGATATATCAGGTTAGACGTGGTTTCATTTACAAAAAGTGGGAGTGGGATAACATTAATTGAAAACTAGAAACAGAGACGCCTAAACTACCCAAAAATGACTTCTCCTTGAAGCCATGGCGGGTCATCGTCCTTATGACTGCGCATTTCCCAATGGCTTTTCTAAAATCGTCTTTGTATCACGGGCCAAATCTAATCGGTGTTGACTAAATGCTCTAGCTCGAACTTGAAAGCTTCACACTCTTAGATGTCATTCCTAGGAGCCCTTGAATGGTACAAGAATATCTTCATCCTCAAAGTGTTTGCAAAGAGTTTCCAAGTGGTCTTGAGTGGGTGAACCTTACCAGTGTGTACTAAGATTGAGAAGATATCTGCATAACACTAGTGAAGTCGTAACGCCAAAGTTGTGTGTCCATGGTGATTCCTCCACCAGGTATAATAGAGTTATAAACTAGTAGGGAATGTGGTCCCTACATGTTACAGATGACTTTCTCGTCAATCAGTCTGACAACTCTTTTCATGAAGGCCATGCATTTGTCGGTGTCGTGGCCAGGTAGCTTTTGTGATATAGGCACCTTTTATGAGCAATGAGAGATGCACAAGTTGGGAGGACATCTGAGTTGGTATATGCCAATCTGCCAGCTTTTATCCCATTTAAGACCTCGATATTTCACACCTCCCTCAGTGCAACTCTAAAGTGCGAACCATGGGCTTTGAGGGCAATCACCTACCATATTGGAGATGATCTACGGGGAGGCCCTTGTAGTGCTTCATAGTGATTTGCAGCTTTATCAATGACTGGGGTAACTCTATCAGGTACCCCATTTGTTTCCCTATACGGTGTTGGGTCATTCTTAGGTAAGTGTGTCAGAGGGATATAGTCGTCTACCATATTCTTGACATCTTCAGGGAGGTTTTGGTATTGCGGCTTTCCTTCTGGAGACTCTTCATTGAGGTTTCCCACAAATTCCAAAATCTTATCTACTTCTTCTATTTTGGCTCTTGCCAAGCCAGTCTTTTTGTCAACCTCCTTCATCTAGGCTTTTGCCAAGTCAATCTTCGCGTTTATCTTGTGAATTTTTGCTCGAAGTGACTCATCAGTCTCTTAATCACTAACGAGATCAATAGCTGGTGATGTGGCACTTTGGCTGTCGGTAGCGTCCATCATAGCAAATCAACCTTTAGGAGAAGGTGAATTTAGTCAGCTTTTGATATTTTATTATGTTTTTCTTTATGATTGGGGTCCAGAATATGGGACCAATCAAGAGTTCAAACGGAACACATGAAAACACATAAGTAGTTTATATCATGGAAGCATATAGGCAGTTATAATATTCACGTTCTTATACCTCGTTACTCCAAGGTTTTCTAATTGTTTGAAGCATAAATGTGCCAAATGTTAATTAAACCATTGCCCCATAATCTTTCATTAATAATAATATCTTCCCTAATGAGGTTACAAAGCATAAATAAAAGTAGTAAATCAGAAGAAGTCGCCTCCAGTGGCGGATGATGAAGCTCTATCTGTCCGAGCTCTCTTGGCCTTTCGAAGGGTAGACTAGACCCATATATGAGTAGACATCAGAAGTGAATCAATCTAATGACTCTTCTATGTGAAGGTCATGGATGCAATGTCAATTATAACATTCTTCATGCGAGCATCTAAGTCTTTGAGACACCTGTGAGTGCAATCTAACTCCTCAGTCAAGCTGGCTATGACGATCCAATCATGCTCCATCTTCTCCAAATATTGGGCATCTCAATCATCCACTTGTCTTTGAATGTGGCGGGATGTGATCTTGGCCTTTAAATCCCGATCCAATTTGGACTTATAGAAGTTGGGACCTGGTGTGAGGGTACCTTGCAAATGTGCGCTCAACCAGTCTACATAGTCTTCATCGCGACATGGGTGAAGAGGATCATCTGTTACGGTCTCTGGACCTCACTTGACGCAGCCATTCCACTCTCGGATGATGTTAACAACCCTTCTGATCTTGTCTCCTCTGTAGTCATCCACATACTCCACATGTTCCCTACTTGGGGGATAACCTGTCTCCTTCTGAACTATCTTAGGACCCTAAGAGGTGCGTATGGTCGGATTCCCCGAATCCCGATAGCTGGTAGGAAATGACATTTTTTATGTCTCACAGATATGGTCTCGGTTATGAAATTTGGAAATCTCCAGTGGATACTATTCTCTCGAAGCCTAGAAAAGACAAAAGCCCACCCCTCTTTGGATTGGGTCCTAAAATTTAGATAAATTACTATGAGGTCATCTTTCCTACACTCAGGGTCTCGGTATGATGGAACCTTGGTTTAGTGGGAGGTGCTTAATGATCTACCATTGGACTAAGACGTTACAACCTTAGAAGTACCTATGTAGGTTTTGGCATTGACCTAAGGCTCGATAAATGTCGAATAGGATGACTGGGACTAGGTCATAGTAATTGGTTTCCCCGTTATGGTAATACCATAAAAGATAACATGGGTGACTAAGATGACCCGGGTATCGATGACTTGGTAACGGTCTTCGGGAAATACCATAGTTCCTAGAAGACTTATAGCGAAGGCTAAGGGTCGTGTGGCTTCCCAAGCGGCAAAGGAGTGATACTCTATGGAGTATGCTACGTAACCCTGTATAGACCTAAATTAAGTAAGGAGGTCTTTGAAGGCTACGGTCAGGCCGAATATCCAATCGGCTTTAGCTAAGGACAACATATTAAGGATCTCACTCGGAGTTGACTTATGGGGTACTAGAAGGTTGTGATTGGGTTTCTTCATCCGTCTCATACAAGTACCTAAACTCTTTATGCAGTCTCAGATCTCTTCTAGGGTCGGGGTCATCTCGAAGTTGCCGAACCTAAAGACCATTCTCTCACTATCCCAATACCCGGTTAGGACTACTTAAAGGTCACTATTTCCTTTCATGGACATGAGAGAGGGTATGTGTCCTAGAAAGTTTGTTACTTCCTTTTGTTGTGGCACACTTAGCCATGACTACAAAATTCTGAGCATCTCGGGTGCTTCGATAACCATGTTGAATTTCATATTTGTATGTATCTACAAAATAGAACACAGTTAACTCTTTCCCCCCAAGAAGAAATGGTTTATCACATAAGACACATTAAATACTTCCAAATAGCAAGTAGTTGGATGCAGTGCCATCAAGTTATACATCGTCAGGACACGAGGGAGTTAGCCTGCCAGGTCCAGGTAGGTCTGAGATACTCAAACTTGTCTAAGTTAGTATGCACTAGTTCAAGAGATTTGGCTTCGCTCTATCCTAGTTGTATTAGAGTGGTTTAGCAAATAACTTTAAGGACCCGAGCGGACAACCCAAGGTAAACCTTTGTTGACTGCTGGAACGACCGCGTACCAACACCATCTTCAACATGTTCCAAAGAGAGGTTTTTGGTTTTGTACTGGAGGGTGATTGCAAAATCTGCATAATCACCTTTGTGCACTGATGCAAGTGTGTGTGCGTGCCATTTGGCGGAAGATGAATGCATAAATGACAATTATAATTATGGTATTTAAACACATGAGCAATTTATATCATTTTGAAAAGTATGTTGTATTGGAACCCTTATGGTTAGAACCTAGGTTTATTTCTAGTAGAGTCGCTATCTGTTAGGGTTCACTTTTACGCCGGTAAACAAATAAGAGCTACTATGAACTTAGATGGTGCTCTAAGTCGGATTATATTTTCAGAGTCGCCACCTAATTTATAGGTAAATTAGGAAAACCAATATGAAAGGGTTTATTCAAAGAGTGAAAATTCTATCTAAACTAGAGTCAAGGTAAGGGTTCTGGTGACCTCCCGCTGAAGGTGTTAGACACCCCGATATTAAGGATTCGTGGAATACGATTGACCTACATGTTCTATAGCATGCTTTAAATGATTTGTATTTCTTTAAGTGTTTAAAAATCCTCAAAATATTTGTCATTTCATTCATTTAAAACTCAACAATTTTATTTTCAAAACAAAGAGTTAGGATTCTACCAAAATAATATGCACGAGATCAATTTTCTTTCGAACTAGAAACATCCAAATGTGAATTTGAGTAGAACTACACTTCTAGTCCAACATATTGTCCAATTCACACTTGCATTTCTTAGAAAATCTTTTCAATATTCGAAAATAGTGTAATCCATTTGGAATGACAAGTTGATTTCAAAGAGAGATAGTATGAAAATGATTTCTTTTTTTCTTCATACCGAGGTCAAAATCACATTCTAACTTATCCAAACTCATAACTTCAAGCCCACGATAGGTTTTTAAAGTCAAAATTATTTAGTTTGGGCCTAGCCCGTAGCTCAACTATCTTTAAAATATGCCAACTTTGGTCTAATTCAGAATCAGTTTTAACAATCCATTTATCTTAGTCACTCAGGCCCAAAATTTGGGCCCTTCAAATGTCAAATAATTCTTTACAACCCAATTTAATTTAAGATCAAGACATAGTTGGGCCTGGCCCAAATCGTGACTGAGGATAGGACAAGGAAGAAGAAGCATGGAATAGCTAGGCCCAATATCATTTATAATGCAGTAATGCAAATAGCCTACAAGGGGTATACATATATGATACGAAATGCACTCAAGTTTGCAAGCTGTATATCCGGTGTATATCATAACCAAAACAAACCAAAAAGATGAGGAACACAGAAGGGATTATACATCATATTCAGGTCCCTACAATTCTTGCATATATTTTTACAACTTCAGATTTGAGCTATAGAAGACGTGTATGTCACACAAAGCACAAATGGTCATAACCACTAGAGAATTAGGACTAACTGATCAACTACCAAGCCCTGACAAATCCAAACTGATACAATTATTCCCCATACTTCTCACTCAGTCTAGGTAATAGTCTAGGTAATATGCATTGTCACACAGGTTCATACATGATCATTGCATCACTAATGGGACTAAACCAAACTTGAGACCAAAAGCATATAACACAATCAGGCCTACTGCCTTACTCAGACTCAAGCCATGTTCCTATTGACTATTAATCTTCAGTTGACTCAGAGAATTAAACGGAAACAACACCAGCACATAGCTAGAAGTAGAATAAAGAAAATGAGTGATTATCTTTTCATTCTTCCCCTTTAAATCAGTATGAGGCCATTCTAGTCCTGGTCAAGCAGGATTAGATGTTCAACATGAGTAAGGGGAGATGAGTAGGCTATTTCTAACCAAACATAAGCAAGTATAAGTCTGTACATGTCCAGTCAAAGACTAAGCAATACTAAGGTCTTAAATTAAGGTTCAGAATCATCATTTTTAGCCAAGTGTTAAAACTAGATGATATGATTTTTTAAGCAAAAGGACTTGTAAGAAAGCATCTATACAATACACAAACATTAGTTTTATTTCAGCTGCTAAGGCCACCTAAACTAGATCAAGACTTAGAGATATTATTTGACAGGTCTTCAATATAACATGGAATAAAGGCATGGCTTGATTATGAGAGGTTACTATTCTAAACATGTGAGTTTGGTTATGAAATAAAACTTATAGGCATGCTAAACTTCAAGACACAGGCAAGACATCCAGGTTGGGACTATTGGTTAAAAGTTCTGAACAGATAGATAGTCATGGACTTGTGCAAATTCGAAGATACTTAATGTGCATATCAATTTCAGACTGAAATACCAATAAGATACTTAACAAGGGTTAAATACACATGAGTGAAGAGGCATGGCACAATCAGATAATAGCATTTGGTTTATGCTAGCAGAAGTACATACATGATTCTGGGGTAATAAGATCAGACCAACTCATAGATATACATAGGTCAATGTACCAATAGTTTGTAACTCAAAATGATGTTATAGGGTAGTTCGCACCTCACAGAAATATCAAATATTAACATAGGGCTCTCAGAACCTAGACAACATATGTGGGATTGACCCTAAAAGCGATAGCAAGTTTGAAACCACAACAGACCTAATCAAGATTGACACCAGCATGAACAAATGAGCTAGACAAATTATCATATCTACAATATATGGTTTAAAGAAGATATTTATGTCAGTATCAAGGTCAAATTTAATTCCTAAATGCATGGACAGGACACTGCATATACCAAATTCATTCTAAGGTATCAGACAATACAAAATTCCATGTTAATGAACTTAAACAGATCCCAACCAATTCTTTGAACACATTCAGTTTCCCTATTCCATTTTATGAACCCATTAAGCTATTCTAGAGCCTCTGTTTCTTCCCTTAATACATGTTAGAGTTACAACTGCACACTTCATCTAACTACAACAGATACACAACTAAGGCCTATGTTCATTTTTTAAATCCAAAGCACACAGATCATGAGTAGAATGTCCCCTGTCCCTTATAACCATAGAAAAGCAGTAGCACATTTGAGACATGATTATCTTTGATTGAAAAAATTGAATAAGATGGATAACCATGTATTTTAATTTATTTCTAGGTGTAAACTAACATTAGGTGGCATGACAAGCACACTATGATATTATATCAGTTAGATATGAACCTTGAGAGCTAACATATGTTCCTGAACACACAACATAGCTTCAACACAGCCTATAGATAATCAGGACACACTAGAATTATTCACAACATGCTTTAGCACACCATATCATATGACTACATGTTATCTATGCAGATACCAAACCTTACAGTTCATGAATGACTCGTAACTACTCTGATCAACACACATACACATATTCAGGCTTATCAACTCATATCACACTAGTTTTAATCTAACATTTTTTAACATAGCATAACTGAAACAACCTATAGTTGGTTAAAACAAATTTAAGTTTGTTGGAGATAAATGCAGTACGGGAAGTAAATAAATATTACAAGTGTTCGAAAGGATGAACAAACAACCAATATTCAGAACTACCGTAAGCTTGTTGAGTCTTGAATCTTGATAACCTGAAATCAAGAAACACTAAATCTGGATTTTTACAACTGTGGCTGAGTCGAGAGATGACTCTCTGTCTTTAAGACAAGATTGCCCCGTATATATGCTTTTACGTTTGCGGGAAATAGTCTCCCAAGATAAAACAACAACTAATCAACACTACAAAGAAAATAGGTTGATTATGACGAAGAAAACAAACACGAAACGACTTGTTGATTTAGAGAAAAAAGGAAGGAAGCGTTTATGTCTCTGTTGTCCTCACTTATGGACTGATTCAGAAGTTTATATAGTGTTTTTGGAGGAGGAGAGGTGATTAAGAGAGGTGTAATCCAGGGACCAAACTGTAAATACTAAACAGTTTGGGGTCCAAAAGATAATGTCAGAAGAAGCCCAGAAGCCCCCGACCCGTGACCCGAGACCGGACCGGATGGGACGGGAGGGAGGCGGCGGCGCGCGTGTGGGGCTAGCCTCAAACCCAAGCACACCTAGGTCCTCCCTCCTTCAAACACATGGGTTACCCCTTGGGGTCCCAAACCCTTATCCATTTTTTAGGCTTATAAAGAGAACAATTCTTCATTTTCCCACCGATGTGGTAGATTTGTCCCACACCATATTTCCATGTCTCAAACACCTTACCTCATGGACCAATATGTCTTTCATTTCTTAACGAAATTTGACGATCCTTGGCCCTACGGTCATCTACTCACTTAGTAGATTATGCACGTGTGAAAAAAGATAATGCCTCCAACATGCGGAACCCTAGGGTTTAAGTCATTAAATATGGGTGGATGCAACCTCCCCACCAAAGACAAATTTCCAACAATCCCCTCTTGAAAGAGATTTTGGTGCACACACAAGGTGCCTACTTTCAGCAATCTTTCAGGGAAAAGATATTGCATCAGGAGAGGTAGCTTCTGCTTTGAACCTTCCCTAGTTGAATACCACCGAACTTACTTACTGCGTGGTGAACGTGACGTCTTGAACCGTAAGTGTTTAGTGTAAGTCAAGACAATGATGTCAACACAATAACTCCCCTTATTCGTTTTCATTCTTATTGTTCTGTCCGTTGTGGTCGTGGACACACTTGGATTCTTAAGTGCGTTCATTTTAGGCGTCATATCCTCGCACTTAAATAGGTGATCTCCTACAAGGTATCCTGTTATACCCCACTTCACAAGTGTTAGGAATCATTAAAAAAGATTCTAACCTTAACCTCAACCGTTTGAGGTTCATTTAATGGTTTGGAAGCTTAACCTTTACCCACCATGCAGGTAGAACTTTAATGTCTATAGCGGGAACATCTTTGGATTCATATTTCCTGACAGAAATCATTATCCGAAGTGCTCTTGCTTCCACCGAAGTGCTCAACTGAACCTTTTTACAACTTAGTTTTCCCATTGAACCAAATTTTTGGAATCTCGAGTCAGTATGGTTGGGTTACCACCGCAAAGGTTTGTATTGTTTGGGTTTTAAGCCCATTCCACTAGACAAGTAGAATTCTTGATCTTCGCGTAGTCCCTTAGTTAAAATGCCCGATATATCCTTTGATTAGTAATCAATGAAATGTAACCCGTGATGATCAACTGCCATACGGTCTTATGTCTCCGGTAGATATGTCCAGACGCCGTCATCCGTGACCTTTCTGAAGACGACTAACTAGCCACAATGTCTAACTGCCGAAGGCACGGGTTTCTCCCAATAAGAGACGTCCTCTAAGGAGTCGTGAAGTTACTCAACTTCTTTCATACTTTGTTTAAAGAGATAAACTCTGATTCCATCATGAATCAGCCGATGCAAGTTTGCTTAGAGGATTTTCCAAGACCCACCTTACATATTTACCTGTGGCTTTGGTATTCTTCATATCTGATGTCCAGTTTACATCACTGTGTTCTCCCAGAACCGCTGGACATCCAGAATACCATAATCCGTAGATAAGTGAATATTTCAGATATCGTCATATCCGACTTAACGCCTTCTATTGATCATTTATAAAAATCACGAGTGAACCTTAGTTCAACTGATCTACTTTGTAGGCCGATACCAGGTCGGTTGTAGTGTGCAACACACATTGAACTACATGTGACCTGCACATATCGCTCCTTGTATATGGGTGCACCATGATTCCAATCAGTTATATGACTCATATCCATTTGTGGCTTCAACGAGACTGTCAACTACCTCATAAATGAGTTTGGAATTAGACCAGTCTGTTTGATATCTTAGAAATCCCAATTCCTAAGATGTCATATGTGATACCTACGTCTTTTATATCGAGACTTTTGTTTCAATATGACTTCCACTTTCAGACTGTTGGTCTTCCAACTGTTGGCTTTCTAATTTCAGAGCCAATGTTTCTATTGTCAGATTCATTGTTTCTGTTTTACCTAAGAGTGGCCAGTGGGCCGGGCTCGGGTCTGGTGGGCCGGGCTCGGGTCTGGTGGGCCGGGCTCGGGTCTGGTGGGCCGGGTCTGGCGGGGTCGGGGTCGGGGCGGGACGGGAGAAGGGGCGGGGTCGGGTCTGGCGGGGTCTGGCGGGCTCTGGCGGTGTCGGGTCTAGCGGGACTGGAGCAAGTCCCGTCCCGATCCCGATCCCGTCGGACTCGGGTCGGGGCGGGGTCGGGCTCGGGGCGGGATACGGCGGGTTTTCATTTTTTTTTTTTTAAAATAACATATGTATAAAAAAAACTCAATAAACAAAATAAGATAGTGTAATAAAAACATCCCAAGGCTGTTTTTGTGCCTCTTATATTATTTAATAGACATATGATTTTTTTGTAATACAAATACAATTGTCTAAAATCTAAATTGCAACTTTGTGGTGTTGTCCAAAAGTTACAAATTACATAATAAAATTACAATTAAAAAAAACATTCTCAAAAAAACCTGTTCTAATTGCTTGATGATTTCATGTGGTTCTTCGGTTGGAATTGGTATTTGTTGGTCAAATTGATCCACGTCGCTTCCACTACCTTCGGTTAAGATTTCGTTGTAGTTTTCATCATCTTCTTCGTTGATCTCCGGTTGACCGCACCTTCTCCGCTCCGCTCGTATCCAATCTCTCGAATAATACCGCAATTTCCAAGTCGTCTCCGGCTAATGAGTGTCGTGGTCTCCTATTTGATATCTCGCTCGCAGAAAAAGCGCTTTCAGACGCAGTTGACGA
This sequence comes from Anisodus tanguticus, assembly GCA_034509755.1. NCBI lineage: Eukaryota > Viridiplantae > Streptophyta > Magnoliopsida > Solanales > Solanaceae > Anisodus > Anisodus tanguticus. The sequence goes on along the minus strand of CM067546.1, from coordinate 15,849,267 downwards.
CGCTTGAATGTTCAAAACATCTCGAGCCATCAATGAAAGTGTCGGAAAGGTCTTCTCATTCCCCCTCCAGTATTTCAGCAAGTCTTCATGTCCATCTTCATTGATAACTTCTTGATACGGTACAGAACCCCGTAAAACAAAAATATCCAACTCGCTAATTTGGTTAGTAGTAGAGGTACGACCGCACATTCTATTTCGAGACTTTCAATACTAGCGCAGAAACAAGACATGTCTTTTGTGAGGTTGTATTGAAGATGAAGAAGATGGTATGGAAGTTTGGTAAGTTACTAGCATTTTCTTGTTGATAAAATCTATATATATTTTTGCATTGGTGTTCTACGCTAGACAATACTTCTTCTTTAGTTTGTTCAATAGGTGGTGGGTGATTTAGATTTTTGGGACTTGGAGGTGGTAGTACTTCTATACAATCGTAAATAGTTTCAATTAGTGATTTAGTACCGTCTATTTTAATAGTAGGATTTAATACAGAACCAATAATATAAATAGAGGGAATAGGAATAAAATATTTTTTTATTTTGAGAAACATTTTTTTAATATTTGCCTTATAATTTGGTTTTTCCATATATTCACTAAGTAATAAAAATATTAGAGTTATATAAAATAACATAGTTGAAATAGTAGGATAATATATACCGGAAAATTCTTTTGTTGCTTGAAAAATTTTCTCTAAAAATACAATAAGTTCGGAGATTTTTTCCCAATCACTATCTAAAATCATATCAAATTTGGCTTTTTATTATGAGAGTTAAAAAATAAAGTTATAGGTAATTTATAGTCATAAGCAACAAGTAGTTGCTCGTATAAAGAATTCCACCTAGTGGATACTTCTTGTGGAATTTTTCTAAAAGGTAGTCCACAATCATGACAAATTTTTTTATATTCTTTTCTACGTTGTACTTTATTACTTTTAAAAATAAAGTTTATAGCAAATTGTATTTTACTAAGAATGTCTTCAAAAAGTGATAGACCATCTTTTACAATTAAGTTATATATATGGCACGCACATTTTATATGAAAATGGTCTGGAAAAGAAGGAGTTAAACTATTTTTTAAAATTGTAATTGCGTAATTGTTATTAGAAGCGTTATCTAATGTAATAGTCATAATTTTATCGGTAATTCCGTAATAATCGCACATTTGATAAATATTTTCTGCAATAAAAGTACCAGTGTGCCTATCATCTATATATCTATACGCTAAAATACGTTTTTGCATAGACCATTTATAATCTATCCAATGACAAGTTACGATTAAATAATCATGGCCGTTAGTACTACGACCTATATCGACGTGATGGATACTTTGCCATTAAAATGATATAATGAAAAACGTAAATATTGTTGATATTCATGCGCGGATTTAAATACATCTCTCTTAACAGTTGATCTAGGAAAACCGTTAAAAACAGGATTATATATATCTCTAATGTAATGAATAAAACCGGGAGATGAAGGAAATGAAAAAGGCAAACCCTCAACAGCAACTAATTTTGATATTGCTTCCCTATCTCTATGTTTATTGTATTTAGAGCCTACAATTCCCCCCGTCATAGGGTTAATTTGACCCTGTACTTGGTCGGGACAAGTATCGTATGTGAACCTTGTCCCGATGGAGCGGCGTTTGCGCACCCGGTTTTGAAGCCTGGTATTGGGCATACCTAGCTGGATGAGCACTTACTACGTGTCTAATTAAACCCCCCGTCCCACCGTGACCTTTTCCAATTTTAAATTTTAAAACATTTTTACAAATTTTACATATGGCTACTTGATTCTCTACGTCCCTATCAAAAAATGTCCATGCATCTGATTTTAATGGTCGTTTTGCTGGACCTCGTCTCATACTAGGGGGAATAGGAGGTATTTCAGTTGAAGGTGCACTAGTGGGTGTGTTTTCATCAACATTAGTGGGTATATCATCTAGATCATCGTCTAAATTAAAGTCTTCTTGAGTTCCAGAAAATAGCTCCTGGTCTAAATCTAATGGTATTGTAGGAAAATGTTGAGTATCAACAAAATCATCTGTGTAGGAATAAGATGACTAGAAGAAGTACCCTTGCCCCTGGTTGCCCCTACTAGAAGAAGCACCCTTACCCTTACCCTTAAACATACCTTTTAATCCTTCCATTTTAATTATGATAATAAATAAATAAATAAATAATTAAAGACAATAAAATTAAGTGATCTACACTAAATAAACAGACAATAATAATTTAATGAAGGAACGAATGTACCAAACGCCGACGTAACGTCGACGTGTAATCGAGAGGTTGAAAATTGAAACTTTGCTCGATGGAAGATCCTTAAGCTAGTTGCCAACTTCACTACCAATTCCCAAATGAATAAATAAAATTGAATATTTAGCAAACAATGTAGACTTGTAGAGAGATATATTGAGAAATTAGAGAGATTGTAGGAAGATTTGTGAGAAAGATGAAGAGAAAATGAGTTATTTATAGTTGAAAAATTGGGTTAAAGTGTAAATATAATAACTTATGGGTTAAAAATAAATATTAAGGGGTAGGGGGTTGGGGGAGGGGGGGGGCTAAAATGGTCGTTGGTCAACGGCCATAATCTAAAATGGCCGTTGGTGCAACGGCCATTTTTGCAAAGGGGCGGGGTCGGTGTCGGGGTCGGGGCGGGGTCGGGTCTCGCGGGCCTGGGGCGGGCTCGGGTCTCGCGGGACGAGACATCGTCCCGTCCCGAGTTCGAGTCCCGCCCCCGTAATTTTTTTTTTTTTTTTTGGCGGGGTCGGGGCGGGACCGGGACGGGCTCGGGTCGGGCTCGGGCTGTCCCGGCCCACTGGCCAGCCCTAGTTTTACCTGAAACTTCCAGGACCAAAATGTAAACATTTCAAGGGCCAAAATGAAAGTTCAGGAAGAAGTCCAACAGTCCAACAAACCAACTTTGATCCTCCCCTTCCAACTCTCCGGTTAGGAAGGTTGTTTCAACATCCATGTCACGCAAGACTGGAATGGCCCTGGATGTTAAGCTATTCATAGGGGCGCATATGTACAAGTAGTTGAGGCCTTATACTCGTCAGTAGATCCATCTACTTGGTACTCACTTTTGAGTATCCATTTTCAAAACCCAAAGGTTCTTTTCCCAGAGGAAAGTCAACCATTACACAAGTATGGTTCTATATGATGGAATCTATTTATCTCTCTGTAGCTTCTTTCTAAAGTAGCGCTTCTGGAGATGACAATTCTTTGTTAATTATCCATGGTTCATTCTCAACCATATAAGCTAGAAGGCCTGGAACAAGTCTTCGTCCCCTCTTTGCTCCGTCTCGGTTCAACATCTAGAATTCCTGAGTTATGTAAATCTGGAATATTAAGTTTTAGATAGTGAGCAACTTTCGAGTCCTATAGATACGGAACATATAGTTTCAGACAGTCAGGCCCTTACGGGTTCTTGTTAACCTCGAGCAATTACTTCTTTTTCCTTCTCAAGGAAAGTTATCTTCAAAGAATTCAACATTATTTGACACCAAGAGGTGATATGCACTACTGTTATTTGCAGATCCAATGGATATGCAATATACATTCTTAGGTGCAACATGACTTGTTTCGGTATTCCAACCTCTACCAAGCCACCCCACATCACAACATTTGTAGGTGGGATCATTTCCATGTTTCACATAGAGGGTTATCCTTATCCTTATGCAGAGTTCTGTTGAGAGTCGTATTAGCGGTAAGGATTTCCTTGCCCCACAAATTTTGGGCATACAGTTTTGCGTTTGGCTAACACCGTTATACTGAGGTAAGTAAGGAGCAGTCGCTTGATAAATGATGCTTCACATTCTCCCGCTCTATCACTACGAATTCCTCAATTCGTAGGCTTAGTTGATTTTCAACTTCTGCTTTGTAGCGCTTATCCACTTCAATAGCTTCATCTTTGCTTTTCAGCAAACAAAGGATGCAATACGTTGTACCATCATCAATTATTGTCACAATGTACTTGTGTCCCCCTCTATTTTGTATAAACTTCAAATCACCCATGTATGTGTGACTAAGTTCTAGAGGAGCGGTTCTTCTTTCGCTAATCCTTTGACGAAACATGGAAAAGTGATTTTGCCTCTTCGCATACCTCACATTCATTTGAGGGTTTATGTCGACAGAAGGCACCAATCTCAACTTCGTTAGCTTTTGAATGACTTTCTATTTAACGTGTCTTAATCTATGATGGCATAAATGTACGGATTACAAATATCATTCATTTAGCTATAGACATATTGTACCATTCTTAGTTATTACAGACCTATTGGACTAGTCTCAAACCAGCTTGACCAACAACGTCCCTTAAACCAAGTTTGGGACATGTATCACTTTCTTTTAGAGTGATCCCATTCCCTAAAGTCCTATTGAGGACAACCTCTCCAACCCTTCTACTTTAGAGGTGGTGTTGCTTCACATGAGCAACCTCTTGCCCGTGGTTAGGGCGTACCGGATCATATATGATCTGGATACTTTGGCCCACTCTAGTTGCTTAGGCAGACTGAGTGTCCAATTTCTTTTCTGCCTTTCTTTTGGCCTTCAGATCATTTAATACTCTGGAAACTCTGGCCCACCTCACTAGGTGTCCATCACTTTTCTGCCTTTCTTTTGGCCTTCGGATCATTTAAGACTCTGGAAACTCTGGCCCACCTCACTAGGTGTCCATTACTTTTCTGCCTTTCTTTTGGCCTTCAGATCATTTAAGACTCTGGAAATTCTGGCCCACTCCAGTCGCCCGTAGGCTTTGTACGACTGAGTGTCCAATATCATCCTATCAAAGGAATTCTGGCCCACTACAATCTCTCATAGGCTTTGTACGACTGAGTGTCCAATATCATCTTATCAAATAAACGATCTTCTATCAAATAGTTTGACAGGTTCAGCGTCTTAAGATAAGTCATCATCTGTTAGTCTTCTTCCCTTGAGATTGGTGCCCAGACAATACTTGGCATTTGCTTAAGAGTGGTAACAGTTTTAGCACAGTCAGTGGATCTCTTTCCTTCGTATGTGAGAAAATACTTTCCACACTTTTAATTATTACACTCAAAAGAACGGATCCTTTATGTTTTGTTTACAATAGTCTAATATTTAACCGGGAAGGAAGGTAAGATTAAACTTCTGATTTTAAAGCGTAAGCAATATAATTTATTTCTGGAAAATATTTTCATATTCCTCCTTACTTTAAGCCCTTTTTAATCAGACATCGTTTAATCTTATTTTTGACAAGGAACAAAAATTACTTATCCCAGCTTCGGATAATGGCCCACTTCAGTCACTTCGTCGGACTGAGTGTCTGTTTCCTCCTTACCATAGTTTAGATCCTTTGTCTGGGATAGATATAGGCCTTTTGCTACATCATAGAACAAAATCTTCAGCCTTCTCCTCTTGTCCCAGTTGACATCATCAGACTATCGTGAGCGCTTGTTCCCACCACTCTCGGGAGCGGTGACCCCATGAACACCTTGACCTTCAATAGCATAATCAGAACTGTCTTCCCCCAAAAAACCACAGCTATATCCAAATTTGGTCACACAACTGTTGGCCGACATCTTTAGAACACTAATACAATCTTGTCTTAAAATTATTGGAGATAAATGCAGTATGGGAAGTAAATAAATATTACAAGTGTTTAAAAGGATGAACAAACAACCAATATTCAGAACTGCTGCAAGCTTGTTGAGTCCTGAATATTGATAACCTGAAATTAAGAAACATTAAATCTGGATTGTTACAACTGTGGCTGATTAGAGAGATGGCTCTCTATCTTTAAGACAAGATTGCCCCGTATATATTCTTTTACGTTTGCGGGCAATAGTCTCCCAAGATAAAACAGCAACTAATCAACACTACAAAGCAAATAGGTTGACTCTGACAAAGAAAACAAACACGAAACGACTCACTGATTTAGAGAAAAAGGGAAGGAAGAGAGTTTATGTCTCTGTTGTGCTCACTTATGGAGTGATTCAGAAGTTTATATAGTGTTTTTGGAGGAGGTGTTAGAAGAATCCCAGAAGCCCACGACCCGTGACCCAAGCCTGGACCGGACGAGATGGGCGGGCGACGCGCGTGTTGGGCTAGCCTCAAACCTAAGCACACCTAGGTCCTCCCTCCTTCAAACACAAGGGTTACCCCTTGGGGTCCCAAACCCTTATCCATTTTTTAAGCTTATAAAGAGAACAATTCTTCCTTTTCCCACTGATGTGGTAGATTTGTCCCACACCATATTTCTATGTCTCAAACACCTTACTTCATGGACCAATATCTCTTTCATTTCTTAATGAAATTTGACGATCATTGGCCCTACGGTCATCTACTCACTTAGTAGATTATGCACATGTGAAGAGACAGCGCCTCCAACATGCGAAACCCTAGGGTTTAAGTCATTAAATATGGGTGGACTCAACCTCCCCATCAAAGGCAAATTTCCAACAAAGTTAACACACTAATAAACTCAAGACCATTCAAACATATCACACATAGTTAAATGAACTTTAAATTAGGCATTAAGTTAACCAATGACATATATGTGAATAAAACCAATTTCAAGCTAACACATTAAGCTCCCATTTACTAGTTTAAGTATTCACACACTTTTAATCAACACATACCAATTCATGTCAATCTTTACTAGTTAGGCAAACTTTCAAACTATCATATTAACACTATTTCAAGTAAAAACAATCCACATATTAACTAAACAGATTCCAACTAATACATTTAGGCATGGTTTTAATCTAAACAAATTACACATAAATGAACTGGTCCTAAATTAACATAACTAAGCATTATATTCGACTAATCTTACTAATAATCACATAACAAATACGAAAATAGTAAATCAAAGTAAAAATCTTAAAGGAGAAGCATTTACTTTGTGTGGAGACAACCGAAAGGTTAAAGGTAAGCTCATCTTCACTCCGGGGAGCTTGAACGCGCAAGTCACAAAAAAAGGGGGGGTTAGTAGTGAAAAGACCAATTATACTATTTCTGGGTTCTGCCGAAGCGCTGGATCCCAACTGATGTAATAAACAGTCAAAATTAACTTGAAAATGGCTCTTAACAATGTAAAATCCAAAGATTCAAGTTTCAAACCGTTTAAAACTTATTTCAAAATGAGGAGAAAAGATCTGTATTTATAGAACTCATGGAACCCTAACAACGTTGAAGGGATCCGATGTGGAAGAACTGCTTTTGTGGGGAAAATCCCTCCAAAATGGTTCTCGACCAATCGGAACCAAGGATTTCAAATTGAAATAAGACTTGAACCATTAATGATTCGCAGAAAAAGTTGAAAGCAAACAGAGGGGCGATCTCACCTTTGTTGGGGGTGGGGTTACGGTGGTACCATGGCGCGACTGTGGACTCTGGTAGGATAAGGGCAAAGGACATTAATGCCTTTGTTCCATTTGGACGAGCACAACTACAAAATGAGGCGTTGGTCTCTACTCTTTGCCAATTTAGGCATGGAGGAGATGAATCCTCCATCGGCTCTTAGGGAAATCGTAACCAAATTAGGGATTGGGCATTTTCCCCCTTCTCTTTACGCATAAGAAATTGATCTTGGGCCGAGTCCTTGGCCTTTTTGCCTTGGGCTAGGTCATTTTAAATTAAAACAAACAAACAACCCATTAGCCTTTAGGAATTAGGATTACTCATGGTCATATTTTGTAAATGTGGCCATGTTTTAAATTAAGAAAAAGCTAAAACAAAATTCAATTATATCCTAATTAAATTAAAAGATTTGGTTTAAGCTGAAATTTGACACTATTTGGAAATTAGGAAATTAAAACCATGCAAATGTCTTTTAATTTAACACATGACTTGAAATTGAGATGTAATTCTCTTATCGTGTTTAATTAAACAATTTCCTGACCTTGACGGAGCGGAATATTGATCCTTCAATTTTGAGAATTATTTTAAAATAATTACATTTATAATTGTCGGTTAAAATTTCAAAATTATGATTAATGATCAAAATTATGTAAAATAAGGACATGATATACAATATGTATACCAAGTGGTATTTTATCAAATGAAATGACAAAATACTCTCGGAATAATTTTGTAAAATCATATTCGTCTTATGAAAAGTTTATTTCACTCCGTTTGTGACTTGGGTACTCTGAATGATTAAATAAAATTATTGAAGGGTAAAAATTAGGTGTCAACTGAAGGATTGTGATAAGAATGATTAAAGTGAATCATATTGAAGTTATTCAGGTTCTACCAATGTGTGATTGCTCTAGAATAATGTGTAAGAACTATGATAAAGAAAAGACAGTAAGGACTCTTCGACTAAATGTGTCAAACCTTGATGTTCAAGAAATTAGTATGAGAAGTACATTGAGACAAGAGCCCCAGGTAACTAAAAAGGAGATGTAAGGTAAGATGATTGAGAAATCAATTGATGGGAGACCTAATTGTGGCCAAACTAGAAAAGTCGAACGAGTCATTAGATTATGTAAAACTGCAAATTGTATCTAAATGTGTGAAGCATCGGTTCCACAACACATGCAGCCATGACACTTAGAAAGTATGTAAACAGAAGTAACAGTGAGTAAAGCTCGATATAAACATATAAAGTATTGAAAATGGGCTAATAAACCTAAGGAGACAAAATATGTATTATAGAGATGTTTTAAGAGATAATTATATTAGAACAAAGATGGGGTGACGACCAAATAAAGATATTTACGAGCATTTAAATTAACCTAATGTTCAACGAGATAGATAATGTAATGGGCTTACAGCTTAACGAGAACAAGGAAATCTTTCAACAAAGTGCCATTGGCGGTAAGTCTTAGCCATGAGTCAAGTAAAGAAGTTTTGGTCTAAGTACAATGATCAGATTAGATATAGTAGAATAGCGTCTTGTAACGTCAAATCTTTAAGAATATTATACGTACCCAATGAGGGAATAGCTTAACAACTCATCATCTACAGGATTAACATGAAGGATTGGAATTGGGAGCAATATTTCATATTATATATGTATACCAGAACATTTCAGAATGAATGAAAATGTGACACCCCATATTTTCACACTACTATGCGTCGTGGGTAAAGTTACATAAACCCAGAGAGGTTAATATCCTTTATATGGATAATGATAGTTTAAGACAAGTGTTAAAGAAGTGTCGTAAGGATTAGATGTCAACAAATCACAGAGTATAAGTTCCATCAAGGTAATACCACGTACTTTCGGGCCATGGTTTAAACCGCTCGACGTATATAAGTAGACTCAAATCCTGGACAATTTTGATCATATTCAAGTATGCAAATTAAGAGCTCAATGTATAAAAGGATGAAGTACCGAAAAGATTTAAGACTTAAAGGTGTGATGACGATGATTGAAAATAATATGTTGTGTGTGCCGAAAGAGGCTATGGATCAGTGTTATATGACATGATCATGATAATGAGTATATGGAGTATGTTAAAAATAAGTTATATTTAAATGAATTAAGATCAATAAATTAATTATGTGTCTAATTGGTTTAATGAGGAATTGTAGTGGAAGACAAAAATTAAATAGAATTATGGAATAAGTGGTAGTATCAAGAAATTGTGTAATGGGTAGCATTACACGTGACATATGGGGGCAAAACCATGGGTGATTAATCTACTTATTTAGGTGGGGGTGACACTATTAAATTGAAGTGGCAAGACATGAACCAAAGGAGGACAACTGTAAAGGAAAAAGGTAACAATTAATTCTCTTGTCTCACAACATTTGAGAGATAAATATGGGCAGCATATTGTAGCAACAAGAGATATAAATTTCAGATTGTTATCAACAACATGATCTATAATTTTTAAGTGAGCAATATACAAATTTTCTCAAGAGCAAACCGCTCGATTTCGTTGTTCCATTTTTTTACGTTGTTAAATCTGGGCTTTATTTGAAGTGAAGCAAGGTGGAAGAAGAGTAATTCATGGAATATAAGGTAAGAATTCTCCTCTCCTAGGTATATTTAAATTCATTCAAGTCATAGATAAATTGTGAGATTAGAACCACGGAATTAATGACAGAAATATGTATAAGTTGAGGTTGTTATTGTTGTGTGGACTATGTGGTGGCTATTTTGAGTTGTTTTGTGGGATATAAATTGGTGGAATAGCCCAAGTATATTATTGTTGTTGTTATTGAAATATTCATGAAGAAATAAAATGGGATTAAGATATACTTTTGTTAATCGTAAACCGAGCATATCGCTCGTTGAATCATTGGGTTGTCTGAAGAACATATTAAGAAGTTATTATTTGTATGGGCTGCTATTATGAATGTCTTGAACTTGTGGGGGTTAAATAAACAAGGGAGATGCTGCCCATTTTATTATAGAATAAAGTTTATCAGTCGTTATATCACTTGTAATGTCATGTTGGTATCATCTCATTGTAGTAGACTAAGGAGTGGCGAGATAAGCTTGGATGTTGTTAGGTAGAAGGTTACAAAGGTATGTTAAGGTTATCATTTTTATACTTGGCATGGTTGCTTATCGAAAGTAATCATAAAACGAGTTATGTTCGAAAGAAGAGTTCCGATTTTATTTCTTTAGATTTCTATTGCTCTATCATCCTCTCTGTCCTTTGTTGGGAGTACTTACAGTATTTGGAGCTTATTGTTGTGTAGTAGAGTTGTTAATAGCTTAATATGTCTATTGTTGATAATTGTTGGGTTGTTATTGAGATGGCATCGAGCCTATACGCCTGGGTAGATGACCCTGAACCTATATGTCTAGGTAGAATGACACTGAGCCTATATGACCGGGTAGATGACACCGAGCCTATACGGCCGGGTAGATACATACCAATCCTTCTACGGATAGGTAGATACACACTGAGCCTTCTACAGCTGGATAGATACACACCTAGCCTCCTACGACTGGTAGATACACACCGAGCCCTATATGTGTCTAGGTAGATGCAAGGGTATATTATTTATATAAGTTGAGTAGAGACAGACGAGTACATTTTACGTTACCTCTGACCTTATCTTTTTTTAGCAGGCTTATGTTATAGTTTCAGTTATTTAGCCGTCTTACATACTCAGTACATTATTTCTTACTGACGTCTCTTTTTTTGTAGATGATGCATCATGCTTGCAGGTTCTGAGAGTTAGGTGGAGAGGCCTCTCGAGTAGTATGTCACAGTTTAGTCGATCGGTAAGCTCCATCTCAGTTGGGGTTATCATGTCAATATTTTGAGAATTTTGTTGTATATATAGACATTATGGGTAGTTCGGGGTCCTGTCCCAACCATATCACATTTCTACTTCTCTAGAGGCTTGTAGACCTATTTGTTTTGTTGTATATATAAATACGATGGCCTTACCATCCCATATATACATATATGTTTTGGGTTGACTTCATTTCAGAAGATATAGTTGTTATTATAGATTACACATGGTATGGCCTTATCGGCCTAAATTAGTGTTATCTTCAACATCCACGAATTATAGACAGTTTGCTTATGGCCAAGTAAGGCACCGAGTGTTGGCCATGCCTCCCTAGGATTGGGTCGTGATAAATAATACGGTAAGTGAGCAAATGAATAATCATGTATCAAAGAGGAGGAAAGAAAGCAATTGTTTATGATCATTAGTAATGAGAAAGCCAAAAAGGTTTTTGTAACGACCTATTATGTTGTTACGTGTATTTTGACCACTTTACCCCCATCGGCCAATTTCCTAAAGTTATCAGATGATTCAAGTAGAGGTTCAGAAATTAGAACCTTAAAGAGTGAAAATGTTGACCTATAGTTGACTTTTGTGTAAATAGACCTTTTTTGAATTCTGTCAATGCTGTGAGGTACGGATAGTCATTTATGACTTGGTGGGATAGTTGGTTCAGTTCTAGAGGCACTCGAGAGTGTTCTTCATCGTTGATTGTGAAGTTAGTGTAGGTCATTGAGAGTTGAACCAAAGAAATAGACCTCTGATGGAATTATTGAGGCTGCGAGTGAGTCTATAGTTTGTGTTTACATAGGAGTACATATCTGGTTTGTGTCGGGGAGGTCTTAGATGATTATCAGATTTCAGGTTGAAATTGTGAAAGGCTTTAAATTTTGTGATTTCTGGTGCACTCACTCGGGCGAGCCTTAGTGCGCCCCAGCGGAAAGGACCGCTACAACGGACGGTGATCCGCTGCAGTTAGTTGTTGAGTTTTACTATGGGACTGTAGGCATGGGTCCGCTGCAGCGGATGACGGAATTTCCTGAATATTTTAAGTGTCATTAAACCCTTCATTTCCCCCATTTCGAAAAATAGTTCTCCCAAGCACCATTAAGGAGATTTCAAGCAACTTTTAGTGGTTTCTTCTTGTGGTAAGCTCACTTAGCCTTCTATTACCTTTCTTGAACTTCTTTAAGTTGACTTAATGATGGAAACAACCTAGAATCTAGTTGGGGAAGATGAGTTCAACCTAGATAGGGTTTGTTTGATGGTTAAGGTTCAAAGTGAGGATTAATTGATAGGATTTGCTAATCTAAGCTTTGGTTTCACTAATTATTAGTTGTTAAGCTTGAAATCTTCCATGAATATTGAGAAATTGATTTTGGGAAACTATGATTCATACCCGAAATTGGGGTTTTTGCTTGTATGATGAAATTGGCCGAATCTTGAGTTGTTTTAGAAAGTGATTAGTGGGATTGAAAACCTAGAACTTTGAATTTTATGTTGCACCTTTGAATTGACCGTTTTACCCCTATAAGCCTATTTTCACCTTTCTCCCATAGTTGGGTTTGATTTGAAGGATAGTTTGATTTGAAGGATAGTTTGATTTGAAGGATAGTTTAATTATGAGTGTTGTTAATTTCATGCTCTAACATAGATTTCAATAATATTGGACTTTGCATATGACTGTGATCTGCATAAGAGCAAGGCGCAGGTGTGATTCGTTGTGACTCACACTCGGCATTCTAGGTAGGTTATGGCTTACTTTCTGGTTAGACTTCGGTTAGTGAAGCATATATGTAGTTAGATTCTGTGGGAGAAAGCATGTACGCATTCGGGTACGGAGTTGGATGGATTACTTAGGTTTCTGAAACTTTCTAGTGGAGTGATCATACGAATAAATAGGGGTGAAAGAATCATCATTAGCTTGAGGATTAGCGAGCAGTATCTCACCAGTAACGAAGCCTACCCAATTCCCAACGATTCAAATCCCCTAAACTAGGTGTGCAATGTAATGGAATGGCCGTGCAATTGTAACATAGCATATCCAATTCCCAGATATTCAATTCGGTAGTGCGACATCCCACGGCCAAACGTCCTGTAAACTTGACTAGTGTGGCTGATGTTGAGAGTTGATCAAAATGTGGAGGTAGCGGGATACTAAAGAAATTAGTAGAAATTCCTCCTGCTAGGTTAAATACAAGTATTTCCCGTCTATTGTCCTTGTATAATTCAACCAACCAATACATAAACTGATCATGAATAAAAATACTTGGTGCGTGTCTCCGTATCCATATTGAATGATAGTTAAAATACTTCATCTCCGCCTTCATCCAGTTAGAACCATGATTACTCAGGTACATAATCTCAAACTGCAACAAAACGTCGGAAAAGATAAAAAAAAAAAAACGAGCAGCACATATTGCCCATTGAAGGGATCAAATCCTAAATAGAATTGAGTTCTGTCGTATCTCAAACGGTTATAAAAGGAGGGGAGTGGGAGCTTCATAGTTTCGAAATTGTACGAGTTGCAGAGAGTAAGGTCACCAGCAGAGGTGTAGAAACAAACTTGTGTGAATTTAACTTCATACTCATCATCGAACTGTTTGGTAAAAGGAGGAGTCCCGCCAAGACTGAGCCGTGTTTGCTTGAAACAACCATAATGGGAGATGAAGATGCCTAAGTTGCGAGAGTAATAGAGTTTCATTATATCAGAAGAAGAGATGAGTGAGCACCAAGTCTTTGAGACACACTTGCATCTCAAGACATACTTTAATGAAAACCGCAACAGAACCTCGATTATCATGGCTTCAGGTAACACCATTGACGATTGTTTTAGCTTTTTCTGTCGCCGTCCCTTACTTTCAAGTTCAACCGTGGCTTCAGGTAATACCGTTTCACCACCAGACGATTGCTTTTGCTTTCTCTGTCGTCGTCCCTCCATTACCATGGCTTCAGGTGCCATTACATCCATTGATAACCCTCGTTGTTGTCAGTATCGCCGTCCTGATCCCTGAGGGCTTTCTCATATTTGTACATGAAGAGTCACGTCATCCGAATACCAATTGTTTTATGAAACAACTACAAACCAAAAAAATAATTAATCGCTCTGTCAAAAAGATTGGTAATTTTCTATTTTGGAGAGTTAAATGAGTTACTTCTTGGGTCTCAATTTATTTGAAGTTTAACTAGTTTGACGGTTAAAGAGTATTTTCTTTTGAATTAATTTTAAACATAATTCTTCGAGTATATTATAATAAAATCTACATATTTTAAAAACTATCTAAAAAGTACTATAAGTTTGCATAATTAATAATTCACAATATATAAAAAGAGTTGGAGAAAATTATAATCAAAGAAAAAGTGGTTTGACACCTAAACTTGTCTAACCTTCAAACAAATTGGGATTGAGGAAATATTTTTTTACCGTAATTTTTTCATATGTCTTTTAAATATTTTAAATTATTAATTATAGTGACTTATAAGTAGTACTTTTTACGTAATTTTCAAATATGTAAATTTTATTTCGAAAAAGTTAAAGATTTTATGTTCGAGCACACGGTAAAAATTAAGAAATTTGACCCTCAAAAAACAAAAAATGTCAATCTTTTTTAGACGGAGAAAATTAGGTATAAAAGTCAAATCCTTTCCACCAATATTAGGTAGTACTCCCTCGATCTCATATTAATTGTCACGTTTTTATTTTGCATCCTTTTAAGAAATTATAAATAAAAATATATTTTTATTATCTTATCCTTATTTTTCTCCAATAAATTACATTCTAATCAATGTCGGTTACTTCTAAACACAATTAGTGTTAAGGAAAAATGAGAAAATATTAATTAATTTTATCTTGATTTTGTAAATTAACAAATATTTTGGGACGAATATTCTTAGTAATTTTGACAACTAATATGGGACGGAGGTAGGGATGTTCATTTCGGATTATCCAATCCGAAATTTCGAATATCCAAAAATCGGATAACCGGATATCCGAAATTTTTATATTGAATATAATATATGCAATGAAATTCTTAAACTATTGATATATTATATTAGTTAATTTGCATCAATGCCGTGTTTTTTCCTTCCACCAAACACATTCACGTTGTAACATCACCGAACAATAACTCTAAACACGGAATGGAAGTTCAATCCTCCGATCATATTATTATTTGTAAATATTTACACAATTAGATAACTTATTAATTGGTTGTATATGAACTCTTGATAAGTTTAAACTGGTAAAAATGATAATTAACCTGCTATCACATGTTAAAATTTATTAAAAAAATCTTTGCAATGCCGGTATATTTTATTTAAATTCTATTTTAATTTATTTTAAAATCCCACACAAAGGTTGGAGTAGCAAGGAAAGATAATTATAATCAGCATAATGTTATCGTTAATTGTCCACCCGCATCAGAAATTTCTACCAAGTTATACGATATGAAAAAGATTTATGCATTATCTTAAAATATCATTACTTACATTGCCATGACATAAAATCAAGCTCATTCACTTTCTACTTTTTTTTAAAGGAAAATGAATAGTGAAGACGGGGAGGAAATGAAGTTTTGTTTCCTTTTGAATCGATTGACTTCTAAAATTTCTTTATCTATTGTAATACTTAGTTGAAAGATTGCATCATTTATTTCGGATTCACCCCAATCTCCTTATCTACTGTAATACTTGAAGTAATTGTATAATTAGTAACAATATTAAAGTTTGTCAGAAGAAGAACTTGATTCTTTCCCTTTGTTTTTTGATGAATGTATGGAAGAAACATTAGAATCAAATAAATGAAAACCAAAAAGCACAAATGCAACCTAACTATTAAGGAAAATCAAAACAACAACAACATACCCAAGGGAAAATCAAAAGAAAATAAAAAAATCGGATATTTCGAATATCCGAAAGTAAAGAAATTGTCCGTATCCGATTCGATTTTTTTCGGATATCCGATCCGAAATTCAAAAAAGTGGTTCGGATATCCAATTTTTCGGATCGGATCGACCGGATCGCGGATCGAATATCCAACTTTTTAGGACTCTCTATCGTCTTTGCATAAAAAATAAATATATTGATGAGTATCAAAAGGGGTCCAAATTGAACTATTCCTAATCTTTAAACAGGAAAATCTAAGCAACATATTTGCCCTGTATTGCGGACAATATTTTGGGTAGTAAACAACAAAATAAGATCCTTTGTTCTTCATAAAAGTTGTGAGTCTATCTTTCGAAAACTACTCTTGCGGTTGTCTTTTCTTTTCCAATACTTGCCCAAACTTCTGCTAGTTTCTTTTTTCTCATTTTTGTTTTGAATTTCTGTGTTAATTTGAGCTTTATTTTGTCGTATCAGTGTATCGACATTGAAAAGTTTCATATTGTATATTTGTTTTCTCCTTTTTATAATTGTCTTTCTTACTGGATTAAGGAGTTAAAATTTTCAAGTAAATTGGGTGCATGGGTGAATTTGTATACCTTCACTCTAATGCCAGTAATAAAAGATTACTTATATCATCTCGAAAATAAAAATTGGATCTTTTTAAATTCACCAAAAAGGGTGTTTATGAAGGGTTCGATTCTCCAATAAATTGGGTGCATCAGTGTCTTATTTTGTGTGTACAATGATTCACTGTGGCTTCTTATTAGGTACATTGCTGTGTAAAAGGAATTATAATGAAAAATAAAAATTGATGCCATGTTTTTGTGCTATTGTGCTTGGGAAGGAATTATCTCATTATTTTTATAGATATAATATGACTAGTGAAGTTATTCGCACTTCGCACAATTATTAAAGTAAAATTAAATATAATTAAATAATTCTTATTAACTTTTTAATAAAAATATCAACCTTTACTCGTCGATCAATTTATTTTATCTCTATTTTCAATTGCAAAACTATTATTGTTCTAATTATATTTTCATGATTGATAATAAATGGGATAAGAAAATTCAATACAATAACTTTAATATCAAACAAATGAACCTCTTTAGTTTTGACTCTCCCATCTTGTATATATGATATATCACAAGAATCATATGTCAGTGATGTGGCAAATGCGCGCAATTTTAATCCTACCATCTTAATTATGTTCTTAAGATTTTTAATAAAATAAAAAAATTATTTAGTAATTTTAGGAATTTAATTAAGAAAAATAAAAAATAAAAAACAAATAAATGCTTATTTGATCATATTCTCATTACCTTCTTGACATTTTTGAAATCTCCTTTTTTTCCTTTTTGTTAATTTTCTTTCATTGTCTTTTTTTCTTATTTTTTTCCCTATCATTTTCCATTTTAATAATTCTTTTTATGTATTTTATCCCTTTTTATGTATTTTATCCTTTTTTATATTCATCTTAACATTATTTTCAAGCTTCCCCTTCCTACTCGTTTTTTCTTTTCTTTGCCTTGATTTATTTGGTCCATCCAAAAAATTAGTAATTATTATTATCCCTCCTTAAAAAAATTGAGTTAATTTGCCTTTCTCGTTCTACTAATTTTATATCAAATGCCAAAAATCAGTTTTTCTTAATTAACTTTTTATTCTATTTTCATTATTTACGTGGTATATTAAACTTTTTATTGGGTATCTTCCTTATACCCACATTGTTTAGTATATACAAATCACAGCCGATAACATGCATCAACAGACGTACTTCAATATTTCTAAATAAATATTGATAAGAACTTTTTGTCAATGACTTGCTCTTATAATTTTGTAAGGCTTTTGCATATCTACCTTGTTTTTAATATATTTTATTTTATATCATCCTTGTAAATAAAAAAATCACACATATAAAATATTATAAATTTAGAGAGCTCGGAACATCAAAATTCTATCATCATCCTTGTCCATTCTATAAAAATGATTGTGGAACATTTGTGGAGCTCCAGTAGCAACAATTATATATAATTTTAGATTTAATTGCTCTTTCATTCAAATATTATACTCGTTCTATTTTTCAAGAATTTATGATCTAACCATATATTGTCTTAAATTATGCATATATAATTTGTATAAAGCTATAAATGAATACACAAAAACTATAAAATTCTCAATTACATATTTTAGTAATGTAAGTACTAATTTAATATACCAGAGACAAATGGGGAAAGGGAGAAACAAAAAAGAGTTATAATTATATTAGGCATATTGAATCAGTTTACCTCGTAAAGCCGAACAATGCAAAGATATCTAACAATTTTCATTATAGATATCTCTCTTGTAATCCGCAAACCCAGATCAAAGAAATCAAAAAATTGACCAGCCGAAGAGACAAAAGATGAAGGAGAAAACTCCAACGATAAGTCTTCATAGTCAAATGGTCATCTATAACCAAATATAGATAGTCAAAAAGAAAATAATACACCAAAACCTTTATTTCTTAAGCACCTCAAAAGTTTGTCAAACAATATACGTGTTCACTCCCCGAAAAAACTAAAATAGGAGTGAACCAACATGGCTCAAAATACATTTATTTGAATAAAAATTAGTATAATTTTAAGGTGTCATAAACTTATACATTAAATAATGGGGGTTATGATTATGAAAGGCTCGAGAGTTATGGATATTACTAATGGACTAATTAAGAGGTATGAGTTATGAAGATGATTTTTTTTATATAAAACAATTAAAAGAAATGAGAGAAAAGTCAGAAAAAGGAGAAAAAAGATAGTAAATACTTTTATTGGTCATAGAGAGGTGTCACATCACCTTATCTATGCATGACTCTATATTATATATAGATTACGATTCTAAGAGACATTAACATTATAGATACTTAAGCCTCATTTGTTTTCATTAATATTAAGACGTCTGAATTTTAATGCACATCTGAATGATTAAGATGTTGTCTGTAGATCTGAACACTAAATTATTAAGACTGTTTGTTTTTCAATACCTAAATGTGTATAATGTATTAATTTAAACATAATAAATATACAATTTAAATAAAAAAAGTAACTAAATATTAGAAAATAAATCTAAATCTAATAAAATAAAATTATTGTTTGATAAAAAATGAAACATTTATGTTCGCTAGTGATGGTGGAGATACTTTGTAGTGATGGTGGTGGTGATAGTTGTGATGGTGTAGGTGATTAGTGATGTAGTGACTGGCACGATAGTGGCGGTTGATAGTGATAGTTATGATGGTGGAATTGGTTGATGTTAGTAATTGCCGACATTGGTGGTAGTTTGCAGTGATGCAAGTTATGATGGTAGACGTGGTTGGTAGTAAGGATTGGGCGTGGTGGTAGTAGTGATTGATAATGATGGCGGCGGCGATGATGGTGACGACGATAACGACAGTTGTTGATATCATTATAATGATGGAGATTGTAGGTGTGGTAGTGACTGGCAGATGTGGTTGTCAGCAATGGTGGTTATCATGGCAGATGTGGTTGGTGGTAGTGGCTGTTGGTTAACGACGGCGATGGAAATTAACACTGATTGTGATAGCAGAGACGATTAGTGGAGGTAGTGGGGTGAGGGTGGAGAGTGGTGGGTGGGGTTAGTGAAAGGGTTAGAAGGGTGATGGTGATTTTGATGACAGGTCATAACGCTACCCGTCTCGTCGACCCCACCTGTACCGTCGATCACACCTACCTCCCTACCCGATGAGCCTATCACTACACTGCCCCCCCTACTGATCCAGCACACAACCCGTCATTTCCCCACCTCACTGCCCAATCGCACTGCCCGTCACCCTCCCACCCCGTGCTCGACCCCACTGCCTAGTCCAGCCTATCACCACCCAGCCCCCTGGCCCCACCCGTGACCGTCCCCACACACCAAATGGAAACCCGTGCACACCACGGGATTTTCAAACAAAAAGTTCATTTTAACATATCCACTCAAACCGTCTCACCTATTCCTAAAAGCCTAAAATTAGCCAAACTTGACCCAAATTGGAATGCGGCCATGCGTGAGGGGTTTAATGCGTTAACCAATCAGCACACTTGGGATCTTATTCCGAAACCAGAGGGGGTGAATGTGAATCATTGTATGTGGCTCTATCGTAACACATTCTGAGATAGTGGAGAGCTTGAACGGCATAAGGCATGACTTGTGGCTATTGGTACCGTTCAATAGGAGGGAGTTGATTGTGGTGAGACTTTTAGTCCGGTGGTCAAACCAGTCACCATTCGCACAATGTTGAGTATTTCCATGGGGGAAAATTGGATTATTCACCAGCTTGATGTAAAAAATGATTTCATACATGGGGATTTGAAAGAATTTGTTTATATGCATCAACCACCTGGCTTTGTGCAACAGGAGGTTCCTCATTATGTCTGTCATCTTCATAAGTCACTATATGGTTTGAAACAAACCCCTAGGGCTTGGTATGAGAGGTTTAACATCATACATATCGAGTTCGTATGCAGCAAGAGTGATCATTCCCTGTTTATTTTTCATCGAGGTACTGAACGACTTATCTTCTTTTATATATGGATGATATTATTCTAACAGCTTCTTCTGATACACTGAAATACGAGATCATTTCCCTACTCAAGTCCGAATTTGCTATGACAGATTTAGGTAAGTTAAGTTATTTTTTGGGAATATCAGGAAACAGATCCGCACATGCCATGTTCTTATGTCAACGTAAGTATGCAGAAGAGATTGTCTACAGGACTAAAATGACAAACTGCAAGATCATGTCCACTCATGTCGACTCAAATTCAAAACTCAGTGCAGATGTCGGGGATTCGGTCAGCGATCCCTCTCTTTATAGGAGTCTCGTAGGTGATCTTCAGTATTTCATCTTCACTCGGCCCGATATTGCATATGTTGTTCAGTAGGTGTGCCTGTTCATGCACGCTCCTAGAGAGCCTCACTTTACGGCTCTTAAACGTACCATTCGATACGTTAATATCACTCTTGACCATGGACTACATCTATATCCCTCTGCACTGACTAGGTTGCTTTCTTACACAGCTGCAGATTGAGCCGGCTGTCCGGACACCCATCGCTCTACGTCCGGCTATTTTGTATTTTTGGGGGATAATATTATTTTGTGGTCTGCCAAGCGGTAAGCCACCCTTTCCGTTCGAGTACAGAAGCAGAATATTGAAGCATTGCGAATGTTGTTGCAGAGCTATGTTGGCTACGAAATCTCCTTTTTGAGCTTCATTGTCCCTTACGTAAGGCATCTTTGGTGTACTATGATAACATATATGTTGTCTATTTGTCTCATAAGCCGGTTCAGCATCAGCGAACCAAGCATATTGAGATGGATATTCAGTTTGTTCGTGAGAAGGTTGCAATGGGTCACGTTAGGGTGTTGCATGTTCCATCTCCATATCAGTATGCATATATCTTTACTAAGGGACTTCCTTGACAATTGTTCCTTCACTTTAGATTTAGTCTCAACATCTGGCCTCCTCCCAGTCCGACTGAGGAGGTGTAATAGTGAATATATTTATATATATTCACTGTATATTATGTATTATTCTGTAATTAATATTTTAGTGTAATTATGTAAAGTAGAGATTCTTATTCCATTAAGACTACAATTGTATACACTATATATATATATATTGTATTAATGAAAGGACTCCACTCAAAGAGATTTACACTATTCTAGAGGTATATATTATGCATCACAGACTAAGAGATTGCGTAAGCAGTTTAGAGCTTTCAGGTAATTTGTTTTCTTGAGACTGCAAATGTTGTTAATTTGAGAGTACATAACGAACAAAATGTGGGATACAACAATTGCAGGGAACGAGAAGTAAGTAAATATTACAATTGCTAGAAAGGATAAACTAAAGATTACAACAAAACTGGAAATCAACAATGAAACAAACTCCTTGTGTGATTTGCTGAGTCGAGTGATGGCACTCTGTCTTTAAGACAAGATTGCCCCGTATATCTCCTTTTACGTTGTCGGGCAATAGTCTCCCAAGATACAACAACAACTTAACAATTGAGAAAAGGAAATTCAAGTGTTACTCTTGAAAAACTTTGAGTGTAGTAAACTTGCTAGAGAGAAAGAAGAAGATGTTAGAAAATTCTGTAAATATTTCTAAGTGTAGTGTTCAACAATTGAGCCAAAGGCCTCAATTTATAGTGTAAAGAGATGACCCATCAACTAGCCAACTAATGGCCTTCAATAGACAATGTAATGACACTTATTGAGGGGTTACATTCAGCCAAATAATGGATAAATTCATGTGCCAAGTAATGGAGATTCAATGCTCCAAAACCAGCCCAAAGGTCAGAACTTTCCAACTTTCTATCGCAGCATTCTACCTCCGAAGCACCGTGACTCTGTGAATTAGCGTCACGGTGCCATGGCTCTGTGAATTAGCATCACAGTACCGCAGCTCCAGTGAGTGGCCTCCCAATTAGCGCTGCAGTGCTGCCTGGGAGGCGCTGTGGCTCTGATGGTGTTGCGCCGTGGCCCTTCACGGCTCCGTGACGATTTTCGACTCGTTTCATTTTACACTTCATACACTTCTTCCTTCATTTACCAACGTGGATTACTTTGTCATTTGGCCAATAACCATCTATCATTCTATGTCTCAGACGTATTACATACGTACCAATATCTCTTTCACTAATGAAATTTGCGATACTTGGCACTACATGTGCACGTGTGTGGAAACGACATTTCCGACGTGCGGGGCCCCAATTATTTGAGTCGTAAATAATGGGATATACTTAATTCCACATTAGTAAATTTCCAACAATTCCCTCTTGAAAGGGATTTTAGCGCACTCACATGGTGCATTTTCCAGCAATCTTTCAGCGGACCGATGTTGCATCTGGATAGGTAGATTCTGCTTTGAACCTTCCATAGTTGAATATCATCGGACTTACTTATTGCGCGGTGAATGTGATGTCTTGAACCGTTAGTGTTTAGTGTAAGCCAAGTCAACGGTACCAACACAACAACTTTCTTTACTCTGTTCTTCGTAATGTTTTGTCCGTTGTGGCCGTGGACTCTTCTTGGATTCTAAAGTGCGTTCATTTAAGGCGGCTTGTCCTCGCACTTAAATAGGTGGTCTCCTACAAGGTATCCTGCTATACACCACTTTACAAGTATTAAGAACCATTAAAAGTTTCCCCAAACCTAACCTCAATCGGTGAGAATTATTAAAGGTTTTAGAAACTTAACCTTTACCCACACTACAAATAGCACATATAGTCTATCACGGGAACAACTTTGGATTTGGTGTTTCTTTACATAAATCACTATCTGAAGTGCTCATGCTTCCACCGAAACGCTCAACTGAACCTTTACAGCTTAGTTTTCCCATTGAACCTAATTCATGTGATCTCTAGTCAGTAAGGTTGGGTTACCACCGTATTGGTCCTTATTACCTTAGGTTTTAAGCCCATTCCCCTAGACATGCAGAACATCTGATCTTTGGGTAAGCCCTTTGTCAGTGGGTCTACTATGTTATCCTTTGATTTTATGTAATCAATGAATATTATACTCGTGGTGATCAGCTGCCTAACGGCCTTATGTCTCCGTCGAATATGACGAGACTTGTTGTTGTACATAGAACTTCGTGCCCTTTCTAGAGCCGACTGACTGTCGCAGTGGATAATTACAGAAGGTACGGGTTTGTCCCAACAAATAACGTCCTCTAAGAAATCGTGAAGCCACTCAGCTTCTTCTCCTGCTTTGTCTAAAGCGATAAACTCTGATTCTATCGTGGATCGGGCGATGCAAGTTTTCTTAGAATATTTCCAAGACACAACCCTACCACCAATTGTAAATACATACCCATTGGTGGACTTGGTGTTCTCTATATCAAATATCCAGTTTGCATCACTGTACCTCTCTAGTACAATTGGATATCTCGAATAATGCAACCCGTAAGTTAGCGTGTATTTCAGGTATCGTAGTACCCGATTCAATGCCTTCCAATGATCATTACTCGAATTACGGGAAAACCTAGCCAACTTGTTGACTGCATAAGAAATATCAGGTCGGGTGTAGTTTGTTATGTACATCAAACTCCCAATCACCTGTGTATATTGCTCCTGGCATACGGGTGCACCACGATTTTTATCAAGCTTTTGATTTCTACCCATTGGTGACTTCATAGGCGAACTGTCAAATATCTCGAACTTTCTCAACACATCCTCGATGTAGTGAGACTGAGATAAGACCAGTCTGTTAGACGTCTTAGAGATCTTTATCCCTAAGATGACATCTGTGATACCCATATCCTTCATTTCGAAGCATTATTTTAACATGTTCTTAGTCTCTAGAATCAAGATAGGACTGCTATATGTGATCAACATGTCATCTATGTACATGCATATCATGACGATCGAGTCAGAATTACCTTTCATGTAGACGCATTTGTCACACTCATTAATGGAGAAACCCTTCGATAGTAGAGTACTATCAATTTTTTTGTGCCATTGTTTCGGGGCTTGTTTCAGTCCGTACAGAGATTTGACAAGCCGACAGACTTTCTTCTCTTGCCCTGGAACCACATACTCCTCGGGTTGTTCTATATAAATTTCTTCTTCCAAATGACCATTTAGGAAGGCTGTCTTGACATCCATTTGATGTATCTCAATGTCACACAATGCTGCAATCGCAATGAATACTCGTATGGACGTCATCCTAGACACCGGGAAGTACGTGTCAAAGTAGTCAAGGCCTTCCTTTTGCCGATAGCCCTTGACTACTAACCTGGCCTTGTACTTATCTATAGACCCATCTGCTTTATACTTCCGTTTGAGTATCCACTTACAACCCAATGGTTTATTTCTCGAAGGAAGATCAACTAACTCCCAAGTATGGTTATGTAGGATGGAGTCTATTTCACTCTCAATAGATTCTTTTCAGAGTGGTGCCTCTGGAGTTGAAAATGCTTCAGCAATTGTCCTTGGTTCGTCATCAACCATATAAGCTACAAAGTCAGGACTGAAAGATTTATCCTTCCTGTCCCTTTTACTTCGCCTTGGTTCCTTCTCTGGAGTCTCCAAGTTCTGAGAATCTGGAACACTAGAATTCGGATACTCACCCACTTCGAAGTCCACTAGATCTGAACCATCTAGATCCGGGCAGTCAACGACTCCCAGTTCCTGAGAGCTTTGTTCATAACTTCATTTGCGAGAGGTTATGTCTTTTTCCTTTCTAGGAAAAGTATCTTCAAAGAATTGAGCATTCCTTGATTCCATGATTGTACCCTCATGGATATCTGGAATATCTGACTTATGCACTAAGAAGCGATAAGCACTACCGTTATTTGCATATCCGATGAAAATGCAATCTACAGTCTTAGGCCCAATCTTGACCTGCTTTGGCTTGGTTACTTCGACCTTTGCCAAACAACTCCACACCTTTAAATATTTATAGGTGGGTTTCTTTCCCTTCCATGATTCATATGAAGTTTTTTCCTTACCCTTATATGGGACTCTGTTAAGAATCATATTAGCGGTAAGGACGACTTCTCCCCACATGTTTTGGGGAAGATCGGAATTGATGAGCAAGGCATTTATCATTTCCTTCAATGTGCGGTTCTTACGTTCCGCCACACCGTTCGACTGAGGTGAGTATGGAGCCGTCGTTTGATGAACAATGCCTGATTGGGCACAATATTCCTCAAATGGCGCTACGTATTCTCCCACTCTATCGCTACGAATGGATTTAATATGCTTAGTTGGTTCTCAACTTCTGCTTTGTAACGTTGGAATGCTTCAAAGGCTTCATCTTTATTTTTCAACATGTAAATGTAACAATACCTTGTTCTATCATCAATGAATGTCACAAAGTACTTGTTCCCCCCTCTAGTTTGTGCAAACTTCAAATCACATATATTTGTGTGAATAAGTTCTAGATGAGCGGTATTCCTTTTGACGGATCGAAAATGAATCTTTGTGATTTTTTCCTTTACTCACACCTCACACTTATGTTGAGGGTTTACGTCGATAGACGGCAACAACTCCAACTTTACCAACCTTTAGAGGACTTGTAGTTAACATGTCCTAATCTATGATGACATAAATTAGATGACTCAAGTAAGTAAGAAGAAGCTTCAATATTATTGCTTGCATGTAATATAGACATGGCGTTAACTTTGAAGAGGCCTTCACAAATGAAGCCCCTTCCCATAAACGTTCCATTCTTGGTGATTACAAATTTATTGGACTCAAACACTAGCCTAAAACCAGCATTAACCAATAAATGACCTGTAATTAAATTTCTCCTAATCTCAGGGACATGAATCACCTCTTTCAGAGTGAGCTCATTTCCAGAAGTCATCTTCAGGATTACCTTTCCTACCCCAGCACGTTAGAGGAAGCGTTGTTACCCATGAATAACTTCTTATTTGTAACTGGTGTATAAGTGGAGAAGACATCTCTATTGGAACAGATGTGTCTTGTAGCACCTGTGTCCATCCATCATTGCATGAGATTCTCAACAAGGTTTGCTTCAAGCACCACCGCTGAGAACTCCTCAATCACGTCGTCCAGAAAATTGTCTTTGACGACGTTAGCCTGTGCCTTGCCCTTAGCCTTGGCCTTCTCTTGTTGCTCAGTCTTGAGCTTACTGCAGTCCTTGATCATGTGACCAGGTTTCCCACAGTGTTGACATTTTCCTTTGAACTTCTCGCTGCTTGGGTCTTGCTGTCTTTCTGGAACTTGCGTTTCTTGCTTGGGTTTCCTTTGGCCTCAGCCAGATTTGCCTTTGCCTCAGCAGGTTGTTTTCCCCTAGGCAAGGCCTTCTTATTATCTTTCTGAATGTGGAGTTTGATAATAAGTTCTTCAAAGGTCATTTCCTTTTCTTGAGTTTTAAGTAACTCATAAACTCATTCCATGAGGGAGGTAACTTTTCAATCAGTGATGCAACAAAAAACTGCTCATTTGGTTTCATACCTTCCAAATCCAGGTGATGTAGAATTATTTGGAATTCCTGGACTTGGGACATCACAGTTTTGCTATCCACCATTTGAAATTTAAGGAATTTTCCAACGATGAATTTCTTAGTACCTGCATCTTGTGCAGTTTTTCCCATAACTCTTTGGCAGTGCCTACGGTGCAATACACCGTGTAGAGTGGGTCTGACAAGCAGTTCAAAATATAGTTCTTACACATGAAATCACTATGACTCCATGCATCAAGAACCATCTTCATGCCATTAATGACATGGATACCTTGGCCCCTTTCAGCCATTTCAGTAGGCGAATGGTCAACTTCATCTCCAGCTTGTGGAGGATCTTCTGTTAGGAAATGAGTCATTCTCATAACAGTCAGATAGAATAACATCTTTTGTTGCCATCTCTTAAAGTTGGAGCCCATGAACTTTTCAGGGCGTTCATGGTGGAATCCAGCGGGTGGAGGAACGACAACGTTCACTTGAGCAGCAGAAAAGGCGTTGGATGAGCCTTGAGCAGCCGGAAAGGCATTGGGTGTGCCTTGAGCAGTGGGGAAGGCAGAGGGGTTGCCTTAAGTAGTAGTAGCAGCAGGAGAATCAGAAGTGAGTTATTCTTTTTCAGTCATCTTTCTAAGCACTTACAACAATCTTGTCTTAAAATAGTGAGATACAACAATTGCAGGGAACGGGAAGTAAGTAAATATTACAATTGCTAGAAAGGATAAACTAAAGATTACAACAAAACTGGAAATCAAGAATAAAACAAACTTCTTGTGTGATTTGCTGAGTCGAGTGATGGCACTCTGTCTTTAAGACAAGATTGCCTCGTATATCTCCTTTTACGTTGTCGGGAAATAGTCTCCCAAGATACAACAACAACTTAACAATTGAGCAAAGGAAATTCAAGTGTTACTCTTGAAGAACTTTGAGTGTAGTAAACTTGCTAGAGAGGAAGAAGAAGATGTTAGAAAATTCTATAAATATTTCTAAGTGTAGTGTTCAACAATTGAGCCGAAGGCCTCAATTTATAGTGTAAAAAGATGACCCATCAACTAGCCAACTAATGGCCTTCAATAGCCAATGTAATGACACTTATTGAGGGGTTACATTCAGCCAAATAATGGTTGAATTCATGTGCCAAGTAACAGAGATTCAATGCTCCAAAACCAGACCAAAGGTCAGAACTTTCCAACTTCCCGTCGCAGCATTCTGCCTTCGAAGCGCCACGGCTCTATGAATTAGCGTCGCGACTCCGGTGATTGGCCACCCAATTAGCGCTACGGTGCTGCCTGGGAGGTGCCGCGCTCCGATGGTGTTGCGTCGCGGCCCTTCACGACTCTGCAACGATTTCTAACTCGTTTCATCTTACACTTCGTACACTTTTCCTTCGTTTACCAACGTGGAATACTTTGTCATTTGGCCAATAACCATCCATCATTCTATGTCTCAAACGTATTACATACGTACCAATATCTCTTTCACTAATGAAATTTATGATATTTGGCACTACTTGTGCACGTGTGTGAAAACGACGTTTCCAACATGCGGGGCCCCAATTGTTTGAGTCATAAATAATGGAATATACTTAATTCCACATTAGTAAATTTCCAACCCAAAACTGAAAAAATTGGTCACTGTATCATTGTTTTGATTCTTAATCCTATTTCTTTTGTTTTAGGATTTCGAGTTGTAAACATTTGCTTATTTAGATGTATTTTTAGGT
The DNA here is from genome assembly GCA_034509755.1 of Anisodus tanguticus. NCBI lineage: Eukaryota > Viridiplantae > Streptophyta > Magnoliopsida > Solanales > Solanaceae > Anisodus > Anisodus tanguticus. The sequence continues at coordinate 15,820,500 of CM067546.1, read as the reverse complement.
TAGTAGTTGAGAATATAATTTGTGGCATATTTTTGTTGGCTTTGTGCCATATTATTGGACACATGGCGTCAAACTACACCTCTAGAATAAGATGACATCTTGAATCTAACAAAGTGAACTCATCATTTAAAACTCAAATCAATGGACTAGCCCAACAAAATTGGACCATTAACTAAATTCATATTTATTGAACTTAAATAACTAATTAGATTATATTAGCCCATGATATTTAGTTAGACAAATATATCTTGAATCTAATATAGTTCAATTTATTTTTATGAATTTACATCCCATGAATCTTTCATGCCTACAAAGTTATAAAGATTTTTTCACTTGAAAAACTAGTCAAAATTAATTTTTCAAACATGAAAATCTTATCTTGAAAAACTAACCAAAAAACAATTGAATATATAACCAAACAACATTTTGAAATTTACTTTTATAAAATAAAAAAAGTTCTGTGTCAAACGACTCCTTAAGAATTTAAAGATATAGCCAAGCAAATTAAAACTTTCTTAAGTAAAAAAGGTCATATTCGCCCCATAACTATTGAAAAAAGCTTAATTTTACCCCCATTATACTATCGGTTTATATATGCCCTTAAAATTATAAAAGTGGCTCAAATTTGCTCTTTCACCGTTAACCGATTCATTTTAGCCAAAATAAGATGCCAACTCACCAAACAAAAAGTACTACTCCCTCCGTCCCATTTTAAGTATCTTACTTTCCTTTTTGGTCTGTCCCAAAAAGAGTGCATCTTTTTATATTTAGTAAGTTTTCTAATCCAAAACAAATTTAAGACCACGAGATTTAAAAGACCCCACACATCTTTAATTTAAGACCATAAAATTTAAAAGTTTCCCTTTATTTCCTAAACTCCGTGCCAAGTTAAACTACGACACTTAAATTAGAACGGCGGGAGTATTATTTAAGTTCTATTTTCAAATGGTTCCTTAAGAATTTAAAGATGCAACCAAACAAATTTAATTTTTTTAAAAATACATCTTTTCACCCCTACCCTTGCACCGAAAATTCACTTTAGCAATTAATTTTACTGACAATTATTTACCCCCTAAACAACTTATGCGTGAATTCAAATCAACCTTACTTTGCCCAGACTAGTTGAAAGATAGGTGTTGTTTCATCACTCGCTCTTTGATTGGTCCACGTCATTTTTTTAATAAATTCATCAAAACTAACTAAAACTTAACTAAATAAACCCTAAATGCCCAAATAATGTGAAACATGGGGAGTAGGGACTGATGGTTTTATTAGTAAATATTAGTATTTAATTCATTACATATTTTTTAATTATTAGTGATGTATAATTATGATATCTATAGGATCCTAATTGTAGTAGGACTCCACATTGTACACATTATATATATTTGTATTAATAAAAAAGACTCCCTAAGGGAGATTAATACAATCTTACATGGTATCAAGAGACAAACCATAAAAACACCTAAGCCCCTCCCAATTTTCGGTAGTAGCCGCCACCCGTGTGGCCGACGGCTCCACCAATTTTTTTTCCGATTTTTTTCCTCTCTCGTCATCCTTATTTGTGGCTCACGTGTCTCCCCCCAACTCTCCCAAGGCTTTTTCCTCTTCCACAGTCGTCATAGACAACTCCCCTAAATCATCTAATTCTTCTTTCCATCCGGCATTTACCATCACGAATATCAAGAATTTTATTCTCTTAATTATTGATCAGAAAGACTGTCAATACTCCTCGTGGGTTGAACTTTTTCACATTCACGCAAGTGCATACAATGTGCTTGACCATATTGACGACTCCATCCCTCGCCCTAAAGACGTTGCAGACTCGACGTGGCATCGTCTTGACGCTATTGTCAAACAATGGATTTATGGCACCATCTCTAAAGATTTGCTTCACACAATCATGAAAATACGTGCCTCGGCTCATGAGTTATGGGTACGTTTGGAGGTAATATTTCAGGACAACAAACATACTCGTGCCGTGTATTTGGAGAAGCAGTTCAACAATACACGTCTCGAGAATTTTGCCAATATGTCCGAGTATTGCGAACAATTGAAACTAGTTGCAGGCCAATTATCTAACGTGGGGACACCTGTTTCTGAAGCCAAAATGGTCCTACAACTGGTTGCTGGCTTACCAAAGGGTGAATATGACACTCTTGCGACTATGATTCAACAAGCCGACCCACTACCGAGTTTTAACAGGGCACGTTCATAATTACTTTTGGAGGAAATTCGACGTGCCAAATAGGACGAACACAATCAAAAGGCATTAGCGATTGAAAATCCGGCGACAAATGCCGCCCTCACCACCCACCCGCCACCACCGGACAACCAATCACTGCGGGACAACCGCGGTAGTGGCAGAGGTGGCCGAGGTCGTGGCAACGACAAAGGAGGTAAGGGTCGCGGTAGAGGCGGTAAGGGTCAACAGTCGCCCAGTCAGCCCAACAACTGGTAGGGCTAGCAATTTCACCCTGACCCAATGGATATCCGATCCACCAGACCCGAATATATGGATGAAAATCTGACAAAACACGAATTTTAATCGGGTGACGGATCCGGGTGGACATACATCCAACCCATCACCCGACCCATCCATCCACCCGTTTATAAATAGTTAGATAATACTTTTTATAATTAAATTGTATATATTTTATTAAATAAAAATTATAATGAAACTTGACAAATCAAGAATAACATAATTTTGGCCCAGACTTCACTTCCATAACAGTAAAGTTTTATAATGTTCTTAGCTAGTGATCATTTAGGAAAATATAAAAAACTATTCATTGTTAGGTCTTTTATTATTTATTTTGCAACGTAAAGTATGATTTGTTTGAGCTAACATAAAAATAGAATATGAATAAAAATATTTAAGGTGCTAATCAGATGAGACACTGCAACGTTAGAACTAAGAGTATTTACATTGGTTTTGGTCACTCCATTTTTGTTGTGAATTTTAAAAAAAAAGATTTAAGAACACTAATTACTAACATTATAAGTGATTTTAAACTAGAACAAATGATTAAACTTATAACAAATTTCATCTGCGAAGCACCCGATCCACCCGTGGATGATGGGTGGATCGGACGTGGATGAAGAAAAAATAGAGTGATGGATGGGTCGGGTGGTGGATGAATGGTTGGCGGGTGAGGCGGATTGAGCTCCACCCGATCCACCTCCGATCCATTGTCAGCCCTAGAAACTGGGCTAATCCAGGCCTCTGGCCCAATTTTCCTGGATGGGCTCCCTACCCGGTTTCGCAAACACTAGCCAAGTCTAGTGGATTTTGGCAGCCTTGTCTATTGGGCCCAGGCCATCGCCAGGTTCCACACCAGCTCATCAGGCCCACATTATTCAGGCCTAGCAGCAGCAAAACGTCCATAGCTTGGCCCCAACTGATGTGGGCCAAGCACTCAACTCCTTAAATTTGCAGCAACCCGATGAAAATTGGTACATGGATATGGGAGCCACATCTCACCTCACCCGCTCCTCATGTAATCTCCCCAAACTGTTTTGTTTAAAGTATCCTCAATACATTATGGTTGGTAATGGCCATCACATTTCAATTAACGGTTATGGTTCCACTTACACACAACCACCTCATCCGCCCTTCTCCCTCAATAACGTCCTATATGCCCCCAACATCATTAAAAAATTAATCTCTGTTAGGAAATTTAATCGTAACAATTCCATGTCTGTTGATTTTGATCCTTTTGGTTTTACTGTGAAGGATCTACGTACGGGGACACCTCTAACGAGATGCAATGCACATGGGACCTCTATCCTTTCTCATCCTCTTCCGTTGCCAGTTCCCGCTCACATACCTCTCTCGCTGTTATCTCTCCGTCAACTTGACACAATAGACTTGGACACCCAGGAGCTCCTGTTTTTAATTTTCTTAGAAGCAATAACTTTATTCGGTGTAATAATGGGAAACTTGCCCAACATTGTGTTTCTTGTCAGTTAGTCAAACATGTTCGCCTTCCTTTTAAGTCGTTTCTTCGTGTTACGTTTTCTCCTTTTGATATTGTTCATGCTGATTTATGGACGTCTTCCATTACTAGCTCCCTGGGTCATAAATATTATCTAGTCTTATTGGATGATTACTCTCATTTTATTTGGATTTACCCATTAAAATTTAAGTCAGAAGTTTTTTTCAAGTTTCTTGAATTTCGCATATTTACCAAAACCCAATTTGAAAAGGCCGTCAAATCTTTCCAGTGTAATAAATGTCGTGAATTTAATAATTCTACGTTTCACAAGTTTTGCAAAAATAATGGCATGGTTTTTCAATTTTCGTGTCCCCGCACCTCCCCTCAGAATGACAAAGCAGAATGAATCATTCGCACCATAAATAACATGGTTCGCACTCTTCTGTTTCATGCTTTTCTCCCTCCGTCCTTTTGGGTCTATGCCGTCAAAATGGCAGAATACATCGTTAATATTTTACCTACTAGTACTCTTTACAACATGATCCCAACCAAAATTTTATACCTTCGGATCCCCTCCTATGATCACCTTCGCATCTTCGGTTGCCTTTGCTACCCAAATCTTGCCTCCACCGCCCTTACAAATTAGCACCCTGTACCACTCTGTGTGTCTTCATAGGTTTTCCATCTAATTATAGGGGCTATCTATGCTATGACTTGTCCACTCGTCAAATTCACGTTTCTCGTCACATCACTTTCGATGAGACAATCTTCCTTTTTGCAAACATCTAAAAATTTCAAAACACAGACTATAACTTTCTAGACGAGTCCGACACCTCCCCCATCACACTCACCGAAATCTGTCGTACCACCACCACAACCCCCACATCTCTGTCTCTGCCACCTACCGCTGCCACCACCAGTAATGTGTTCGACTCGAGCTCAATCCTCGCCAATTGCCACCCCACTACCGACAATCGGCCTGACGTCTCTCTGTCACATCCGGTCATCATCTCAACAACCCACTAGCACGCCCAACCGATGACCAATGTGTCCCCGCCACCTGCCGCTGTCATTCCAAACACACAAACCAACCCCACAAATTTACCAGTCCCCAGTATCCATCCCAGTACCAGTACCGAGACTAACACAACCTCACCACCACCAGTCACCACCACTGACTAATCCCGTGACCAACCCAGCCATACCCTCACCCATGACCACACCCACTCAGAACATCCCTGGCCCTACACATTACCACCCAGTCCAAATTACTGATACCACACTGCATCACCTACCCCAGACCCGACACCCCACACGATTACCGAACATGTCTCTACCCCCGATGCACCGTATAGAAACCTATGCCCAACACGGGATTTTCAAACCCAAAGTCCAATTTAACCTATCCACACAAACCATATCCCCTATTCCCAAAAGCCCAAAATTAGCCAAACTAGATCCAAATTGGAATACAGTCATGTGTGAGGAATTTGATGCTTTAACGAAATAACGCACTTGAGATTTGGTTCCTCGATCGGAGGGGTGAATGTGATCCGATGCATCTGACTTTTTTGTCACAAATACAGAGGCAGTGGTGACCTAGAAAGATATAAGGCGAGACTTGTGGCTAATGGTACTAATCAGCATGAGAGTATTGATTGTGGTGAGACATTCAGTCTGGTTGTTAAATCAGTAACTATTCGCACAGTTCTGAGCATTGCTATGGGTAAGCGTTGGCATATTCATCAGCTTGACGTGAAGAATGCATTTCTATATTGGGACTTGAAAGAAACTATTTACATGTACCAACTGCCTGGTTTTGTCCATCCAGCAACCCTTCATTATGTATATCGTCTTCGTAAGTCACTTTATGGTTTGAAACAGGCCCCTAGAGCGTGGTATGAATGCTTTGCACAGTACATTATGCAGATTGGGTTTGTACGCAACAAGTGTGATAATTCTCTATTTATTTTTCATCGAGGTAGTAACATTGCTTATTTGTTGTTATATATGGATGACATTGTGCTTACTGCCTCCTCTGATATGTTGAAAAATGAGATCATTGCTCTACTTAAATCCGAATTTGCTATGACTGACTTGGGGAAGTTAAGTTATGTCTTGGGGATATCAGTGGCTAGATCTGCAGATACTATGTTTTTGTGCCAACATAAGTATGCAGAAGAGATTGTGTACAGGGCTAAAATGGCGAACTGCATAATCATGCCCACTCTGGTTGACTCTAAGTCAAAGCTCAGTATTATTGATGGTGATCTAGTATCCGATCCTACTCTTTATAGGAGCCTTGCAGGTACACTTCAGTATCTTACTTTCACCAGGAATGATATTGCTTATGATGTTCAACAAGTGTGTTTGTTTATGCATGCCCCTATGGAGCCTCATTGTACTTCTCTTAAACGTATCATTGGATACGTTAAGGGCACACTCGATTATAGATTGCATCTCTACCCCCTCTGTACCGATCGGGTTGTTATCATATACAGATGCAGATTGGGCGGGCTATCCGAACATGCGACGCTCCACTTCTGGCTACTGTGTGTTCTTAGAGGATAAGCTCATTTCGTGGTCTGCCAATAGGCAAGACACTTTATCCCGTTCGAGTGCAGAAGCAGAATATAGAGGCATTGCCAATGTTGTTGCTGAGATTTGCTGGCTCCGAAACCTTCTTTTGGAGCTTTAGTGTCCCTTGCGTAAGGTGTCTTTGGTGTACTGTGATAACATATCCGTAATATACTTATCTTATAATCCGGTTCAGCATCAGCGAACCAAGCACATTGAGATGGATATACATTTTGTTTGTGAGAAGGTTGCTATCAGACATATTAAGTGTTGCATGTGCCTTCTTCCTATCAGTATGCAGATATCTTCACGAAAGGACTACCTAGACAGTTATTTCACGACTTCAAATCCAGTCTAAGCATCCGGCCTCCTCCCACTCTGATTGAGGGGGTGTATTAGTAAATATTAGTATAATATTCATTACATATTTTGTAATTATTAGTCATGTATAATTATGGTAGTTATAGGATCCTAATTGTAGGAGGACTCCACATTGTACACACTATATATATTTGTATTAATGAGAAGACTCTCAATAGAGATTAATACAATCTTACACGTTTCATGGCTGTTGGCGGTGGTAGCTTGATTGCTAGTGGTGGGATGGTAACTTAACTGGTGGCGGTGGAGGCGGATGAGGGGTCACCGGGGTCGGTGGGTATGGAGTGGTTGGTGGCGTGTGGACCGGAGCGGTTCGTATCTTACTGAAAATAAAAACTCAAAAATGGGTCAGTGAGCCCACATTACTGGAACTCTTTCACTAAGCTCTTCACAACAAAAAGATTTACTCTAATTGTAATTCTATTAGTTAATGCCAAAAATGGCCCACGTAAAAAGTATAGGTGGGCTTTGTGCCTCCTGTGCTTGATATCACACCATTGACTGGTGGTGGGGGCTTCATATCTTGGCATGCGAGAAAGCAACATGAGCAGTATTGCTATCCCCGTTCTGCAAAAAATAAAAAAGAAAGGAAAAATATGGATTTTCTTACTTTCTAATTGGCAAGGAAGGGTTTAGATTTTCTTTTTCTTGGCCGTCAATGGTGGCGATGGTCTCGTTAGCGGCAGGGAATAGGGGAACGAGGCTATAAAAGTACTGTTGGAAATTTGCCTTTGCCGGGGAAATGCGTCTACCCATCTTTGATGAATTAAACACTAGTGTTGCGCATGTTGGAGGCTTTGTCTCTTCACACATGCATAATCTACTAAGTGAGTATATGACCATAGGGCCAAGTATCGTCAAATTTCGTTGAGAAATGAAAGAGATATTGGTCCACAAAGTAAGGTGTTTGAGACATGGAAATGTGGTGTGGGACAAATCTACCACATCGGTGGGAATAGAAAGAATTGCTCTCTATATAAGTCTCTAAAATGGTAAAGGGTTTGGGACCCCAAGGGGTATCCCATGTGTTTAAAGGAGAGAGGACCTAGATGTGCTTGGGTTCAAGGCTAAGCCCACACGTGCGCCGCCGCCGCCCGCTCGTCCGGTCCGGTCTCGGGCTCGGGCTCGGGTCACGGGTCGTGGCTCGGGTCGTGGGTCGTGGGCTATGGGCTGTGGTGACTTTCTGATATTATCTTTTTGGACCCCAAATTGCTTAATATTTACAGTTTGGTCCCTAAAGTTTCTGGAAAGTTGATTTTGGGAGTGACGGAAGGCAGAAACTTTCTGCCTACCGTTTGGACTATTTTTTGGAGCATTAACCAGCCATTACTTGGCTGTTAACTACTCCATTAACAGCCCTCCTTCGTGACCATTAATCAGCCCTCCTTCAAGGCCATGAACAGCCTCCTTATGGCATTAAAACATGCCATTACAGCCCACCCTTAATGGCCATTACAGCCTTGTTTGTGGCTGTTGGGCTGCCCCTCCTCCGGGAAAAGAACCTCTGAGTTGTAAAAATGTGCTCCTCTGCGAGTAGCTTAACATCCTGGGCTATTGCAGTCTTGCGTGGCATGGATGTTGAAACAACTTTCCCAACCGGAGAGTTGGAAGAAGAGAATCAGAGTTGGTTTGCTGGATTGTTGGGCTTCTTCCTGAACTTTCATTTTGGTCTCTGAAATGTTTACATTTTGTCTGAAAGTTTCAGATAAAACAGAAACAATGAATCTGACCATAGAAACATTAACTCTGAAGTTAGAAAGCCAACAGTTGGAGAATCAACAGTCTGAAAGTAAAAGTCATATTGAAACAAAGTCTCGATATGAAAGATATGGGTATCACAGATGACATCTTAGGAATTGGATTTCTAAGACATCTAACGGGCTGGTCGATAGTTGACAGTCTCGTTGAAGCCACCAATGGATATGAATCATAGAACTGATTGGAATCATGGTACACCCATAGACAAGGAGCGATATGCACAGATCATGTGTAGTTCAATGTATTGTACACACTACAACCGACCTGGTATCGTCCTACAAACAGATCAGTTGAACTAAGGTTCACTGATGATTTTAATACATGATCAATAAAAGGCGTTAAGTCGGATATGACGATATCTGAATTATTCGCTTATCTACGGATTATAGTATTCTGGATGTCCAGCGGTTCTGGGAGAATAAAGTGATGCAAACTGGACATCAGATATGAAGAACACCAAAGCCACAAGTAAATGTGTATGGTGGGTCTTGGAAAACCCTCTAAGCAATCTTACATCGGCCGATTCATGATGGAATCAGAGTTTATCGCTTTATACAAAGCATGAAAGAAGTTGAGTAACTTCACGACTCCTTAGATGACGTCCTTTATTGGGAGAAACCCGTACCTTCAACAGTTATACACTGTGGCTAGCCGATCGGCTATAGGAAGGACACGGATGACGGCGTCTGGACATATCTGTCAGGATCTGTCATGAGACATAAAACCGTATGGCATTTGATCGTCACGGGTGTCACTTCTTTGTTTACTAACTAAGGGACTACCCGGAGATCAAGTGTTCTGCCTGTCTAGGGGAATAGGTTTAAAACCCAAACAATACGAACCTTTGCGGTGGTAACCCAACCATACTGATTGGAGATCCCAAGAATTTGGTTCAATGGGAAAACTAAGCGGCAAAAGGTTCAGTTGAGCGCTTCGGTAGAAGCAAGAAGCACTTCGGATGATGATTTCTGTTCGAAAACATGAATCCAAAGTTGTTCCCGCGATAGACATTAAAGTGCTACCTGCATGGTGGGTAAAGGTTAAGCTTTCAAACCTTTAACGATCCTCAAATAGTTGAGGTTAAGGTTGGGGAAAATTTTAATGATTCCTAACACTTGTGAAGTGGGGTATAACAAGATACCTTGCAGGAGATCACCTATTTAAGTGCGAGGATGGCCGCCTCAAATGAAAGTACTTAAGAATCCAAGTGTGTCCACGGCCACAACGGACAAAAACGTAAGAAGGAAAACGAATAAGGAGAGTTATTGTGTTGGTATCATTGTCTTGGCTTACACTAAACACTGACGGTTCAAGACATCACGTTCACCACGCAGTAAGTAAGTCCGATGGTATTCAACTAGTGATGGTTCAAAGCGAAAGCTACCTCTCCTGATGCAATATCTTTTCACTGAAAGATTGCTGAAATGTAGGCACCTTGTGTGTGCGCCACAATCTCTCTTTCATAGAGGGGATTGTTGAAAATTTGCCTTTGGCGGGGAGATGCGTCCACCCATCTTTGATGAATTAAACACTAGTGTTCCGCATGTTGGAGGCTTTATCTCTTCACACATGCATAATCTACTAAGTGAGTAGATGACCGTAGGGCCAAGTATCGTCAAATTTCGTTGAGAAATGAAAGAGATATTGGTCCACGAAGTAAGGTGTTTGAGGCATGAAAATGTGGTGTGGGACAAATCTACCACATCGGTGGGAATAAGAAGAATTGCTCTCTATATAAGTCTCTAAAATGGTAAAGGGTTTGGGACCCCAAGGGGTATCCCATGTGTTTAAAGAGAGAGGACCTAGATGTGCTTGGGTTCAAGGCTAAGCCCACACGCGCGCCGCCGCCGCCCGCCCGTCCGGTCCGGTCACGGGTCACGGGTCGTGGGCTGTGGGCTGTGTGGACTTTATGATATTATCTTTTTGGACCCCAAATTGCTTAATATTTACAGTTTGGTCCTTAGAATTTCTGGAAAGTTGATTTTGGGAGTGACGGAAGGCAGAAACTTTCTGCCTACCGTTTGGACTGTTTTTGGAGCATTAACCAGCCATTACTTGGCTACTCCATTAACAGCCCTCCTTCATAACCATTAATCAGCCCTCCTTCAAGGCCATGAACAAACTCCTTCATGACATTAAAACCTGCCATTACAGCCCTCCCTTAATGGCCATTACAGCCTTGTTTGTGGCTGTTGGGCTGCCCCTCCTCCATGCTATATATTAATGCCTCATTTGGCTCAATTCGTGACTGATAAACAGAAGATACAGACACAGAAAATAGCACAAACAGACCACAAAACAGTGTGTAAAACTGTGTTAAAAAATAGTGAGTAAAACTGTGTTGAAAAACAGTGAGTAAAGACACTCATATACTTAAGATATACACAACAGAGACACAATATATACACAGAGACAAAACAGAAGAGAAGATAAAAACTCTTCCTTCCTTTTTCATATCTTCAGCAAGTCGATTCATATTTGTTTTCTTCGTCAGGCTCAACCTATTGGCTTTGTAGCATTGAGATTAAAGTGTTGTTTTATCTTGGGAGACTATTGCCCGCTAACGTAAAAGCATATATACGGGGAAATCTTGTCTTAAGGACAGGGGCAATCACTCGACTCAACACACAACGTTGTAACCATCCAGATTTAGTTGTTTCTTGATTTTAGGTTATCAAGATTCAAGACACAACAAACTTGTGGCAGTTTTGAAGATTGGCCTATTTGTTCAACAAGATTCAATTTCTGAATATTGAATATTTGTTTATCCTTTTAAATACTTGTAATAGTTATTTACTTTCCGTACTGCTTTATAAAGTATAATAGAGTACCAACAAGTACAACTTCTATGGAAAAACAGGAGAGACGACGGTGAAGATAAGTGGTGCAACGGTGGAAAAGGATGAAGCTAAAGTCGCTGATTTCCGGCCAGACGCTGCCGGCTGAAGAATAAGACCACTGCAATAGGAGTAGCAACATTGCTGGTGTTGAAGAAAAATTAAAAATATTTTGTCAGATTTTTAATTAAATTTTTCTCCCACTTCATGTCATCTCTTAGGGATATTTAATAAACAAGAATATTATTAGTAAAATTTAAATTATTAAAATAATTTTTTAATGTAAATTTAGAGATGAAAAGATGTATTTTTTTCTTTTTTAAAACAGAAAATGTTGAACAAACATAGGGGCCAATGATCAATGGGCTTGAATATACGATGGGCTTTAGGTGACTAAGTTATGTTATGATCCACTTGAATTTTGGGCTGCCTGACAATGATTTAAGTGATCCTTTGCGTATTGAATTGTAGGGTTTGTTTGTTGCCGTTGCTACGTTTTCTTCTTCAACCCTCGTCCTTCCCTGTGCTTCCGTAACTCGTCAAAATGGTAATATCTCCTTTCACTCTACAAACAAATTCAGATTAATAAATTTTATAGTTCGAGAATCAAGTAAAATAATTATCAATTCAGATTAGAAATCGTTGAAGCTGCATATATAGAATTTTCATTCTAAAATATAATTCAGTGTTGTGGTCAGTATAAAAGTTAATTCTCATAGTAATCCCTTGCTCCATCATTGATTGAAAAGGAAATGCCCTTAGAAATGTGGCTGATTGTCTCCACTACAAGATATCGGAAAACTCGTTGTGTTTGAGGTGCTTGTAGTGTATGTTGGACGCTTTAATTTTTTACATAGTTTGCTATGGAGTTGGTCGACCTGTTATATATCTAAGGTTCCAGGATTTCATCTAGGGTGTCTTTGGTACCATCAGAGGCGGATCCAGGAGACTTTATGGTTCAACCTTTTAAGATTCTTAGCTTAACCCATTGTATTTTAAAAGATATGATTCATTTCTACTATTATTGCAATTTTAATAAATTTTTACCCATAAATTTATACTCGGTATTGAAAGTTAGGGGTTCATTGAACCCCCACTTAGAATGCTGCCCTTGGGTACCATGCAAAATGTTTTCAGGAAAATAAGTGGGTTGTTTACTTATTTTCTTGTGTTCTTACTTTAGTATTTGTATATAATCTAGACAAATACTATGAAGGGTAGGGGTATGGGGTGGTGGGGATGGGGGCTACGGGGATGAGAATGAAAATGATGTGGGTTGGAGGGTGGAGAGGACACAATCAACATGAAATGCTACTTGTGGGACTTGTGTTTTTGTACAAATCATCAGTATCGTTGATTGCTGACCTACTGGTTATCCAGTAAATCTAATGTCTTAGCATGTAGTATTTAATTTCTTGCATTGCTCTGATTTCTGCAGTGAGTTATTTCCTTCTCATTTTAGCTTAATACACTTGTTAAACAACATTTTCCTGATATGTGTAGACTAAGAGGACCAAGAAGGCTGGTATTGTCGGGAAGTACGGTATGTGTCTAAAATGCTATAATATTTGTGTTATTTTTTATTTTATATATGGTCAAAAAAATGAAGTGACACATTAAGGAAAGTTCAATATGTTTATAATAATGTGAATGAAATTTTCAATCTGAACCTCAGAGTTGTGTCTTTTCCAGGTACCCGTTATGGAGCTAGTTTGAGGAAGCAGATTAAGAAGATGGAGGTCAGTCAGCACAGCAAGTATTTTTGTGAGTTCTGTGGGAAGGTACAGCTCTCTCAGCACAGTTATGTGATAATTTCGTAGACCGACCATGTCTTCATCATTAATTAGATTTTGGGATTGTAGTATGCCGTGAAGAGGAAGGCTGTTGGTATTTGGGGCTGCAAAGATTGTGGCAAAGTCAAAGCCGGGGGTGCCTATACACTGAAGTATTTTTCATCTGAACCCCTTGTTTTTCTGTTTTTTGTGTTAAGCAAGTGTTGAGGTACTAATGACTTGTTCCCTACTTTGGCAGCACTGCTAGCGCTGTGACTGTTAGGAGCACCATTCGAAGGTTAAGGGAGCAGACTGAGAGTTAGAGACAGAGCATTTTACTTATCAAAAAGAGACTTGGAGCATTTTAATTCCTACTTCAATTTGATTTGGAGATACTTTTCACTGTTGAATGTTTAATGCAAGTTGAAATGCTTGATTTTTCTAGTTGAGATATCTGTATTTTTGGCTGTTGTTTTTATTATTTAAAAAATTGTGCTGGTGTTTTGAAATATTTTATCTCGTTGCATCTGAACACTATTAAACAACATGTATCCCGTGTAATTCTACAAGTGGGGTCTGGAAAGGGTAGAGTGTACGCAGATCTTATCTCTACTTTGAGAGGTTGTTTCTGATAAACACTATATAAACATGGTTTTTTTTTTCTAATTTCTCCAATGGTGATATGATGGCTTTAGACATTCCTCATATTCTCGTTTTTTTGTGACATGAACAACCTTTCTCTATTAATGTATAAATGTCTCAAAGCGTTAAAAGATGTCATAGTATCAATTACAATCCAACTAGAAAAAATAGAAAATCAAATAACCTTTTGTAATAATGAAATAGAAAATTTAACTAAGTTGTGAGTTACCATGTTTCAAGATCTAGGAATATTTAACATGTACATTTTCAAATGAACTCATAAGCTTCCAAATGTCTTCACAAATAGTCTCAATCTTCCATGAAGCTACACTTCTTTTCAGTATCATATTCACCACTCTTTGCATCAATAAGATTTGCACCTTTGACCATCCTTTCTCCATAGCGATTTTCAACGCTTCACGAATTACTAGTGCTTCGGCGGTTTTGGCCTTCCCAACAAATTGAATTGGGGAACCAAAGGCTTCAAGCAAATGACCACAACTTTTCATAGTCGTCACTCCAATGCTTGCCATCTTCTTCTCCTTTTGCCATATGATAGAAACACTTAATTTAACAAGGTCAATAGAATCGGAATATTAAGTAGCATTAACATAAATACCATTCCACTATCTAGTAAAATCTATTGTATTTTATAGATTAGGCCAATTAATAGGGCATATTTTCCAAACCAATTGTGTTTTAGGACATCTAAAAAGCATATGATCAATTGTTTCACTTTCTAGACCACAAACTTTACATGCATCATAGATATGCCGTAATATTTTTGAAATAATATGATTAACAGGTAGCATATTCAAAATACATTTTCGAACAAAATTTTTATATTTATTTTTAATATTCATAGACCATAAAAAATTCCAGAATTTTTCCGAAAAAGACTAATACCTAGATTGATGTCTAGCATTGCTTGCTTCTCTACATTCTACGATTTTCTAGCTAGATGAATCCCGATTTAACCTTATAATTATCAGATTTAGTATGATGCCAAATAATTTTGTCGGATGACCCATTGGTAGAAATTGGAATAGAAACTATTGCATGAATATCATCTTTACAAAACCATTTATGAAGATCTTGCATCTTCCAAGTGTGAGTATTATTGTCTATAAGGTCATTCACTTGTAACACTGTATCCATTTGAGCATGAAATTGACTAGGCTTGAAACCACGAGAGTTGGGGATCCAAGGATCTGTCCATACTTTAATATTCTCACCAGATCCTACCCTCCATCTAATACCTTTTTGTAAAAGATCTCTACCCCAAATAATACTCTTTCAAATCCACGAACTAGCAGAAGAACACATAATTTTAAGGAAAGAAGTACGTTGAAAATTTTTGCTTTTAAAAACTTTAAAAAGAAGAGAATCTTCCGGAGTCAAAATTCGCCAAGCGAGTTTCACCAACAAGGCTTGATTAAAAGATTTTAGTTCTCTAAATCCAATACCTCCTTTTGATTTTGCTAAACACATATTCTCCCATTTTTCAAAATGCATTTTCCTTTTATCCCCATCATGCCCCCACCAGAAGTTGGAAAATGTAGCTGTGATCTCCTTACACAAAGTATCCGAAAATTAAAAATAAGATAAAGCATAAGCAGGAATAGCAGATAAGACAGATTTAAGCATCACTTCTTTTCCCGCAGAACTTAAAAAGTTATTCTTCCTACCTTTTATCTTAGTCTTAATTCCATCCTTAATAAACTCTAACATTTTCTTTTTAGACATTCCAACTACCGTAGATAAACCTAAGTATGCTCCTAAGTTGTTTCTTTGAATTTGTCCTAGCTCTGCAATAATACCATCCTTTTCTAATGTATTCTTACTAAAGAAAATAGTCAATTTATTAAAATTTACCTTTTGTCCAAAACATGCTTCGTAAGTTTTAAGAATTTCCGCTACTTTAGCAGCATTTTGAATATTAGCTGAACAAAAGATAAAAGAATCATACGGAAAGAAAAATGATTAATAGTAGGACCACCTCTTACCAAACTTAAGCCTTGTAGGTCCTCTTGTCTTTCCGCTCGATTGAGAAGTTTTGAAAGGCCTTTTGCACATATTAAGAATAAATATGGAGATAGAGGAGCCCCTTACCTTAAACCTCTAGTAGGTCTCACATTACCTGCGATTTCCCCATTAATGTTAAACCTATAAGTAGGGGTGATAATACATTGCATAATCTAATTAACAAAATTATCATGGAAATCCATTTTGAGAAGTAATTGTTAAACATACATCCACTCAACGCGATCATACGTTTTGGCCATATCTAATTTCAAAGCCACATATTTTTCCTTCCCCTCTTTTATTTTTTAGAAGATGAATAAATTCATGGGTTAGAACAACATTATTCACTATTTATCTTTTTTCGATAAAAGCAGATTGATTAGGCGAAATAATCCTAGGAAGATATGTTGTAAGTCTAGCCGCAATTATTTTAGCAATAATCTTGTAAACCATTGAGCACAAATTTATGGGTCTAAATTGACTAATACCACTAAAATTTTTTACTTTGGGGATCATCGTAATTAATGTATTGTTACAAGAAGGAAGCAAATAGCTTAAATGAAAGAAACTTCTAACAGCTTCACAAATATCGCCCGATAAAATATTCCAGTACTTTTGGAAGAAGAAAGGAGTCATACCATCTACTCCGGGAGATTTAAGGGGATACATATAAAAAACTGCTCTCCTAATTTCATCATCCGAGACATCTCTCATAAGCCATCATTAATGGAGTTATCAACTATGGGAGAAACTAAATTTAGGATGGAATCAAAAGTAGTAGGCTTAGAAGTAGTGAATAACCGATTATAGAAATGTTCTACTTCCTTCACAATATCGTTCTGCTCGGAGACCCAATGACCATCATCTTATTGGAACCCTTTAATGTTATTACACTTACGTCTCTGAATGATTTGATATGAAAAAAAGAAGTATTTTATCCCCTCCTTTAGCCATAAAGCTCTAGACTTTTGTTTCCAATAGGCTTCTTCATCCTTCTAAGCATTTCCTAGCTCTTTTCTAAGCAATTTCAACTTAGTAAGATCAAAATTTCTAGTATCAATCTTAAATTCCGCAATCCTATCCTTAATACCTTGAATCTTCTTCTTAGAATTTTCCTTTCCCCTCATATTCTCGTTGAGCAACTCTAAATCTGGTGATTAGAACCTCCACTATAATTCAAATGTTGAGAGTAATTATTACATAATATATTCTTAATTCAAAAGTTAAGAGTAATTATTACATAGTATATTTTCGTGAGTGACAAATCATATGTTAGAAAACAAAAAAAAGGCAGTCTGGTGAACTAAACTCTCCCTATACGCAGGGTTCGAGGAAGGATCGGGCTACAAGGGTCTACTGTACGTAGCCTTACCTGCAAGAGACGATTTGCATAACTTAAACCGTGACCTTCACATGACACCAACTTTACCAATTACGCCAAAGCTCTCCTTCATATGTTAGAAAACCAAAAAGTACTCCGGAGTAATTATGTTTAAATCCTTAACTCACCCCCAAAGAAGAGTCATCCAAATATAAGCAACATTATACAGCTCCATAACTTTAGCCAGAGACATAATAAAGACAAGGCTTTCTATTTCCCTTTTATGACTTCCACTGATTCTCAACAGTCGCTAGTACAAATGAGAAGGCTGGTAGGGTTGAGGTTCTCTCTGAACACCAGCACCTCAGATTCTACTACTTGGCTAAATTTACAATAACATATGAATGAAAAAGGTAACCCAGCGGGAAATGTCATCCACTTTCTTAGCAAGGGTTGAACCGTAATGCAGCAGCTTGAAGATTGCCCAACTTAGACAAGGCAAAAATCCAGTACACAATACGACCAGCTTCCGCTTGGGGCACAGAAGTGATTAAAAGGAGAGTATTTTAAGGACTAATCCCCCTTTGCAGCAGTCTGAAAAAGGATGAACACTTTATGGCTTAAACTGAAACAAGTCCATCAGTTGAACATTGGAAGGTCATCACTGTTCCTACGATGATGCATTTGTTTTTGCACAGCTTTCACCGCGGCTACTCTAGCTGCATTGGCTGCTTTGTTGGCTGCAGTAACTGCCCTGTTCACTCTCTCATCAACCTTAGCCACATCATAGGCCCTTTCTGCTGCTCGACGTGCCTCCTGATTGAACATATGGAAAAGAATCAGTGTTTGGCAAATTAAACCTGCATTTTCCTCTTCCCCACCTAAGCTATCAGAATTAAACTGACTAGGATAAGTAGTGTCATCTCATAGTACATGCCATTGAGTCGACTCTCTGTTTCTATTCTGCAGGAAAATCTTGAATGACTAATTACGTCAGTATATAATCCTTTATAAGTCAACTCAAGTACTTCTTAAGGGAGCGAGCCTATAACACTGTTAGTACATCATGGTTTGGAGAAGAAGATCTATCTGAGTGGAAAAGAAAACAAATATTCTTTTGTGTGTTCGGTATGAAGGAAAATGTTTTCCATTGAAATTCTTTTTCACGAAAATAAGTGGGTTTCTAACTTATGATTGGTACACGTAAGCAAAATATATTATCCTATAAGCATTTGTATATAATCTAGACAAATAGTATGAGAGGTGGGGTAGAGGTGTGGGGTGGCGGGGATAGGCTCTACGGGCATGGGGTAAAGTTGATGTGTGTTGGAGGGTGGGGAGAACACAATCAATATAGAATGACAATTGTGGAACTTGTTTTCCCTATTTCCATTAGGGAAGTCATTTCCTCATTTTTAGGAACTTAATTTCCTAGAGAGAAAAAAATTGTCCAACCGAACATGGAAAAATTGGAACCCCCATACCAAATACACCCTTTATATAACTAACCACTCCGCATGCATAACGACATGAAGGGCTATGAAAGTTGGAAAATATGACAAACCAATAATTTCATATGTAATAACTAGTATAAAGCAATAATTCACCTGTACAGCATTTAGCACTTTGGAGTGGTAAACAGCAACAGGAGAAACAGGATAGGAGGTATTCTGTGTGCTTGGAATGTCCAGGACACCATTTTGCCAATGACCAGACTGGGTTTCCCCATTTCTAAAAGTGTACATCCCAAGCCCTTGTCTCCTTCCCTCGTGCCAAGCTCCTTCATACTGATGCCCATTTGCAAAAACATATACTCCAAAACCATGCATCTTATCAGCAAAATATTCCCCAGCATAATTATCTCCATTCCTATATTGAAAAGATTAAAACCAAGTCAATCGCAGGAAAGAAAAATAAAACACACTAAATGTCATTTCATCATGATACCAGAGATCATACTTTGTACTGCAAAAAGTCAGGTAAAAACTATCCTCAAGTCTCGATTATTCTTGTTTTCAACATTTTGGTGATAAATATATCTGAGTCACAGTCCATGGCAAATTTTTAAAGCACACAATCATTAAAATGGGAAAGAAGCTCTTCGTAATGATTATGATGTTCAACTGACCACTACATCCTTTGATCCAAATATGCTACCTGGTACATGGATCTCTTAGACTCACAGAATGGAAAGAATTGTAAAACAGATAAGGATATGGGTGTTTCTATGGTATTAATTTCCAAATGATACATATGTATTTCTTTTCTCGGTGCTATAAAAAAGGGCAGCCCGGTGCACTAAGCTCCCGCTATGCGCAGGGTCCGGGGAAGGGCTGGACAACAAGGGTCTATTGTACGCAGCCTTACCTGTTTCCGCGGCTTGAACCCGTGAGTGATAAGAAATTTGCTTAAATTATATGAAGTATGGAAATGTGCCTTCAGAGACCCCACAAAGGTGGAATTTAGCAATGTGTTTTTCATATAAGGTCACACAATTTACCTCCTAGGATAATAATTTATTTAGCAATTAAACTTATATAAGAATGAAGTTGCTGGGGTAGCAAATTTAGATAGGAACTTCACGAAATCATTTATAAAAACCAATGCCAACAAATTGCTATTCAAGTCATATTTTGAAATGGTCACTCTTCCTGTCTTGACTTAGTTGATTGCATATCTTCTACAACCACACGTGCAATACTCTGAGATGATCCATTAGCAATTAATTTCTCTAAAATTTGTAAAATCTAATCATTAATCAATTTTACGCGCAGTATACAGATAAACTATTCTGAAACATAGGGTCTCACTTGATTAGAAGATTGGCTCCTGACATCCCACAACCAAGGGAAGCGGATTCCAATGTGAAGATGCTAGTGCCAATGAAACTTTATAGTCACTTTACAATAGTTTACCTTTGTCATTAAACTTATTTAACCACCATACCTTTTCACTGACAGAAATCATCAAAAGATAAATTTCCAAGATATGTTTCGTGTTGAACAAGATTGTATGCATTATTAGTCAAATTATGCAATAAGGTCACACATAGATAGAAGTGGAATGGAAAGAAATGCACTTCAACAGGAACAAAGATGCTCCAATTTAAATAACTTAAGACTCAATAGCTGGCGGGGATAGTGCTTCCCAAAATTCACTACCTCCAGTTCTAATGTCATTACTAATCAGCAATCCCTCAAAAGAATAAGGACAGAGGCACATATTGCTTGTTGTCGAATCATCCATTACCCTGGAACTGGGGAAAGCTGGACAGAAAGTAAAGGGACCGGACTCAACATGTTGCTCACAAGATAAGTTATTAACTAATTCGGTCCACCATAAGAAAAGAGGGAACATAACTGCTCCTTTTATCTACTCAGAAGTAAACATATAAAGGTTGTTCTCTTTCAGTTGTACCAATATGACCACTTAACTATTCTTCTGCTTTTTCTTAACAACCCACATCCTTCTATATACATACAAGAGTCTTCCCGTTCTTATTGAATTTCTTTCTTACCGGTCAATCAAGTAGCACAAGAAATGTATCTTATCCTATAGCCCGATGCAGAGGATCGCCTTTTAAATTGATTAGTTCAGAGAAGAATAAAGATGGAATTAGAAGTTTATACGGTGACGTCCAGGAGAAAAATAGTTAACCCTCTCTTGAGACATAAAGCAACATGCGTAATGAATATTCTCACATCCTCTAACCATGATAATAAGCATTTCAAGGTCACATTCTTTGCTTTACATAAGATATGATCAACAAAACAGCAACTACAAAATTCAATTTATTGCTTGACATGATGTAGGCCATATCTAAGGTTGTTTAAACTATCAATATGCACCACCTTTCCCAATAGGCAAACAACTACACAAAATGCCATCATGTATAAGCTATGCATATAACCCCTATGGACAACACTAAGTGGTCGTTTGGTAGGGTGTATAAGAATAGTACTAAATAGGGTGTATTAGTAATGCTGAGATTAGTTATGTTGGCATTATTTTTTATCTACCATTTTGGTTTGTTGTATTAAATTACATGCATTGCATAATTTTTTAAATAGTACTGAATAGGGTGTACTAGAATTGAAATAGTACTAGTATTGTTAATGCCATGATTTACTATGTTTAAGAATAGTACTACTGAACAGGGTGTATAAGTAATACTGGTATTAGTTGTTCCATACTTAAATTTGCAACCAAACATTGTACTAAAATTTAGTACCAGCATTATACTAAACACCCAACCAAACGACCCCTAAGGACATGGTAAACATCATTAAATTCAACAAGAAAACTTTAACTCAAGCAAAATACGAATGACTAAAAAAGAAATTACCTGAAGTGGTAGTGTCCAAGGCCATGTTTAACTCCCCACTTGAATTCACCAACATACCTACTCCCATCCTCACAAGTATGAACTCCACATCCATGACTTTGTCCGTTCGACCATTCCCCAGCATATACATCACCCGTGAAGAACCTATAAACCCCGAAACCATGCCTAAGACCTTGCCTATATTGCCCTCTATATCTACTCCCCCTTGCCCATGTTTCCACCCCATACCCATCATACTTCCCATCAACCCAATCTCCTTCAAATCTCCCACTCATATAATAGTAATAAACTCCACTTCCACTACATTTCCCTTTATGAAATTCCCCTTCATACACATCCCCATTGCTATAAGCTTGCACATAACAACCCGAATTTACCCTTTTATCGATTTCCCCCCGCGACCCAATTGACCAAAACACAGGCAAAGCCGACACTTGTTGTTTCGACGATGAAAGCTTATTAATTGGCAAAGACCTAGCCAAGAACAAACGAATTGAGGGTAATCTTGGAAGTGCTAAATTGAGTGAAAACAAAAGGGCTGATGAAAAAGCAAAAGCAGATAGAAAATCAAGAAAGAAAGAATTAGTTGGATGTGAAACCAAGAAATAAAAAAAGGGCAATGAAAGGAGAAGTATAAGTCGGATATGGAGACGAACAATTCGACGAAGATGACAAAGACAAGGGTAAATATGGAAATTACGACCACCACCACCTTTTACAGAAGAATATTTATGAAGAGAATTGGATAAAGTAGGTGATTTTAAGATAGATGATGATTTGTTATTAGATGATGAAGAAACACCTAAATGAGGTCTTTTGTGTGGGGTGGTTTTGGTGGGGGTAATTGGGTCATTATTAATATTATTATCATTTTCTAGGTAAATTTGAATAGCAGTATGAAGTGGATATTCAGGTTTATGATGAAGAGATGAAGAAGAAGAAGAAACAAGGGGTGGTGTCGGATTGAAATCGGAAGAGATGCAACTGCTTTCTTTTCCGATCTGCACTTCTGATTTTTTCTGATGCATTAATCAACACTAACAAAAAACAAAAAAACAAAAAAATAAAGAAATTTCTTCCTTCTTATCTACAAACCTATTTATCTCTGCAAATTCAAGATTTTTTTTTCTGGGTTGATAAATATGGTGTTTACAAAAATGGGGTTGGGTGTTTGGATTTGTTGCCTAAATCTAATATGGTTGTAGAGGGAAATAGAGAATTGTGTATGTTGGAAGTGAAAATATGTGTTGCGGAAAAGAAAGCGGAGAGAGCAATGCGAGGATTAGTTTTTGAGTTTTTTAAAGGTCATTGATTGGGGTACCTGAGGGTAGGACGTGGGGGTGAAAGAGGGGGTGGGGGGTTTTCAATTTATTTTCTGCGTGTGGGAAAAATCAGTTCATAACAAGAGGCGACGACGGGTTCGTGTTGTGACAACCAAAGCCCACAAACTAATAGGTCCCTTTATTATGGCTCGGTCTTATTGCTCTAAGTGCTGTTATCAAACCGTTTTTATGTTATCGGGTATTAAATTTCAGATTTTTGTCCGGATTCCCCTATTCCTGCTGGTCTTTAATTTTTTTCTAGAAAATTTATAAGTTAAAGTACCCTTATTTATAATCTAATTTTGCAAGACATAAGTTTAGAAAACTTTTGTCTTGTCCGGCATAAGACGGCAAAGATGCCTGAAGTATAAAGGCGGAGTACAATAATCCCATTGTACAAGAATAAGGGTGATATCAAGAATTACAATAGTTATAGGGGTATCAAGCTGATAAGTCACACTATGAAAGTGTGAGAAATAGTGGTGGCAATGAGGGTGAAGGGGGGTGTCTGTTTCCGAGAAGCAGTTCGAGTTCATGCCGAGACGATCAACTACACAAGACATTCATCTTGTGAGGAGATTGGTAGAGCAGTATTGGGAGAAGAATAGAGACTTACATATGGTATTCATCGACCTTGAAAAGGCATACGACAAAGTCCCAAGGGAGGTTCTTTGGAGATACTTAAAGGTTAGAGGTGACGTACACTAGGGTGATTAAGGACATGTACGAGAGCCAAGATCCGGGTAAGGAAAATGGGAAGAGACTCGAACCACTTTTCAGCTGTGATGAGGTTGCACTAGGGATCAACCCTTAGGCCGTTTTTATTTGCATAGTGATGGATGAATTAACGTGTCATATCCAATGTGACATGTCATTATATATGTTACTTACAGATGATATAGTACCGATCGACGAGACTTGCAACGGAGTTAACACTAGGCTGGAGGTCTAGAAATAAACTCTGGAGTCTAAAGGGTTCAGGTTGAGCAAGACCAGAACATATTTGGAGTGCAAGTTCAATGACTTAACACATGAGGCTGGCGTGGAAGTGAAGCTTGATACACAGGTCATTCCCAAGAGAGGAAGTTTCAAGTATCTTTAGTTTTTTATTCAAGAAAATAGGGAGATTGATGATAATGTCATACATCGTATTGGTGGAGGGTGGATGAATTGGAGGCTTGCATCCGGAGTCTTGTGTGATAAGAATGTGTCGCCAAAACTAAAAGGTAAGTTATACAAAGTGGTAGTTAAACCAACTATATTGTATGTGGCAAAGTGTTGGCTAGTCAAATCTCATATGTTCATAAGATAAAAGTTGTGGAAATGAGAATGCAGAGATGTATGTGTGGATATACTAAGAGATATAGAATTAGGAATGAAGATGTCCGGGACAAGGTAAGAGTAATCCCCGTGATGGACAAGATGATGAAAGCGAGGCTGAGATGGTTCAGACATGTGGAGATAAGATACATAGATGTCCAAGTGAGCAGGTGTGAGAGGTGGCAATGGTGGGGCTAAGGAGAGGTAAAGGAAGGTCGAAGAAGTATTAAGGAGAGGTGATTATAGGACATGGCTTACAGAGGACATAACACATCTTCATCTTAACGAAGACATGACCTTAAATATGGGGATATGGAAGTCATGGATTAGGATAGACGGTTAGTTGGTAGTTGAGTATTGTCTCACTTTCCTGTAGGATAGGCTTGGTGGTAGTTTGGAGCACAATATTATTCTCATAGTTTCTTGTTCTTCGATTTCTGTTACTATATGTTTTTTATTGTACTTCGGTTATCATAGTATTTATATGTTGTTCTTGTTTCTTTCTTTTGGAATAGTATGTTATGTTTTTCGTATTAATTGTTATGCCTTCTTCACTTTTGTATATTCAGTGACCAATACTGCTTTGAAATGCTTTATTTTTCTTTATTTGAGTTGAGAGTCTATAAAAAATAACATCTTTACCTCCACAAGGTGGAGGCAAGGTATGCGTACATACTACACTCCGCCCGTGGGACTACACCGAGTTTGTTGTTGTCGTTGTTATTTAATAAAAGACGTGACTAAAATTTTCAACAAAAATATTTATCTTTTTTTAAAATTTATATGAAATAAATATGTAAAAACTTTTATTATAATTATAGTTTATTTCTTTAGTAACAACAATAAAAATACCAGTGTAATCCCACACGGTGGGTTCTGGATGTCAAAACCTAAATTAGGGGGTATGACCGGCACCCAATGCCATATTGGCCCCAGCGTACCACTCTGATAACCAGGCTCCTGTACGAGTAGAACTTTCCGCCGACAAGGCCGTACTAGAATATAATCCAACAACAACACTATGGGAGGGTGACAAGGACACATTTTGTAAGACAAGATGTAATACATCCTATGTGATGAAAAGAAGGCCGTGAACTTAAGCTTCCAACATGAGCCACGAGGTGATTTGCTAGTAGTGACAAAGATTTCCAATCATCCTATGGTGACATGCTTAATGTGGAATGGAGTGTGGAGTGGAGTTGAAGACAAAACTTGAAGATCCAAAGAAGGAAACATTTTCAGCTTTTATGTAGGTCTTGGCCGAGACCACCTTTTAGCTTATTTTTAATTCCTAGCTTAATTATGTGATCTCCTTATAGCTTAATTACTAGGCCATGTAATAAGATAGGATGACTAAGATGAGAACCATCTAAAAGGATAAGCTTCCAACGTACCCCAAAGAGGTAATTCATGAACTAGCTAGTTCGTGCACTTATCTACATGGATGACACAAAAGGGTGGCCTAGAGAACATGAAGAGATTGGTTTTTTCCCCTTTCCCATTCGGCTGAACCCCTTCCCCTTTTCCATTCGATTGAGATACATGGTTGTGTCTATCTTGTTACATATTCTAGAAGTTTTAGAACTAGTATAAATAGGGGATGTAGTTGATGTAAAGAGACATTGAATTTTTATGAAATATTTTTGAGTTTTCTCAAACTTTGCTAAGTTATTCAACTTTTGTATTTTTATCTTAGTTGGACCTTTTGTGGTCCAAACCTTGGTCCTTTTGTGGTCCAAACCTCGGTCCTTTTGTGGTCCAAACCTCGGTCCTTTTGTGGGCCACCCCTTGGTCTTTTTGTGGTCCAAACCCTTGGTGTAAGTCTAGTTAGAACTTTTGTGATCTAAGATTCTATCTGGTTACTTTAGAAGGACATCTCGACCTTCATTACCTTATCCACATACGAATTTGTCTATCATGTTCGTACCCAATCCTTGTCTAAATTGTCTAATCCCTTTCACCCCAATACACTACAATAATTCCCCAACCTACACACAAAAAGGTCATTAACCGATTCCTCCCACAAACACCTGAAACCCCAACCAATTCCCCACCATTCCTATCGAATCCCTATTCTGCCAACCTTACTGTCTCGACCAGTTTTCGCCACCTTACCACCATCCAACCACCAACATAACCTACAACGTGTCTAGTTTATCCCCTCAAAATGTCTTAGCCCTAAACCCTCTAAAATCACCCGTACACCTCCCACAAACCTAAACTATCCAGAAACTATCCAACTCCATCAACCTCCACTCGACTCCCATATTCATGGTCACCCGGACCAATACAACTCCGACCAACCTAACCACACAATCCCCTCCTTATATACATCAATTTGGTATCAGAGTAAGGTTTTCCCATCCCACGCCTTGACGCTATGGCTAACACAAAAGAAGAAATTCGGAGGATCGTAAGTGACCTTTTTGTGGAACAATCGCAAATCTTGAGAAGAGAATTTACAGGGCGTGCAGTGATTAATAATTCCCAGTCCAGGGTTCTGCAAAATAGGCCAAGGTATGAAAGGGAATAGTATCAAGATTATGGGGATTCCTTTGCTATTGAGGGACCCAAAGTCAAGGAGGTCTTAGAGGAAGATGTTGATCTTGCGGAGGAGGGTGAAAGTTTAGTACTACAACGTGTGTTTACTGTTCAACTTGAAGAATGGGAGGAGACACAAAGAGAACAACTATTTTACACTCGATGCAAAGTAAATGACAAGGTATGTAATATGGTCATTGATGGAGGAAGCTGTGCCAATATGGCCTTCGTGGAAATGGTGGACAAATTGAAATTGCCTACCCGCAATCACCCTAAACCATATGCTCTCCAATGGGTGAACAAAGACGAAAGGCTAAAGGTAATGAAACAAGCTCTAGTTAGTTTTCGGGTTGGTAAGTATGAAGATGAAATATGGTGTGACATCCCACCTATGGATGATTGACATATTTTATTGGGTCGGACATGGAAATTTGATAGGAAAATGCAACATGATGAAGAAAATAATATATATTCTTTTCAAAAGGATAGTAAGAAGATCCGGTTGATACCATTGTCACCTAGTGAGGTGAAGAAAATGAAGATCCAAAATGCCAAAAACTACAAGGAGAGATCCAATGCCCTCTTGTTTGATGCGTGGGAGATCTAAGAGGAGTTGAAGAAGGGGAGTCCCATATATGCATTGGTGTGAAAGGATAAGAAGAGTCTCGTGGGAGATGTGGTTGAATATGCCGACTTGAAAGAACTCTTGAAGAAATTTGAAGATGTATTTCCGGATGATCTTGCACCCGAATTACCACCAATAAGAGATATTGAACATGCTATTGATTTTATTCTAGGAAGTTCATTACCTAATCGCCCAACCTATAGATGCAATTCAGAAGAGGCCAATGAGTTGCAAAGACAAGTGCAAGAATTACTAGACAAAGGCTTTGTCCGAGAGAGCCTTAGTCCATGTGTGGTACCCGGCTTGTTGGTGCCAAATAAAGATGGAACTTAGCGTATGTGTATTAATAGCTGAGCGGTCAATAACATCACCATAAAGTACAGATTTCCTATGCCGAGATTGGATGATATTTTGGATGAATTGAGTGGGGCCAAGTTGTTCTCTAAGATAGATTTGAGGAGTGGCTACGATCAAATGAGGATATGAATGGAAGAAGACTTTCAAGACCAAGTATGGTTTGTACGAATGGCTTGTGATTCCATTTAGATTGTGTAATGCTCAAAGCTCTTTCATGAGGCTCATACACGAGGTACTATGACCATTCATGGGTAAATTTGTTGTGGTTTACTTAGATGATATCTTGATTTATAGTCAAGATAGGGAATCTCACTTGTCGTATTTAGAATATTTATTTGAGAAGTTAAGAGATGTAAAGTTGTATGGCAAGTTAGAGAAGTGTGTTTTTATGTTTACTAGTGTCCCATTCTTAGGATACATAGTATCATCCGAGGGCATTCATGTGGATTCGTCCAAGGTGGAAGCTATTCGGAGTTGGACCGAGCCTACGAATGTAAGTGAGGTAAGAAGTTTCCATGGTTTGAATTCTTTTTATCGTCATTTCATTTGAGATTTTAGTACCCTTGCTTCCCCTATCACTGAACTAATAAAAAGGGTGAGTTTAAATAGTCCTAAGGAGCACAAAGATCTTTTGAAACCTTGAAGGGAAGGTTATGTGATGTATATACGAGGAGCTTTGAGTTAGTCAGTGGTTTGGGTCTTGGAGAGATTCGGGTTGACTCAAAATTTGGCAAGGAAGGTGGGGTTTATCGGGTTCTCGGTAAGCCAAGATGTGGGATGTTTGGCGATAGTGTCGGGTAAATGGAGAAGTAGTATGGTTAAGGGGATTTTTGTGGTGGTCACGAATAGTATGAGGATTAGGATAGTGGTTGTGATTCGGTATTTTAGTGGTGGTAGAGTCACGGCATAAGCTGGAATAGTGGGGTTCTTGATTTCTCGGGTGGGATGGACAATGGGATGGTTGAAGGCCGATTCGGGTGGAACGGCTTGAAGGTGTGTTAATGCGATTTAGGAATGTGTCTCGGGGTCTTATGGGAAAGGATGATGGTGGTGGTTTGGTGGTGCTAAGGTTGCAGAAACAACCTGAGACAGTGAGGGTCTAAGGGGTGGGCTTGGTAGGGAGTTGGTGTGTTTGATTGTGTTTGCGTGGAGTTATGGTTGGTTTCGGATGGAGGCATTTTGAGAGGATGTTAATGAGGTGTTGTGGGAGATAGTAGAGTGGGGAAACAAGTAATTGGAACAAGGAATGTATATGGATTGTTTGAAACAATCCAAGACACAAACTAAGTCTCAATTCGGTCGATATGTGGTTCTTGGATGGTAACACAAGAGTTAATTGATCGTGTGGTCTCCAAGTATGTTGTGGTCAATTGCAAAAGGACTAGGTTGAGGTTTGTTGATCGTGAGGCTCAACACTAACCAAGCAAGGGTGACCGAAACCTTATAGAAGATAGGTGGTTCTCCCGGAGAACGAAGCGACCCTCCCGGAGGATCAACTAAGAAGTTCAATCCCGGATTGAAAGATTTAGAAAAATGAGTAAACACTCAAGTTTTATATCAAACAAAACTACTTAATACAATATCCTAAGGGCTCTTTTTATATTTGAGCAATGACCCTTCTAGAAAAGAAAAATAAAGACATAAACTACACACTTAGTCGACTAGGTGAGAAAGGGGGGAAAGGTCATCGGTCGAGGGACTCATGCCCAAATTCAATGGCTTCTAGAACCTCTTTGATAGCTTCCATGCATGAATTAGTTAGCACTTGAATGAGCTCATTTGATAGTGTTGAGATGCATGGCCCTTGGATGATTGTGAAGGGAGGAATTCGTCCAACCCCTCGGCTTCTCCAAACTGTGTCTTGGTATCCTCCCATTGAGGAAATCCATACACGGTTCATTCACTTTGAAAACCACACTTCTAGATGGAGCATTCACTTCTCTTTGCTGTGTACATGTCACCATTGAATGAGGCTTCTCTCGCCCTAGTCACCGTCCCTAATTGAATGTGTCTTAGTGAGTATCTAAGGGTTATTACATCCCTTTAATATGTCCTAAGTAACTAACACTTAACTAGGAATTTAAAGACAATAATTAAACAAGGTCTCGATCAAGACCAACAGGTAAGGCCGAATAAAGTACAACTCTCTTAGATGATCAAGTGTTGTCACATACGCCACTCCATACTCCATACATATTCATGATATAAGCCATGTGTTGAAGGATAACCTTGAGAAATTCTGGAGTCCTACTTCTTGTCTCGACTTGAGGGATTAGGTAAGGGGCTTGATTTACATCATTATGTGAAGCACCAGTTCTAGCTATTCCGAACTTTGAGAAACTATTTGAGGTTGAATGCGATGCTAGTGGAGTTGGTGTTGGTGTCGTCTTGATTCAAGACAAATGACCTATTGCTTTCTTTAGTGAAAATTGGGTGGTGCATGGCTCAATTATTCTACTTATGACAAGGAGTTTTATGCTATTGTGAGATCCTTGGTCCAATGGAACATTATTTGAGGGCAAAACCTTTTGTCTTATATTCAGATCATGAATCCTTGAAGTATTTACATGGGCAAAGAAAGTTGAATCCAAGGCATGCTAAGTGGGTAGCGTACTTGCAAACTTTCACATTCTTTACAAGGCACAAAGATGGCAAGTCCAACATAGTGGCGGATGCATTTTCCCGGAGGCATGTAATGTTGACCGTGCTTGAACAAAAGCTTATGGGATTTGAAGTGCTAAAGGAATTCTATGAACAAGATCCCGAGTTCAAAGATATAATGATAGAATGTAATAGCGGATTTCATAGTTCTTATTCCATAGTAGAAGGTTTCCTTTTGAAAGGGAACAAATTGTGTATGCCCAAATGTTTCATCAGAGAATTACTTGTACATGAAGTGCATTCGGGTGGACTAGCTGGACATTTGGGATAGTGAAGACTTTGGAGATTCTATAAGAACACTTTTACTGGCCATGGATGGATAAAGATGTAAATGGAGTGGTAAGTAGGTGTTCTACTTGCCAAAAGGCTAAAAGTTTCTTCCACAAGGGATTGTATACTTTTTTACCGGTTTCGGAGCGACTATGGGAATGTGTGAGCTTAGATTTCATCCTTGGCTACCAAGAGCACAACGGGGCAATGACTCTATCATGATAGTTGTGGACAGATTCTCGAAGATGGCTCACTTCATTGCTTGTCACAAGACCAATGATGCAACATATATTGCGGACTTGTATTTGAAGGAAGTGGTAAGATTGCATGGCATTCCTAAGACTATTGTGTCTAATAGGGATGTGAAGTTCCTAAGTTATTTCTGGAAAACACTATTTGACTTCTTGATACCAAGTTGCTATTTAGTACCTCCCATCATCCTCAAACGGATGGCTAAACGGAAGTGACTAACAGAACTCTTGGCACACTATTGAGAGGATTGGTGAGCAAGACCACCAAAGATTAGGACATCAAGTTGGCACATGCTGAATTTGCTTATAATCGGAGTCAATCTCGTACAACGGGTAAAGCTCTAGTTGAAATTGTTTATGGCACTAAACCGTTTTTACCTATTGATCTAGTTCCAATCCCAAAGAAAGAAATTCTAAGCTTCACGGCTAAAGATGGAATTGAGGCTTTCAAGAAGTTACATGATCAAATTCGAGCACAAATTCAGAAGGCTAATACAAAGTACAAAATAGATGAGAACAAGTCCAGGACTCAACCATAAGTCAGGACTCAACCATAATTCCAGCTCGGAGATTTGGTTTGGCTACACCTAAGGAAGGAACGATTTCCCAACATGAGAGAGAACAAGATAATGCCGAGAGTAGATGGTCCTTTCAAGATATTGGCCAGGTTCGGGAAAAGCGCCTACTAGGTAGAAATTCCGGACGAGTATGGAGGTATTAGTTCAACATTTAATGTTGGAGACTTATCACCATACTTAGATGACGAGAATTTGAGGGAAAATTCTGTTAAAGAAGTGGAGTATGATAAAAAGAAGGTCGTGAACTTAAGCTTCCAACATGAGTCGTGAGGTGATTTGCTAGGAGTGCGAAAGATTTCCAACCGTCCTATGGTGATATGCTTAATGTGGTGTAGAGTGGAGTTGAAGACAATACTTGAAGATCCAAATAAGGAAATATTTTTCGGCTTTTATGTAGGTCTTAGCCGAGACCACCTTTTAGCTTATTTTTAATTCCTAGCTTAATTACTAGATCTCCTTATAGCTTAATTACTAGGCCATGTAGTAAGATAGGATGACTAAGTCGAGAACCATCTAGAAGGAGAAGCTTCCAACGTGCCCCAATGTGGTAATTCATGAACTAGCTAGTTCATGCACTTATCTACATAGATGACACAAAAGGGTGTAATAGAGAACTTGAAGAGATTGGTTTTTCCTCTTTTCCATTCGGCCGAACCCCTTCCTCATTCCGATTAGGCCAAGATACATGGTTGAGTCTATCTTGTTACCTCTTTTAGAAGGTTTAGAACTAGTATAAATTGGGGATGTAGTTGATGTAAGGAGACATTGAATTTTTATGAAATATATTTGAGTTTTCTCAAACTTTGCTAAGTTATTCAACTTTTGTATTTTTAGCATAGTTGGACCTTTTGTGGTCCAAACCTTGGTCCTTTTGTGGGACACCCCTTAGTCCTTTTGTGGGACACCCCTTAGTCCTTTTGTGGGCCACACCTTGTCTTTTTGTGGTCCAAACCCTTGGTGTAAGTCTAGTTATAACTTTTGTGATCTAACTATACCCAAGCCAAGGTTCTATCAGGTTACTTTAGAACGACATCTCGGCCTTCATTATCTTATCCGCATACGAATTTGTCTATCAAGTTCGTACCCAATCCTTGTCTAAACTACCTAATCCCTTTCACCCCCAATACACTACAATAATTCCCCATCCTACACCCAAAAGGTCGATAACCGACTCCTCCCACAAATACCCGAAACCCCAACCAATTCCCCACCGTCCCTATTGAACCCCTAGTCCGCCAACTTTACTGTCCCGACCAGTTTCCATCACCTTACCACCATCCAACCACCAAATACCAACCACCAACATAACCTACAATGTGTCTAGTTCATCCCCTCCAAATACCTTAGCCCCAAACCCTCTAAAATCACTCGTACACCTCCCATAAACCTAAACTGTTCGGAAACCGTCCTACTCTGTCAACCTCTACTCGACTATCATATTCATGTTCACCCGGCCCCAATCCAACTCCGACCAACCTAACACACAATCCTCTCCTTATATACATCACTATGAGGGTTAACAGAGAGGGATCGACCCAACATATGTATATAAATAAGACCGATAAGGTCACAACACAAGTCAACAAAAGATAACCTAGTCGCCAAGGCCATACATTACTGTTGTACATACCACACATATGGTCGGGACAAGGCCCAGACCTACCCATTATGATATATATATATATATATATATATATATACAAGACATACCCAAGACCTGACCAGGAAGCTCCGGGAAGAAGAAGCTTACTCACTGATGGCTGATCTCGACAACTCCTACTGTGGTGGTATATCAGGGCCCCTATCAGAACCTGCGACATGAACACACAATGCCCCCGGGAAAAAAAGACGTCAGTTGAAAGAAATGTACCGGTATGTAAAATATGAATAGCAATATGATAATATTAGAGGTAAATAGGAGAATAAAATAAGTCTGATACTCTGATAACCTGTGTGCCATGCTGGGCGAATAATGAAACTGTACTGGAACCTTTGTGTAGAAATTTAGTTACATGATCTACCCTCGGCTTATAGTTTGAGGTTTGCAATATGTTTTTTCCCTCAGGTGGTGCTCTGATGTGTATGTATGGATACACATATAAGTGCTTACCGGACCGACTATAGCGCGACGCAGTGTGTATAATGTACATGTACAGCTTCCCACCGGCTGTTTGCATTGGTGATGTGAATATATATATATAAATTTCTACTGATATTAGTTCGGTGGTGTCGATAATGTATTGTGGTAACAATGGCATTTGTGGCCTTTTTGGAACTCAGAACTCTTTGACTTTACTTTGGAACGACTCTTGGTTGACTCAACAACTAACTCTTTGGAATACTCCCTCTCGGAGGTTTGTGACATTGTGGACAAGCAACCAACCAGCAATAACTATGAGCACAACAATAACAAGACACCACTCCCGCAAGGGATAACGATATAGAATAGAATAGTTCGAGGGACATTTTTTTTTGAAAATGAATAACACTTTGGGTTTCATACTTTTGAACGAAGGGGGTAGCCTTACATATCTGTGTCACTTAGTTAACAACGCCTCCCTAACCCCAGATGCTTTACGGGTGATTATATACACATTGTAGAGGTTTTGGATTAAGATACAATCGACAAACTAAGAATCAATTTGATAGAACACCTAGAGTGCATAGTTCTCTAGTTATGATGTTCATGGCTACCAACCATACTATCTACTCCCCTTCAACACAACATCAATAGCACTACCACTACCACCAACAACAATAATAATCACCACCACCACAACAACAAGATATACTCTATGATTTCTAGTACTATATATTTCAACTTCACGCCATGATCATATCAAAGTTTACTCAAGAACTATCCAAGGCTCATAGAAACTCTTTCATGGAGTTCTAGCTCAACTATTACAAGTTTCTTTTATCCATTATCCATAATCTCAACAAGGCTATGAGATGTTAGAGATCATTAATAACATCAATATATTACCTTAACCAACCAAGAAAACTTGTAGCATCAACCTTCTCCAAGCTCAAGAAGGTCCTTCTCCAACTCTTCTCCAACTCACCCATCGCCTCCCATATGAGGAAGGTTCTGCATCGCATACCACTATATGCGGCCGCAGAACCCAACGCACATGGTGAAAGTATGGTGGGGAATTTGAGGCTTTGTTCTGTGGCTCGATCCGCGTTGCGGATCGGCTTTCGTGGGGCAAAATGCTTAGCATATCGCATAATTTTCGTCAAACTTTGACGAGATGTGTTTCCTTTAATCCAATTGACTTCCAACCTTCCGTATGCCTACTTGACACTCGTATAAGTCATATGTGACCTCGGAAAGGGCTTTAGGTTGCCGCAGCTCAAATCAACTAATTATACTTTCGATCGCACGTAGAATTGCGGGGTGTAACATCCTTCCCCCTAAAGAACATTCGTCCTCGAATGTTGAAGGACGTAACTAAGAGTCTTTTAACACTTGAGTTTTAATAGAATTTTGGAAGAGTTTCCTCTATAAATAGGACTATCCCAACACCTTCCAAGCAGCCAGAACCAACACAAGTGTCACATAGGACCAATAACAACAACAACATACCCAGTGAAGTCCCAAAACGTGGGGTCTGTCGAGGGTAGAGTGTATGCAGACCTTGGTAAGTAGAGAGGTTGTTTCTGAAAAAATCCTCGACTTAAGACAAAGCATAAGCACAAGCAAAGCAAGAAAAACAGTCAAACCCAGACAAACAATTTAAAGCAGTATGACAATGAGAGTAACAAAAACGAATAAACCATGGTAAAACATTCTGAAAAAAAAGCAGTAACTAATACAATTAAATAAGATAAGCACAATACACGAAAGAACATACAATATCAGAAATCAAAGGACAGGGGATTATAAAACAATACTGCGCCTACTAGTATGATAGGCTAAGTAGAGCTACAATAATAACACTATAACTACCAGTATGTAAGCGTAAGTAGGACTATGCTGAACTGCCTACTATCCTTCTACCCCAATCTGTGTCCTCCACAACCCCCTTTATATCATTGGCCTCACACAACCATTACTATGTCAATAAATATAAGAGTTAGCCATAACTCACCTTATACATCTTCACCTTGATCCTGGACTGCTTTTATTTCATTTTGATTATTGTGATCACCTGAACAAGATACATAAATATGAAGTACGCTACTATATCACAAGAGTAGGGGAAGTCGTATCATACAATGTCAGTGTGAACCTGTGATTTGGAAGAGGTAAGGATACTTAGATTTCATATCATCTTCGGCCTCCCAAGTCATTTTTTCTATATTATTATTCCTCCATAGTACCTTAACATAGGCAACCTCCTTAGTTCTCAACTTCCAGACTTGTCGAACCAGGATAGATATAGGCATTTCTTTATAAGATAAATCCTTGGTGATCTGCATATCCTCCACGAGGGTAATGTGGGAGGGATCCCCTATACAGTTGTGCAACATCGATACGTGAAATATCGGGTGAACAACTTCCAATTATGAGGGTAGTTCAACTTCATAAGCCACTCAACCTATTCTGCGAATGCTTTTATACGACCCAACGTATTTGGGACTGAGTTTCCCCTTCTTACCAAACCTCGTAACACCCTTCATTGGCGAAACCTTCAGGAATACCCAATTGTCAGTTGTGAATTCCAAATTGCGGTGTCGAACATTTGAATAGGTATTTTGTCGACTCTGGGCAGTCAATAAGTGCTCTTGGATTAGCTTTACCTTTTCCATTGCTTGCTGGACCAAATTGGAACCTAGTAATCCAGCTTTACTCACTTCGAACTAGCCAATCGGGGATCTATATTCCTGTCCATACAAGGCCTCATATTAGGCAATCATGATGTTGGACTAATAATTGTTATTGTAAGCGAACTCGATAAGGGGAAAATGATCAACCCAACTATCTTTTAAATCTAATATACAAGCCCGTAGCATGCCCTCGAGTGTCTGGATTATGCTTTTGGCTTGACCGTCGGTCCGCGGATGGAAATTTATGCTAAGGTTCACCTATGTACCTAAACCTTTCTGAAACAACCTCCAAAAGTGAGCTGTAAACTAATCACCCCTATCAGATATGATAGAGACCGAAACACCATGCAATCAGAGTCTTTCTTTAATATATATCTTGTCATAATCTTTAGATAAAAAAATAGTGCGAACAAGTAGAAAATGGGCTAATGTCATAAGCCTGTCGACAGTAACCCAATTGGAATCAAACTTCCAATAAGAACGGGGCAAGCCTGCGATAAAATCCATATTGATCATTTCCCACATCTAAGTCAGGATTTCAATATTATGAATCAAGCCTCTGGGCTTCTGGTGTTCGATCTTTACTTACTGACAATTCAGACACAAAGCTACAAATGTTGCAGTATTCTTCTTCATATCATTCTACCAGTAAACCTGTCAGAGATCATGGTACATCTTTGTCGAGCCAGGATGAATGGAATACCCGGACTGGTGGATCTCGACCATAATTTATTCTTGGCGCCCTCCCATGCCTGGCACACATAGTCGACCTTGGTATCTAAAGACTACGTCTCTTACAAGCTCTAATACCATCTTCTTTTTATGGGAATCCCCTATTTCATTTGGACCAACTCGAGGTCATCAAATTGCCTTGCCTTCACCTCTGCTATCAAGGACGATTCTGCGATATTCTGCACCACCGTACCTCCGTCATCCGTATCCAATAGTCGCACATTCAAACTAGCTTAGCGACACAATTCTTTGGTTGTCTCAAACTTGTTTGCTTCAATATCATCCGAACTCCCTATACACTTGCAACTTAAGGCATCAATTATAACATTTGCCTTGTCGGAGTGGTATAAAGTATCAACATCATAATCCTTCAACAACTTAAGCCACCTTCTTTGCCTTAAATTTAACTCCTTTTGCCGAAATATATACCGTAAACTCTTATCGTCTGTAAAATGTTAACATGAACTCCATATAGGTAATGACGCCATATCTTCAAGGCAAAGATCACTGCTGCCAACTCAAGATCATGAGTTGGGTAGTTCAACTCATGTTTTCTCAACTACATTGAAGTGTATACTATAACCTTCTCATGATGTATCATGACACACCTTAGGAAAACTTGGAGGCGTCACAGTAGACCACGTACCCATAGGTACCTTCTAGAATAGACAATATAAATGTGGATGTCAACGTGTTCTTCAATTCTTGAAAACTACGCTCGCACACATCTGACCACTGAAACTTAGCTGTCTTGTGAGTAAGCTTTGTTATAGGTGCGGAGATAGAAGAAAATCCCTCCACAAATCTCTAATATTATCTACCTAAGCATAAGAAATTACGTACTTTAGTAGGGGTCGTGGGCCTCGGCTAATTCTTTACGGCCTCAATCTTCTGATGATCTACTTTAATACCTTTTGAAGAAACTATACGTCCTAGAAAGGCAACGGAGTTCAACTAGAACTCATAGTTAGAAAACTTGGCATACAACTTACGGTCTTGGAGCGTCTGTAACACCACTCAGAGATGATCTGCATGGTTTGCTCTGCGAGTATACCAAAATATCATTAATAAATACGATAACGAAGATATCTAAAAATGGTTTGAAGACCCGACTCATTCGATTCATGAATTCTGCTGGCCCATTAGTGATTCTAAAAGACATCACCCGAAACTCAAAATGACCATACCTGGTTCGAAAGGCTGTCTTCGGGGTATCTTTCTCTTTTACCCTTAACTGGTGGTAAAATGATCTTAAATCAATCCTCGAGAAATACTTAGCACCCTACAACTGATCGAATAAATCATCGATACTCGGAAGTGGATATTTATTCTTGATAGTGACTTTATTCAATTGCATGTAATCAATACACATCCTCAGGGAACCATCCTTCTTTTGAACAAACAACACTAGTGCGCCCCATGGTGATGTACTAGGCTTGATAAAGCCTTTTCCCCTTAAATCCCTCAACTGATC
Organism: Anisodus tanguticus; assembly: GCA_034509755.1. Classification (NCBI taxonomy): domain Eukaryota; kingdom Viridiplantae; phylum Streptophyta; class Magnoliopsida; order Solanales; family Solanaceae; genus Anisodus; species Anisodus tanguticus. The sequence goes on along the minus strand of CM067546.1, from coordinate 15,782,000 downwards.
CTTCAATTCCCTTAACTCGGCAGGAGCCATTCGGTAAAGAGGGAATGATATTGACTGCGTATCTAGAAGTACATCGATAGTAAACTTGATCTCCAACTCTGGAGGGATTCCCGGAAGTTTATCTGGAAACACATCGAGAAACTTATTAACTACGAGAATAGATTGAAAGGTCAGAGGCTCTACATCTGCATTCCTAACCTGAACCAAATGATAAATATAACCCTTGGAAATCATCTTTCTTGCCTTCAAGTAGGAAATAAACCTACCTTTAGGCGTAGTAGAATTCCCCTCCATTCAAGGGTTGACTCGCCTGGAAAATTGAATTTCACAATCTTTGTTCGGCATTCCACATTTGCAAACTAGAAGCTAACCAATACATGCCCATAATGACATCAAACTCAAACATGGGTAACTTAGCTAAATCAGCCAAAGTATAATGGTTACAAACTGTCATAGTACAATTCATATAAATTTGAAATACTATAATCGTCTCACCAACCAGTGTAGCCACTTCATACGACTTAGACAACAATTTTGGTTCAAACCTAAACTTGCTAGCAACAAAGGGCGTAACATAGGACAAATTGGAGCATGTATCTATCAATGCATAAACATCATAACTGAAGAAATATAGTATACCTGTAACAACACCCGGAGATGACTCCAAATCCTAGACCTAATAAAGCATAGATGCGGTTCTAGGCACCGCTTGAACTGGAGGCTCTTCCTTGGCCTCTGCCTTTACCTGCTAGGGTCTGTGGCCCACCACTCTGTAGGTGTACATTCAACGAGGACGTTGCTGTAGACCTCATCGGCTGAGCCGTACCACCTCAACCTCTGCTCAGACACTGGCGCATATAGTGACCAGGATTTCCACACTAATAACACACATTGGTACCCAACCAACACTGCCCCAAATGTGTCCTACCAAACTGGCCACAAGGTGGAAATGGTGGTCTAATCTGGCGTGAACTCTCTTGCCTATGAAAATCCAAATCTCTCAAATTCTGCCCTAGCCCAAACTGAGCATGTCTGTCATATATGGGCTCCTAAAACTGAGATGGAACACTATTGGCAAACCGAGGTAGATTCCTAGGGAATCGCTTCCTAGAGATACATGATGTTTCCCTGAAAGAACCAATTGATCTAACCTCTTAGTCAACTCCCTCTCTATATCCCCATATTTTTAGAGCGTATGCATGTATCCTGTCAATGTACATGTCCCTATTTAGGGAGGTTATCATACACTTGCCAATCAGACGTGTATCCAAACCTGATACAAATTAATGAACCCCAGCCCTTATTGTATCCATGATATTCGGGACATACCTAGCCAGAGAATCAAACTGCAAATTGTAATCCCGAACACTCTTGCCCCATTGCTTGAGTTTTAAGAAGCGCTCTACTATGGCCTCTTATACCTCTAATGGGAAATAATGATCAAGAAAAACATCTGCAAACTCATCCCATACTGTGAGAGGTGCATCCGAGCCTCAGGACCGCTCTCAAGCCTCATACCACAAAATAGCCGCATCTCGCAATCTAAAAAAAGGCCAACTCAACTGTGTCCGTCTCTGAAGCATGTATAACCAACAATACATTTTACATATGATCAATAAAGTCCAGTGGGTCTGCACCTGAATCAATACTGATAAATATTGGGGGGCTTAATGCAAGGAATTATCGGGTCTTGGAGCTCCCTATACTATCAGAAGACCCAACTCATGTGGAAGCCAGTATATGCCGCTATTTTGAAACAACTATCTGTTCTAATAACTGCACAATACTTGCCACACCCTGATCTGAAGACTTGAGCGGAGGAACTGGATGAACCAGATTTGGTGGAGCTGGAGGTACTATGTCTTGAGGAGCTAGAGGTACCACACCTCCTCTAATCTCCTCCTGTAGAGGTCGAACAGGTGATACGTGAGAGTGCGACTCTCACTGGGTCTCAACTCTATCAATTTGACTGGGCAGGGCATTACTAGTACCTTCACCCCTATCAGCATCGACTCAATGACTAATAGTAGCTCTCGTAGTAACTAGTATGATTGAGAAAGGGATAAAGCACGAATTATACTCAATATCATGTAAATCATCTCTATAGAACGATCTATGAAGTTAAAGAACAATAAATATCCCTAGATGCCCCACAAACTCTTGGTTATAAGTGTGGTGCACAATACACCCATAAACAAGACATACTAGACACGACTCACAAACTCCTAGGAGTGACCTTCTCTGATACTAAGTTTGTCACACCCCAAACTAGGGGGTGTAGCTATCACCCAGTGCCGTACTGGCCCGAGCATACTACTTTGATAAACATGCTTCTCTATAAGTAGAACAACAACACTATAGAAGGGCCAACAAGGCCATAATCTGTAAAACAAGATATAATACATCATCTGAGGGTGAACAAAGAGGGATCAACCCAAAATATATATGTAAACAAGACAGACAAGGTCGCAACACAAGTCAATAAAAGACAACTTGGCCGATAAGGCTATACATCACAGTTGTACATACCACATAAGTCTATGAGCCTCCAGAGTGCATGTATTATCATATGGGCAGGACAGCATCCCGACCTACCCATTATGTACATATCTATACAAGACATACCCAACACCAGACGAGGAAGCTCCGGGAAGATGAAATGTTACTCACTGAAGGCTGAACTCGATAGCTCCTACTGAGGTGGTCTATCAGAACCTACAACATGAACACACATCGCCCCCGACAAAAGGGATGCCAGTACAAAAGAAATGTACATATATGTAAAGCATGAATGAAAATATAAAATATAAGCGGTAAAGAGGAGCATAAAAGCAGTCTGATACTCTGATCACCTATGTGCCACGTAGGGCGAATAATGAAACTCTGAAACTATACTAGAACGTTTGTATAGAAATTTAGTTATGTGATCTACCCTCCGCTTATAGTCCTAGGTGTGTAATATGTCTTTTCCCTTAGGTAGTGCTCTGAAGTGTATGTATGGATGCACATATAAGTGCCTACCCGACCAACTATAGCATGACATAATGTGTATAATGTACATGTACAACTTCCCACCAACTATTTGCAATGGTGGTGTGAATAGTATATATATATATAACTGCCCACCGATATTAGTTCAGTAGTGTGGATAATGTACTCTGGTAACAATGGGACTTGTGGCCTCTTTGAATTCAGAACCCTTTGACTTTACTTTGGAATGACTCTTGGTCTACTCGATGACTAACTCTTTGGAATATTCCCTCTCGAAGGTTTGTGATATTGTTTACAAGGAACCAACCAACAATAACTATAAGCACAACAATAACAAAAAACTACTCTCGACAAAGGATAATGATATACGAATAGAGTAGTTTGAGGGATGTTTTTTTGAAAACGAATAACATTTTGGATTCCATGCTTTTGAAATAAGGGGATAGCCTTACATACCTGTGTCTCTTAGTTAACAATGCCTCACAAACCCATGGATGCTTTACGGGTGATTATGTGCAAAACATAGAGGTTTTTGATTAAGATGCGATCGACAAACTAAGAATTGATTTGCTAGAATAATTTGACGAACACCTAGAGTGCATACTTCTCTAATTATGATGTTCATGGCTACCAACCATACTATGTACTCCCCTTAAACACAACACCAACATCACCACCACCAACAACAATAATAACCACCACCACAACAATAATAAGATATACTCCATGATTTCTAGTACCATATCTTTCAACTTCAAGCCATGATCATATCAAAGCTTACTCAAGAACTATCCAAGGTTCATAGAAACTCTTTCATTTAGTTCTAGCTCAACTATCACAAGTTTCTTTTATCCATAATCTCAACAAGGCTATGAGGTGTTAGAGATTAGTAATAAAATTAATATCAAACCTTACACCAGCCAAGAAAGCTTGTAGCATCAACTCTTCTCCAAGCTCAAGAAGGTCATTCACTCCATCTTGCTACTGTGAAGATTTCCAATCTCCTTAATGGTTATCTATGGAAGATTTATCTTCAATTTGATATGGAACTGATCTTAGGTGATATAAGAACTCTAGGGAAATTTTTGAGAGTGTTTGGAAAGTGTTAGGGTCGAAATTAGATTGAAAATGAGCTACCACAACTTTGGGCTATAAATAGCATCACCCACAGCCTCCCATATATGGCAGGTTCTATGTTGCATACTACCATATGAGGCTACATAACCCAACACACATGGTGGCAATGTTGTGGGGAAGTTTAGACTTTGTTCCATGGCTCGATCGGCGAAGCAGATCGACTTCCATGGGGCGGAATGCTTAGCATATCACCTAATTTTCGTTAAACTTTGCCGAGATATGTTTTCTTTAATCCAATTAACTTCTAACCTTCTGTAAACCTCTTTGATACTCGTATAAGTCATCGTGATTCTCGAAAAGGGCCTTAAGTTGCTAAAGCTCAAATCGGCTAGTTATACTTTTGATTGCACGTAGAATTGTGGGGTGTGACATTGGAGAGGGTAAGTGTCACAAATCAAAATTTTATTTGTTTCATGAGATCACCTACCTTAAACTCGTAGGTGAACCCTAAGCTTATTTACAAGTCAAAAAGAATGAAATATGAGGAAATAGAAATAAACCATGGAAGTATTTAAATAGTCTCAAGACATAACATAAGTAAGTCTAAGTTAACAAAAATAACACCAAAATCCGGTTTTCATGAGTATAGAAGCAGCTATCCCAATACAAGTCTGGAAAGTTAATACATTAACTGTTTGGAATAAGGAAAAGATAGAAAAATAAAGATAAGAAGGAGTCCGGTGCTGAGGGACTACCATCAGCTCCCCCACCCTGAATCTCCTACTGCCGCCTCTCGAGTCAATCAAGGTCCCGAATCCCGAAACTCTACCGCTGCTTGGATCGTTACCCGAACACAAAAGGTGCATCAAGTGTAGAATGACTATAGAGGCACGTGTACACAATAGCATCATTGACCAACCATAAACTATAGTGGTGGTAAGGGTTGGTACTCTGGTTACTCATCTTCTTGCTTATCTAGTTACAATTATACCTTCATAATCATCTAAACTATCTAAGTAAAAGTTCTACAACTAAACTCAATCATAAAGTTCGTTAGTATTCACGTATAGGCATAAAGTATTCACTTTTACATTAATTAAGACAAATATGCGATAAAGATACGATCTTTATCCCGTTTCAGACAAAAACAGACAAAAAGGTTCCATCTTTTTAGTACTTAGAGCAATTATAGTAATAAAAGACTTAATATTTTCCCCAATTTAGGCTCATATACCCGTAAAGATTCAACATTTTCATATATTAAGATAAGTTTAGTCATAAAGACTCAACCTTTGCATTATTTAGGGCATGTATTATCATGATGGTTCAACTTTTCACCATTTTGAGTCAAGGAAACCCATAAAAGTTCTATCCTTCTTTTAATTAAAATGATTATAATTATAAAGATTCCATCTTTATATCATCTAAGGCACACATGACATGAATGCAAGTGAAATGTACGTTATGAAATGTCCATATGTACCGGTATACACATGCTCATACAATAGGTTTCACATAATCCATGGGGGACTTATGAGGTCCATTTACCCACCAGAAGGAATACCAGATCCTATAGATCACATTGAGTACCAGCCCTAGGATATAATATCATCATCATCACTCAATTCCATGTACCATATCCAAATCCGGCCTCTTCAGGCTCTGTTCCTCGTATCCCATCAATTAGATGTCAAATAATATCATGAATGAATGTAACAGATATGTGTACGTCATGGAAATGCATAAAATCAATTTAGTTTAGCAAGATGAACTCTTTTTTCATATTATTAGACGAGGTGTGGACTGATGAATGCATGACAAATAAGTAATCATGGCTAACATAACCCAAATAAACAACAGTCATACCAACCTAAGTGAATTTATACACCACTTCACTAGGCCCAAAGGCTAAACACATAGTCTTCATCACAAGTATAACTACTTTGTATTTTAATTATCCTTTACATATATATCGATACCGCACAAGTGCTCGTCATCTCATGTGTACGAGACCCCCAATTCCCCATTACACCCCTTAATTAATTAAACTAATGCAAAATATTACACAAAGAGTTTAGTAAGGCTCAACTTACCGGAATCTGAAGTTGAAGAGTTAATTCACGACCTTTCCCTTTCTGTGAGCCTCCGAATGATACCACTTTTTTCAAATACTGTATTTACATAACAATACAAAACTAACAATACCCATATTGCTATATAAAGGTTCGGATCCGAAAATCAACCTAAAACCCCGCCCCAAACCCCGAAGGTCAAAATAAGAAATTGAACTTAAAATCATGTTACCCATAGTCTATATAGTCATTAACATAAAAATCATGAAGTTCTAATCATAAATGGTTTAATTTAAGTTAAATCCAAATCCATGGGAAACCCTTATTTTCTAACTTCGAATCATGGTGGGGACTGGAAAATAATGGTTGGAATCATAAATAAATGATTGGGTAATGATTAAAGACTTACCCTAATGAATAATTTTGAAGTTTGCACTTGGAATAACTTAAATCTGAGCGCTCTAGTTCCTAAAATGTATTAAAGAAGATGAATATTTAAATTGGGATTTTAATTCTGCCCAGGCATCAAAATGGCCTTCGCGATTACGAGGCCCACCAACCACGATCGTGAAGCATAATTCAAACCCAGCATAGTTGATTCTCTATACAATCGCGAGACAAAATGGAGTGATCACGGCCCTACCTCAGCTAACTCATGAGGATCACGAGCTCCCCCTCTTGCGATCGTGATTGTTACATCTCAAAGTTTTATGTTTCGTCGCGTCGCTGATTGAGACCGACAATACAACAACAATAAAAACAACAACATACCCAGTAAAATCCCACAATGTGGGGTCTGTGGATGGTAGAGTGTACGCATACCATACCTCTACATTGGTAGGTAGAGGATTGAGACCGACAATCCGGGAAGATATGTGACCTTACGAAAGGATAATGAGAGTTTACATATCGTCTATGGAAGTATCGGAGTGTATAAAAACTAAATGGATTGAAGTAAATACATTTTGATGAAATCTACGGAGTTCCAAATTTGACGACCAAAATGTACTGGTTGTACAATTTAGTACGGACCATACATTTCCACCATAGAATTTCCTACAAATTTCAATTTTCAGTTTTTGATTTTACGGTCCAAATGTATGGACCATACATTTTTGTACAAACCGTAGATTTGTCTTTTTTTAATCCCCTCCCACAGGAGCCCCCCCTCCCTTAGTGCCCTTGGTGACTCGAACTCGCAACATTCGGGTTGAAAGTGGAGGGTGCTTACCATCTAAGCAACTACCGGAAATTTTGATGGTGAGTTTTATTTTTCATGTATAAATGTTTGTTGCTCGATCAAAGACTCAATTTTCCCCTCTTCCAAACCCTTACCCTCTGAAAAGCATTTTCGAGACTCCTTAAGGGTTCTAATCAATAATCCAATGTAAACTACACAAGTTCGACATACAGAATCCCATGAACACCACTAGCTTCTCTTCTTCCTTGTTCCGGCGGTTTCAGTGGAGTTTTGGTGATGAGGTAAACTGAGAATTGGAGTGTTCATAATAGATTTGAGGTAAGTCTCATATTCCTTATTCTTAGGCTTGTGTAAGGATTGAGTTAAGATTTATGGAAAATTCTAAAGGAATCTTGTGCTCATGAACCTTCGAATCAAGTTATGTTGTATGGACTATTCTTATACGATTTAAGCCACCAAATAGAGTTTTAAAAGCATGAATATCATTATAAGGGAATAGTAGGAGTGAGGGTAAAGGTTGTTGGGCCGAAACATGTTGCATTTGAACTAGAAACAACCTTATGAAGTATTTCCTACAAGTTGTTCGATGAAATGTCTAAGTAAACTTTCCTTTAAATTATGGATTCGATATTGATACAAACCATTCGTATAATATAGATAACCATTCGTAGAACTTTTGAGGACCAGTGGAACTTAAATAGCTTTGACGACAAGGTATGTAAGGCTCACTTCCTTCTTTTGGCATGATCAATATTGAAGCGATTATTACGAAGTGAAATCCGATAAAAAACTCTACTCTTAAGTCCTTAGAAAAGTACTTGTGATTCTCCTATAAATGTGTTGTTGTGTATTACCATCCATCGTCGAGATTACATCCTCATTTATTGTGTCCTGAAAGCTATGATAATAATGTGATCTATGGTTCTTATGGAGTCATTAAAAGAGTAACAAGTGACATGTTAACCCTCATAAGGGAGTCGAAGGTGTAATGATCTTACGTTACTTCGACGAGTTCAAAAGAGTATCTGGTAATACTTAAGAGGTCATCATATGCATGAATTATATATCAATATTGCCCTCAGAGGCCTATGGCGTTATATATGCGTTTATACAACTAAGAGATGATATTTCCCACAAAGGCCTATGGCGCTAATGCATAATTTATACAGACATAATATTGATAATATTGCCCCTAGAGGCCTACGACGTTATATGTACGCGATTACACTTCATTATGCATATACTGGCTCACAGAGGCACTCAGTGTACAAATTGTCTTTCTACTACTTACCTTTCAATTATGCATTCAACTACAGTTTCAGCTTATGTTTTTTATGGAAACAAGGGACCGAACTTAACTCCTTTTTATAAGCTCATATTCAAAGGATCGATGGTGAAGATATGGGGGCATGGATCCTCGGTGAAAGGAAAAGAAATATATGGAATATGGGGTGGGTTAGGTTCTATCACTTGAAGCTCTTATAGTCTAAATTTATTCGACCTTATTTGTGGTCTTGGTCGAGACCGTGCACTACTTATTTATATTGTCTTTATTTTCTATCCTACCTAGTAATATTAGGATGCCTTAAGAATGGTAAAACCCTTAGGTTGATTTAGGACACATTCATTACTTGTAATGAGAGCATGAAAGCCGGTGAGGAACAATGCCAAGTTGGCGAGGACAAGGGAGCCTAAACCGAGAAGCCAATATGTCAAGAACAAACAATGACATGGCTAACAAGATAGCAAAGACAAGAACCTTCCAAAGTCAAGATAGAATCGTTTGGGGAGTTGGAAGGGTGGCCGAATGACCAAGGCAAGAATGAAGTCTCCGAGGTCTTGAAATCACAAGGGTCTATCTCGGCCAATGCAATGAACATGTGAAGAGGATGAAGTTTTACCAAGTATAAAAACTAAACCAAGTTCCTTTCACATGCCTTCACCAATGTCGAAGCCTCAACTTGTGCTCCAAGACAACAAGTCCTCTTCCATGTTCCCATTCGGACGAGTAGTGTAACTTGTATCCCTTTAATTGCTTTCTAGAATGGTCATCACCTTACTATAAATAAGACCCTTATTATGAATGTAAAAGGCAGTTTTGGAGTTTATATAAAATATATCTTTAAGTTTTCAACTTGTGTGTTGAAGCTTGCCGATCCTTATGTGGATCAAACTCCTTCGGCGCAAGTATAGACTAGGACTTGTGTGACCTAGCCTTTACCCAAGCTTAAAGAACACCTTTGGTGGTAAACGAAGGTTGATTCTTGTGTGAATCAATCTAGTCTAAGCCTCGGAAGCAACAAGGACATAAATCACCCTCACTTGGCTTGTTCACGGGCATTGCGACTAGCAACCCCAGTCTCGACCTTGTGACATTGATCACTCATTTCTTGGTGTCGGTTGGGGTAATTAACTCCCCGTTCCACTATCATTGGACCCTTTTTTTTACATCGTCTCACTAAGTCACTAAACAAATAACCAACCAAACCCGAAACCATACTTCACTCAATAACCATTCTTCACCCGGAAACTTGTGGCCTATCTCCCGAATATAATCCTCAACCAAACACCCTCACCCCTTCCACCAATACACTCCAGGACACTCCATTATCAGTCACTTAAAATGCCTTCAACCAAAAACACCCACAAGCACCCATTTAAGTCTGATAACACAACAACCTGCCACATAAGTTACTTTTCGAGGACCCACTGCCTCAATCCCATTCCTCAACTTAACTCACATCACACCAAGACCTAAGCACCAACTTGATCCTCAACTTATCAACCATCACTCCACAAAAAGCCTTAACCCAAAATCCACTATAGCTTCCCGAAAACAACTCTCAACATCCCACTGTCCGACTAGCCGAGTACCTCACTATTCTTGACTTATTCCGGAACATTGCCAACATCAAACTACCAACAACCAAGTATATTACTGACCCCCAGTCCATACACAACCACTCCTCAAAACACCCCAAAACAATTCCCTCTTCATCTTTCCAAAATTGCTTCCATATACCATTCACTCACCCAAACCGAGAACCCAAAACAGTACTCTTTGTGCTCTCTATTCGGGTCAACCCGACTGTCTTCAACACCCGAACCACTTACCTATCCAACTCGCTCCTAATATCTATCAGTTTAATTTATAGTGTTGTACTTATTTACAGTCTTAGCCTTACATATTCAGTACATTTTTTGTACCGATGTCCCTTTCTGAGGTACTGCGTTTCATGCCCGCATATGCAGATAGAGATTCAGATGATACCTCGCAGTAGGTGACTCGACTCAGCTGAAGATGGTCATACTTCTTTCTTCTAGAGCTGTCTAGTGAGCTGACATGTATGATGGTTGTATATATATATATATATATAGGGTATAGGGGGGCCCTGTCTCAACCAAATATTGTCGATATACTTTCTAGAGGCTTGTATACACTCGTACAGTCTTCTGCGGCCTTATCGGCCTCTTTCGTAGACTTGAGTATATCACAGGTATCAAGATTGGTACGCTCAGGCCTTAGGGCACCGGGTCCGGCCACACCCTTTAAGGTTGGGGTGTGGCAAACTTGGTATCAGAGTAGGTCAGTCCTATGAATGTCTACACGCCTTGTCTAGTAGAGGCTTGCTTATGGGTGTGTTGCGCGCCACACTTATAAACAAAAGGCTATAGGACATTTAGAATGTTACTTTCCTTGAAATCTAGCTCATGTGTTAGAAGCGAAGTCGTAAGTATTTAAATTCCTATCTTCTCAATTTGGCTCTCTTTTTCAGTAATGCCAAAATCAAAGGAAAGTATTGTTAGCAAGAATCTAATTAGAAATGTGAGGGAAGTTCACAGTCGATTACCATTCGTTAATATGGATTCAAAGACTATAACGACACCAGAAGGAAATGTGAGTTATTCTATGGAAGAAAATCAGTCTATGGACGATCTGTCTACGAAAGAAGATCTATCTATGGAGGAAGATTTGTCTATGGAGGAGGACCTATCTTTGGGCCCTAGAAGAATCACCCTTCTGAGTACCATCAATTCTGGTGGTATTGCCATATTATAGGAGGGCATGCACAACACCAAAATCATCCACGCAGCGGTCATTTTTGGTCGATTTAGGTGTGAGTGGTATCATGTACGCAATAGCGCCCAGTCATCTTTCCAAAGCAGGGTCATGTTCAGATACCCCCACATGTTAGGCCTTTTGAGAGATGAAGGAGTCCATTATCGTTGAAATTGGTTAATCAAGGTTCGCCAAGAATGAGTAGAAGTAAGGAAGAAACAACCAGTAGACGGATCAAAAGGTTTGGAATGGAGGTAGTTAACAAAGGATTACGTTGCAAGATGTGTCAGATAGAAGCTCTCTGGTAGAACTCAGGCAAGTACAGGGATATGTTGGAAGTAGTAGACCATGCTATCAGTAATTTGGTAGGAGTCATGACGGGACATGCTTATGTGATACCGAGTTATGTTTTAGATGCGGAGCCTTGGGCCATAGGGCTAGAGAATTCCCTGAGGTACTTCAGTCGTTGTGCCACCAGTGTGGACAAGTGCATTATGGGAAATTTTCAAGTGATATTGAGAAGTGTTATTGGTGTGGAAGTAGAGGCATAAAGTATACATATGCCTAAGGTTGAGTCAAGGGGAATAGCAGGTCCCGATGTTATTAAGAGTTACGTAACTAACCAGGTACGTTGACAATTTTATTGGGGATAGTTGTGTTTATGCTTATAATTAGTTGGTTATCATTATTGTAAGGCGTATGTCATAAGATGTATATCAACTGTAGATGGATAATAGAAGTGAAGGTGGAAAGTGAAACTATAGTTTTGTTCAATTTCCAAGTAAAATATTTTAGGAACAACCCTTTCTTAGCCACATGCATATCCAACACTCTTAAGTCCTATAGTGTGCGTGATATCGGAGCATAAAAGGTATATGAATAAACAATTTAAAGGTACTCACGGGTCTGAAGAATTAAGGGAAACCCAAAAAAATAATAAGGAAAATGGATTTCTGGAGTTAAGTTACCTAAAGCTTTGTTTCAAGAAATAGTTAATGAAAAGTGGCGCAAAATGTCATGACCAAAATAGTAAACCCAACTCAACTACAAGAACTGAACTATTTAGGAAGACCGTGAGACAGGATAAATATTGTCAGTTAAATGCAAGCGATATACCTTCTTTACTGTAGCAACACATGTGTGGGTGGCGGTAAAAGATAGCAGGGTTTTCGATATTAGGTGATGAGATTTTTGAATTCCATGGTGTAGTTTTATGAGCCGATCGGGCAGGAATTGCTGGTTGAAGATAGTTTTCCATAATATATATAAGGATGGGATTGCATGGTTAGGTTGGACGGAGTGGGTTTGGGGCTGGACGGACACAAATATGGGAGTCAAGTGGAGGTTGGCGGAATAGGATGGTTTTCGGACAATTTAGGATTGTGGGAGGTATACGGGTGATTTTAGAGGGTTTGGGGCTAAGGCGTTTGGAAGGGATGAACTAGACACGTTATAAGTTATGTTGGTGGTTGGATGGGGTAAGATGGCGGAAACTGGTCGGGACAGTAAGGTTGGTAGAATAGAGGTTTGATAGGGATGGTGGGGAATTGGTTGGGGTTTTAGGTGTTTGTGGGAGGAATCGGTTAACGACCTTTTAGGTGTAGGTTGGGGAATTGTAGTGTATTGGGGTCAAAGGGATTAGGCGGTTTGGACAAGGATTGGGGATGAAATCAATAGATAAATTTGTTTGCAGATAAGGTGATGTAGGCCGAGATGACCTTCTAATGTGTTTGTAACAAAGTAACCGGATAGAACCTTGGCTTGGGTATAGTTAGATCACAAAAGTTCTAACTAGACTTACATCGAGGGTTTGGACCACAAAGGGACTAAGGGTTGGCCCACAAAAGGACTAAGGGTTAGACCATAAAAGGACTAAGGTTTGGACCACAAAAGGACCAACTAAGATAACAACACAAAAGTTGAATAACTTAGCAAAGTTTTAGAAAACTCAAATATATTTCATAAAAATTCAATGTCTCCTTTCATCAACTACATCCCCTATTTATACTAGTTCTAAACCTTCTAGAATAGGTAACAAGATAGACATAAAAATGCATCTAGGATGAATGGGAAAAGGAGAGAGGTTCGGCCGATTTTGGAGAAGGGAAAAGACCCAACTCTTTATGTTAACTAGGCCACCTATTTGTGTCATCCATGTAGATAAATGCATGAACTAGATAGTTCATGAATTACCTCCTTGGGAAACGTTGGAAGCTTCTCCTTCTAGATGGTTCTCGGCTTGGTCATCTTATCTTATTATATGGCATAGTAATTAAACTATAAGGAGATCTAGTAATTAAGCTAGGAATTAAAACAAGATAAAAGGTGGTCTCGCCAAGACCTACATAAAAGCCAAAAAAAATATTTTCCTTCTTGGATCTTCAAGTGTTGTCTTCAACTCCACTCTACATTAAGCATGTCACCATAGGACGGTTGGAAATCTTTGGCACTCCTAGCAAATCACCTCGCAGCTTATGTTGGAAACGTAAGTTCACGACCTTCTTTTCATCATACTCCCCTTCTTTAACAGAGTTTGCCCTCAAATTCTCATCATCTATGTATGGTGCTAAGTCTCCAACATTAAACGTTGAACTAATACCTCCATATTCGTCCGGAAGTTCTACCTTGTAGGCGCTTTCCCCGAACCTGGCCAATATCTTTAAAGGACCATCCGCCCTTGGCATTAGCTTGTTCTTTCTCATGTTGGTAAATATTTCCTTCCTTAGGTGTAGCCAAACCAAATGATCCGAATACAAGACAAAAGGTTTTGGCTTCAAATAATGTTTCCATTGGACCAAGGATCTCACAATATAAAATTCCTTGTCATAAGTACAATAATTGAGTTGTGCACCACCCATTTTTTCACTAAAGAAAGCAATGGGTAATTTGTCTTGAATCAAGATGGTACCAACACCAATTACACTAGCATCGCATTCAATTTCAAATAGCTTCTCAAGGTTTGGAATAGCTAGAGTCGGTGCTTCACATAACCTTCCCTTCAAGGTTTCCAAAGCTCTTTGTTCTCCTTGGGACTATTTAAACTCACCCCTTTTCATTAGTTCAGTGAGTGATAGAGGCAGTAAGGGTACAAAAATCTCGAATGAAACGATGAGAAAAAGAAGCAAACCATGGAAACTTCTTACCTCACTTACATTCATAGGCTTGGACCAACTACGGATAGCTTCCACCTTTGATAGATCCATATGAATTACCTCGAATGATACTATGTATCCTAAGAATGGGATACTAGTAATCATAAAAGCACACTTCTCTAACTTACCATACAACTTTACATCTCTTAACTTCTCAAATAAAGCTTCTAAATGCGACAAGTGAGATTCCCTATCTTGACTATGAATTAAGATATCATCTAAGTAAATCACAACAAATTTACCTATGGATGGTCGTATTAATTCTTGCACTTGTATTTGCAACTCCTTAGCCTCTTCTGGATTGCATCTATAGGCTGGACGATTAGGTAGTGAACTTCCTGGAATAAAATTAATAGTTGTTCAATACCTCTTACTAGTGGAAATCCGGGTGCAACATCATTTGGAAATACATCTTCAGATTTCTTCAAGAGTTCCTTCGAGTCGGCATCTTCAACCGTATCTCCCACAAGACTCTTCTTATCCTTGCGCACCAATGCATATATAAACTCCCATTCTTCAACTCCTCTTCTATCTCCGATGCATTAAGCAAGAGGGCTTTGGACTTTTCTTTGCGGTTCTTGCCATTTTGGATCTTCATTTTGTTCACCTCACTAGGTGACAATGGTATCATTCGGACCTTTTTATCATCCTTTTGAAAAGAATAGACATTTTTTTCTCCATCATGTTGCGCTTTCCTATCAAATTGCCATGAGTGACCCAATAAAATATGACAAGTATCAATAGGTAGGATGTCACACCATATTTCATATTCATACTTACCAACCCAAAAACTAACAAAAACTTATTTCATTATCTTTAGCCCTTTGTCTTTGTTCAACCATTGGAGAGTATATGGTTTAGGATGGTTGCGGGTAGGCAATTTCAAGTTGTCCACTATTTCCACGGAGACAATATTGGAAAAGCTTCCTCCATCAATGATCATATTACATAACTTGTCATTTACCTTGCATCGAGTGTAAAATAGTTGCTCTCTTTGTGTCTTCTCCTGTTCTTCAAGTTGAACAGTCAACACACTTTAGAGTACTAAACTTTCACCCCTTCCACAAGATCAACATCTTCCTCTAAGACCTCCTTGACTTTGGGTTTATTAAATACAAAAGAATCCCTACAATCTTGATACTCTTCCCTTTCATGCCTTGGGCTATTTTGTACAACCCCAGACTCGGCATTATTAATCACGGCACACCCCGTAAATTCTCTTCTCAAGATTTGCTCTTGTTCCGCAAAAAGGTCACTTATGATCCTCCGATGTTCTTCATTTATGTTAGCCATAGCGTCAAGACGTGGGATGGAAAAGCCTTGCTCTAATACCAAACTGATGTATATAAGGAGGGGATTGTATGGTTAGGTTGGTTGTAGTTGGTTTGGAGCTGGATGGACACAAATATGGGAGTCAAGTGGAGGTTGGAGGAATAGGATGGTTTTCGGATAGCTTAGCTTTGTGGGAGGTGTACGGATGATTTTATAGGGTTTGGGGATAAGGTGTTCGGATGGGATAAACTAGACACGTTGTAGGTTATGATGGTGGTTGGATGGTGGTAAGGTGGCAGAAACTGGTCGGGACAGTAAGGTTGGCAGAATAGGGGTTCGATAGGGACAGTGGGGAATTGGTTGGGGTTTCGGGTGTTTGTAGGAGGAATCGGTTAACGACCTTTTGGGTGTAGCTTAAAAAATTATTATAGTGTATTTGGGTCAAAGTGATTAGGCGGTTTGGGCAAGGATTGGGCACAAAATTGATAGACAGATTTGTGTACGGATAAGGTGATGTAGGCCGAGATGACCTTCTAATGTGTTTGTAACAAAGTAATCGGATAGAACCTTGACTTGGGTATAGTTAGATCACAAAAGTTCTAACTAGACTTACATCAAGTGTTTGGACCACAAAAGGACCAACTAAGATAACAACACAAAAGTTGAATAACTTAGCATAGTTTCAGAAAACTCAAATATATTTCATAAATTCAATGTCTTCTTTCATAAACTACATCCCCTATTTATATTAGTTCTAAACCTTCTAGAAGAGGTAACAAGATAGACATAAAAATGCGTCTAGGCAAAATGGGAAAGGGGGAAAGGTTCGACCGATTTGGGTGAAGGGATAAGACCCAACTCTTCATGTTCTCTAGGCCACCCTTTTGTGTCATCCATGTAGATAAGTGCATGAACTAGCTAGTTCATAAATTACATCCTTGGGGAACATTGGAAGCTTCTCATTCTTGATGGTTCTTAGCTTGGTCATCTTATCTTATTACATGGCATAGTAATTAAGCTATAAGGAGATCTAGTAATTAAGCTAGGAATTAAAATAAGATAAAAGGTGGTCTCAGCCAAGACCTACATAAAAGCCGAAAAAATGTTTTCCTTCTTAGATCTTTAAGTCTTGTCTTCAACTCCACTCCACATTAAGCATGTCACCATAGGACGGTTGACAATCTTTGGCACTCCTAGAAAATCAACTCGCGGCTCATGTTGAAAACTTAAGTTCACGACCTTCTTTTCATCATTTGATTTGATAGAAAATCGACGATAAGTGGTAAACAAGTGTCTGGTAAGCACAAGTGAAAGTGTTAAGACAAAGTAATGAAGTCGAAGGATGTTTCTCAAGCAAATAGATCATGCAAGGATGGTAATGGTAAAGACATCGGTAAAGAGATTATAATGGGACCCATAATAACATGATTTCCATTAAAGATAAGAATATTAGTAAAGAAGTGGTACTTAAACTTTCCTAGTAAAAAATGTAATACTTGATGTCCATTAGTGATGGTTCCGAAAGTACATGAAGACAAGAAATCCTTAAAGGAATTAAAGCCAATAATGTACAAGTTAACTGGTTGAATAACGAGTATAGAAGATTTCTAATACCAATTAAGGGGAGGGGAGCCCGAATCAGTGGTAAGATCTAAATCGGCTATGATTTGAATTTGAACACATCAAGCACTAGTTCTGTCGCGAATGTTAGCAAAATTTTGAGGATATGTAAGTAGAAGTAAAGACGAATGAAGCCCGAACCAAGCATATGACAAAGTGACAAAAATGGTACAAGGTAGACGATAAGGAAAAGAGCTAAAGAATAAGAGCAAGAGAATAAGATATGAGCGTAAGCGGGCAAGTAATGCTAAAGTTTGATTTGTCAAATGAATCAAAAAATCTATGAGAAGGATAACGTAATGGTCGTAAGGTTTAAGGACATTGGTTGTAAATGAAACCAAAGTCAGGAAATAAAGGTATAAGTGTTACCTCAAGTACGGTAAACACAGGGGGATCAAGCAAATCAACGCCTTGCAGAGGTAAATCCTTCGATGAAATAGGGGGAAGGATGACTCCTAGCATGAGCAATACTGAGGAAGAGCACGAGTACATCGAGGGTTCTCTTTTGGAAAAGATGTACATGAGATACTTAATGAACGGATAGGTGAATATGATGTTTAAAGGATCTTGGAGTTACAAAGGTCAAGTGTTGCGCTCTTAGTATGGAGTAAATGTTGTTCTCGGAAGAGCACAAGTCTAGAGTTAGTAAAAATAGTAGATGCTTAAGAAATAAGGCCAAGAAAAGGGAAACAATGTCAAAGGGGAGAGAATGTTTTGTTTTTAGTACTTAAACGAAAAAGGGAAATTAAGGTGAATATAAAGGGAATGATAAGAATCGAGAAAGAATACTTGAATAAATGTGGGGTACGACTAAAGAATTATGAACTTACTTTAGAATGCATATCATCGCTTATAGAGTATACCGATTGGAGACGTTGTAAGAATCAATCAGTTCCAACATAATGAACATGGAGATAGTGGACGATACGGTAGGGTCGCATACTATTGAAAAAGAAGGCCATTAAAAAGACAACAGGAAAGAATCGACCCAAGAGTTAATAGGTGGCTAACCGTAATGGAAACCAGACGATGATAATTCTCTATAGTAGAAGGTAAATAAGCTCTTCCTTATATTGGGAATTGGAGGAACGTCAAGACAAAGAACCCCGTCTAGAGTCCATTGAGAGGTATTGTGATATGGAGTAAAGGTAATAACGAGAACCTTATCAAGATCCAATAATTAAGTATATTGATTAATAGTACCCAAGAAGATTTCACCCTTAAAGTTGAAATATTACATAAACACTATTGAGTGGCAGAGTGGTCCGAAGAGCGTTGTGGACAATCTCATTACCATTGGAATCTATTCCGGTTCAGGCGGTTAATACATAAATGACCTGTCAGCCTACATCGTAACAACTAAGAATTCATATACAATCAAAGTTTGATCGACAATTTATCTTGAAGTTATCTCGAGCCGTTATACAATCGCTCTTTATGATAAACAACTGTTGGAGGAACCAGTCGAAAGAGGCTCTGGATGTTCAAGATTACTCACACCCCCATCCTAAGGGTGCTAATTAAAAACTAAGGTTCAGACCACTGGACACATGTAGAGAGTGAATGTATGGGACTTGGAAAAAATCTGTAACAATCATCTAAGGATCAATAACTATTAAAAAATATACTACTGGGTCAATAAATAAGGGGTTATATATATAGTAGGGGAGTATGACTCTTATCGAATCACGAAAAGGGAAGGGACCCGAAGTAATGATATTGGATTTAATGTAGTAAGTTATAAGAAAATGCTTGGATTAATGTGAGGATGTTTTGAGAGAGTTGATTACAAGAGCAGAATATAACTTGATAAGAAAGAAAGATTTTGTCTGAAATATTCACGATTATAATACCGAACTCGGTTAAGAAATGTAGTAACCGACAAGTAAAGTATATTCCCAGCCATAGATGTCTATTAGATAGTTTCAAGTATTACTACAATGGAAATGTAAAAAGTGAAAAGGAACTTACTGAAGAAAGAAATTCTAAGACCAACGAGTTGTCCGTAATTTAAGTCTTTAAGTATGACAATATGAATGTACTAAGAAAGGTACATATAAGGATATAATATAAGGATAAAAAGGGAGAACATATGGGAAAATTGATTCAAATAGCTTTATCACTTTCAAAACCCTCGACTTTAATGATCATCATGCCACGACTTCTCATCGTAACCTTACTTATACTCTATGCCTACGAGCTCTATCACCTAAATTCCATCATGAGATGAAAGTTGTAACAAAAAATGAAAGATATAGTTCAGATGTTAGGATTCAACGATTCGAATAAATTACAGTTTATTAAGCAACGTGTAAAAAGAGATGTACAACCGTATGTGGGTCGATGATATACCAATAGTGTTGTGTTTGTGTAATACTATGAGGTGATAGCTATGGCATCTGATTATGAGACAGGTTGAAATAGTCCTATGTACAAAAGAACTTTTCCAGAATTTCAAAGAATATAAGAATCGATATACTTAAATGTTTCAAACATCAGATTCATATTAATATTCGTGTGATACGATCCTTATATTCCTATTCCGTTTACCAAAGTTGATCCATGTACCTTATTTAGACGGTGTTGCTGAAATAAGTATATCAGGTGTAGCTCATAAGTCAGCAGAAAAACGTTAAGGTGAGTTATGGCTAACCTCTTCTAGTTATTATAAGTACAAGCGGTCGCGTGTGGCCAATTTGGTGATATCTTGTTATTATATCGCCTTGTGTGGTATTGGAGGTTTATTTGGGTTGCTTGACAGGTTTTGGATATTCCTATTTACAAGGAAAACTCTGCTGAAATTTTAAGAAAACTTGAGAGTTAGAATATCTTCAACATTCGCGGACGAATATTTCTAAGGAGGGAGGATGTTACGTCTCGTAGTTTTATATTTTTCCATGTCGCCGATTGATACCGACATTTTGGGAAGATATGTGACCTTACAAAAGGATAATTAGAGTTTACAGGTTGTCTATGGAAGTATTAGAGTGTATAGAAGTTAAACGGATCTAAGTAAACACATTTCAACGAAATCTGTAGAATTCCAGATTTGACGGCCAAAATGTATGGACCGTACAATTTTGTACGAACCGTACATTTCAACTGTAGAATTTCCTGTAATTTTCAATTTTCAGTGTTTTATTTTATGGTCCAAATATGTGGACCGTACATTTGTACTGTCAATTTTGACAGTGAATTTTATTTTTCATGTATAAATGTTTGTTGCTAGATCAAAGACTTAATTTTTCCATATTTCAAACCCTAACCCTCTGAAAAACATTTCTCAGGACTCCTTAAGGGTTCTAATCAATAATCTATGATAAACTACGGAATTTTGACATAAAGAAGCCCGTGAACACCACTAGCTTCTTTTCTTCCTTATTGCGGTGGTTTCGAAGGAGTTTTAGTGATGAGGTAAACTAAGAATTTGAGTGTTATTGATAGATTTGAGGTAAGTCTCATAATCTTTAACTTATTCTTAGTCTTGTGTAAGGGTTGAGTTAAGATTTATGGGAAATTCTGAAGGAATTTTGTGTTGATGAACCTTGGAACCAAGTTATGTTGTATGGTCTATTTTTATGTGATTGAATCCACTAAATATAGTTGCAAAAGCATGAATATCATGATAAGGGAAGAGTAGGAGTAAGGGTAAAGGTTGTTGGGCCGAAACATGTTGCATTTGAACTTGAAACAACCTTATGAAGTATTTCCAACAAGTTGTTCGATAAAATGTCCAAGTAAACTTTACTTTAAGTTATGGATTCGATATTGATGCAAACCATTCATATAATGTAGATAACCGTTCATAGAGCTTGAGGACCAGTGGAACTTAAATAGCTTTGATGACAAGGTGTGTAAAGTTCACTTTCTTATTTTTGGTATGATCAATATTGAAGTGATTATTACGAAATAAGATCCGATAAAAAACTCTACTCTTAAGTCCTTAGGAAAGTACTTGTGATTGTCCTATAAATGTGTTGTTGTGTATTACATTCCATTGTCGAGATTACACCTCGTTCCAAGGCAATCTTTTGATGTCAATAAAGGCCAGCTCCTCATTGTGTCTTGATAACTAAGCTAATAATGTGATCTATGGTTCTTATAGAGTCATTGAAAGAGTAACAGGTGATGTGTTAACCCTCATAAGGGAGCCGGAGGTGTAACAACCTTATGTCACTCCAGTGAGTTTAAAAGTGTATTCGGTAATCCTTAAGATATTGTCATATACATGAATTATATACCTATATTTTCCTCAGAGGGTTATGGCATTATATACACGATTATACAACTAAGAGATTAATTATATTGCCTACATACGCCTATGTCGCTGGCTCACAGAGGAACTCAAAGTACAAGTTTTCTTTCCTCTGCTTACCTTTCAGTTATGCATTTAGCTACAGTTTTAGCTTATGTTTTATTTATAATGTTGTACTTATTTACAGTCTCAGCCTTACATATTCAGTACATCTTTAGTATTGAAGTCCTTTTCTAAGGCATTGTGTTTCATGCCCGCATGTGCAGATAGAGATTCAGATGATTCGACTCAGCTGAAGGTGGTCACGCTCATTTATTTTGGAGTTATCGAATGAGATGATAGGTATAATGGTCATATATATATACACAATTGGGTATGGTGGGGCTGCGTCCTGATCAAATGTCGTCGATATACTCTCTAGAGACTTGTAAATAGTCATTTTTTGTATAACGGTCTTGTGCGGCCTTGTTGGCCTCTTCTGTAAACTTGTTGTATTTATGTCAGCCTTGTTGTATATATATCTGTATATATTGGGACTTTTCTGCGTGCAGCTGATTGTGTCTTGTTCAAATAATCATTTATCAAAGGCATTATCGGCCTATGTATTGTTGAGTATGTCATAGGTATCAGGATTAGTACGCTCAGGCCTTAGGGCACCGGGTGCTAGCCACACCCAGAGATTGGGGTGTGACAGCGATGAAGGAAACCAGATTTCAACTGTTGATTTTTCTTATTTCTTTCAAAACGCGATCCAACTTTCCAAACTCACTTGGGACCCCCCGGACACAAAACAAATATGTATTTCAATCATAAGATGCGTTTCAAACTTGTTCACGCACTCGAAATTTCCGAAAAAGTCTTCTTGAACAAACGCTGACCACGGTCAACTCTTAAACTAATGAAGTTCTATTTCTCAACCAACTACTCAAAACACACCCGAACGCCTCAAGACCCAAATTAAAGGCTCGACTAATTCATACATTCTAGACCTAATGGAATCGACGAAACCTCAAAAAGATACATTTACCCAAAAATCAACTATAAGTCAAATTTCTTTATTACTATAACATAGAAACTTTTGAACTTGCTAAAATAAATTCGAAACTCACCTGATCGCCTCAGGAACCGTGCCACCCATTTACGCAACTCATAAACACATAAGTAAAGCCACATGAAGGGTATTTTAGGAATTTCTAGGTAAAAATCTCAAAGAGACTATGCGAGTCATTACAGTAAGATGTACGTAGATCTTACCCCTACCTCGTGGAGGTATAGAGCTTGTTTCAAGAAGAACCTCAACTCAAGTAGCTCAAAACAAAGTGATTTTCCAAAATATCATGCAGAAGTAAATGAAGCATATTGAATAGTAATGAAATCGTTATGTAGTGTTCAAGAAAAGGAACATTAATAACAACAAAATAGTGTGATAATCGAAGAAAAGAAACAACATGTATTAACAGAGATCGAATGACAGGAAACTACAAGATTAGCACTAATGCTACTAGTATGCAAGGAGAGATCACTCAATTATCTACTAACATTCTACCCTAATCCTCGACCTCTATAACCCTCTGTCTAAGGTCATGTCCTCGGTAAGATGAAGATGTATCATGTCCTGTCTAATCACCTCAACACAATACTTGTTCGGCCAACTTCTACCTCTCACACCTCATTAATAGGACATTTGTACATCTCCTATTCATATGGCCGAATTATCTTTGTCTAGTTTCCCTCATCTTGTCCACCACGAATCCACTCACGCCTTATCCCGGATATCATTATTCCTAATCTTATTTTTCCTAGTATGCCCACACATTCACCTTAACATCCTCATTTTCGTAATTCTCATCTTCTAAACATAAGAATCTTACTAAGGGGTGTAAGTGTAATATTTTTTATACTCTACACACCTAGATCTCTATCCTATGCGATACCTAATTTATGCCTATAGGATGGAACACGTTACCCTACCTGTTTTAAGCGTAACGTTTATGGAACAAAAAAGAACAGTAAAGTAATGGCACAATACTTTTACATGGAAACCATCCGGCTCATAAGGGTATAAAAAACCACGACCTACACTCTAGAGAATTTAACCTTGACAAGGCTAGCATACAATTCTTCGACCGCTCTATATCCTATGTATTAGAGATGTTTCGGATCAATCATGATTCAAGTTCAATATATTCTTTCACAATAATTCTTCATTTTCACCCATAGTCATTACCACCATGCTATCCATGTATTTATGACTCCATTCAATAGCTTAAATCTTGTGAAATCAGCCAAAAATAAGTTAATATCAACAAGAACAACCTTTACATGTTTTCTAGTCATTCCTCCTTCTAGCTTGTAATTCCATTATTAAGATCAACACTTTATACAAGCATAATCACAACATCTATAATATAATCAAGTTACATCCCATAATTTTTAGTCATATACATAGCCTCCAACAATCCAAAATCAAGACAATAACATCATTTTCCATTAAGAGTTCTAACTTGTAGATTTTCCATCCAAACAATTAACTAATACATGAATAATTTTTAAGTACAAGGAAGGGATTGCTAATCTTACCTTGCACAACAACTATATCTTTGTACTCAGTCTCCTTAGCATTAAGAGTAACCCTCAAATGCATAACCACTTCATAGAAGTATTCTACTTCACTTTCCCTAGCTTTCGGATATGGAATTATGATGTAATCACCATGAAATCACTTAGAAACCTTAGCAATATGTTGGGATGGTTTGAGAGAGAGAGGATAGGGTTTGGTCGAAGAATGGCCAAAAATGGCCTTTAGATCACTTAAATCCATAACTATGTTGGCCACCACCAAAATTGACAGTCTAATTTGAGGGTCCGTACTATTTTGTATGGTCCATCAATTTGGATTGTACAATCTATCTTCAAAAATTATGGCAGGGTCCTAGTTTGACGGTACGTACAATTTTTTACAGTCCGTCCTTTTGGGCCGTCAAATTAAAATTTCGGAGATTTTCGTCGAAACGTATTTTCTTCAATTCGTTCAACTTCTATACACTCTGGTACTTCCATAGACAACTTATATACCCTCATTATCCTTCCATAAGGTTAAATATATTCCCAGATAACTGACCAAATTCCTGCTAACGGTACTTTCCTTTGATTTTTACATTACAGAAAAAGAGAACCAAGGTGAGAAGATAGGAATACCATTACTTACGACTTCTCTTCTAATACACGATCTAGATTTCAATAAAGGTAACATCATACATTCCCTGTAACCTCCTATTTATAAGTGTAGAACGCAACATATCCATAAATAAGAATCTACTAGACACGACTTGTAGACATCTCTAAGACTGACCTGCTCTGATATCAAATTTATCACACCCCAACCTTGGGGGGTGTGACCAGCCCCTGGTGCCTTAAGGCCCAAGCATACTTATCCGATACCAGTGACATGCTCAACAACATATAGGCTAACAAGGCCTCTGATAAATGGCTCTCTAAACAAAGGCACAATCATCTGCACACAGAAAAGGCTCAATCTATATAAATATATATATATATATATATATATATATGTGTGTGTGTGTGTGTGTGTGTGTGTGTGTGTGTGTGTGTGTGTGTGTGTGTGTGTGTATAACAAGGCCAACAAGAATGACATGAACACCATAAGTTTACTGAAGAAGACAATAAGGCCACACAAGATCACTATACACAAAACAACTGTCTACAATCCTCTAGGGAGTATAACAACAACATCTGGTTGGGACATGGGCCTGCTATACCCAACTATATACAACATCACATCTATCAACTCACTAGACGACTCCGAAAGAAAGGAGCGTGAAAACGTTCAGCTGAGTCGAGTCATCTACTGTGAGGATTCATCTGTATCTCTATCTATACCTGTGGACATGAAACACAATATCCCGGAAAGGGACATTAGTACAAAATATGTACTGAATATGTAAGGATGAGACTGTAAATAAGTACAACACTGTAAATAAAACATGAATTGAAACTGTAACTGAAAAGCATAATTGTAAGATAGAGTGATGGAAAGACAATTTGTACTCTGAGTGCCTCTGTGGGCCAGAATATGCATAAGTGAAATATAATCGTGTATATAACACCGTAGGCCTTTGTGGACTATATCATCAGTCTCACATCTGTATAAAATGTGTATATAATGCCATAGGTCTCTGTGGGCAATATCATCAATATTACATTTGTATAACTGCGTATATAATGTCATAGGCCTCTGTGGGAAATATAAATATATAATACATGCATATGATGACCTCTTAAGGAGTATAGAATACTCTTTTGAACTCGTCGGAGTGACGTAAGGTCGTTATACCTTCGACTTTCCTTATGCGGATAGCATATCACCTATTACTCTTTCAAACGACTCCATAAGAATTATAGATCACATTATTGATTTAGCTTTCAAGAGTAAATACAGAGCTGACTTTTATTGGTATCAAAAGAAGACCTTGGAAATAAAGATGTATTCTCGACAATGGAGAGGTAATGCATCACAACACATTAGTAGGGAAACAACAAGTACCTTCTTAAGGATTTAAGAGTAGAGTGTTTATTGGAGTTTATTTCATAATCATCATTTCAATATTGATCATGCCAAAAAGAAAGAAGTGAGCTTTACATACCTTTATTGCCCTGACAGTGCTAGCTTACAATTCTCCGGCCGCTCTTCGAATGATATCCTACGTATCAGAGATGTTTTAGATCAATCATGGTTCAAGTTTAATATATTATATCTTCTTCATTGTCACCCCTACTCATGATCACCATACTATTATGTATTTACTACTCCATTCAATAGCTTAAATCATACGAAATCAGACTAACATAAGTTAACATCAACAAGAACAACCGTTACATATTTTCTAGACATTACTCCTTCTAGCTTGTAATTCCATTATTAAGACCAATACTTTAGACGAGCACAACCACAACATAATCAAGTTAAATATCATAATTTTTAGTCACAACAAGTCATATACATAGCCTCCAACAATCCAAAATCAAGACAGCAATATCCTTTGCCATTAAGAGTTCTAACTTGTAGATTTTCCATCCAAACACTTAACTAATACATGAATAATATTAAGTACAAATAAGGGAGTGTTAATATTACCTCGCACAACAAATATATCTTTGTAATCAATCTCCTTAGCATAAAGAACAACCCTCAAATACATAACCACTTCATGGAAGTATTCTCCTTCACTTTCCCTAGCTTTCGAATGTGGAATTATGATGTAATCACCTTGAAATCACTTAAAACCCTTAGGACTATGTTGGGATGGTTTGAGAGATAGATATGGGGGATAGGGTTTGGTCGAATAATAGCCAAAATGGCCTTAAAATTACTTAAATCCATAACTAGGTCGGCCACCGCCCAAATTGACGGTCCAATTTGATAGTCCGTCAATTTCTATGCACTCCAATACTTCAGTATAATTTGAAGGTCCATACAATTTTGACGGCCCCCATTTGACGGTCCGTACAATTTTACGGCGATAACCCTCATCTTAAAAAAATATGGTGATGGCCCCCATTTGACGGTTTGTCCTTTTGGGCCTTCAAATTGAAATTCCATAGATTTTCATTGAAACGTATTTTATTTGATCCGTTCAACTTCTATGCACTCCGATACTTCCATATACAACCTATAAACTCTCATTTTCCTTTCATAAGATTACATATCATCCCGGAATGTCGATATTAATAAAAAATGTGATGATAAAATTATGAGGCATAACAGGAACATACTTCCAATTCCTTAGCCTCCCGCACGACGGTGACTTTCATCTTGAAAGTATTTGGTAGGGTCCTCAAAATATTATCCACAGAGTCCTCGGTGGTAATGATCTTACCAAGAGATGTCAACCCGATCACAATAGAGGTATACCCGGTGAACATCTCAACAACTGTTTCTCCATGTTTCATCTTGAAGATTTCGTAGTCAGTTTCCAGCATGGCCTTCTTGAACTTCCTAACTTGACTGGTTCCTTTATGCACATTTTTAGTGCATCCCAGATCTGCTTAGCCGTACTGCACCCAGAGATTCTATTGTACTCATATAGTCCAAGTCCGCAAATTAACATATTTTTTGCGTTAATATTCTTTCCAAGCATCTTGTAATCAGGCTCAGTGTACTCATATTTTTATTTATTTATGTATGTTCCATAAG
The DNA here is from genome assembly GCA_034509755.1 of Anisodus tanguticus. Taxonomy (NCBI): domain Eukaryota; kingdom Viridiplantae; phylum Streptophyta; class Magnoliopsida; order Solanales; family Solanaceae; genus Anisodus; species Anisodus tanguticus. Next base: position 15,754,086 of record CM067546.1, on the reverse strand, counting down.
CGCACTTCTTGGTAGGGTACTTAGGTCTCTCAATGACCCTGTCCCATAGCTCGTAGTCTTCTGCCTGCAGATGATCCTCTATGCAAGCTTTCCACCAACCATAATACTGGTTGTCGAATAGTGGTGGTCTCCTAGGTGATTTCCCTTCATTGTGCCTAATGGGTGTGCAACATTCATAATGATCTTTCTCTTAAGGTGTTAATAGTTTTGAAGAGAACTTGCTATGATACCAATTGATATTTTACATGCCTATATCTCTATCCTATGCAATACCTAATATTTGCCTATAGGATGGAACATGTTACCCTACTTGTTATAAGCGTAACGTTTGCGGAATAATAAAGAACCGTAAAGTAATGACATAGTACTTTTACGTAGAAATCACTCAGCTCACAAGGGTAGAAAAAATCATGACCTATACCTCTATAGGATTTAACCCCAACTCCGCTACAAAGTGAGTCTTTACAAATTCAAGTTACAAACTATGTAACGTGGGAACTATAAACTCTAATTCCTATCTCAACAATCTACCCAGACTATCGAGTCCACTCCAAGTTGATCCATAACTTGAAGTTGAATTTGACTAACTACTATACCTATTACAATTGCTTCTAGAAAGCAGATAAAGGTATAACTCGATGAATAACCTAATACAAGAATCTAGGGTCACACTAATGAAATCAGATGTCTCTCAATTATGCTTGGCTTGTTTGCTCAATTTTTTGACTTTCTCTCTTTGTGAGTGCATAAGTTTCTTCATGGCAAGACTTGATATATATACCTTTTGTCTTCATGAATGCGGCTGACCTAAACCCTACATGATACAGCCCATCGAGGTAGAATATGGTTTGAGTTGGTTTATGATTCTTACACTTTTACGCATCTTTACTTTTCTTGTAGGACTCTAAATTTTTTTGATAAGTATGGCAAGAGATCCTGCCGCCTTGTACGTCAAGTCTTTACCATAAAATTCAAATCCTTCTCACAGTAGGACTTTGATAAGGAACACATTCTTTGACCTGTTCCTTGCGTTTGTTCTTGTCAACTCTGTCTCGCTGTTGTGTCTGAGAAGGAATGTGTTCTTAGATCTGGTTCATTTCACCTCTGCTTTGAGCATGATTCGTTCAGCCTAGTACTATATCCGCCCTTTGATAGATCAAGTCCTCATACCTGATTCATTCACCTTATACATTCTCTTTATCAATCATCAAAACTAACACTTGTTATTCTTGCTAATGCCAACAATTTTCGTAATATAGAGTCTGTTAGTGTTTGAATTTAAAATACAAAGAATATACTTGAAAGTAAGTCATATTATAGAGATATGTAGTGTAATTAACTCTTTTTTTCTCTTATACTAGAACCATTTTAGATAGGAAAAGCTCTAAAAATATCTCAGAACTATTTGAAATAGGTTAACTTTATCTTTTGTTAAGTTTTTAGTTGAAAAATGCATTTGTTGTTAGTAAAATAACTCAAAATACCCATCTTACTGACCTTGTTGCTAAACAAGGAAAACATGATCAACTTTACGTTTGAACTATTTGAAATGAAACAATTTTTTCCTCTATTTAAATTTGGAGAGAGTTGAATATATGAGAAACATAATAACAACAATAAGAAAATAATTAGTATAGACTTCCCATTTTAAGCTAAAAAACTATGTCAAATAGGTTATTCTTCCTTCTTGTTCCTCAAGTATTAGGTATAAGTAATTCTTTTTTAACATGAAATCATGTATCTTTTCTTATTTAACTATTTAAAATTTTACTTTCCTATATTAATAATAATGGATTTATTTTACTAACTCTAAGAATAAATACGATAAAAAAATCAAAATTCATCCATAACTTGTACATTATATTACTTATTGTAATTTTAATTCATTCAGGTTTCAGTCGAGGGTTTAATAATTTCGAAAGAAAATAGTAGATAAATGTTTAACTAAAAAGTTAATGTTGGTACAACAACAACAACAACATACCCAGTGAAATCTCACAAACATGAGGTCTGGAGAGGGTAGAGTGTACACTGACCTTACCTCTACATTGGAAGGTAGAGCAGCTGTTTTCGAAAGACAAAAAAAAGTTAATGTTGGTAATTAAATAATATATTATGTTATATTAAATTGACCGTGCATAAAAAATGATTTAAAATAGTCAAAGTAACTTCATAATCTTAAATATGAGTTTTTGCTCAAATCTATATATTAAAAGCACTTGTTCCGAACTTTAAACAGAGGGTAAAATTGTTCAATTTCAAAAGTCCAAGGGCAAATTTGGTCATTTTCCTCTTGTTTTGGAACAACAATTAGTAGGATTATTTTTGAGTTGACTAATTTCTTTAATTTTCGTAGCTAGTTGACTAACAGTAAGGATAAGGGACCATTTGAGCGGCAGATCATAATGCTCCTAAAGAGACATATTTCGAATATAGAAGAGTGAGTTTAGTTTTTATGTCAAAAACATAACAGGGGTAAAGTGAACCTATTTGGACTAGTTTAAGGGCGTTTTTTGTGCTGTTCCCTTTAAGGTATCTTCACTTTTTAAAACTTAATTGATATTTGTTTTGTAAAAGGGCGTTTGATTCAAATTTTGGAAACGGAAAGAACTTTCAAGTTTTTTGTAAAATTGTTTTCCATCAAACACCAAGAAATACAGTAAAACCTTTATAAATTAATAAACTCTCTAAAATAATAAAATCTTCCGGTCCCGACTTGGGCCTTTGTAAAAAATCATCAAATTCGATAAGATAATAAGATAATAATTTTTCGGAAAATTCCTTTATAAATATTAGGTCCCATTAAAACTCTAAATTAATAATTCATAAATATTACAATTATAAATATTATGGTAATTTGCTAAAATATGAATCTATTGTTACTTGATTTTTCTTAAAATTTAAATCTAATTGGATTTCATCCCTAACTTTTTTAATTGCAGCCAAGAGTTCCGGTGTCGTGATTTTTCTTAAAATTTAAATCTATTGTTACTTGATTTTTCTTAAAATTAATAATTCATAAATATTACAATTATAAATAAAATCGTATTAGACGTTTTCTTAAAACTGCTCATGTTAATATTTTTGAAGCAACGTCGCTTTGCATATTTTCCAATAATCCATAAAGGAATTTTTTCCGAACCATCCTCGTTGCAACAAATAACAATTGTAAACCTCTCTTTGTCTTGCTTTCTTCCCTCAAGTTGCTTGGTTGCAAGAGAGTGATCAGCTTGTAACCTCGTAAAATGAACTGTTTCATCCAAATTAAAAACATCTTTAATGGAAAATTGGTTTATTTTCTCCCTTATAGCCTCCAGTTTCATTTCCATGTCTTGCATGTCAACCGAACCACTTTCTCCAAAGCGACGGAATGATTTAATACCATGTCTTACCTTGAATTTTTCAAGCCAACCTTGAGAAAATTGATGTTCATGAGGGTGTTGAGGATGCAAAAGCTTCATTATATCCTTTGCTTTCTCCAAAATAAGCTCTCCGGTCATGTTGACTCGATCTTGGTACTGAAGAAACCATTCATAAAGAACCTTCTCAATATCTGGATATTTCACCGATTTGTGTCGCTTAATATCCCCACCCTTCTCAAAGTTGGCTGAAAGGTACTCCGATGATCTCTTGAGAGTGTTTGATATTGTACCTTGACTAACTTTCAAACGATATTTTTCATCAACCCACTCTTGTAAATCTTTTTGAGTGCATGTGGGATGGTCTCTCTTATACTCACATAATACTTTACGCATTTGATCATTCATGGATGATTTTGCGATGCCTTTTAGATGAGAAGACATGGTTGGGTGTTATGAATTATTTTATTTCCATATTGAGATTTATATAGTATATGTTTCATTCATCATGCATGAATATATTTAATTGACTATAATAGTTATTTAAGTGCAACGAATTAATGTAAACATGTATACATTATTTAAGTAATTCCAATGAATTGATACATGCGTCAATGAATATAATAGTTAATTGTATACAATGAATTGATATTATACATGAATATATTTAATTAGTTACAAAGAATTGGTTGATGCATGAATATAATCAAAGAAACATATATGAATTCATTTATTTTCAATACATATGTATGTACTAAATTTGCTGAATTTAAAAAGTCTCTCTTTTAATTAATAAAATATTAATTTATCGATATATTAATATCTCTCTAAATTAATAAAATTTCATGGTCCCAAGATTATTAATTTATAGAGGTTTTACTGTAACTTGTTTAAGTTTTTATAAAACTTATTTATTTTGACACTAGTCGCCACCTTTGTTTCTGGGGGGGGGGGGTTATTTTTCCAGAATATCCACAAGACATTCAACACAAAGTGACCCTTTATGTCTCAATCACATCATATATACTACGATGAAATTCAGGTCAAGTGGCTTACCAGACAAGTGGTAATATTGTTGGGAGTTTTTGCTCTATGGTACTTTATAAAGCAGTACGGGAAGTATTTAACTATTACAAGTATTCGAAAGGATAAAGAAAGAATACAATATTTTCGACTAGAAATCTAAAAATTACAATATAACAACAAAACTGAAATTCCGATTTTGTTGAAGACTGAAAAATGGAAAATGTTTTTCTTTGAGTCGAGTGTAGCACTCTGTCCTTAAGACAATATTGCCCCGTATGTATCCTTTATACGTCCTGGACAATTTGTCTCCCAAGATAAAACAGCAATGGAACCCTTGAGCAAAGGAAACTCAAGAGCTACCGTGAAGAATATTGAGTAACGAAATGATGCTTGGAAGTTGTAGGAAGAAAGCTGTTTTTGTTGTGTATTTTCGTGAGCTTTATGAACTGTTATTTTTCTGTTCTTTGTGGTGCTCAACAATGGTGTAAGGGTGTGTTTATATAGGTGAGGGAGGGGCTGAAAACTGCCTCCATAATAGCCAAATAATGGCCATTATGGAGGTAGTAAAGTCACCAACATAAATGGTGAAAGAACCAACGGATTTGGCCATTGTAGGAGGAGTAATTCAGCCAAAATAAATGGCTGAATTGAGTGCTTGACGTTTGTTTTGACCATCGAAATTCGAACTTCGGGGACCAAAGCGTATATCTTGAAACTTCGGGGACCAAAGCGTACATCTTGAAACTTCGGGATCAAACCGTACTTCGACAAAGTTTTCTGGTCCAAAAAGATAATATCAGAAGGCCCACAGCCCACAGCCCACAGCCCACAGCCCACGACCAGTGAACCCGTGAACCCGTGAACCCGAGAACCCGAGAACCCGAGAACCCGGAACCCGGAACCGGAACCGGAACCGGACCGGAAGGGACGGGCGGGCGGCGGCGGCGCGCGTGTGGTCTTTCCTCGAACCGAAGCACATCTAGGTCCTCCCTCCTTTAAACACATGGGATACCCCTTGGGGTCCCAAACCCCAAACCAATTTCGAATCTTATATACACAACAATTCTTTCTTCCTCTACCGATGAGGGAGAATTACACACAATACCACACTTTCCATGCTTCAAACACCTTACTTCGTGAACCAATATCTCTTTCATTTCTCAATGAAATTTGACGATCCTTGGCCCTACGGTTATCTACGTACTTAGTAGATCATGCATGTGTGAAGAATCGGATTCTCCAACATACGTTACACTAGTGTTTAAGCCGTTAAAGTTGGTCGGTCGCAACTCCCGCCAAAGGCAAATTTCCAACAATCCCCTCTTGAAAGAGATTTTGGCGCACTCACATGGTGTCTTTTCATTTCCAAGCAATATTTCGGCGGACCGATGTTGCATAAGGAGAGGTAGCCTCGGCTTTGAACCTTCCATAGTTGAATACCATCGGACTTACTTACTCGCGCGGTGAACGTGATGTCTTGAACCGTCGGTGTTTAGTGTAAGCCAAGACAACGGTACCAACACAACAAATTCCCTTACTCTCTTCTTCGTAATGTTTTGTCCGTTTTGGCCATGGACAACGTCTTGGATTCTTAAGTGCGTTCAATTTGAGGCGGCCGGTCCTCGCACTTAAATAGGTGGTCTCCTACAAGGTATCCTGCTATACCCCACTTCACAAGTGTTAGGAACCATTAAAAGTTTCCCAAAGACCTAACCTCAATTGTTGAGGATCATTACAGTTTTGAAAACTTAACCTTTACCCATACATACGCAGATAGCACTTAACGTCTATCGCGGGAACGGCTTTGGATTTGGTGTTTCTTTTCGAAATCACTATCCGAAGTGCTCATGCTTCCACCGAAGCGATCAACCGAACCTTTACAACTTAGTTTTCCCATTGAACCAAATTACCGGGATCTCCAGGTTCGTAAGGTTGGGTTTCCTTTGTATTGGTCCGTATATTTTGGGTTTTAAGCCCATTCCCCTAGACAGCGAGAAAACTTGATCTCAGGGTAGTCCCTTAGTTAGTAAATAAGGAAGTGACACTGTGATGATCAACGCCATACGGTCTTATGTCTCCGACAGATCCCGACAGATATGTCCAGACGCCGTCATCCGTGTCCTTCCTAAAGCCGACCGGCTAGCCACGATGTATAATCGCTGAAGGCACGAGTTTCTCCCAATAAGGGACGTCCTCTAAGGATCCGTGAAGTTACTCAACTTCTTTCATGCTTTGTATAAAGCGATAAACTCCGATTCCATCATGAATCGGCCGATGCAAGTTTGCTTAGAGGATTTTCCAAGAACCACCATACACATTTACTTGTGACTTTGGTGTTCTTCGGATCCGATGTCCGTTTGCATCACTTGTGTTCTCTCGAACCGCTGGACATCCGAGAATACTATAATCCGTAGATAAGCGAATAATTCGGATATCGTCATATCCGACTTAACGCCTTCTATTGATCATGTATTAAGATCATCGGTGAACCTTAGTTCAACCGATCTCGTTTGTTGGACGATACCGTGTCGGTTGTAGTGTGTACAATACATTGAACTACACGTGACCGAGCATATCGCTCCTTGTCTATGGGTGCACCATGATTCCAATCAGTTCTATGATTCATATCTATTGGTGGCTTCAACGAGACCGTCAACTATCGACCGATCCGTTAGATGTCTTAGAAATCCAATTCCTAAGATGTTATCTCGTGATACTCATATCTTTCATATCGAGACTTTGTTTCAATATGATTTTCACTCTAAGACCGTTGGTTTTCCAAGCGTTGGCTTTCAAACTTCGAGCCAATGTTTCGTGGTCGATTCATTGTTTCTGTTTTATCCGAGACTTTCGGGACTAAAATGTAAACATTTCGGGGACCAAAATGAAAGTTCGGGAAGAAGCCCAACAGTTCAAAGCAAACCAATTCCGATCCTCTTCTTCCAACTCTCCGGTTGGGAAGGTACATTTCAACACCCATGCCATGTAAGATTACAATGGCCCTGGATGTGAAGCTACTCACATGGGAGCACTTTTTTTACAACCCAAAGGTTCTTTTCCCGGAGGAAGATTAACTATTACACACGTATGGTTCTATATATGGAATCTATTTCTCCCTTTAGCTTCTTTCCAAAGCAGCGGTTTTGGAGATAACAATTATTTGTTAATTGTCCATGGTTCGTTCTCAACCATACAAGCTAGAAGGACTGGATCAAGTCTTTGTCCCCTCTTTGCTCCGTCTTGGTTCAACATCTAGAATCCCGAGTTCGCAGATCCGGAATATTAAGTTCCGGATAGACGGCAACTTTCGAGTCATGAAGATACGGAACGTCTAGTTCGGACGATCGAGCCCTCGCGGGTTCTTGTTAACCTTGAGCAATTACTCCTTTTTCCTTTTCCAAGGAAAGTTATCTCCAAAGAATTCGAAGCATTCTTTGACGCCAAGAGGCGATCAACACTACTGTTATTTGCAGATCCATTGGATATGCAATCTACAGTCTTAGGTCGAACTTGACCTGTTTCGGTAGCCCATCTTTTACCAAGCTACCTCTCATAATTTGGGCGTACGACTTCGCGCTTGGCTAACACCGTTGGACTGAGGTGAGAAATGAACATTCGTTTAATGAACGATGCTTCACATTCTCCCCCTCTATCACTACGAATTTCTCAATCCGTAGGCTTAGTTGATTTTCAACTTCTGTTTTGTAGGCTTCAACAACTTCATCTTTGCTTTTCAATAAACAAAGGATTCCATACGTTGTACCATCATCAATGAAGATCACAACGTACTTGTCTCCCCCTCTATTTTGTATAAACTTCTAATCACCCAAGTAGGTGTGACTAAGTTCTAGAGGAGCGGTGCTTCTTTCGCTATTCCCTTGACGGAATTTGGAAAGGTGATTTTGCCTCTTCGTCTACCTCACATTCATTTTGAGGGTTTATGTCGACGTGATGGGCAACAATCTCAACATCGTTAGCTTTTGAATGACTTGCTATTTAACGTGTCTTAATCTATGATGTCATAGATGCACGGATTACAATATATCATTCATTTGGCTATAGACATATTGTACCACTCTTAGTTATTACGGACCTGTTGGACTAGTCTCAAATCAGATTTGACCAACAACGTCCTTTAACCAAGTTAGGAACATGTATCACCTCTTTTAGAGTGATCACATTCCTTGAAGTCCTATTGAGGACAACCTCTCCAGCCCCTTCTACTTTAGAGGTGGCGTTGCTTCACATGAACAACCTCTTGCCCGTGGTTAGGGCGTAACCGGATCATTTGTGATCTAGATACTCTGGCCTACTCCAGTTGCTTTGGCATACTGAGTGTCCAATTTCTTTACTGCCTTTCTTTAGGCCTTCAGATCATTAAGACCTGGAAACTCTGGCCCACCTTACTAGGTGTCCATTACTTTTCCTATGAAATGAATTCTGGCACCACTCCAGTCGCCCGGAGGCTTTATATGACTAAGTGTCCAATATCATCATATCAAAGGAATTTTGGCCCACTCCAGTCACCCGGAGGCTTTGTATGACTGAGTGTCCAATATCATCCTATCAACGGAATTTTGGCCCACTCTAGTCGCCCGGAGGCTTTGTATGACTGAGTGTCCAATATCATCCTATGAAGGATCTTCTGTCAAATAATATGACAGGCTCAACGTCATTAACTTTTAGACTTCTTCCGTTATGATTGGTGCCCAGATAATTCTTGGCGCTTACTTAAGAGTGGTAACAGTTTTCGCACAGTCAGTGGATCTTACTCCCTCGTATGTGCGAACATACTTTACACACTTTAGTAATTACACTTAAAAGAACGGATCTTCTTAAGTCGTTTACAAAATCCAATCTTTAAACGGAAAAGAAGATGAGATTAAACTTCTGATTTGTTAAAGCATAAGGAATATAAATTATTTTCATATTCCTCCTTACTTTAATCCATTTTTAATCAGACATAATTTAATCTTTATTCTTGACAAGTAAGAAAAATACTTATCATTTAATCCTTATTCTTGACAAGTAAGAAAAATACTTATTCCAATTTCGGATTCTGGCTCACTTCAGTCACTTCATCGATCGAGTGTCCATTTCCTTCTCACCATTATTCGGATCCTTTGTCCGGGACAGATATAGGCCTTCGCTACAAGATAGAATAACATCTTCACTCTTCTCCTCTTGTCCCGAGTTGACATCCTCGGGCTCTCGAGAGCGCTTGTTCCCACCGAGTCTTGGTAGCGGTGACACCATGAACACGTTCATCATCATCACTCTCTTCTACCAAAAAACCATTGCCATATCCAGATTTGGTCACACAACTTTTGACCGACATCTTTCGAACACTAATAGTAATACAATACAAATATTGTCTTAAGTTGTTGGGAGTTTTTGCTCTATGGTACTTTATAAAGCAGGACGGGAAGTATTTAACTATTACAAGTATTCGAAAGGATAAAGAAAGAATACAATATTTTCGACTAGAAATCTGAAAATTACAATATAACAACAAACCGAAATTCCGATTTTGTTGAAGACCGAAAAATGGAAAATGTTTTTCTTTGAGTCGAGTGTAGCACTCTGTCCTTAAGACAATATTGCCCCGTATGTATCCTTTATACGTCTGGACAATTTGTCTCCCAAGATAAAACAGCAATGGAACCCTTGAGCAAAGGAAACTCAAGAGCTACCGTGAAGAATATTGAGTAACGAAATGATGCTTGGAAGTTGTAGGAAGAAAACTGTTTTTGTTGTGTATTTTCGTGAGCTTTATGAACTGTTATTTTTCTCGTTCTTTGTGGTGCTCAACAATGGTGTAAGGGTGTGTTTATATAGGTGAGGGAGGGGCTGAAAAGCGCCTCCATAATAGCCAAATAATGGCCATTATGGAGGTAGTAAAGTCACCAACATAAATGGTGAAAGAACCAACGGATTTGGCCATTGTAGGAGGAGTAATTCAGCCAAAATAAATGGTGAATTGAGTGTTTGACGTTTGTTTTGACCATCGAAATTCGAACTTCGGGGACCAAACTGTACATCTTGAAACTTCGGGGACCAAACTCGTACATCTTGAAACGGGACCAAACAAAGACATCCGAAAGAATTCGATTCAAAGCTGTACATCCGAAACTTCGGGATCAAATCAAGCGTACTTCCGGCAAAGTTTTACGGTCCAAAAAGATAATATCGAAGGCCCACGACCACAGCCCACGACCGTGAACCCGTGAACCGGAACCGGAACCGGACCGGAAGGACGGGCGGGCGGCGGCGGCGCGCGTGTGGTCTTTCCTCGAACCGAAGCACATCTAGGTCCTCCCTCCTTTAAACACATGGGATACCCCTTGGGGTCCCAAACCCCAAACCAATTTCGAATCTTATATACACAACAATTCTTTCTTCCTCTACCGATGAGGGAGAATTACACACAATACCACACTTTCCATGCTTCAAACACCTTACTTCGTGAACCAATATCTCTTTCATTTCTCAATGAAATTTGACGATCCTTGGCCCTACGGTTATCTACGTACTTAGTAGATCATGCATGTGTGAAGAATCAGATTCTCCAACATACGTTACACTAGTGTTTAAGCCGTTAAAGTTGGTCGGTCGCAACTCCCGCCAAAGGCAAATTTCCAACAAATATGACCTATTGTTTCTTTTTAATCATTTAAAAAGGCTATTCCCTTGTCTATTCTTTGCGATTTCCGAGCCAATGCATATTATTATATCTCAAGTTTTAATATTGCACCACACATTGTTGACCAACATCTTTAATCATGTGCTCTGATTCTCTGTGCTAAATTTTTACATTTTTATCAAGAAAATCTCAGAAATTAGTTTAATAACTTAAGTATATTCTCAAATATACTTGCATGCATGGGAGGAGGGAGAATTTTCATCGAGGGTTATAAAATATGAAAAAGAGCTAGGACGGGGAGAGGGGGCGCAAAGGGCCAAACTAACCTTAACCCACTAAATTTAAACTCGTCTTTTCATGTCCCATTTAACATTTTTCCTACTTTTGCCCTGCTATATCTAGCGCTACTTAAAATTTCTTGTGTTTTTGCCTGTCATTTTGAGCATTTTACTTTATTTTAAGTTTTTTTTTGAATAAGTGTCCTTTCAATCATATATTACTTTAAAAATCGTCAAGATTCTTGAAAGAGATATAATGACTAAAATACTAATATTATAATACATATTCAATACTCAACAAAAAATAAAATAACAAAAGTGCTCAACAATTGATGATGTTATAATCGATAAAATTAACTACTCAATATAGTTCGAATATAAATTTCATTTTAACGATAGTGCACACGTAGTTATGACTAACCCCAAAGAGCTGGCAGCAATTAGTTTTCTAATGCCTCATTTGTTTTCATTAAAATTAAGAGATCTGACTCTGAATGCACATCTGAATGATTAAGATATTGTCTTTAAATCTGAATACTGAATGATTAAGATTGTTCGTTTTAAATATCTGAATGTGCATAATGGAATTATTTAAATATAATAAATACACAATTTAAATTAAAAAATAACTAAATATTAGAAAATAAATATAAATTTAATAAAATAAAAATATTATTTGATAAAAAAAACATTTATGTTCGCGAGTGGTTGTGGAGATATTTTGTAGTGGTGGTGGTTTTGATGGTGATGCTAGTGGTTAGTAATGGTAATGGTGGTTATAGTTGTGATTATGAAGGTGGTTGGCGACGGTGGTGGTTAGTAATGTCGAGTGAGGGTGGGGTGTGGGGTGGTGGTGGTTGTGATGACAGAGGTAGTTAGTGGTGATGGGGTAGGGGTGGAAAGGTGAGGATGGTGGTTGTGATGACAGAGGTGGTTAGTAGTAATGGGGTGGGGGGTGGAGAGTGGGTAGGTAGTGGGTTGGGTGTGTGGTGATGGTGTGGTGGGGTAGGATAGGAGGGGTGGGGGTGGTGGTTGTGATAATATAGGTGGTTAGTGGTGATGGGGTAGGGTGGATAGTGGGTATGAGTAGTGGGGTAGGTTGGAGGGATGTGGGTGTGGGTGGGGTTGGGGGTTGGAAGGGTGGTGGTTGTGGATAGAACTGTGGTAGAAATATTCTACAAAATTATCTTTTAATAATATTAAGACTTTGTTCAAGATCTTAATGACTAAGACCTATTCAGACCTAATAAGTGTTTAGATCTTAATGTAGACAAACATTTTTTTAAAAATAAATTGCGCACAAATGGCCTCTTCTTATTATAATCAGCCGGTCCAACAAAAATGACTGGCCCAAACCGGGTCAGCCCAAATAAAGACAACCAAAAACAAAATAAACATATCCTTGTAAACTCAATTAGGAAAGTAAAGTTGTGCCCTAGATTTTCGCCAATTGCTCTTCTTACGACTGAGCTTCGATGAACTTTGGTGTGGAAATGATGTTTGGTTATGTCGTGGTATCGTCTTTTCTGCACCATTTCCGATCCACATATCTCTTCCTTGAGCTGATAGATTTCATTGAATCTCCACTTCTTCAGGTATTTAACCTCCACATCGAAATCTTCAAAATCCGTCCATTGTTTTGTGTTTTCCTTCAGATTTGACCATTTTTCGTTCTTTGTATGTACTGATGCTGTATTGGCTGAGCTTGATTGATCCTCGATCTAAAACCTTTCTTCCCAGCCGTACAATGAGTAAGCTCAGGACACATTCAGTTCTTTTGTTCCCATGTTTGTATTCTCCGATGTGTTTGACCTCTGTGCATCCATGATTTCTATCACTGTTGCTGTTTGTTGCATGTGATTGTTGTTGATTCAGATCACCATTAAGTGCAAATAAATGAGTCCTAAGTTAGTTAGGACTAAATGTGCTCCATTATTTGAAATATGAAGGATTATTAGTGCCCCACCTCAAATAATAGCGACTATTTCAAGTGGAAGTCCAAATTTAAAGGACTATTTTGGGCCATTTCTCTATCAAACTATAGCTAAAAGTATACAAAGCCACCCGCAAGGGTAGCCAAGTTGGTGTAGCAGTAAAGCGTGGGACCGCAAGGTCACGAGTTCGATACCCTGCATAAACCTTCTTGGTTGAGCCTGTCACATATGGCTTGCCAAGTGTGGTTAATCGGCTGACGTGGTTTGCAGGCTATTACGTCAGTCCGGGGTTTACCCTGTGCGCACTCGAGAGAGTAGCGGCTGCGGGTTCCTTCGTCAAAAAAAAAAAAAAAGTATACAAAGCCAAAAATAAGTAAAGGCTTGAACCTGCTATGTTGGCAAAATATAAAAACCCCTCAACCACTGAACCAAACTTTTCAATTGTGTCAAGGGAGTTCATTATAAACAATATATTCGTACAACCCAAAATTTTATCTTACATGTACGGTATAATTTTCTGGCGAAGGGGATTCCACCTAGCTACCCCTTCGGCTCCACCTAGCTCCGCCCTGCTTGTATGTCTTTTATATGCAACCTAAATTAACACAACATACCCAAAGGAACTCAGCAAGAAAGTGGTCCATATATCTCTGAATGACAATGATAAAAAACACTGCAGGGAGCCAAATTCAAAATCATCATGAAGCGTTTCTATTGTTGAATAGGTTAAAACATGATCAATGTTTTTGCCAAGAATAAGGAGAAAAGGAGCATCTTAATGTACATGGAATGACTAGTTCTTTTAATTGTGTAAAAATACTCAAATAATTCACCCAATAATATCTTCAGTGCTAGCACAAAAATTGGTTTGAAGAGGCCTAACTCAACTTTATGCCTATGCCTACTACTATTTCATTGAAAAACTACTACTATCACATATCCGATCAATCAATCCTGTCAGTGATACTGTTATTATTTAGAGGAGAAATAACATATTTGACTTAATATCATAGTCACATTTTGACGGATTTAGATTTTCACAAATGCTTTTTCTTTTATATTTTGTGTTGTCATTTGTTCTTTTTTCTTTAAGGAGATGGTTAGAAGGGGCGGAGTTGCATTTAAATTGGGTTTCAAATAGGAGGGCTGAGTTGAATTTTGGTGGATTAAAATGGATGAGTTAATAAATAGGTGGATCATTGACCCGCCCAAAAAAGAATTGGGCTGAAATGAGATGGGCGAAAAAGTGGGTCATAACCCAACTCACCCGATTCTTATTAAGTTCTAATTTCTTTATTTGTTCTTTTATAATTTCTTAAGTATCTAATAAAACTTTTTTATTATGATTATGTATAACATTTTGACAAGGTTTCTCATTGATCAATTTCAGCTAGATATCCGTCCAATTTTTAGATGAGCTAAATTGGACAGTTAAAGAATGGATGAGCCAACGAATGAGCACTGACCCACCAAAACATGAGCGAATTGGACAAGTCATATTTTCATGGATTAATTTTCCACACCTAATTAAAGAACTTTTTACGCAAGGTGATGAAAGTGGACTCTAATTAGAATTAGTATAAACATTTTTACGAAATTTAAACCTTGACACATAATGGTAGCTAAGCCAAGAGTATTTCAAACTAGTGAATTTATCCGCGCTTCGCACGGTTATGAAAAACATAAATGAATTCACAAATTATTGAAGTTAAAGCTTAAAAAGATGAGTTCACATACAAGATCAAGTATAACATCAACTTAGTAAGCAGTAACCAAAAGACAACCAAGTAGAATTACTCAAATTGAGAAAAATGACTTGCTAATTTGTTACAACTCATTCTGGAAACTAAGTAGGCATGTTTTAGTTTAAAACCAAAATCAAGTAACCAACTCCGTTTGGCTCTAATTTACATACAGAATTTAATGAAATAGAAAGCCCAAAGTGTCCCATATTATTTTCATCTCAGGTACTTACTTCATGATTTCTCATATTTCAATTAAAAGGAAGTATTCTTAGACAATTGTGAATTTAGTTATTAGAAGTCTTACAAAGTTGGTTAAAGTTACAATCAAATATAGAATACACGGAGAGGAGCACATACACCAAATTTATATGGCAAACGAATTTTGACAGACCACTAATGGCTGCAAAAATGAGAGAATGATGAGCTAGTAATTTTCTTCTAAGAAGGTGTTTGGATTGGCTTATTTTAAGTGCTTTTGGCTTTTAAATCTTTTTCTACTTTTTGAGGTGTTTGGGTGAGATAAAAAGTATTTTTAAATATTTATTTTTAGGTTAAAAAGGTAAAAAATAAGTCAAAAATAAAGTTACTTAGGACCACTTATGACTTTTAGATTTTAGCTTATAAGACACTTTTAAAAAGTCAATCCAGACACCCTCTAAGTAGCTACTGACCCTCCCTTCACCATGCCAAGCTGCCTCCATGCCTAAAAGAGACATAAATATAAACACATCAAATCTTCAATTCGCCACAAAGCTTTGGTAAGAAAATGTGATCTCCAAAATGAATACTCAATGGCCAATGCTTTTACCAAAAAAATTCCAATCGATTAACACTATGTACTTTATAAGTTATGCCCCATTGGCCAATGTTTTTACAATAAATTTGTTAATCAACTAAGACCGTGTACTATTATGAGTTGTGCGGCTATGTGTAACCACTTGCTGTAATTCAAGTTGGTGGGCAGCATATTTTGGGCTTTCCGGCATCTAAATGGCCTCTAGAGTCGACCAAAGTCAGACAGAATTTAGTCCGGCTGAGTTGCCGTCCAGATGGACTTTCTTTGCCTTGTACCTGCACTATATGGATGTCTCGTTTCTGCGAAATAACAAAAATAAAATTTCTCCAATAAATTTGAAACAGTAGGAAAGAGTCTACTAAGCAGTTTAATAGTTCATGAAACAACTATGATAACTGACACAAAATATTTGAAGCAAGATTTTTGAAAATAACAATTCCATTCAGTTCCTTATTGGTCGCGGATTAATTTGTTATGCAGTTATATTCCCTGGCCTGATAATAGTCAAAGAGAAAATTACTTAAACTTTTTCGCCTAAATTGAAATAAAAAAATTAAAAGGTTATATTACTACTAACAGAAATGTAGCGCAACACTGGTACCAAATGAACATTCAAGAACATCCAAAAAATATTACCATGTACCAAGTAATATGTGGTATATTGAATACAACCAAAATAGAGTTTATTTTCCAAAGGTGAGAGTATAGGTGGCCAGTGGGCCGGAATCGGGTCAATCGGGTCGGGACCGGCGGGATGGGGTGGGAAGGGGGAGGGCGGGGCGGGACAGGGGAATTCGCCGCCGTCCCGTCCCATTTCCTATCCCGTCACAAGGCTGTTTTTGTGCCTCTTATATTATTTAATAGACATATAATTTTTTTTGTAATACAAATACAATTGTCAAAATTGCAACTTTGTGGTGTTGTTCAAAAGTTGCAAATTACATAGTAAAATTACAATTAAAAAAAATACATTTTGAAAAAAACCTGTTCTAGTTTCTTGATAATTTTCTGTGGTTCTTCAGTTGGAATTGATATTTGTTGGTCAAATTGCTCCACGTCGCTTCCACCACATTCGGATAAGATTTCGTTGTAGTTTTCGTCTTCTTCTTTGTTGATCTCTGGTTGACCGCACCTTCTCCGCTCCGCTCGTATCCAATCTATGAATAATACTACAATCTCCAAGCTGTCTCCGGCTAATAAGTGTTTGTGCTCACCTATTTGATATCTGTCGGTAGAAAAAAGCACTTTCAGACGCCGTTGATGACACTTGAATGTTCAAAACATCTCGGGTCATCATTAAAAGTGTTGGAAAGGTCTTTTCATTCCCCCTCCAGTATTTCAGCAAGTCTTCACATCCTTCTTCATTGAGAACTGCTTGGTACGGTACAGAACCCTGCAAAATAAAAATATCAAACTCGCTAATATGGTTAGTAGTGGTACGACCGCACATTCTATTTCTGAGGCTTTCAATACAAGCCGCAGAAACAACATGTCTTTTTGTGAGGTTGTGTTGAAGAAGAAGAAGATGGTATGGAAGTCGGTAGGTTGCTAGCACTTTCTTGTTGGTAAAACCTATATACTTTTTTGCATTCGTCTTCTACGCTAGACAACACTTCTTCTTTAGTTTGTTCAATAGGTGGTGGGTGATTTGGATTTTTGAGACTTGGAGGTGGTAGTACTGCTATACAATCGTAAATAGTTTCAATAAGTGATTTAGTACCGTCTATTAAAATAGACAGATTTAACACAGCACCAATAATATAAATAGTAGGAATAGGAATAAATTTTTATTTTATTTTGATAAACATTTTTTTAATAACTGCCTTATAAGATGGTTTATCCATATATTCATTAAGCAGTAAAAATATTAGAGCTATATAAAACAACATAGTTTAAATAGTAGGATAATATATACCGGAAAATTCTTTTGTTGGTTGAATTTTTTTTTCTAAAAATACAATAAGTTCGGAAATGTTTCCTCAATCGCTATCTAAAACCATATCAGCTGGATTTTGATTATGAGAGTTAAAAAATAAAGTTATAAATTTTCTATAGTCATAAGCAACAAGTAGTTGCTCGTATAAAGAATTCCACCTAGTGGGTACTTCTTCTGGAATTTTTCTATAAGGTAGTTGGCAATCGTGACAAACTTTTTATATTCTTTTCTTCGTTGTATTATATTATTTTAAAAAATAAAGTTTATAGCAAATTGTATTTTACTAAGAATGTCTTTAAAAAGTGATAGACCATCCTTTACAACTAAGTTATATATATGGCACACACATTTTATATGAAAATGATCTGGAAAAGATGGAGTTAAACTATTTTTTAAAATTGTAATAGCATAATTGTTAGAAGAAGCGTTATCTAATGTAATAGACATAATTTTATCAGTTATTCCGTAATAATCGCACACTTGATAAATATTTTATGCAATAAAAGTATCAGTGTGCCTATCATCTATATATCTATATGCTAAGATACGTTTTTGCATAAACCATTTATAATCTATCCAATGACAGGTTATCATTAAATAATCATGGTCGTTAATACTACGGCCTATATCAGAAGTGATAGTCATTTTGCCATTAAAATGATATAATGAATAACGTAAATACTGTTGATATTCATATGCAAATTTAAATACATATCTCTTAATAGTTGATCTAGGAAAACCGTTAAAAGCAGGATTATACATATCTCTAATGTAATGAATAAAATTGGGAGATGAAGGAAATGAAAAAGGCAAACCCTCCACAAAACTAATTTTGCTATTGCTTCCCTATCTCTATGTTTATTGTAATTAGGGCCTACAATTCCCCCGTCATGGGTTAATTTGACCCTGTACTTGGTCCGGGACAGTATGTGAACCTTGTTCCGATGGAGCGGGCGTTTGCGCACCCGATTTTGAAGCCTCGTATTGGGCATACCTAGATGGATGAGCCCTTGCAACGTGTCTCATTAAACCTCCCGTCCCACCGTGACCTTTTTCAGTTTTAAATTTTAAAACATCTTTACAAATTTTATCTAGCTACTTGATTCTCTACGTCCCTATCAAAAAATGTTCATGCATCTGATTTTAATGGTCGTTTTGCTAGACCTCGTCTCATACTAGGGGGAATAGGAGGAATTTCAGTTGAAGGTGCACTAGTGGGTGTGTTGTCATCTACATTAGTGAGTGTATCATCTAGATCATAGTCTAAATTAAAGTCTTCTTGAGTTCTAGAAAATAGCTTCTCGTCTAAATCTAATGGTATTGTAGGAAAATGTTCAGTATCAACAAAATCTTCCTGTGTAGGAATAAGATTCTGTCTAGAAATAGGATGATTAGAAGAAGTACCATTGCCCTTGTTGCCTCTACTAGAAGAAGCCTGACCGCTACCCGTAAGCATACGTTTAAATCCTTCCATTATAAATTTATAAGTATGCTAATAAATAATTAAAGTAAATGAAATTAAGTGCGCTAAATAAAATAAACAGACAATAATAATTTAATGAAGGAACGAATGTACCAAACGCCGACGTAACGTCGACGTGTAATCGAGAGGTTGAAAATTGAAACTTTGCTCGATGGAAGATCCTCAACCTAGTTGCCAACTTCACTCCCAAATGAATAAATAAAATTCAATATTTAGTAGACAATGTAGACTTGTAGAGAGATAGATTGTAGGAAGATTTGTGAGAAAGATGAAGAGAAAATGATGTATTTATAGTTGGGAAATTGGGTTAAAGTGTAAAAATAATAACTTATGGGTTAAAAATAAATATTAAGGGGGTAGGGGGGTTGGGGAGGAGGCCAAAAATGGCCGTTGCACAACGACCAAAATGTAAAATGGTCGTTGGTGCAATGGTTATTTGTGCAAAGGGGAGATTTTGGGCGACTTGGGGGCAGGACCGGGGCGGGACCGAGACCGAGTTGGGAAGAGACCATGTCCTATCCCGGTTCGAGTTCCGATACCGTATATTTTTTTATTTTTAAAAAAGTCGGGGTCTGGGCGGGACCGGGGCGGTGTCGGGACGAGAAAATGTCCCGTCCCGGTTTGAGTCCCGAACAACATTTTTTTTTTTTTACAAAAGTCGGGACCGGGGCGGTGTCGGACCGGGTCGGCCCACTGGCCCGCCATAGGTGAGAGTCTTTGCCCTGTAAACTTGAGAAGTTCGAAACTTCCAAAAACAGTATCATTAACATAGCAACATCTAGAGATGACAGTGGATCCTGGACCCGGTCCGGATCCGGTGGATCCAGATCCGTTTTATAGGATTTGGATCTTCAAAATTTGGACCCGATGGATCCGAATCGGACCCGATGGATCCGAATCGGACCCGGATCCGTTTCTGACAGATCGGATCTGGATCTGGATCTTGTATTTGAGATCCATATCCGATCCAGATCCGACCCGTGAATCCATTTTTATTAAATATATTCATAACCTAGAATGTAATTTTATAAGTATTTTCTTAAAATTGCTAAGCACATCCTTGCAAGTTTAATTCTCAAAACAAAGTTTAATTTATCCCCGCGTTAACTCAAAAATAAAAAATAAAGAGGTAACTTCTATAATAAAATTAATGTTATATTAGTGAATGACTAACATCTCCATAGATAAGTAGTTAAAATTATATTAACTTCATTTGTGAAGATTCCAAGCACATGCAAGTTCTGCATTGTGGAAATACTAGTGAGCATTTTCCACAACTATTGTCATTGTCCAACATTTTCAATTAATAGTTCACAATCAAAATGAGACAACGGACAAAATATATCAAAACGAGACAACGAACAAAATATCTCATATGAACATTTGAAAATTAAAACACAGTAAATTGTTAGCTAAGTATAAATCGTTTGTTAGTTCAAAAAAAAAATTCTTAGCAAAGTTACATTCTTAGCAAGACAAATTTTTTTATATGTGGATTCAGATCCGATTCCGTGGACCCGGTGGATCCGATGGATTCAGATTTGGATCTGATTTTTATGGATCCGACGGATCTGGATTCATGTATGAAAAACGGATCTTGATCTGGATCTAGTATGATTCGGACCAGATCCGATCCGTTGCCATCCCTAACAACATCCAGAGGCCTCTTATTTCTTCGCATCGTGCAGAGACCTGTTAACAGAGATGAAAGTTTTACTTCTGCCGGATATAGGAAGAAGAGGAAAAGAAGAAGTGCTATAAAGAAAGAGGAGATTTGTCTGGTAAGGAAAAGGACTGAATGTTCTTTTTTTTTGGGAGGAAAAGAAGCGTCAGTTGCATTTGCTCTCTAATGGAACACTATTTTCGTCAATTTATCATAGGAAAAAATGACAAAATAAATAGTAAATACAAATGCTAGCCTGAGAGTGAGCTGACTTGGGAAAAAACGGCTTTAGGCATTCCAAACAGAATTAATTTTCTGTCATTAAAGATGGTTGAGTAAAGATGGCCTTATATTTCTGCTACGTAGGTTGAGTAGACAAACGTTTAGTTTGGACTGAATGGACAAACAGTTACTTGGGCTTAAATGCAAGTGCTACGTGGGCTGAGGCTTCTCAGCTTTTGTTATTAGTTTAATTGTGTTATATAGGAAAATGGGGGAAAAAATGTCAAAAAATGAGAAAAAAGATAAATAGCAATGCTGTCCATAGAGAGGTGTCACATCACTTTATTTATATCTAGCTTTATATTATATATTGATGCTTAATTAATGAGTTCTATGTTGCTTGGGGCGCAAGCTGCGCAACAATTAAAGCCTGGACGAATTTTTTTGAAGAAGAAAAAAGTATTACGTGACCTGCCAAACAAGAAAATGAGGAGGTGGTATTTTGAGTTATTCCTGCAAATACTTTTAACTAAACTATTTTGGAATATCTTCTCAACTACTAGATTATAAGAAAAGATGTATACTAAACTAGACTTTATTGGCTATCGAAGACCAAGTATTCTAGAATAGGGAGGAGAAATATTAAAATGGGCTGTCTTCAAAATATTCTTTATCCATTTAATTATGCTTACCAGACCTTTCCATTTGAGTAGGCCTCGAGTTCTCTAAGTTGTCAACGACAATAATATATCCGTCAGTGTAATTTAATAAGTGAAATATGAAGAGAATAGAGTATATCTAAATCTTATCCCCATCTTTGGACTTCTCTAAGGTGTCCTTTGTTGAAAAGAGAGAAGGAAAGCGAAAGTAAGGAAAAAGGAACTAATACAGAGTAATTTTCTTTCCATTATTGTTTTTGTCAAAAGAAATTACAAAATATATTAAATTACGTAAGACTGATACAGGGAGCTGGCAGCATAGTACTACAGCGGATGTTACAGTAAAAAGAACTAGTAGGGGGACTCGTGGAAGAGTCATTACGAAAAGGAATAAGAGGGGAGTTAGTAGGGATTATGAGTAGGGATGACAGGTTAATATAATTTTGCGGATTTCGCACCGCATCCGCTTTAATTGGGGCAGATATGGGTACAACTTTGGCGGGTAGTAGGTGGGTATGTGTATTGAAAATGTACCCGTCACGGGTAGGCGGGTAGGTGGTGGATTTGCAGTCATACTTGCCTGCCTACCCGCCCGCCTAACCGCCCGCCTTATACCCCCCAAGCCTAAAATATTAGTAGCACATAAGTCGTGCCTTCAGCCCATAAGTTACGACAAGTCTCTCATTCTCCAACAAAACTCAAGACCCTACGCCTCTTCAGTCCTTCACGCCTCCCTCTCTCTCGTTCCCCTTTATGCCGTCTCTCATCCCTCTCTCATTCTCGACGACTCTCGCCTTTTTCTTTAAAAGAGATGCTGATCGGGAAATATTGGAAAATATTGTTGTCTTTGCTTTGTGCTTTGGGGTTGTCTTGGTGAGGTCAATTTTTGTGCATTTGTTAAGTTTTACCTATTGGGTTTGTGGAGTTCAATTGAAAAAGTTAAAAAACTTTAGCTTATATAGCTTAAATAATAACTGAGTTTTGTCTACATTTGTAATATATAGCTATTTGGGTGGATAATTTTTGGGTTTTCTTGAAAATTTTATTTTCTTGATTCTTTGTTGTGCAAGGGGGAAGAGGTAAAAAAAATGGGGAATTCTGATGGTGAAAAAATCCGGAATTCTCCTCCCTCTCTCCCAAAGAAAATGAGACCGTGACAGTATTGATTCTTGACTCAAAATTTTGGGATAATTTTTGGAATTTGAATTTTTGGGATCATGTTGATTACTAATTAATCACAAATGAATTTATTACAAAATATGGCAGGCGGGTACAGACGGGTATTGGCGGGTGACGGATATCCACTTGGGTGGTGGAGCGGGTGTGGATTTAGGAATATACCCGCCTAGGCGGGTATGGATGTTGAAAATTGTACCCGCCACGGGTGGCAGGTATAAAAATTTCTAGCGGGTACGGGTGCGGGGGAGGGGGTACCCGCACCCGCCCCGCCCAATTGCCATCCCTAATTATGAGCGGTAGGGTCCCTAATTATGAGGGGTCAGATCCCTCTTTTCTTTTACTTTTTTTTTGCCTAAAAATATTAATGCAAGGATTAGCAAATACGTGTGAGTATTTTTATACTTTTAAAAACTGAGTTAAGTTTAAACTTTTTAAAACAACCCTCTTTTTCTTTCTCTTTCTCTTTCTTTCCCTCGTTCTTCTTCCTTGTTATTCTTCCACCAAACATCACTCATTAATTCTCAAATTCTCTCATTCCTTCGTCTTCTATGTGTATAATCATTATTGAAAGATAAATTTAAAGTATATATACATTGTGGTTGCTGAAAAACATGAATAAGGAGATTGAAGCCATTGATGGGCATTATCAAAGCTTTGAAGCTCTATTAAAATGCGTGTTATCGCAAACGAGCTCCGTTTCGAGTGGTGATACCTCAAAAGAAATGAAACATCGAGGAGAATTCATATATGAAATTTGAAACAACTTCGTTGAGATTTGACATAGTTTTGGATCGATATACAATAGCTCTCAAGGTTGAAGAGGGCGATTGTTCAAAGTTTGTATTACCGTAAACGAGCTCTATTTCGAGTGGATGATATCTCGAAAGAACCAAAACATCGAGCGGAGTTCATATATGAAATTTGAAGCAATTTGGTTCAAATTTGACGTGGTTTTAGATCAAATTACAACAATTATCGTCCAAAAGAAAGAAGATGACATACCAGAAATTGTCTATAAATAATTTTATTCAAGTCTATTATATCCTTTAGTTTATACTAAATATATATATATATATATATATATATATATATATATATATATATATATATATATTATAATAACTTAAAAGAATTAACGTTATGGAATGTAGCAGCTGCTAATGCCAACATCACTACTCTAAGACAAGTTGTTCGACAACTTGAGGGTGACTTCTGAATATCCGTCATATTGATTTGACGGAAAATGAGAACAAGCGGTAGCATAGGAGAATAAATAGGATTGTCGCTGCACTTCTCGTTGCTCACGGAAAGACACTCGAAAACTACAATAGCCCCCTTTGTTACACCCCGTCTTTTTTTTTCGTGTCGTTCATCTCGTAAGTAAACTAAACTAAGCTCAGAGAGGTCATGAAACTCCTATAAGGTTAAGGAAGGGATTAAACAAGTGTTAAGAATGTACCATAAGGTTTCGGGGTTAAACGAATCGAAGGAAACAAGTTTGTCAAAAAATCAATTTTATGGTGCACTTTCACGGACCATGAAATAAAAGGACTGCCACCGTGAAATGGTTCCGGTGGATGAGCTTGGAGAGGTAATTTCATGGGTCCATTTCACGGACCGTGAAACATTTAATGGTCCGTGAATTGGATCGTGAATTGAAGGCGGTGGCCGACTTTGCTTTGTTTTAAAGTGTTCAAATACTATGAATCGTGACCCACTGAGGACTTGCGAAGTCCATATACCACCTGTAATCATTTCCCTTCGGGTTCCTAGACAATGTTAGGCTTATAATGACATCACTTAGCTATTTTTAGGCTCACATTACATGTCACAAGCTAATAAGGCTCATATACAAACCATTAACCCTCAGACCCCGCATATGTATTCACAAGTAAAATATGCATGAGATACCATATGAAGCATGAATATGACATGCGCAACAATAAGTAGTCAAGCTATGAATAAAGTTTTAATCTTTAACCAAACTAAGCAATAAAGATTTGATCTTTAGCTTCTTTTTCACTTTTAAACGAGTATTTAGGAGTGATGGAAACATTTAATTACAAAGAAGACAAGTAATAAACATATAATCAATAAATAAAAGGTCTCATTCCCAATCATGAATCGCAATATCAATCTATACTATTAGCTAGTGCCCAAAGTGTCACACCCCAAATTGAGGGGTGTGGCCGGCACCCGGTGCCCTACTGGCCTGAGCGTACCACTCTGATGACCAGTCTTCTGTGCAAGCAGAACTTCCGGGCGTACTGAGATATATCATAACATCAACTCTGGATAAGAGAGATTAACCCAACACATATATGCAATGGGACCTACAAGGTCACAACATGGTTTAACAAAAGATAACTTAGCCGACAAGGCTATACATCCATACAATACATACCATAATAAGTCTTTGAGCCTCTACGAGCAACTGAACTGACATATGGTCGGGACAGGGCCCTGACCTACCCATATTGTACAAAACTCTACAAGATACCCCATATAAGACCAGGAAGCTCCGAGAAGATGAAGCTTACTTACTGACGGCTGGACTCTACAACTCCTATTGAGGTGGCATATCAGAGTCTCTATCAGTACCTGCGACATGAACACACAACGCTCTCGACAAAAGGGATGTCAGTACAAAATAATATACCGAGTATGTAACGCATGAATAATAATATAAATCTATAAGCTGTAAGGGAAAACATATAATTAATATAAAGAAATAGTTGTAATGGAAAGTATAGGCAACCTGAGCCACATGGACAAATAATGAAACTCTGAAACTTAATACAACCCGTCTGGATAAGTCTTTATTGTATAGACCATTATCGTCTTATAGTGCGAGGTATAACGTGTCATTAACCTTGGGTATATGTATGAATATGCAATGCAATATGCACACTAATTCATGTATATATTATGAAATGCGCAACCCGATCCATTGTATGTATATGTTGCGGAACGTGCCACCCAATCCAATAAATGTATATGTTATGGAACGTGCAACCCGATCCTCTATATGTATATGTTGGGGAACGTGCAACCCGATCCTATATATGTATTGTTTATGAACGTGAAACCCCATCCTCTATATGATCATGATTGTATACATGATATCAATGCGAATGAAAACTATATCAATACCAAAGGGGACTCGGGGCGTGAACAATAGACTATGATAACAATGGCTCTTTGGCCCTCTTAGAGACTCATAAACTCTTTGACTCTACTTTTAGAACGATTCTTTGGTCCACTTGACTACTATATTTTAGAAGCTTCCTTGCGAAGACTTATGATATTACCAATAACCAGTAACGAGGATCCAAAGAACTGGAATAACAATGAATACTTCTCAATATGAAACTTTGAGAGATAATAGAATCGAATTATTAACGTTTCTTTTCAAAAATGATAATCCTGTAGATTTCATTCTTTTTTAAAGAAAGGGATAGCATTACATACCTTATCCACGAAGCTATACGTCATGCTATAAGTTCTTGTACTCCTCACGACCGCTTATCTATAAAAAATAAAGGATCGATATCAACATCTAATCCATACTCAATAAGAAATCTTACTTAGGTATCTTAGCGATCGCCTTGACTTAAAAAAAGATCTTAGTCTTATTTAACGAAAGGGGTATTCATGTAATTTGGCTCCACGATTGTCCGAAACATACCCTCTTAGGTTTATAATACCAACAATCAATATATCAACCAATATCAACTTACAATTCCAACAAAACAGCCCACAACTCAACATATCTTAACTTCATAAGTTTACGGGTTTTTAATTATATAAATCCTTTCACAACTTATCTCAAATCATCAATTAATCACATATATATATAGATGATGATGAATTTTATGTCAACACATCCAAATCTTCTCAAATTAGCACTTTGCCCCAATTCCAAGGGTTTCCAAACCGGCTCAATACGAAGAAGACAATTCTTATGATTACCACAAGATTTGTAGTGTTAATATTGCGTAATTTTCTTAGGAATTGACCTTGGAGTGATTAGGAAATATAACCCGTTAAAAAAATTCCACCGTTGTACTTTGATGGTGTGATCTAGGGTCCGTCGAATGATCTAGGGTCCGTCAATCATGACTTTCATTTTTCCACCTGAGATTAGAATTTCTGAGGTAGTTTGATGGCTCTCTATGGCAGTTTTGATAGTTTGTCAATCCCTTTGATGGTCTGTCAACTGTACAATCTCAAAGTAGGTTGTAGTTTCTAATAATATGTAGCTTGTTTATAATAAAGCAGAGTATGCAAGTGTGGTGACATAAATCTTTTGAGGACCCCATTCTCCCATCTCAAAGTACCTCATTAACTAGTTTCAACTGCTACCAATCTCCAATTCTTGAATGGCCAAAAGGTATTGCTAGGATTTGATGGGTAAATGGTCGCTTATGGGTAAAGGTATGAGGGAGACTAAGAAGCACAATACATTTATGAAGGAATTTGTCATTGAAACGACCTGTTTGGTCATTATAAACCTTACATCTGATTTTCTATCATATCCCTCATCCGGGCATTTGCCGATAACTATTACACGTAGAAATTGTAAGTAAAATAACTCTTACGATTCAGGAAGATGATTAACTGAATTGAAGAACTATTGAGAGAGCAATGTCCATTTCAGCGAGGTAGTGTCGCCCCAGCGGGGCCGCGCTAG
Organism: Anisodus tanguticus; assembly: GCA_034509755.1. Taxonomy (NCBI): domain Eukaryota; kingdom Viridiplantae; phylum Streptophyta; class Magnoliopsida; order Solanales; family Solanaceae; genus Anisodus; species Anisodus tanguticus. The sequence continues at coordinate 15,726,470 of CM067546.1, read as the reverse complement.
TGAAGTTGTGTCAGCGTCGACGGAAGGGTTAAGTTCGTGTCTGCGGAATCTTTCATACCTCTGCGTTGAGGTGAGGTGTCTTGTACCTGCGCCTTAATGATTCTCTTTTATGCCAAAGTGCATCCGTGCCTGTGGGATCGGGTCCGCAGAAGCGGAATCACTATCTGTCCAGTTTGATTAAATGCCCTAAAAATGTCCCACTTTCCAAAAAATGTTGTAACTCGAATTTGAGGCTGGTACAAAGAATATTTTCTAGAGTTTTGACCTAAATCCTTCCTGGGAGGTAATCTCCCATCTCTTTTGATTATATTCATGTTTCTAGCCATGGGATAGAATATAACTTGGGAAAACATGAGTAGATAACTTTTGGGTAAAATGAGCATAGATGGGTCCTGATTGAAGGGTGTAAAAAGAATTGGTCAACCTTATAATTGTTAATAAGTATTAAAATTGATAAAATGACCTTGTTGAGGTGTTTAATTTGATTATGGAAATATTTTTCTTATTGGGGAAAAATCTAGGGTTTGTAAAATTAGGGCTTTTATTTAATTATGAAATTGAGGGTACAATTAAGGTTTTTTTCTAATTAACTTAAGGATGTAACTAGTAAGCATGTTCTAAAGCCTTTTGAGTAATAAAGTTGGATATTGACTTCGTGGGCCGGGATGGATTTTAGGTGTCGTTTTGTATGGTTAAGGACTAAGTTCTTCTATGTGTTTGGTTTGATATTAACGTGTAGAACATATGTGTTAGACTACGGTTATTATGAGGCATCCCGAAGAGTTAAGACATGCGTAGAGGGTCGACCGTTGATGGCTCCTACTCGTCTTTGAGGTAAGCTACAATTTACTTTCACTAGACTCCAACAGAAGTATGTAATTAGTTATAAATATTGAGGGGTATTGGGTGTATTTTGGGGTTCTACTCAGACAGTTGTGATAAATGTTTGAGTGGGTACCGATATTGAACTATGATGTTGGGTGATTTAGGGAATCAACCTCAAGGTGATTCTGACTACTGATTGATTGGGCTCATCGCCACTATGTGGGCTCATCGCCATACTTGCTTTTGTTGTGCTTATTTATCACACATGATTTGATATGATATCTTGATTATACTGGGACTGTGTGTTGTTGAATTCTTGAAAACACGTGATAATCATCTCTATACTTGGTTGCATCTCATTACATCATGATTTCTTGCCTTGTATTGGCATTTGCATTCATACACTCGTGGTTATGATGATATTGATATTGGGGTGGTATGATAAATGTTGTGGGTCTATGAGACCGGAAAGGTAAGAACACTTGTGAGATTATGGTAACACTAAGATGATGATGATACGCGGGGGAACGGGTTGCACGCCTGCAACAGTTATTACAACTAAGAGTTGGTCTCCATAGAGAATGCCCGGAGGAGTATATGGACTTCGCGGGTCCCCATGGGTGTGTAGTTCATAAAATTTGAATGATTGTATATTGGAGGATAAAGGTACCTAGCATATGAATTGCATTCATATCATACATACATCATTAAAATGCTTATCTGTTGGCGATTTAAGTGCTGGATTTGTACTGGATGATTTGGTTGAGTGTTGTGATGGAATTCCTTATTGGAGTGTTCTTATTGAATTGGGTTTGTTGCAATGTTGACTTGTTCTGTCATTGTTGGTCCAATATTTATCACTTATGAGTCTAAGAAACTGCTGTCAAATTGTTTCTTGTGATTCGTGATGTTTGATCATATTTTAAAAGTACTAAGTACGCATATATGTCTTTGTGGCTGGATAATTCACTTGGTAATGGGTCTGGTTAGGGATTGTTAGTATGGTTGTTGGGTCGTTGTCGTGTGATCTTGCTGGTATGTCTTTTGCGTGGGGAGCTTCTATTGATAAATAAAGTTAAAGGAATGCTACTTAGGACAAATTAAGAAGTTAATAAAACAATGGGTGTATGCATGTATTTGTATGTGGTTGTACTTAAGGGCAGGGACCGGGAATAACAATGTGTTAGAGAAGTATTTTCTACCCTAGGGTGAAATGTGGAAGTCTAAGGTAACAATTTAATGAACTAAGTGTCAACTTAACGCGTGTGATCCAACTGGATGTGTAAGGTCAAACATATTTTCTGGATTAATAGACTAGTTGAGGAACTACGTGCCTGTTATGATTTAGGAACATCTATGTTAATTGAGTGGTTTCCATGAGGTTGTGTGAGTTGGGTGTTTATATGATTGGTCAACCTTATGTGATTGTGAGTCTTACATGATTTAGTGAATCTCTGTATGAACAAGGCGACTTGGTGGTTTTATACGTGAACAATGTGACCTATTTGTCTTATTGAATTGTTAGTGTTAAGACTATGTGGTGTCAACTTGATATTTATCTCTTTCTGCATATCTTTCATCTTTGTCAGCCTATGATGCCTATGGGGGTACGTTGTGTACTCATGCTACACTTGTTGTATATTTTATGTGGATGCAACTAGTCGGTCTATTCAGATTGTAGTTTGGAGCACGGGAAGTTGAGACAGACTACTCATTCTGGTGGCTTTGGTTTTCATCACATATAGACTGCCCTCTTCATTAGGGGCAGTGGTATTGTATTTCTCATCCATCTATTGTATTTAGAAGTCCTTGTATAAGTCATACCAGGTTTTGGAAAAAGAAGGTTGTTGTAAGGATTAGTTATTTAAGATGTTTTAATGAAAACTGACATTTTATTTTGTATTCGTTCCACATTTTCTTACCCTTCTTGTAAAGTTGTATTGGGATTGGTTCGCCTACCGAGGGAATTGTGTATGTGCCACCACGACACATGTGATTTGGATCGTGACAATCAAAAAATCAGCAATGAATGTATTTCTGTTGTTGGTCTACACATAAAGGTTGCCCTTTTATTTGTGCTTTTAACGAATGCCTTCTGTCTATAATAATAGTTCAATGGTCTATATATAATCGTTGTCATGTCTATCTTAAAGTTGTATATCTAAAATGTTTATTTTCAACTTCAAGCTCAAATATGCAATATTCATCTTTTACTCAAATCTGAAATTTTACTCTAAATCACCTTAGATCTTCTCCAAACTCCCTCAAATTTGTGATTTATGCTACTCAAAAGATCCATAACAAAACTCCTTCATAAAACCATTTTCAAGGTTGAAGCTCAAGCTTTAACAATTGCTATTGTCAAGCTCAAATTTGAAATGTAATCCAAAATCACCTTAAATCTTCTCCAAACTCTCTAAAATTTGGGATTATGCTCCTCAAAATATCCCAACAAAATTCAATAACATCCACTTGAAATGAGTCACTCTTTCGAAGGCCCATTTTTTCTAGCTTGAAACTCAAGCTCCAACAATTATTGAGTATATTTCAGGCGAAGGAGAAAACAAATATGGGAGTGAGTTGAGAGAAGTGAATATAATTTTAAATTTATTTTTTGTATATTTTAAAAGTTTTATTTTGATTTTTTTTTATTTCTTATTTTGGATCAAAATGTATTTTTAAAAACTTGAGGGCTGATTTGGAAATTTGGATTAAGTTATTTTATAAAAAAAATCACTGGATGAAAATATATATTTTTAAAATTGGGACTTATTTTTACGCTCAAATAACTTCCTTGCACTCAATTAGCGCTAATCCTAATCGGTGTCTTAATACCTAATAATTAAATCTTGAGATCTAGATTCATAAAAAAAACAACTTGAGACCCTGCTGCCATACTCTTCCGAATAGTTGTTAACTAACAACGAAAGAGTAGATCATTACAAAAACTGAAATTCTTGGGGAGTGCTATATATGATAATATATCTAACAAAATAGGTGCTTACTTTATCCGCTTGCAAAACTACATGAACAAACTAAAAAAAGTGACGGATTTGGAGATGACCATATACTGCAACAATGCTTTGCGAGTAAATCCACAGCCATATTTTGCTCCCTATAAACGTGGGCTACCGTCAACTCATCCATTTGCTGAATCATGTACTTCTAGTCATTACGAGGAGTAGTGCAGTTAGAATTCGAATTTCGTACTAAAATAGTGAGATGTTGAGCATCAATATTGATTTCCAGATATATTGTAATCCACCCCGTAAGCCAAGGATAAACCATATGTAAAATCAAAAGATATAGAAATTAAAAGGCATATCTCTGGCGTAGGCACGTTTAAGGGTATATGGCACCTGAGAGACATCTTTCACCGCGCTACCGATGTACATGGCTGCTCTACAACACTTTCATCCTGGCACAATTTTTAAATGAAAGCTCAATTGTTGTCCTGATGTTGTAGAAAATATTTTCAACTATGTGTTTTGGACATTTAAACCATGTATTGATGGCCTTGCTCATTGTCGGCCTATAATATCTGAAAGATGGAATAATTTCCCTTCGGGATTCCTTTCATTATTCACAATATATATAGCTGTACAAGGTTGATTCCTAATATGGTACGAATCCTAACTTACCTTACAAAGGTTGATTTCTAATACAGTTAGAATCCTAAGTTACCTTAATTATACATCTACCATTATTACAAAATATACGGAGAATATTCTGAGAATATTCGCTAATACTCCCCCTCAGACGGAGCGGGAGGAGGCCGAATGCTAAGGCTGGATCGGAAGTCGGTGAAGAGCTGTCACGGTAGTCCCTTTGTGAAAATGTCCGCATACCGATAAGAGGAAGGCACGTGTAAAATTTTGACACGACCACGGGCAACCTTCTCTCGCACAAAGTGGATATCCATCTCAATATGCTTAGTCCGCCGATGTTGGACCGGATTATGAGACATATAGATAGCGAGATATGTTGTCACAATAGACTATAGACGCCTTGCGCAATGGACACCGGAGCTCCAAAAGAAGATTTCGGAGCCAACGGATCTCGGCGACAACATTAGCAACTCCGCGATATTGCTCGCTTCGGCACTCGAACGGGATAGCGTGGCCGCCGCTTGGCGGACCATGAGATAAGATTATCCCCTAGAAATACACAAGTACCTCGAGGTGGAGCGACGTGTGTCGGGGCATCCCGCCCAATCCGCATCCGTGTAGGCTAGCAACTTGGTTGGGGCGAGAGGTGTATAGATGTAAACCAAAGTCTAGTGTGCCCTTAACATATCTGATAATACGTTTGAGGGCGGCAAAATGGGACTCTCGGGGGTCGTGCATGAACAGACACACTTGCTGAACGGCATATGCAATATCAGGCCTAGTGAATGTAAGATACTGAAGAGCACCTGCTAGACTCCGATATAGAGTGGGATCAGAAACTGGCGCACCGTCATTAGCACTAAGCTTGGATTTTAAGTCCACCGGAGTTGGCATAATTTTACAATTTGCCATCTTGGCCCTGTACACTATCTCTTCTGCATACTTACGCTGACACAGAAACATAGTGTCTGCAGATCTTGTCACCGATATACCCAAAAAATAACTTAGCTTGCCCAAGTCAGTCATAGCAAATTCAATTTTGAGTAGAGCAATGATTTCATTCTTCAACCCGTCAGATGAGGCAGTAAGAACAATGTCATCGACATATAATAGCAAATATGCAGTGCTGCTACCTCGGTGAAGTGTGAAGAGAGATGTATCACACCTGCTACATACAAAACCAATCGGCAGAAGATACCTGGCGAACCGATCATACCAAGCGTGGGGTGCTTGTTTCAATCCATACAATGATTTCCTGAGACGACACACAAACTGCGGAGCTGCCGGATGAACAAAGCCAGGAGGCTGATACATGTACACAGTCTCTTTCAAATCCCCATGAAGAAACGCATTCTTGACATCAAGGCGATGAATCGGCCAATGCATGCCCATAGCAATACCGAGAATAGTCCGAATAGTGGCCGGTTTAACAACCGGACCGAATGTCTCACCACAATCAATACCCTCCCGCCGATTAGTGCCATTGGCAACTAGTCTTGCCTTATACCTCTCTAAGTCACCACTTGTCTTTGAACTTGTGACGAAATAGCCACATACACCGGATAACATTCACACCAGCTGGTCTAGGTACCAAATCCCAAGTGTTCTGCTTGGTTAAAGCGTTAAATTCCTCGCACATGGCCACATTCCAATTTGGGTCCAGTTTTGCTAGTTTTGGATTTTTTGGAATGGGTGATAAGGTTTGTGTGGAGAGATTGAATTGAACCTTGGGTTTGAAGATCACGTGTTGTGCACGAGTCTCCATTCGATGTGAGGGCGGTGGTGGTGGGTCGGGGCCGTGAGGTTGCTTTGGTCCACTAGTTACGGACCGGTGGGCGCAGATGTCGCCGGTGGCGCAGTGACTCGACCGGGGGCGTAGGGGTGAGCAGGAGCTGGTGGGGTGGTGCCGGACGGTGGGACCGTCGGAACAAAGGTGGGCTGCGTTGTTGGTATAGATTTTGGATGACCGGGGGACGACTTGGTTCATCGAGAAAGATGTAATCGGTGGTCCGAAATTTACGGAGATTTGAAAAAGGAAAGGTTGTCTCGTCAAAGGTGACGTGACGGGAGACGATGATTTTGCGAGTAGCAATGTCATAGCACAAGTAGCCCCCGATGATTAGGAGATAGACCAAGGAAGACACATGGAAGAGTGCGAGGGGCAAGTTTGTGGGGTGCGATGGAGGCTATGTTGGGGTAGCATAAGCATCCAAAAATACGTAGGTGATCATATGATGGTGCCTACGGTATAAGATTTCGTAGGAGTTTTGTTTTGGAGTGTGCTAGTTGGTAAAATATTTAGAAGGGATTCTACCATTTTGACAAAGATAGACCCAAAAATGCGGTGGTAGGCGAGGCATGAAACGAAGTGTGCGGACCATGTTATTGATGGTACGTATAATTCTTTCAAACCTTTCCGTTTTGGGAAGAAGTATAGGGACAAGAAAAACGGAAAACCATGCCTTGTTTAGAATAGAAATTGTGAAATGCCGAGTTATTAAATTCACGTCCATTATCACATTGGAATGATTTAATAGGTTTTTCAAATTGTGTCTTAATGAATTTTTGAAACTCGAGGAATTTTGCAAAAACTTGATTTGAATTTCGGTGGGTAAATCCGGACAAAATGTGAAAAATCATCCAAGAATACTAGATAGAATTTATGACCCAAAGAGCTAGCAATCGGAGATGTCCACAAATCAAGCATGAACAATATCAAATGGAGAAAAAGTAACACTTTGTTTGATGACATAAAGGGAAGACGAGTATGTTTGCCTAGTGGACAAGAAAAACGGTGTTGGGCAATTTTCCCATTATTACATTGAATACGCTTAGAAGTCCAAAGAAAAGTAAAAGCGGGTCTCGGGGTGTCCGAGTCTATTGTGCCAAGTTGAGGGAGAGATTGCCGCAAGGGATAGAGGTGCTTGCGGTCTGTCAGCGGAAGATTGAGTGAATGGGTAGAGATCTCCCACACTATTGCGGCGTGTAAGAATTTTCCCCGTATTGAGTTCCTTCACGAAAAGCCAAAAGGGTCAAATTCGACAGACACAGAATTATTGCTAGTGAATTTTCTAACAGAGATTAAGTTTTTAATGATGTTAGGTGTGTATAGGGTGTGGTTTAGGGAGAAAGGTGGGTGTGGATGTTTGGTGTGTGTGTTGCCGTAACCTTCAATTGGAATGCGATGACCATTGCCGACAGAAATAAATTGAGGACACTTTAGCCGACGTAGTTGAGATATGTTACCTAACGACCGGGTGAGGTGAGATGTGGCTCCGGTGTCCATGTACCAATTTTCGTCGGGCTGTTGAAGGTTCACGGTGGTGTATGCCCGGCCCAAATCGGTCGGGGCAGTGGCCTTGGGCTGCTGCAGTGTGTTCTTCTTCTTTGGATTGCGATGGGCCGCCTTGTAGCCGCCGCCTTTGGACCGCCATCGTGGGGCCTGCGTCTGCCTTTGGCCGCCGCCGGGATCGCCATCGTGGGTCCCGTTGTCGCCGCTTGGTGGGCTGCTCGGTGGCCGGGGCATGGCCCAAGAGGCCGATCGACCAAGGCCGCCGGAACCAGGCCCCTACGGTCGGGTACGGGCATGCGGGCGAGGCCCGGTTCGGGCCGGCTGGTTGGGCCACCGCTTTGCAGTGCCGCCGCCGCTTGTCCGGTGGTTGGCCGCGTCCGATCCACCGGGTGCGTTGGCCCTTTCCGCGGCCCTTGCCTTTGTTGTTGCGACCTCGCCGCCACGACCTCCGCCACTCTCTTTCGCTATTCTTTGGAATCGCCGGTTGCCGCCGGTCGCGAGGTGTTGCCATCCCGTCAACGGCTAACGCCTTTTGATTATGTTCCTCTTGTTTAGCACGTCTAGTTTCTTCCAACAATAGTTGTGAACGTGCCTTGTTGAAACTTGGGAGAGGGTCGGCTTGTTGAATCATTGTTGCGAGTATGTCATATTCACCTTTTGGTAAACCCGCAACAAGTTGAAGCACCATCTTGGTTTCTGAAACAGAAGTCCCGACGTTAGATAGTTGATCGGTTATGAGTTTCAGTTGCTTACAATATTTGGACATATTGTTAAAATTCTCGAGGCGGGTATTATTGAATTGCTCTTCCAAATATACGGCCCGAGTATTTTTATTGTCCTGAAAGATTTCTTCTAGCCGGACCCAAAGTTCACGTGCCGTAGCTTTTGTTTTCATGATAGTGCACAACTGGGTCTTTGGAGATGGTGCCGTAGATCCATTATTTGACGATGGCGTCAAGACGACGCCAAATTGAGTCTGTAACATCGGTGGGACGAGGAGCAGATTCGTCAATATGATCGAGCACGTTGTATGTACATGCATGAATGTAGAATAGTTCCATTCACATGGAATATTGACGATCTTCTTGGTCAAGAATTATAGGGATAAAATTCTTGATGTTGTTAACGGCGAATGCCGGATGAAAAGAAGATACCGAACGTTGAGAGGGGTTGTCAATTGTGCCGGTGGATGAAACGGAATTTGGGGGGGAAGACATGGTTGCCGCCTGCCGAGGGAAGGGAATTTTTTGGTTTGGCCGAGAAAGAGAGTAAGAAAGCAGAATTTTTTTTTTTTTTTTTTTACGAAATCAGAAAAAAAAATTGCTAATTTCGGCCAAGAATAAGGAAGAGGAGGGATTTAGGTTTTAGGCTCTTGATACCATGAAAGATGGAATAATTTCCCTTCGGGATTCCTTTCATTATTCACAATATATATAGCTGTACAAGGTTGATTCCTAATAAGGTACGAATTCTAACTTACCTTACAAAGGTTGATTCCTAATACAGTTAGAATCCTAAGTTACCTTAATTATACATCTACCATTATTACAAAATATACGGAGAATATTCTGAGAATATTCGCTAATAATATCTATAGATGACAAGCATGTCTATGAGATATACGACATCAAGTAATTGATTGTAGTTGAAATGGATGTGAATGGGTAGCTATTTCCTTTGGCATTTGTCATTGCAACCAATGAGAGCATGGAGACATGGGGCATGTTTTTGGGCTATTTAAAATAACTCATTGTCACACCCCAACCTTGGGGGTGTGGCCGACACCCGGTGTCCTAAGGCCCGAGCGTACCCGTCGTGATACCTGTAGCATACTCAATAATACATGGGCCGAAAAGGCCACCAACCAAAACTATTCGATCAAATGACACATCAACCGGAACACAGAAGAGGCCCAACGTACATATATATACATACTGAGGCCGACATAAATACAACGGATCAAATGAAAGGCCGGCAAGGTCATACATAACTGCTATATACAAGACAATTGTCTACAAGCCTCTAAGGATTTCATGAAAATCATTAGGTCGGGACAGGGCCCTGCCATACCCAAACTATATACATATACACAACAACCATTAACTAACAACTCACTAGACAGCTCCGGAGGAAAGGAGCGTGATAACCTGTAGCTGAGTCAAGTCACCTACTTGAGGGATCATCTCTATGTCTATATGTACCTGCAGACATGAAACGCAACGCCCAAGCAAGGAACATCAGTACGAAAGAATGTAATGAATATGTAAGACTAAAACTGTAAATAAGTGCAATAATGTAAATAGGGGAAGAGAGAAAGACCACCTGTAACTCTGAAAGCCTTTGAGGGTGAATGATATGCATGCTTTCCTTTTTGAAACTCATGTATACATATATATGTATATATATGCCACACATCGGGACTATCTCATCATCATTAAGCCACCCTTTAGGGTTATCATCATCATAAACTACCCAACTATAGTGGTGTGCACATATAAGTGACTGCCCAACCGACTATACAACAGATTGGTAAGAAAATAGATACATAAATATACAATTCATAAAATGACTATGAAGAACCTCGTGAAACTGATCGGAGTGACCCAAGGTTGTTATCCTCTGATTTTTATTATGTAACTATGTCTGTATCAGTTGTCGTAGAGTCAATAAGAACCATAAGAGTTCATACAATAGGAGACGTTAATAAATATGGAGAAATGCTCCCGACTAGGGAGAACAAGAGACATAAAAAAATTCAATAGGAAATAAAGACATTTATGAATTCAATCTTAAGAGCAGAGTCAGTTTTGGAGGGATGCTCGTTCTTGTTACGATTATTCATAGGTCATGCCAAAAAAAGAGTCAGTCTTAACATACCTTAGCCTCCTTGTATCCACAATACAACAAAAGCAGCCCTAAAATAGACTTCAATCTACCAAATAGAAAGGGTACAAAACATTACTACCGAACTACTAGTTAACACGATGAGCGACAAGCTCGGATTGGAACTCATTCAAACCCTTTTCCCCTTAAAATCTTTACTTTAACTCAACAACATATACAGAATGATAAAAATTACATTCAAAGGGGTTACAACTTTATACTCACCTCCAAAACCACACTAGAGAGTCCAACAAGGAACAACAACAATATGGATAACTTTCAAGTATTATATAGCCATTTCTTCTTCTAGTTTATAATTTCTTCAACAAGATTTACATGAAAACAAGTATAATAATACTAAAAACATCACAACCAAGTGATTTCCCATGATTTTCATTCATATAAAGTCATATATACATCTTTCAAAACAGTCTAATAAGGAACAACAATATCTTGCACTATTTCAAGTACTGTCTTGTAGTTCTTCACCCAAACAACTTAACCAACATGTTAATAACATTAAGAACAATTAAGAGGATATTATTCTTATCTCAACCGGTAGAAACAACTTGAAATATAAGCTTCTCTTGACCCTCAACAGTCCTTAATCTTAACACAACACCATAGAGGTGTTATTCTTCACCTTAGCTAAGCTTTGATGTTGGATTTGAGTCAAACCACCTTGGATTCACCTTGAAACCTTAGGAATATATTAGGAGGTATTGATAGGGAGTGAGGGAGATTCTTGGTCGAATAATGACAAAAAATGAGCCCAAAATGTTTTAAAACAAGACTAAGTCAGTCACCGCCTCCAATATGCGGTCAAATTTGTGGAGCATAATTTATTATGCTGAGGCATATTGTAAGACATATTGAATCAGAAACTCAAGTCCAATATGCAGCCAAATATGTAGGAAAAAATCACTTTTTGGGGCATATTGCTCCACATATCACACCAATATTATTGAACTTCATCGAAACTTATTTCCTTCAATCGGATTAGTCTCAAGTTTTCCCAAAACTTACTTAACACTCTAATAAACCTTCATTTACCTTGAGATGTATCTCACCCTCTCCGAGCTTACGTTAGTTATTTTATGATGATAACAACGTGCAGAGTACGGGGTGTAACATTCTTTCCCCCTTAGGAACATTCACCCTCGAATGTCGGGGCATACACAAGTATACCAAAATCCTTAAAACTTCCTAAAAAATTTGACATAGATTCCAGGTCGTGGAAATAGCTTCTTGCAGAAATGCAAGGTAAGGCTGCGTACAATAGACCTTTGTGGTCCGGGCCTTCCCCGGACGCTGCGCATAGCGGGAGCTTAGTGTACCGGGATGCCCCTTTCCCCTATAAATGGGGCTATCTGCATCTCTGTGAGCAAGCATAAGATATTCAAACATGCCTCGTAAGGCCATAAACATAACATACATAGCATTAGACTTCACATGGTCATCAAACCTCAAGTATATTATCTTGGAAAATGAACTTACTTCCTGAATCAATACGGTAGATTTTTGTCATGCTATTCGTTGCTTAGAGTACAAAAAAATTATAAAAATGAGGGGTTAGTATCATATCTCACCTTATAACAATGGAAATCATGCTTAACTCGTAGTCTTGTAGAGCCTACAACCTGAAACAGTTGATTCTTATGTCATTTCTTTCGTATTTTATACTCTTCCATAAAACATAGTACTTAGTGTGTGGACTTGCCGATATAAAAATAATGATAGGAACTCCTTCATGTAATAAGTTCTTCATATTTTGTACATGATCAATGGGTATGATCTGAAACGGGGGAACTAAATAGGTGAGTTTTAACATTAGGATAACATCCAACCGGCAAATTACTTGACTCTTTCATTGAATTTAAGTTTTTTCCCCAAATTTCAAAAAATCGTTTATAGGTGTGACCTCTAAGGGTGTCCTATTAGAACTTGAAACCCTTTAATTCCATCGTTACACAGGTTAAATATGAGTTCCTGATAATCCTGAGCGGTTGATGATTCCTCTTAAATAACTGTTGGAAATTTGCCTTTGGCGGGGAGATCCGTCCACCCATCTTTGATGAATTAAACACTAGTGTTCCGCATGTTGGAGACCTTGTCTCTTCGCACATGCATGATCTACGAAGTGTGTAGATGACCGTAGGGCTAAGAATCATCAAATTTCGTTGAGAAATGAAAGAGATATTGGTCCACGAAGTAAGGTGTTTAAGGCATGGAAATGTGGTGTGAGACAAATCTACCACATCGGTGGAAATAGGAAGAATTGCTCTCTATATAAGTCTCTAATTGGTAAAGGGTTTGAGACCCCAAGGGGTATCCCATGTATTTAAAGGAGGGAAGACCTAGATGTGCTTGGGTTCATGGCTAAGCCCACACGCGCGCCGCCGCCGCCCGCCCGTCCGGTCCGGTCTCGGGCTCGGGTCACGGGTCACGGGCTGTGGGCTGTGGGGACTTTCTGATATTATCTTTTTGGACCAGAGAACTCTACCAAATGTACAGTTTGATCCCTGAAGTTTTATATGTACAGTTTGGACCAGAATTCTTTCATATGTATAGTTTGGTCCCTGAAGTTTCAATATTTACAGTTTGGTCTCCAGAGTTTCTGGAAAGCTTTCTGCCTACCGTTGGACTATTTTCTGGAGCATTAACCAGCCATTATTTGGCTGATTAATTCCTCCATTAACAGCCCATTACTTGGGCAGTGAGCAGCCTCTTTCAATGGCCTTAATAGCCATTACTTGGCTGTTTGAATGGCCTCCCTTAATGGCCATTACAGCCTTGTTTTTGGCAGTTGGACAGCCCCTCTTGCATGCTATATATTGAGTAGTTGTTGACTCAATTCTGGACTGCACATCAGGCTGTAAACGCACTGCAAAACAACACTGAAAACACATGAAAACAACAGCGTTTTTCAGTCACAAAAGAGTACAAAACAGTGGCCGAAATCTGTCCAAAACAGTGGCGAAAATCTGTGCAATTTGTGACTGGAAAACAGTGACCAAACCCTCACATATACACAAGATATACACTACAGAGACACACTATATACACAGAGACAAGAGAGAAGAGTAAAGAGAAACTCTTCCTTCCTATTCCATATCTTCAGCAAGTCGAGTCATATTTGTTTTCTTCGACAGGCTCAACCTATTGGCTTTGTAGTGTTGAGATTAAAGTGTTGTTTTATCTTGGGAGACTATTGCTCGCTAACGTAAAAGCATATATACGGGGCAATCTTGTCTTAAGGATAGAGGGCTATCCTCGACTCAACACACAACGTTGTAACCATCCAGATTTAGTTGTTTCTTGATTTTAGGATATCAAGACTCAAGACACAACAAGCTTGTGGCAGTTCTCAACATTGGCCTTGCAAGGTTATCAAGATTCAACACACAACAAGCTTGCAACAGTTTTGAAGATTGACCATTTAACTATCCTTTCGAACAATTGTAATAGTTATTACTTCCCGTACTGCTTTATAAAGTACAATAGAGTACCAACAATAACTTTATTCTCTTTCTGTCTTGGTTGCATTAAATCCAATTCCCTTGACTCTGATCTACTTACCCTTAATTGTCTGATAGTATTCCTACAACTCTATCCATACTGTGCTCCCGGTGGTACCATCGCAATACATAGTAGGATAGCCGTCATTTTAACTCTACGTAGAGTCTAATACGCAGTTCGTAACATGTTCTTGAGGGTTTACATCATACACTTGGTTTATATTTTTTTGTTTGAGGGGAGTTAATTTGAATGTTAAAATCCATTTGAATAATCCCAGATAACTTAGTTGTAACTGAGCATATTCCTGAAAGGTCATACGAGTGGAGCTACCATGAAGGTGCTCAATCTTCTTATCTTACTACTTTGCATAGTTCTCGGTTGTAGGGGTGGTTTTAATCCTCAAGATGTAAACTAGCGGGTTAACTTGTTAGTAATCACCCCGATACAATCAGTTTATGATGATAGCAAGGCAAACTCTTAGAAAATTCTATCTAAACTATTACCCACCTTCTATCAACTTTGTAATATTTCTGGATCAGTTCTCCTGGCTTTTGGCGCCCACTCGTTGAGAGCACCACACTAATCACGACATATGTCTAGCTCTTTTCCATGTTGTTCTACTTATACCTTTGCTTAACTTCACGATATACCTTAGTAGGTTCTAAATGGATGGAATTTCATGGTTAATAGGTGTCGATCGTAACTTTTTGCGTAACTCCTATACTGGAAGTATACAATTGATCCTGGGTATCTGGGGGTTCCTCTTTCATTAATCTTAGGGACTGTGATCCTTTTGTTAGTTTTGACTTTTGTCTAAACATTATGCCAGAATATCTTACATTTTGTAGTACTCTACTCCCGAATACTCTATAGAGGACATTACCAATTGGAAGTGCGCTCCTCAATACAATTAATCCACTATGTGTGTTTCTTCATAATTGGTGATTATCAGTAATTTCCTTATATAAGTTCTTCCCGATTCTTGCTTATTTACTGTTTATGTGTCACATTCACACTTCTTCTGAGATACCTTGGTAGATACTTGCGGGTCCAAACATTACTCCTGGTTCCAACTTGCTACGTTATTACTCGATTAGGTATAGGTCATTAATTTACTCCGTTGTTAAGTACGTGTAGGATTCTGAAGGGTTCGACATTGTAAGATGTTGTCCTATTACCTAACTTGGTCTTCATTCTTGGATTGGCATCCCTTCCTTTGTCTCCTTGGCTAAGGCCCTTCGCCCGAGCGCTTTGATAACAGGTCTAGTCGGCCTCATTAAACTGTATGCCCATTACATTCTCTATCCCATGAAGCTTTTAGTCAACTCAACATGATTAAAATTCACCGTTATTCATTTACCCCCATCTTTGACCCATCTTTCTTATTTCTCAGTTCATTCCTTTAATATCTATCTTGTAGTATTAAATTCGTCAATCGCTCTATCACCTCTCTTATATGCTTACACGAGCTTTACTCATCACCTTCACTTACTTACTTTTAAATGTCGAAATGGCATTGTGACAAAATTTACGCTTTGCATATTCATGCCCTATGCATCACTTGGTCCACGTTTATGGTTCGATTGAGTCACCTTACTAGATCTCTTATTACTGACCGCCCAATCGCCTTATCTTCATATTTTCGTTTTGAATTTTCTCGAGGGGGTTGTCCCTTGTCTCATATTACTCTTTATACTACTATTTCTGGATGTCCATGGTCTTGCACTTTTAGATGATAAGTTGTTATCCCTTTTTCATTTTTTAGCCTTACACTATCTCAAGGTAATCTCACTATTATGGGCTTCACCATAGTGTTTTATTTGTATCCTTCTTGTCGTGGTTCTTTGCTTGTCTGCTTTTCCGCCAAAAATATTTCAATCTCAATGCCTTGTCATAGCATCCCATTTGTGTTTACTAAGTGCTTACTTATTGCTTATGGCTATTCCTTGATTGTTTCATGGTCCTTATTACCGGTTATCTAGATCAAGCTATCATTGTCCTATAAGTGCTTAAAGTCACTTCACACTTATACAACATAACTGAAGATCTTCTCCTTCTAATGCTTAAACCCAATGATCTATTTTTGTCACCAACGCGCATACCTCCCGATGGCAGACAATTATAACTCTGACCAAACAGACGGGGAAACTCATCCTGTCTCCTATCTCTATAGACGGTCCAGTGCTTGTAGATGAATTGAAATTATTCATTTGGATATGGCATCTTGCATGTTTCCTTTAAACATCTCTCGGGATGATTCTTCATATGACATAACTTTGAATATTTGTTTTGATTGGCAATATCGGGGGTCACCTTAATCCCTTAGGTCAATTGTTACCTTTTGGATTGCATATCCATAACAGAAACTCATACTCAAATTAACGTATGTCCATGGAATGAGTGAATTCTTGTAACCTTTTAAATCTTCCAACAATGCTGCCTATATTCCCTTGTTACAATCTTTTCCTCAACTTGTCACTTTCATTGTCAAGCCCAAGAGGTTTATACAGTCGTTGAGTAAGATAATATCACGAATTAAAAGTTTATATAATAAAGTCATCGGATAACATCCCACACATTCTGCCGCTAGGCCGGGTATGAACTCCAGGTCCTTTCGGTTTATGATTTACATGCATCGTTTCAGTCATCGGTTGGGCTAGAAGTTCCCTTTTTTGATTGATACTTATATTCCGGGCTTTCCTTATCGAGATGTCTTATCCCATGAGTAACATCATATAAACCAATCTCCAGAATGAGATCAATATTCTTAAGTATAAAATAAGTCCATACTGAGTATGCAAGAGGTAGGTGGGTTAATGATAGAAATCAATAGCATACATATGCTCGTCTACCCACCTAAAAAAACATCAGACTCGAGGCTTCATCCTCGCTATCTCATTCTTCCCTATGGGCTAATTTGGTATACACTCAAATATTATGCTCTCGATTACCACACCAATAGAAACCTACTATTCCCTTGTGGCATAGCCCCGCTTACATTCGACCACACTGCCTACTATATGGCCTAGATGGCCCCACTCGGTTTGCACCAATCTGACCTTTACACATTGAAGTTTGTGATGCCTACCTCGGTCTTACCCGAGAACTCTGATCGTACCTGATCTATCACAAAAATCAATCATGCTGATCGTACATTCATAACCCTTCCTTACTCTGCTATACCCAGTAATCAGTAGCCACTCTAGCCTTCATAGACTTTCCTCCTTCCCTACTAGAGAAAGTCCATTGAACGTCGATGGTCTATGGACAATGAGCTCCCTTGGCTGTGAACTCTTTGACCCTTCTAAGGGTTTATCACTATCAATCATACTAGGACAGTGTCGTGCCTGAGAGGCAACTAGATGAGTTAATATTTGAACTGCCATCCTAACATCCTTGTTAGACGGTGCTCGTGGTATATCTGATGATTCGAGAGCCTCTCTCAGCTCCCTTGATCATGTCTAAGTTGGTGATATGTGAGAAGGTAACCCACTCATATCCTCTGACAGGTCTATCTCGATAGAGGGCACATTACTCAAAGATGGCATCGCTTCAATCGTAAAGACAATAGGATCAAGAATGGAATACTTATGACTCCGCTTTATTGGACGATATAGATCAAGAAAGAAGGTAACCATCCTAAATGCCCTATAGCCTCCTATTTATAAATGTGGCATGCTACACATGCATAAATAAGACTCTACTAGACACAATTTGTAGACAACCCTAGGACTGACGTGCTCTAATCCCAAGTTTGTCACACCCCAACCTTAGGGGTGTGACCGGCACTCGGTGCCTTAAGGCTCGAGCGTACCAATCGTGATACATGTAGCATACTCAATAATACATATGCCGACAAGGAGGCTGCCAACCAAAACTATTTGTTCAGAGGACACATCAACCTTCACATAGAAGAGGCCCAGTATATATATACATACTGAGGCCGACATAAATACAATAGATCAACCGAAAGGCCATCAAGGCCATACATGACTTCTATATACAAGACAACTATCTACAATACTCTAAGGAATGCATGAACATCATCAGTTCAGGATAGGGCCCAGTCATACCCAAACTATATACATAGACCATTAACTATCAACTCACTAGACAACTACAAAGGAAAGGAGCATGACAACCTGTAGTTGAGTCAAGTCACCTACTATGAGGGATCGTCCATGTGTCTATTTGTACTTACGGGCATGAAATGTAGCGCCCTAGCAAGGGACGTCAGTACGAAAGAATGTATTGAATATGTAAGGCTGAAACTATAAATAAGTGCAATACTATAAATAGGGTAAGAGAGAAAGACCACTTGTAACTATGAATGCCTCTTTGGGCAAATGATATGCATGCTTTCCTTTTTAAAACTCATGTATACGTATATATGTATCTATATGCCATACATCATGGTTATCTCATCATCATTAATCCTCTCTTTGGGGCTATCATCATCATAAACTACACAACTGAAGTGGTGTGCACATATAAGTGCTTCCCTGACCAATTATAGCTTTGCTCAGTAAGAATATATATATATATATATATATATATATATATATAATGCATGAAATGACTAATAAGAATCTTATGAACCCGATTGGAGTGACCCAAGATTGTTATCCTCCGATTTTCATTATGTAACTATGTCTGTATCAGTTGTCGTACAGTCAATAAGAACCATAAGAGTTTATACAATAGGAGAAGTTATCAAGTATGGAGAAATTATCCCGACAAGGGAGAACAAGAGAAATAAAAAACTTCAATAGGAAATAAAGACATTTATGAATTCAAATCTTAAGAGTAGAGTTCGTTTTGGAGGACGCTCGTTCTTGTTATGATCATTCATAGGTCCTGCCAAAAAGAAGGAAGAGTAGCCTTAACATACCTTAGCCTCCTTGGCTCCACAATACAACCAAAGCAGCCCCAAAATACACTCCAGTCTACACAATAGCAAGGGTACAAAACATTACTACCGAACTACTAGTTAACACGACGAGAACAAGTTCAGATTGGAACCCATTAAAACCCTTTCCCCCTTAAAATATTTACCTTTAACTCAAAAAAATATCCAGCATGATAACAAGTACATTCAAAGGATTATCAACTTTATACACACCTCCAAAAATCACACTAAATAGTCCAACAAGGAATAACAACAATATGGACAACTTCCAAGTATTATATAGCCATTTCTTGTTCTAGATTACAATTTCTTCAAAAAGCTTGACATGAAAACAAGTATAATAATACTAACATCACAAAAAGTTATTTCCCATGATTTCAGGCCATATAAAGTCATATATATATCTTTCAAGACAGTCCAATAAGGAACAACAACTTACACTATTTCAAGTATTGTCTTGTAGTTCTTCACCCAAACAACTTAACCAACATGTTAATAACCTTAAGCACAATCAAGCGGATATTATTCTTACCTCAACCAGTAGAAACAACCTGAAATCCAAGCTTCTCTTGACTCTCAACAACCCTTAATCATAACACAACACCATAGAGGTGTTATTCTTCACCTTAGCTAAGTTTTGATGTTGGATTTGAGTCAAACCACCTTAGATTCACCTTAAAACCTTAGGAATCTGTTAGGAGGTTATGACAGAGAGGTCGGGTGAATTTTGGTCGAATAATGATAAAAAATGAGCCCTGAAACGTTTTAAAACAAGACTAAGTCGGCCACCGCTTCCAAATGCAGTCACATTTGTGGGGCATAATTAATTATGCTTAGGAATATTGAACCAGAAAACTCAAGGCCAATATGCGGCCAAATATTTGGGCAGAATCACTTTTGCAGTGTATATTGATCCACATATCACACCAATATTGTCAAACTTCGTCGAAACTTATTTTCTTCAATCCGATTAGTCTCAAGTTTTTTCAAAACTTACTAAACACTCCAATAAACCTTCGTTAACCTTGTATATGTATCTAACCCTCTTCGATCTTATGTTACTTATTTTACGATGATAATGACGTACAAAGTAGGGGGTGTAACACTCGTATTGAAGTAGCATTCGAGTATAACCATAATATCTAACAGGTATCATGGCATATAAAACAATATATTAAATTTGCACGAGTGGTAGGAGCCCTTTTTCTACCATCATTATTGTGTAAGGCATATAAAGATAAATTTTCAAGGGGCATGTAGAAATGACTAATGCACAACCTTATGTGGGCGGTTGTAGCATATCACCAAGAGAAAAAAATTATTTTACACATGAATTTGATTTGAGAGACATCTGAGTAAGCCTACAACTGGTTGATGGTGGTTCCGGTCGAAATGCACACCTTAGAAAAGGATGATGGTAGGAGATGAAAAATGCTAACAACAAATATGTTTTAGTCATTTAATGACTTGCTGAAGTCTGTATAACGGGTGTCCGTTAATGCAATGATAAGATTGATATTTAGGAAGCTTGTGCAGCGGTTCGTGACTAGATCTTAGTATGCGATACTTTTTTCGGTAGACAAGCAAACAATTATACCAAATCTTGCCAAATGGTTTGAGAATAATAAATAACGCTTATCATGTCACACTATTATGAAGTTCATCCAAAAACACAATGTATTTGAACTCAAGATAAGTGTGCATTGAGGTCATCAATATAATATACACGCTATTAATGAGAAAGAAAGGCATTGTTAATGAAACAAGTGGAGATCATATACCACATGTCATGCTCTCATGCAATGAAGTGTTTTGAGCATGTCATTTTTATTCGCAATGTGCTATGTGGCTATTGAATATGGCGTGTGAAAATATGCAAGCATGTATGCTGGCCAGTTCAAACCACTTGGTGATGAGTTTTATTGGTCATCACAACTATTTGCTATGATTGCGAACAAGACATATTTGTAAGACTTTGAAAATATTTTGATCAATGTATTCATCCTTCAAAAGTACAATATATACACTATATACATAAATTAGGAAGAGTCAATCATGCCTAATCTTCCTAATCATATTCTAATAATCTTCTACCTAATTAATATAATCTTCCTAATTAACATAGTACTACCTACCATAAATAAAGTGATACTACATTAATACAAATAATAATATGATTGCATAATATTCTAACAAATATTCTAACACTCCCCCGCAGTTGAAGCTGGAGGACGGTGAATGCTGAGACTGTCCCTAAAATTTTCAAATAATATCAGCGGAAGTCCTTTTGTGAAGATATCTGTGATTTGATGTCGCGTTGGGACATGTAGCACCCGAACTTATCCGCGAGCCACCTTTTCGCGTACAAAATGAATATCTAACTCAATATGTTTAGTGCATTGATGGTGGATGGGATTCCCTGAGATGTAGATTGCACTAATATTATCACAGTATACTATTGTTGCAGTCGGAATAGGGCAATGAAGTTCGAGTAATAGGTTTCGAATCCAACATGAGTCAGATACAACATTGGCCACAACACGATATTCTGCTTCGGCACTTGAGCGTGATACCGTGGCCTGCCTTTTTGAGGACCATGAGATTAAATTGTCACCAAGGAAGACGCAATACCCGGAGGTGGAACGTCTTGTATCCGGATATCCTGCCCAATCTGCATTAGTGTAACTAACAAGTTTGAAAATAGAGGATGGGTATAGATGTAATCCATACTCCAGAGTGCCTTGAATATATCACACAATGCATTTCAGAGCATGCATATGTTCTTCCATTAGATTATGCATGAATAGACACACTTGTTGCACTGCATAGGTAATATCTGGCCTGGTGAATGTGAGATACTGTAAAGCTCCTGCTAGGCTGCGATATAACGTTGGATCAGCAAAAGGTTTGCTAGAGATGATACTCAATTTTGACTTTGTGTCGACCGGAGTTGCCGAAGGTTTGTAGAAAGATATCCCAACTCGTTCCACGATTTCTGATGCATACTTCTTCTGGGAGAGGAATAATCCACCTGTATGTCGGGTCACAACAATCCCTAGAAAGTAGTGGAGTGGGCCAAGATCTTTCATAACGAATTCAGAACTAAGTTATGACATGATATTCTTGCGAAGAGAGTCTGAAGACGCTGTTAGAATAATATCATCCACATATAGAAGAAGATAAGCAGTATGATTATCCTGACGATAGATAAACAGAGAATTATCTGAAGGGCTGTACAAGAAACCCATGTGTGACACAAAATCTGCAAACCGCTTATACCAAGACTTGGGGGCCTGCTTGAGGCCATATAATGATTTGTTGAGCAAACACACATGGTTGGGATATTTAGGATCCCTGTATCCCAACGGTTGGTGCATGTAAACTGTCTCATTAAGGTGTTCATGGAGGAAGGCATTTTTTACATCCAATTGATGAAGTGACCATCCTTTTGAGAGAGACAGGCTGAGAACTGTTCTGATAGTTGCAGGTTTGACCACTGGACTGAATGTTTCCTCACAATGTACACCAACCTGTTGTGTCTTCCCATCACCTACAAGACGGGCTTTATGCCGCTCAAAAGTTCCATTAGATTTTTCTTTATGGATGAAAATCCACATAGAGCGAATTATATTAGCATTAGATGGACGAGGTACTAAATCCATGTCCTATTTGTAATTAGAGCATGATATTCATCATCCATGGCCATTTTCCAATTCGGGTCTTTTAGAGCAGACACTGGATTACGAGGCAAAGGTGATTTCGAGACCTGGGTGTGAAGGCTATATTTGGCATTGGATTTGACAATTCCATGTTGACTATGGGTGACCGGACGGTTTGTTGGGCCAGTGGAGTGGACGCCACTGACCGAGGAGGGAGAAACCGAAGGTCCAATGGGCTGCATTGATGAAGCTGGAATTGGTCCCGTAGTGGTGGACTGGTCCAATGGGCCTGAATTACCGTGTTCAACACCAGTAATAGGTACCGAGCTGTGAAAAAAATGTGTTAGATACGAAAGCTTATCATTATCCAAAAAATCATAGTTATGAGTTACGGTGGCATGTGACTTAGCGAATAGAAAAATTGTTTCATCAAAATTACATGATGACTTATAAAGATTCTTTTGGAAGAAATGTCGTAACATTGGTAATCACAATGATGAGTAGGATATCCTAAGAACACACATGAAGTAGACCGGGCTTGGAGTTTTGTGATTGTAGTGGATGGAAAGAGGGGGTAGCAAAGACAACCAAACACTCTTAAGTGATGATATGTGAGCTCTCGTAAGTAAAGCATTTTTAGGGGAGCTTGGTATGATAGATTTTTATGAGGAAGGATATTCAACAGATAAGTTGTCATTTGGAGTGCATGATGCCAAAATCAGGGGGAAGTGAAGCATGAGAAAGAGATGTTCTAACAATATTGTTAATTGTTCTAATTTTACGTTCCGCCTTCCCATTTTGTGATGAAGTATGAGGACAAGATAAACGAAACTGAAGACCATTTGTTTTGAAAAAATTCCAAAACTGTTTATTGTCAAACTCACCCCCCATTGTCACATTGAATATTTTTGATATCACGTTCAAATTGAGTTCGGATGAATGCTATAAAAGTGAGAAAAGTAGAAAACACTTGTGATTTTTTCGATAAAGGGAATGTCCACAAATAATTAGAGTAGTCATCAAGTATAAGCAAATAATATCTATGACCAGAAGAACTCAAAATATGTGATGTCCAAATATCACAATGTAAAATATCAAATGGCAAAAGAGTGCATGAAGTAGAGGAAATAAAAGGCAACTTAATATGTTTACCAAGTGTGCAAGAATGACACTTATTTAGAGTCCGTTTTTAGGTACAAGAAATAAAATTATTTTGTTTAAGAGAATCCAAGACAACCTCTCCCGGATGTCCCAAACGTTGGTGCCATAAAGATGGTGCCAAGGCAGCAAAAACAGAAGGAAACTTGGATTGTGGTGTTGACGGATTTATTGGATAGAGCTCCCTCTTGCTATCACATCTCATGAGAAGCTTCCCCGTCTGAAAATCATGCACGAAAAAACCAATGGGGTCAAACCGGACAGATACCCAATTATCAGTTGTAAACTTTCTAACAGAAACCAAGTTTTTGATTAATTTGGGAGCATGAAGGACATTCTTTAAAATTAGGGGTGGATTTGGCGGTAACAATTTGTTAGAACCATAACCTTTTATTGGAATTGAATAGCCATTTCGATAATTATTCCATTATCATTACTCAAATTAAAATAGGATGAGAGATTACCTTGGGAGGACGTCATATGTGACATCGCTCCGGAGTCCATATACCAATTTGAATCCGGTGGATTAAGTCCAAGAGTGTGCATGGCGGACTCAATTTCCGTGGGGTGGCCCCCTATTGAATGGGCCTCATGCCATTGGGTCGGCTGAGGCCCCCATGCATCTGCTGTGGCAAGACCCGCCGAAATGGGCCTCGCCGGGCTGTTGCGTCGATGCCGCCACTCATCGCGGATCCCCGGAAACAGCCCCCACCGTTTTCTTCTTTGGGCGAGTGGGGCATTGGGGCTGCCGAGCCCAATTACTGTTGGGGGTGGGGGTGGGTGGTATAGCCCAAGGCCACTGCCAACCGGTGGGTTGCTGCCACTGTTCGCCGCCCCTGCCGTCGGGCTGCTGCCACTATCCTCCACCCCTGCCGCCGTGCTGCTGCCACTGTCCACTACCGGAGTTGCTGGTGCCGCCATTACCGCCGCCACCGGAATTTTGGTGGCCTTCACCTTTGTTATTTCCGCGATTTCCACCCTTATTTTTATTGTTATGACGTCCTTTTTGTCCCTTATTTTGTTGAGAATGGTCAAAAAAATTACCATCATGTGAAGAAGTGTCAATCATGGTAGAATTTGAAGTAGTTGAAGCCTTTTTCACCCAGCCCGACTCTTCAAGTACCAGCATGGACCTTGCTTGATAAAATTGTGGTGGAGGATTACTTTGACGGATTAGAGTTCCCACGCCGCTATACGCGTCGGTGAGATCGGCGACCAATTGCAAGACTAACCGATTATTAGTAACCGGTGAACCAACGTTTCGTAATTGATCGGCCAACACTTTGAGGCGTTGACAATATGTAGAAACATTAGGGAAATCGGCCATGTCGATAGTTGAGAACTCCTGTTCCAATGAAATAGCACGAGAGTTTTGGTTATCTTGAAAAATATCTTGCAAGCGTTCCCACGCCACCATGGCTGTGGAATGCGGTTCCATTATCGTATGCAACAAGTCAGTGGAGATTGTTGCATAAATCCAATCAAGAACTGTGGCATCAAGTGTATCCCACAATTCCTTGTCTGCATCGTTTGTTATGTCTTTCCCTTTACCATCTTTTGGAGGAATTATATGATGAAGAACTTTGTGAGCACGATAACATATTTTGAATAATTCTGCCCATGTTTCATAATGAACGGTTTCCATTTCCAGTTTGATGGAAACATGTGTTTTGATGTTTGAGACAACAAGGGCAGGGTGAAAGGATGATTTGGTTTCAGACATAATTGGTTGTGATGAAAGATAATCAATAATGGAGTAAAAAAAATGAAGAATTTTCAGCCACTAGGGTTTCTAGGGAGGAAGATGACCGAAAATTTGGAAGAAATTAAACTAATTTTGGATCTTTCCTTAAGCTCTTGATACTATGTAAGACTTTGAAAATATTTTCCTCAATGTATTCATCCTTCAAGGGTACAATATATACACCATAAACATTAATTAGGAAGAGTCAATCATGCCTAATCTTCCTAATCAATTCCTAATAATCTTCTACCTAATTAACATAATTTTCCTAATTAACATAGTACTACCTACCATATATAAAGTGATACTACCTTAATACAAAATAATAATATGATTGCATAATATTCTAACAAATATTACAATATTTGCGTTACATATGCCGGCAATTGACCAGATTACCAACTAAGTGAATGTTTTAGAAGGCACTTACACTCTGAATAAAACAAATTATGTAATCAAACAGGTCATGATAATCGTAAGTGTCTAAGATGGAATATGAAGGAAGTACTTATCGCATGGTGACAATAGATCTCGTAGTGAAAGTATCTCTAGGCATTGATCATTGCTTAAATCTTCCATGATACTTTACTGTCAAATGATTAGACGATCATGCTATACTAATTACAAGAGTATTATTAATATTTTTTCATGTGCTAGTATTCTACCTCGGATATTATATGCACTTCACACTACATGGGTTGTACTGATTCATTTCATGCACTATTTATATATTTAAATGATTTCATAGGTAATTTATGTTTATTTTATGAGTTGAGGTTATGAGTCTACGGATTTGGGTGTCAGTGATTGTGGTCCTCACCTGTGTTGGTATGTTGTCGATGAGTCCACGAACTTGGGTGTCACTAGTTATGTATGTGGGGCCTGCAGTAATGTAATCGAAATTTTATCTCCTAAATTTTTTGTTCTATATGAGTTAGAGATAAAAGACAAATATTCTTTGCTCATTATCAGACAATCACTTATTCACAAACTTTATGTGGAAAAAAATAATTATTAATCCATCATGATGTAAATCAGTCCACAAACCTAAACTCCCAACATAAGTCGAGAAGAGATTTTCTAAGAGTGCCAACAATGGCACGTCATTCTACACTTATATGCCTAACATGGCATGGAAAACGGAATGGAGTTGGAGTTGTCACGTGAAGATCTAGGAAGCAAGTTCTATTCGGCCTTTGTATGTAGGTCTTGGCCAAAGACCATGTTTTCTTTTAGCTTGTATTTATTTCTTAGCTTAGCTTAGGACATAGTGTAATATGTACATAACTCCTAGCTCTAATTAGGACACAATTAATATGCTATGTAATAGAAAAGGATAACTAGGTTATGTAATGAAGTGACAAAGCCGAGAATGACAAGGTGGCAAGGACAAGGGACATCTAGAAGATGGGGAATTCAAGGAGAGACTTTATGAAATAACAAGCTCATGAATTTAGCTATATTCAATACTTCAAGTCGTCCAAGGGGATATGAGTTGGCTGAAATAATCAACAAAACAAATACCAAGAATAGAAGCTTCCAACACATTTCAAGAAGATGAGGTTGTTGGAAGAATTTATGAGCTAACAAATTCATGAATATGGTTGCATGGGAGACCTCAATCTCGGCCTAGAGAAGAGTAAGAGGTGGCCGAACTCCCTTGGTCACCAAGTCAATCCAAATGCATTCACACTAGGTGTTAGTTTGTGTCTTTTCATTTGCTTTCTAGAATAGTCTATTTTGTACTATAAATAGAGGCCTTAGGCCATTGTAAAATTCCGAGAGTTTTGAAGATATATAAAAGTTGAGTGTTTACTCACAAAGCTAAGTGTTTCAACCCGGGGTTGTTATTCTTAGTTGGTTCTCCGGGAGGACCTTTGGTTCTTGTGTGAGCCAAACCCGTTAGTGCAAGTTGAAGCTAGGACTGTGTGACCTAGATAAACCCAAGCTAAAGTTTTCCTTTGGGGCAAGTTTGGTTAAGACTTTGTGACTTAACTAAACCCAATCTTAAGGAACCCCCTTTGGTGCGAGTGGACGTTGGGACAGTGTGACCCAACCAAACCCAAACCTAGGGTCTATCTTAAGGTTTCTGGATAACCTTACTTGGTTAGTATTCGGGCTTGTACTTAGTAACCCCGGTCTAGTCCTTGTTAAATTGGTCACCCTCATCTTGGTGTCGGCTCGGGCATTAAAAACCCCTTGTCATTATCCAAGCCATATCGACCGTGTCCATTGCTTATATCGATCGTCCAAACACTTGGTTTGTACTCGAGTTTGGGCCTAGCATCCCATGTCCACCCCTCATCCAAATCATCTCATTACTTTCACCATCACATACCACAGTACCTTACAAATAGCCACAACAAAAGCCAAGCCCCGGAACCTCCCATAATGTCGCATCATAACCCGACAACACGAAACAGCCCACTAAACATCCTTCATCGGAACTCACAGTTTCAGCCTTCTTCCGTGGCCTTGCCACCACCCAACCGCCAAGACTCGACCACCAACTCCACCCTCGACACACCCGTAATCATCCCATAAAACGTCTTGACCCAATTCCCTACACAACTACCCGAAACAGTCCCCAAATCTCCACTGCCCGGCTAGATACCGAGAACCCGAGAACCCCTTTTCCCATCCATTTTCACGTCAACTTGTTCCCTGCCGAACTCATCCCCACTTACCCTCACTCACCCCTCCATACATACATCACATCCTCCTAGGGTCACTACTCATGAAACCATCAGGCAGTGCACACAATGTGCTAAGAGCAATAATTATGAGATAGGTGGGCCAAAGAGTTAGCATGACATGCATTACATAACTAACTGTTATCTGTGCATATCACTTCAAATGTTGTATTTGTGCATAAATTACTGCGATGATCAATTGGACTTGCCTTACACTTATGTTATTATTTCTTATCAGGTGAAATTATATGAACTATACAGGCTTAAGTGAGTTTTTTTTAAGTCTAACCATCACTAATACATTGTTGGGCCATTGCACTTTTTGTGCAGCTACTGATACATGTGGTAGCGGAGTTTGTGATCGTGGCTAGAGAGTTTGCTTCGGAGTATCTGGGGTTTCTCGCGTCATCCTCAACACTATGAAATTCATTCCTATTTATTTACAGCTACTTTTAAATATCGTTTAAACAATGTATTTGATATTTAAGATGTGTATTCTATTAGTAGATGCTTTTGATTCATATTATCAATCTTGCAGTGATATTGTAGTTTTCCGCATTTAGGACAAATGAGACTTGTTTACAGGTTGCAACTGTTTGAATGCCTTTATTTTTGTCTTTCAAATAAAGAATTGGTTAAAAGTTGAATTGATTCGCCTATTGAGTTGGGATGTAAGTGTCATCACGGCTTAAGTAATTTGATCATGACATAAATATTAAAGCCAATCAATTCCACTATAAATTACCTAAACATCTAACTGATTCAAAACATCTATATTTGAGTGACAGTGTGACCACCTAATTTAACACTACGCATATATGAAAGTTCTTTTGCATTTTAGTGTATCAATCGAGATTTGTGCGATACAATTTCACAAGTTCTTGGTAAGCAAGCAGTAAAACCAAAAATCTAGAGGCCGATCTACCTTAAGAGGAAGAGGTGTCATGCCACCCACACGCTTTGGTGAAACTTCTGAATAGTATGTAAATATCTGGGGAAAACATCTAAATATATTAAATGACACCTGCAAAATACAAAACAGCTCTGGCGCCACTGGTTGAAGTGGTTCACTAAAGTTCTTTGTACGTTTGAGTTTGATTTCCAATACAAGCATCCTGATAACATTTTTCCCGACCCTCACCTCTCCTCCCTCCTCCTGTTTCTTTTCCTCTTTTTATTCTCCATTGTTGCTAGAAAAAAAATTCTCTCATTCTCCTTCTTCATCAGCAATTTCTTTTTTAATTTATTTACACAAACCATCATTTTGTTTCTTAGAGCTTACTTCCTAAAAACATCTTTTATAAGTAATTTGAATTGATTTTATTTAATATATAGTTTTCCCATTTTATGTAATGACCCGTTTGGTCATTTAGGCATTTTACTCTTTTACCCCTGTTGACCCCTCCCCTAACACCGTTAGAGTGTGTTCGACTTGCGAGTATGGGTGGAGCGGCTCCCGAGGTAGTCGGGTGAGTCTTGATTGATCTTGAGGAAATTAGAAAATGTTAAGTTAAATAAGTGAAAAAGTGTTGAGTGAATAGTTGACTTTCACGTATATGGATTTATTTTCGGGTTCCATCACATCCGGTAGGTCTGGAGCGTCATTTGTGACTTAGTAAAATCCTTGGTTTGCTTCCCAAGGCATTAAGATGTATTTGGTGTCTCTATTGTAAATTTGTGGAAGTTGAGTATTTTGAGGGTTTTCATAGAAAAATGGACCTTAAGTTAGTCATATGAGAAATCCGAGTGTGCGAGCGAGTTCGTAGAGTCGTTTACACTTGATATGCATGCCTGGTTTGTATTCAGGAAGTCTCGGATGAGTTTCGGGTGTCGGGAGGAAGTTAGTGAAAACCAAATTTTTGGCTAGTTTCTGGTGTCTCTTATTTGCGGTGGCTGGTCCGCACCTGCGGGCTCGCTTCTGCAAAGTTTGGTCCGTAGGAGCGATATTTTGAAAAGTCATGAATGTTCTACACCTGCGAAGTGATATCCGCAAGAGTGGGATCGTCTATGTAAATTTACCCTCGCTTTTACGAAGCCTGGGATATCTTAAGTGAGTCCACCTTTGTGGGTAGTGTTCAACAGAAGCGACTCTACCTCTGCGAGGGATGGTTTGCGGAAGCGGAATCGCTGAAAATCAGAAAACCCTTTTAAGACCATTCTACACCACTTTTCCCCATTATTCCTATTTATGATTTTGGAGTTTCAAGGTGCTCTAGGGGGTAATTTTTCTGTGTTGGTGAGGGTTCTACCTTGGGGTAAGTTTAATATCTCCCTAATTTGTTTATGCCATCATTAAAGTGTGAAATATCATGTTAGAGGCTTGTATTAGTTGGGAGGTTTTGGGTGATAAACCCTTTGTTGA
This sequence comes from Anisodus tanguticus, assembly GCA_034509755.1. Lineage (NCBI taxonomy): Eukaryota > Viridiplantae > Streptophyta > Magnoliopsida > Solanales > Solanaceae > Anisodus > Anisodus tanguticus. The sequence continues at coordinate 15,695,818 of CM067546.1, read as the reverse complement.
AAATGATTTTCTTTTACTTTAGATCTTAGGTTGTTGGGAAGATTGATTGAATTTAATCACCTATTTATTGGGGGAAACTAGTTGCTAAGCTTGAATTTCCCCTTTACTACGAAATTGGGTTATGGAAGTATAAGGGTTTGAATATGATGAACCCTAGATGGGTTATGGTTTTCTTAATGAAATAGGTAGATCTTTTGAAAGGATTTTTATGACTTGTGGCTCGGGTCGGTTATTTCTAAACTAGTTTCTAAACAAATTAAAATGTGGATTTTCTTATAGAATTGGGGGCAGAGTAGTTTTTTTCTCTTTGAGTATTGGTTCTTATATAATATTAAATGTGTGATAACATAGGAAATTTGTGCACCTATTTGAGTTACGATCGTTCAATATTCATTCAGAAGGATGTTGTGGGCTAGGAGTTTGTGGCACTCGCTCAGTAATGAGGTAGGCTACGATTTCTCTTTTGTAGACTTTGGTAGAAATACGTATTAGTTATAAATTTTGAGGGGTATTGGGTGTGTTTGGGGTCCCACCTTAGCGGTTGTGATGACACTTGGGTGGGTACCGGTGTTGAATTGTGATAATGGGTGTTTTGGGGAATCGGCCTTAAGCTAATTTTGACTGCAGTTGTTTTGACTCGTCGTTATTATGTGGGCTTGTCGCCATTGCTATTATTATGTGCTTAGTCATCACAGTTCTTTCGATATACGAAATTGATGTACATTAAATTACGTGTTGTTGAGCTTCTGTAAGCCTATGATATTCATTCCTTATGCTTGATAGCTTGTTGTGATTTGTCTTATCATGCATTCATCACTCTACATCTCATCTAAATACTTGAAAAAGATTTTATAATACTGATTATATTGAATATGCTTTTACATGGTGTACACATATCCATATACATTATTATTGGCATTTGAACTGTGATACGACAGTGATGATTGATGATGATACTACAACCACAGAGCTGAGATCCGATGAGAAATTTCAGATGATTATGATATTACAGCCACAGAGCTGGGATCGAATGGGTATATGGACCTCATGAATCCCCCATGGGTCACGTGATACCTACTGAGGGAGTGTGTGTATACCGGGTATATATGGCCATTGCATACATACATATCATTTACATTGTATCCCATTCATACTTATTGATGTGTAGTTGATGTTGTGTGTACTCGGTGATGAATAATGGTAGACTCTATGATCATGTGACTCTTGGTAGAGGAAATACTGGTTGTTGATTGGTAAAGTGATTCAGAATAACTATTGGAATTTAGGTGACTTTTTTGAGCAAATGAACTTGGATTATCGAATTGATTTTAGTAATTAGATTGGTTGCCATGTTGGACTTATTCTCTGTGAATTAGGTGTTGTGGTTTACAAATTACTCCATCCGTCCCAATTTAAGTGTCTTAGTTTGACTTAGCATGAAGTTTAAAAAGAAAGGGAGACTTTTGAATCTTGTGTTCTTAAATTAAAGATGTGTGGGGTATTTTAAAGCTTATGGTCTTAAATTTTCCGTGGAATTGGAAAACTTACTAAATATAGAAAGAAATTAAGACACTTAGATTGGGACGGAGTGCAGTGTTATCTGTTATTATGATGGGTAATGCTTATTGGTCAAATTATCCTCTAGAACAAGGGAACTACATGTATCTGTATGTTTGCTTGGTGATTGACAGTATTATTTAGTATGGTGTGTAGGAAGGGACTTGTTGAAGTGTCACTATGGTATTTTTTAACTTGTATGCTAAGTGTGTGAACACTTTTCCTCCATTAATCAAAGTGTGTAAAGCGTAGACTGTTACTTTTAATGTAATGAGTACATCTAATGGACTAATATATGACATGCCCGTAAATGCATAACGTCATAATTAAATATGAAGGCTAAGTTTAATAAGAAAGTTAATGATGTTATGGTCAGTTTAATTGTAGTATCCTTGGAAAGCAATTTGGAGAAGCTTTTGTGTACTATGTATCAACTTACTTACTGAATGTGTCAAGTCAGGTTAGTGGGTTAAATATGAATATGACTTAGACAGAGGATTATATCGGTGGGTATCGGTAATAAAACCATGTGTGCTAGTGTACTAAACTGTACTTAATGGTAATTGATCCTTGTGTGTACTGAGTGATTTAAACGATTATGTGAATAAGGTGAATTAAGTGACTGCTTGTACCGCCTATAATAGGTCCTACTTGAAGAGTCAACTTAATGTTTATATCTGCTACGTAACTTCTGCCATTTTCGGTCTATGATGCCTATGAGGGTATGTTGGGTACTCATGCTACATTTTTTGTATATTTTATGTGGATGTAGGTATTTGATCTATTCAGGTTGCAGCTTGGAGTATGTGAAAGTTAAGGCACACCATCCATTCTCGGTAGCCTTGGTCTTCATCCAATCAGGACACCCATATTCATTCAGGGCGCAATTGTTAATTCTTTCCTTATTTTATATCTTAGAATCATTGTACGAGTGACACTAGGTTCGGGGTAGTAATTGGTGAATGATGTAAAGGTTATATGAGCATTGTTATATTATGTATATTCTTCCTCTTCCACATATTATATTCATGTATTTTTAGTTTGAGTATTGGTGGTTCTCCTATGGGTTAGGGTTGGTGGCCTCACAACACAAATGGGATTTTGGCTCGTGACAAATTAGTATCATAGCTCTAGGTTCACCGGTCTCACGAGTACAAGGACAATGTTTAGTCGAGTCCCGTGGATAGGTACGTAGATGTCCGTACCTATGCTTGAGAGGCTATAAGACATTTAGGAAATCTTCCCTTCTTTCATTCTTTCACGCTATTCTGTCCGAATTGGTATCTGGTCGATTTTGATTGGTATCTGAAACTTCTTCATCCTATTATACCATCGATGGTGGGAGCACAAACTTGATTTTGTATGTGAGTAGTTGGTTATAACGTTGCGTGGTAGGGTATAAGATGTGTCATTATGATACAAACGCATGCCCCAGTTCGGTCTTTCGCTATGGGTTGAAGGTTCGGTTTAGCGGGGTTATGATTGTGACTCCTTAGTTCGGTAATATACTTGGAAAGTGGGAATATAATACAGGGGTGCAAGAAAGTGGAATGTGAATCAATCTCTACTATATAAAGGGGAAATTGGTATTTGACGTGTTTGTTAGGATAATGTTACAATATGTATGAGGGTGAAACTTCATATAAGGTTATGAAAGGTTAAGTTGAGCTTCGACGAGGTAGAAATGTAGTTGTGAAGTGAGAACTAATGATTTGTGGGTTCTTTCAGTAAATAGCTATCAGTTCCAGTTGGCAAGGTTACTTGTGTCGACTGCAGCCTAAGGAAATAAATAGTCGCGTTCCTTCAATTAAAGAGAGTGTTCATAGGATCACTTGGCGTTTCGAGGTTAGTGATAAGAAGGGGTTGTTGAAACTGCGAGATTGTTGATTTGTGAGTCATTTCACAGTTGTTAGCATAGAGTGATTGTAAGGGATCGTTTATGAGTCGGTACGTTAGACTACATCATAGGCTAAAGGGAGCTAGTGATTGACTAATAAGAGTGACTCTAGTGCTGGACAAGTGTGGAGTTCTATTTAAGGAACTACCAGGGGTTGAATCTAGTTCTTGGCTAAGTTTGTGGGTATGGTATATAAAGGATAATACTTGAGGAGTTCTATAATTACTGGTATAATGACTTTGGAGTTGAGTGAAGGACAGGGAAACTTGCACGGATAGTTGGATGTGTTTTGGTTCGGCAAAATAAAGGGTTAGTTCTTCACAGGCAAGCATCGTATAAGCCACTCGAGGGAGGTGTTGGTCAATAGGATCAATTATGGTATACTACAATCTCCAGGATCGACGCGACTATTTTTGTGGGACTTATGGTATTGCTGTATAATTTCAGTGGGTTCAAGTTATTATCGATCGATCGCAATGAACATAATCTGAATGAAATAGGAAAAATGGAGAATTAAGATAAATATATAGTTGATCGAGAATCGGGAAGAGTAAGGCACAACTTTGGCAAGATTTTTATTTAAAGCGGCAGGATTATTCGAGCCGGTGCAGATTATGGTGGTGTTACTGCTCAGATAGGGTGAAATTGGTTAGTCTGCTCGAAGATGGGTAAATAGACCTCATGAATCTCCCATGGGTATATAGACCTCATGAATCCCCCATGGGTCACATGACACCTACTACAGGAGTCTATGTATACCAGGTACATATGGCCATTGCATACATACATATCATTTACATTGATCCCATTCATACTTATTGAGGTGTATTTGATGTTGTGTGTACTCGGTGATGAATAATGGTAGACTCTACGATCTTGTGACTCCTGGTAGAGGAAATACTGGTTGTTGATTGGTAATGTGACTCAGAATGATTATTGGCATTTAGGTGACTTTCATGAGTAAATGAACTTGGATTATCAAATTGATTTTACCTAATTAGATTGGTTGCCATGTTGGGCTTGTTCTATGTGAATTGGGTGTTGTGGTTTACAACTTACTCCATCCGTCTCAATTTAAGTGTCTTAGTTTGACTTGGCACGAAGTATAAAAAATAAAGGGAGACTTTTGAATCTTGTGGTCTTAAATTTTCCTTGGAATTGGAAAACTTACTAAATATAGAAAAAAATTAAGACACTTAAATTGGGATGGAAGGTGTATGAGTTTAAGTATGCAGTGTTATCTATTATTGTGTTGGGTAATGCTTATTTGTCATAATTATCCTCTAGAACAAGGGAACTATGTGTGTCTATATGTATGCTTGGTGATTGACAGTATACTTTAGTAAGGTGTCTAGCAAGGGACTTGTTGAAGTGTTACTGTGGTATTTATTGACTTGTTTGCTAAGTGTGTGAAGATTTTCCCTCCATTAATCAAAGTGTGTAAGGCGTAGACTATTACTTGGAATGTAATGAGTACATCTAATGGACTAATATATGGCATGCTCGTAAACGCATAACGTTGTAATTAAATATGAAGGCTAAGGTTAATAAAAGAGTTAATGATGTTATGGTATGTTTAACTGTAGTATCCTTGAAAGCAATCTGGAGAAGATTATGTGTACTGCGTGTCAACTTATGTACTGAATGTGTCAAGTCGGGTAAGTGGGTTAAATATAAACATGACTTAGACAAAGGGTTAGATCGGTGGGTATCGATATTAAAGTCATGTGTGCTACTGTACTAAAGTGTACTTGACTGTAATCGATCCTTGTGTTTACTGAGTGATTTATGAACTCGTATGTGAATAAGGTGAATTAAATGACTACTTGTACTGCCTTTAATAGGACCTACTTGAAGAGTAAAATTGATGTTTATATTTGCTACGTAACTTCCGTCGTTTTCAGCCTATGATGCCTAACGGGGTACATTGGATACTCATGCTACGCTTTCTGCATCTTTTACATGGATGCAGGTATTCGGTCTATTCAGGTTGCTAATTTGAGCACTTAAAGGTTAAGGAATACCATCCATTCTCAGTAGCCTTGGTCTTCATCCAATCAGATCATCCCTATTCATTCACGGTGCAATTGTTAAGTCTTTCCTTATTTTGTATCTTAAAGTCCTTGTACGAGTGACACCAAGTTCAGGGTGGTAAACGTTGTAATTGGTGAATGATGTAACGGTTCTAGGAGCATTGTTATATTATGTATTTTGTTATTTTTCTGCATATTATATTCATGTACTTATGGTTTGAATGTTGGTGGTTTATCTATGGGTTAGGGTAGGTGCCCTCACGGCCCAAATGAGATTTTAGGTCATGACAAATTCGTACCAGAGCTCTAGGTTCACCAGTCTCATGAGTACAAGGACAATGTTTAGTAGAGTCCCGTAGATAGGTACGTAGACGTCCGTACCCATCCTTGAGAGGCTATAAGACATTTAGGAAATCTTTCCTTATTTCATTCTTTCATGCTACTCCGTTCGAATTGGTATCTGGTAGATTTTGATTGGTATATGAAACTTCTTCATCCTATTCTACCACCGATAGTGGGAGCACGCTCTTGATTTCGTACGTGAGTGGTTGGTTATGACGTCGCGTCATAGGGTATAAGATGTGTCACTGTGATATGGACGCATGACCCAGTTCAGTCTTCCACTATAGGTTTAAGGTTCGGTTTAGTGGGGTTATGATTGTGACTCCTTAGTTCTATAGTATACTTGGAAAGTGGGAATAATAATACATAGGTGCAAGAAAGAGGAATGGGATGGATCAATCACAAATGTATGAAGGGAAAAATTGATATCTGACGTGTTTGTCAGGATAAAGTACAAGATGTATGAGGGTGAAACTTTGTATAAGGTTATAAAAGGCTTAGTTGGACTTCGACGAGGCAGAAAGGTAGTTGTGGAGTGAGAACTAGTGATTTGTGAGTTCTTTCAGTAAATGGCTATCGGTTCCAGGTGGCAAGGTTAATTGGGTCGAGTGCAGCCTAAGAAAATAAACAATCATGTTCCTTCAATTAAAGAGTGTGTTATAGGATCACTTGGCATTTCGAGGTTAGTGATAAGAATGGGTTGTTGAAACCACGAGATTTTTCATTTGTGAGTCATTTCACAGTTGTTAGCATAGAGTGAGTGTTAGGGATCGTATATGAGTCGGTACGTTAGACTACGTCGTAGGATAATGAGAGCCAATGATGGACTAATAGGAATGACTCTAGCACTGGGCAAGTGTGGAGTTCTATTTAAGGAACTACCGGGGGTTGCATGTTGTTCTTGGGTAAAATTTGTGGGTATGGTATATAAAGGGTAATACTTGAGGAGTTCTATAATTACTGCTATAATGACTTTGTAGTTGACCGAAGGATAAGGAAACCTGCACGGATAGTTGGATGTGTTTTGGTTCGGCAAAATAAGGTAAAAATAGTTCTACGCAGGCAAGCATCATATAAGGCACTCGAAGAAGGTGTTGGTCAATAGGATCAATTATGGTATACTACTATCTCTAGGATGAACGCGATTATTTTTGCGGGACTTATGGTATTGCTGTATAATTTGAGTGGGTTCGAGTGATGATCGGTCGATCACAATGAACGTGATCTGAATGGAATAGGAAAAATAGAGAATTAAAATAAATATTTAGTTGATCGAGAATCGGGAGGAGTAAGGCACAACTTTGGGAAAATGAAAGGATTTGGATTCGAATCTGCAGGTTTATTCGAGCCGGTGTAGATTATGGTGGAGTTACTGCTCGGATGGGGTGAAATTAGTTAGTCCGCTCAAAGGAATAAGTTCACAGTAAATGACTAAGTGTTATGACGACTGTTCCATGGAGTTTGTATTGGCAACTTGCATAGTATCAAAAGGCGTAATTATGCGGTACTCTAGAATAAATGGTGTATGGTGGAATAACGAGAGGGAATCTTGAGAATCTCTTCAGTTTGAAGGTTAATATTTCATTTTCGAGGAAAGGCAATGTTGGTGGTGGCAGGTTATAGTGAGGCATTATTGATTATTAACATGAATGAGTAGTTCAATACTAAAGACTTGAGAGGAAATACACAAGGTAAGGTAAATTGATTGTAAGGTTGATACGTTAGGAATTGGTAAGGTTGGTAAATAGCGAGATACGACAGGTAGAGTTCGATGAGGTGTCCAGGGTTGTTAGCCAGTTGAGAGAGAGTACAAGGAAGATTCTATGTATTCAGAGTTCACATGGTTCTATCAAACTAGCGCATCAGGTAAAAGTTAAGGAACATGAAGATTGCAATCATAAGGTATAGTTCTTCGGTACTAAATTGATGACTTGGATAGGATCCAGCTTTTGGAGTCGTGGGTGATGGCACATGATTGATTATTCATTGGAAAATATATGGAAGAGGTCACAACAGGATTATGGAGAGTGTACTAGTTATTTTGGAATCGGTTTGGGTGACTATCTATGATTTAGAAATTTCAGCACTTATTTCCAGTTACACCTCATGATTTCATGCGTTGTCACTATCATAATGTGGAAAACATAGGCTCAAGGGTGGTAAGAATCCTCCATGAGGTTTATGAAGGTTTACAGAAGTATTTCGTAAGTTTCAGAAAGGTTTAAGAGTCATCGGATCAACGAAAATAAGTTTTGACGGAAGTTCTTCAATCCGTAACCTTTCAGAGCATTTTGCGAATCGCGAGGCACATCATGTGACCCACAGGAAGTGCTTGTGAGATGCACGCCTACCATAGGAATGGACAAAGACTTTTTTGTCTCAGGACACATCTGGGGGCAGTCCTGCGAGACGCATGACAGTCCTACGAGACGCATGACAGTCCTACGAGTCGCAGGAATTGCCTCGGGATTGTATGTGGCCAATTTTTCATCTCCTATAAATAGAACCATTCATGACATTTGAGCTCAATTTTCCTAACCCTTTGATACCCTAACCTCTCTCTAATAAGTCTCCTATGATCCGACGTAAGGGATCTCGTGATCGTCGCTAGATCATTTCCTTCCATGATGTAATGATTTTGGAGAAACCTTGGTGGTGAAGTAAGCTTTATTTTGGATTTTTTTCTCTCAACCGAACGTAAGTATCATATTCTAAATCATCTATCTAAGGCTTTACAAGTGTTTAAGATGAAGTTATTGAAAGTTTCTTAAAGGACAAGTACTTGTAAAGACTTGAAGTATGTCTTGTTGTTGTGGGCTGATTTATATGATTTGAAGGTGTTATATGGAGTTGTATAGTTATGGATGGGATTTTGGGGATTAGTAGTAGTATGGAGATTGTTGTGATATTATGGATAGAGTTTGATCTAGAAATGATCTCATGAACTTACGCACGCAAGTTGCTCGACGAAATGTCTAAATGAACTTTCTTATAAGTTATGAAATCGAAATTAATACAAACTCTCTGTTTAATTTAGATAACCATTCTTTGAACGTGCGAAAGCTAGTGGAGCATAGATATTCTAATCAATAAGGTATGTAAGGTTAACTCTTCCTTCTTTCGGCATGATCCATATGTAAACAAAGGTAAATAAATGTTTGACCAAAAGTACTCTACTCTTGAAAGCTAGAAATGTCTATGTTTTCATTCTAATGAAGAAGCTTGTTGACTCATGTATATCTTGATTTACTGACACACAATGAAATATGTATTTAACTTAGTGACAATAACGATAGTCGTAGGGTAACGATCATAAGTCACTCTGACTCTGTTCATGATGTCCCTTGAGGTCTGTCTTGCATCACACTTACATATATGTATCTATTTTTTACCACATCACGCTATAGTCGGTCGGTCATGCACTTATATGTGCATACCACCAACTGGGAAGTTATATATATCATTATTTACCACCGATTGGGCAGTTACCACTGATCAATTAGGCAGATATTACCGCGTCCTATATGGCCGGGCAATTTAGTGTGAGCTCACTCCACCGAGGGATTTGATACTATACTATATGGCCCCATAGAGTGGGCCGATTTTACTTGCATGTATATATTCATGGTTATATCAGTTATATGCCCTCAACAGCCTTTCTGAGTTTCAGGTTGACTTCAATACCGTTCTTTTGTGTTACATTCCTTACTTATATATTTTACCTACCTTACATATTCAGTACATCTTTCGTACTGACGACCTCTTCCGAGGACTGTGTTACATGTCCGCATGTACAGATAGACAGACCGATGTACCTATACAGTAGGATATCTGCTTCCATCTGTTGCTATAGCACTCCACTTCTCCAGAGTTCCTATATAGAGTCGGTAAGCGTCATTGCATGTGTATATGGTTGTATTAGGTACGTCGGGCCCTGTCCTGACTTGATTATGCCTATAGTACTCCTATAGGCTTGCAGGCTAGAATTGGTTGTGCATATGTTTTGTGAGACCTTGTCGGCCCTTGTCAATTATTGGTATACTCATGATGTCCTTGTTGGCCTTAGTTATGTACATATGTCATATTGGGCCTTTTCTTTATGCAAGTTCCCATTGATTTTCATTTGAATATTACAATTTGGAGTCCTTATCATCCTCAGTTTCATATCATTGCATCCAGGTACTATAGTTAGTTCATTCGAGCCTTAGGATTCTGGGTGCCGGCCACACCCCGCGAGGTTGGGGTATGAGAAACTTGGTATCAGAGTAGGTATGTCCTAGGGAGTCTACAAGAAGTGTCTATCAGAGTCTTTTCTATGGGTGTGTTGTGCACCACACTTATAAACATGAGGCTATAAGACATTTAGGATAGTTATCTTTATTCTTGATATAGAATCGTGCCATAGAGCTGAGTCATAGGAGTCTTATCTATAACACTTATCGTGCTTATAAATATAAGGACACCCTCTTCTAGTTGAATTATGGCTAGCAGAGAGGTTAAGGATGTGTTGAGGGGAGGTGCAACTAGAACGCCCTTTATCGAGTCAGATTCGTCAGAGGACATGTGTGAATTGACTTTTTGGGAGCCTTCGACTCCAATAATACCAAAGGAACTGAGAGAAGCTCCCATCTTACCAGCCCCGCCGCCAGTTCTATTGGATGAGGATATTAATATAAAATGGACCCCTTGAAGGTGTCATAGGAACTGAGAGTGATGCAGGTGTAAACTTAGTTGGTTACCTCTTTGGCATAGCGTTATCGCAAAGTGCCTCATATTGATAGACCCCTTGAAGGGTTAGGCAACTCGAAGCCTAGAGAGATGTTTAGTCAGAGACCGTTAATGGTTACTGAACTTGACCCACTGAGGATAATGAGAGGGCCGAGAGGGCCAGGATAGTTGGAAGTGCAGCGGACGACCATATGGCGGCGAGTTATAGTTATATGGTCAACATGTTGGACCTTTATGGTGGATCGAGTTGTCTGGTGAGGCCGTGGCCGAGTTCATAAACCCCAGTGTCCCTAGGTTAGGAGGGTACATGTCGAGTGAGGCCATCCAGGCCAACTTGTAGGAAGTGTGATTGGATTCATATGGGGCCATGCCGTTAGGGTACAAGATTTTGCTATAGGTATGGCAGGCGAGGCCACAAGGTACCGAGTGTCCATGGATGATCGGTAGAGATAATGGTAAGGAAGCGGATGGAGCCTCGATGCCTGACACCATCTGCGGTATGTTATCATTACATTATTGTTGGTAGTGCTACTTGTTGTAGATTTAATATTGATCTATTTGTGTTAAAAAGGGTTAAGATGACCTTTATTTCAAGGATCAGTTATATGACATCACTTGGAGAATTAGATACCCTGACGAGAATATGTTATGATTGTGCAAGTGAGAAACTAATTAGACCCTCGTATGTATGTTGGTAGACTGGAAGAAAGTGAAACTCTATTGACTGAGTGATGGAATGGGTAATATAATTTTCCCCTTCAAAAAATTATGCTAGGCAGATCCCAAATTATGATGTTACGTTACGCTGGTAAATTTATGAAAGCCTATATTTTGCAAGAAAAATAGTGAGTCAAAAATAAACATGAGGGTGGGACGTGGAGAGTGTTGTTGGAAGGTTTAAAAGGAGATTATGAGAACCTATTAGTTTTATGATGATTTTTGTCGATATAACTAAAGGGACATTTTATGAGCGCGAGACCCAATAATCAAGCCCTGTGTATGGAATTGAGGACAACCCAGGTTGTTGTTAATATGGATTATTTAAAATCAATCATATTAAGGTTGGTTATGGGTATGTTTAATGAGTATGAGCAAAACAACACCCCAGAATAATGACCTTGAGTCACGCATACGGGTTAATTGTCATGGCAATAGAAGATAGTATAAACCCCTCGTTTAGTTGTAGAAGAATCCCACCGCTTATCATTCAAAATTGGCGTGTCGGAATGCTAGTAAGCTAAATCCTGCTATAGGCAATAAAGTGAGGAAACTTCTAAATGGATAGAACGACGTGTTGTGATTTTAAAAACAAGATAAGAATAGTCTATTGGAGCTAAAGGTGGTATGAACCTTGGGAAGGCCAAGGAACGAGTAAAGGAAAGCGAAAATATTTAGAATGGTATGAATGGGAGGACATGATGGAATGTTAAAATGAAGGTAGCCATGCCGGCCACAAATCGGTAGATTGTAACGAGCAGAATAAAAGTGGATAGAGTTATGACAGTATAGGTACCATTAAGGTATAATTATGTCGAGATAATATAAGGGGAGTAATAAGGATTCATCGAATAAAGGTGTCTGATCTGCAATGTTAGGAAAATCTGTATGAGAAGTATATCAAGGATAAAAAAAACCCCGATAACCTGAAATAGAAAAGTAAGAGTAAGGCGGTTAAGTAATTGGGAAATGAAAGAGTTGATTGTGGCAGGACAAGGAGATTTAAGAAAAGTTATTAAACCGTGTAACGCCACAAATCGAATTGAAATGTGCGATGACTCGCAAAAGATGTGTAGCTAGGAATGACGGTTGGTATGCCTCTAGATACTTATGAATAAAAGCAAGAGCATGGGGGACATAAGCCTAAGGATGTCAAGAATGTGATAGGAAGGTATGTTCAGGGGTAGTAACCCGATAAGGAAAATGAAATGTCTATCAAGTAATGATATCTGCAAGCATCTATGAATCGACTAAGGTCTATTGTACCTACAAGACAGATGGGGTGAGAGCCCACGGCTCAATATAGTCAAGGTAATCCATTTCTAAATACCATTAGCAGAAGACTTTAACCATAAGGCAAAAAGGGGGAAACTTGGATCTATGTGTTACAACCGGATTGTATTTATCTAGACAATGTGTAAGGTGTTAAAACCTCCAAAAAAATAGTTGGACCTCACAAGGGAATAAGTCGATGTTATATTGTTTAAGGGATAAGCACCCTCATAGATAAGAAATATCAATAATGTTGGAGGCTAGGTAAGTATGCCAGGGAAATTTAGAATGAATAAGGTACGACGGGTAAGTAAATGATAGAGGAAAATGTAAGCAGAAATAAAGAAAGGAAGTCATTCAAAAATATGAGTAATGAGAAGATTCGAAGGAGTTTTGTTTAAGATCGTGAATGAGAATTTTGATGGTATTATTTATGGAGTAATCACGGTTGAGACATTTCCTGTCTTAAAGAGTTCAAGTATATGAATTGTTGAACAAGGTTAAGTTTACAAAATATAAGGGTTTAAGTATTCCTAACGGTCTTATATACCCATAGCCCGATATCACCAAAACTAAGTAGTATGGTAATTCGTGCAACCAGCGATGTAACCGCAATGGATTGATTAGTGCGGAAGTTAAAAGGTAGGAGGTAGTCTAAGGAGTGTATCAATACATTAAGTGGAACCGAAAAGCAAATGTAGAGGACAGTACTTTTAGGATGCCAGACTCTAACAAGTTGTCCTTCATAGGGGAAAATAAGAAACGTTAGGATAAATATTCCATCTGTGCAATTTGAGAAGAGTATATCAATAGTAGAAAACCATATTTTTTTACCTGACTAGAAAAAGAGGATCCTCAGGTACCCTGACCGTAGTGTATTCCCAACTTAACAAAAACTATAAACCAAGATTACCACTGGAACCCCTGATCACGACTCTAGCATTCATAGAGAATGTACTAAAGAGTACCCCGATGTTAAAGGAATGTGTTAGTGGGATGGCACAAAAATGGGGACAGAACTCCCATAAGGGTTATAGACAATATATGAACAATCATCATGCAAGATATTGCGCTCTAGGAGCCAATGGATAGACTCGGAACATTCGGAACCCAAGAGAGATGAAAAATTGTTAAGTATGAATTTTCATCTAAGGATTTAACTCACCATTCTCATGAGTTGAGACATTCGGGTGATTACTAATAAGATAACTAGACGGTTCACTTTTGTCAATCAAAACTATCAAAGCGACTGAGGACTACGTGAGATTTGTGTAATGGAGAAGTTGATTTATCTCCACGATGTGTTGAGTTTTACGCCTTTTGGCAAGGGTACTTAAATTATGGCTAAGTTTAGAAGATTATTCGAAAGGACGTCAGGGCACTCCAGTTAGCCCTATTTTCCGATAAATTGGTAGATTGAGAAGGTGATTCAGATGATGGAAGGTACATTAAAAGAAATTTGAGTGACCACATTTATCTTAGTAAATTGCATGCCGCAACGTTGATCGTGTTGAGTATTGGAATAATATCATCAAAAACTCTATATAAGCGGAGACTCTAAACCCATATCCAATGGTTAGAAGTAAATGAGCCAAGCTAGTGAGACTTGATTCAAGGTATTAAGTCATAAATCAAATAGAATCTCTCGACAAGGAATGTTGGCCATGTAGGTTGTACACAAGTGAAGAATGTAGTAGCTGATTTAGGTTTCAAGGACTTGAGATATTTTCTGGAAGCCTCGTATGTCATGTAAGGGTGGTAAGAAGGGGTTACAAAAGGTTGGAAGCTAATTAAATCAAAGGAAACATAACTCGATGGATTGTTGGAAATGTTGACCAAGAGAGGCAAGTTGAGAATCAAAGGGAGGGGAAAGCTTAACCTCCGATATGGTGAACTAGATGAGATTACTCAGAGAGTTGGCTAGGTGACTTGTAATATTTGAACTACCTCCGGGATTTGGAGCAACCAGCCTAATGTTTTCATAAGCAACCGCTTCAGAAATGTATGAGAATCTCTTCTGTGTTACCCTAATAAAGGATGTGTAGATTATAAAAAAATCATTGCACGAGGAAGTCCCATTTACTATCTTAACTCGTTAAATCCATGAGCATTAGGCCGAGATGAAATAACCCTTATTACAAGATTGCGGAGCAATACTAATAAGGGAAGGATGACATGATAAATAAAGAGAGGTACGAAGTTCAAAAATTCATGCGTGATTTAGATTTCGAGTCTGCCCTATCATTCGTGCTATACGATTCCCTTATTCTATATATCAACTCACCTTGAGTACTTGTAAAGGTAATGTTATTGAGACATGTGTGATAGGTAAAACCCAGGATTTTGACAATTGAGGTAAGTTATGGTTAACCCTATTGATTCTGACTAAGTGGATGGTTGTGTGATGCCAGTATTATTCATTTTTATTATTTATGGCACGATGTGGAATTATATATATGTTTTGGGCTGCTTGATAGGTGTGGGATAGTCCTATTTACATAGGAAACTCTGCTGAAATTTTCAGAAATCCTGAGACTTAGAATATTCCTTAACATTTGAGAACAAATGTTCTTAAGGGGGAAGGATGTTACACCTCATGTTTTCATGCGTCGTCACTATCGTAACGTGGCTAACATAGGATCAAGGGTGGTAAGACCCCTCCATGAGGTTTATGAAGGTTTAAAGACGTATTTCATAAATTTTGGGAAGGTTTAAGACTCATCGGAAATAAGTTTTGATAGAAGTTCTTCAATTCGTTGCCTTTCAGAGTATTCTGCGAATTGTGAGGCCCATCCTGCGACCCATAAGAAGTTCCTGTGAGATGCACGCCTACCATAAGAATGGACAGAGATTTTATTTTTCTCGGGCACATCTTGGGGAAGTCCTGCGAGATGTAGGACAGTCCTACGAGTCGCAGGAAGTGCCCTGGGATTGTCGGTATCCAATTTTTCAGCTCCTATAAATAGGACCCTTCACGAAATTTGAGCTCATTTATCTCATTTTTCTAACCCTAGGAGACCCTAAACTCTCTCTAATAAGACTCCTATGTTTCAAGGCTAATATCAAAAGAAATCTAAAGGAAAACTACACAAATCCGATGTAAGGGATCTCGTGATCATCGCTAGATCGTTTCCTTCCGTGTTCTAATGATTTTAGAGAAATCTTGGTGAAGTAAGCTCTGTTTTGGATATTTTTATCGCAACCTAAGGTAAGTCTCATCTTCTACATCATCTATCTAAGGCTTTACAAATGTTTAAGATGAAGTTATTGAGGTTTTCTTAAAGGACAAGTACTTGTAATGTCTTGAAGTATGTCTTGTTGTTGTGGGATATTTTATATTATTTGAAGATGTTATATGGAGTTGTGGAGTTATGGATGGGATTGTGGGGATTAGTAGAAGTAGTTAGGAGATTGTTGTGATATTATGGATAGAGTTTGAGCTAGAAATGATATCATGAACTTACGCATGTAAGTTGCTCAACAAAATGTCTAAATGAACTTTCTTATAAGTTATGAATTTGAAATTGATACAAACTCTTTGCATATTGTATATAATCATCTGTAGAATGTTTGAAAGCTCATGGAGCATATATTGCCTCATCGATAAGGTATGTAAGGTTAACCCTTCCTTCTTTTGGCATAATCCGTATGTAAACGAACATAAATGAATGTCTGACCAAAAGTACTCTACTATTGAAATCTAGAAATGTCTATGTTTTTCATTCAAATGAAGAAGCTTGTTGACTCATATATATCTTCATTTACTGACTCACAATGAAAGATGTGTTGATGAACGTAGCGCCAATAATGATAGTCGGAAGGGTAACGATCATAGGTCACTCTGACTCTATTCATGATGTCCCTTGAGGTTTGTCTTGTATTGCACTTATATATATGTATATATTTTCTTAGCGCGCCGCACTATAGTCGGGCGGCAGGCACTTATATGTACATACCACTGGCTGGGCAATTAAATATATCATTATTTACCACCGATTGGGCCGTTACCACTGATCAGTTGGACAGATATTACCGTGTCCTATATGGCCGGGCAGTTTATTATGAGCTCACCCCATAGAGGAATTTGATACTATACTATATGGACCCATAGAGTGGTCTGATTTTACTTGCATGCATATATTCATGGTTATATCAGTTGTACGCCCTCAATGGCCTTTCTGAGTTTCAGGTTGACTTCAATACCCTTCTCTTATGATATTTTCCTTACTTATATGGTTTACCTTCCTTACATATTTAGTACATCTTTCTACTGATGACTCATTCTAGGGCATTATGTTACATGCCCGCAGGTACAGATAGACTGACCGACTTACCCCCACAGTAGGATATCTGCTTCCAATTGTTTCTAGTGCACTCCAGTTCTCCAGAGTTGCTATACATAGTCGGTAGGTGTTATTGCATGTGAATATAGTTTTATTGAGTATGTCGGGGCCCTATCCTGACTTAATTATGCATATAGTACTCCTAGAGGCTTGTAGGCTAGAGTTGGTTATGCATATGTTTTGTGAGGCCTTGTCGGCCCTTGTCAATTGTAGGTATACTCGTGGTGGCCTTAACGACCCCAGTTTCATATCGTTGCATCCAGGTACTATAGTTGGTTCTCTCAGGTCTTAGGGTTCCAAGTGTCAGCCACACCCCCCGAGGTTGGGGTGTGACATTTTTGGGTTAGAATTGTTCAATTAGGGTTGGGTGGTTTGTTCTTATATTGCCTGGAGGACTTATGGTATTCTAGTAAACCATCGATAAGAGTTCGATGGATTTCGATTCGGAATAGAGGTATGACAGTGTTACCGGTTCTCATTGAAATTGCAAGTAGGATTGATGATATTCTTCAGATAACAATGATTTAGATAGTTCTAATGGTTTATGCGGGTATTTGGTATGCATTGAGGAGGTATAAATAGTTAGGGGAAGTCTTTAGAGTGATCAGTTGATTTTCTACGGATTTAGCACGGTAATATAATCAGTAGGTATGCTTATAGTATGGTGATTTGGAGATTTAAGAAGAATTGGGCAGTGGGTTTTGACTAAGTGATTTTATTTCAGGATACAAAACTAATGAGACTGGAATTAGGACGATCGGCCTTTGATAAGATCAATTTTTGGGCGGAATTGCTTAGAACTTTCTCAAATAAGCAAGGATCCTTCTCTGGAGAGGGGAAGTCATGACTTAGGATTGTGGTGTGTATCTATGTGTTTCAAAGGGATCTTGGCGCAAGGACGGCCGGGGAAAGTGTGAAAGAATTACTAGTGGAATTAGAATATTTTTATCATTACAGGTTGGATAATGGTTTGTGGTTACAACTAAAGGATGGTGGTGATTAGTGTGATATGTGTGGATTCAATCGAATGCGTAAAAAGGTATGGTAATAATCAAATTAGAGAATTCGAGCGAAATCAGTTCTTCATTCGAGGATCAGCTGTAAAGGAAATTTTGGTCATGAAGAAATAGAAATTTGGGTCAATAAGCTAAGTTAAAGTAGATTTGACTAACAAAGTGAATGTATGGTACTATCAGTATATATTTCTAGCCTATTGAGAGTTCATGAGGATATGATGGGGATTCTTTAGTTACTCATCGACTTCCGTACTTCCTTTTTTCCGTACAAGGACAAACGTTTGTTTACTTGGTATCTGAATAACAACTCATTTGGTTGTTTAGGCATTTTTACCCTTTTACCCCTACCCTTGCACCGTTAGAGTTTGTTTGACTTGTGAGGATGGGTGGAGTGGCTCCCAAGGTAGTCGGATGAGTCTTGGTTGATCTTGATAAAATTAGAAAATGTTAAGTTGAATAAATGAAAAGTGTTGACCGAATAGTTGACTTTCAGGTATATGGGATCTTTTTTTGGGTTCCATCGCTTCATATAGGTCCAGAGTAGAAAAGTGGACCTTAGGTTGGTCGTATGATAAATCTGAGTGTGCGAGTGAGTTCATAGTATCGTTTACACTTGATGTGCATGCTTGGTTTGTATACGGAAAGTCTCGAATAAGTTTCAGGTGTCGGGAGGAACTTAGTGAAAAAAAGATTTTGGCTAGTTTCTGGTGTCTCACTTTTGCAGTGGCTGATCCTCACCTGTGGACTCGCTTCTGCTAAGCTTGGTCCGTATGAGCGATATTTTGGAAAGTCACTCAAGTTTTGCGTACCTGTGAAGTGACTTCCATAGGAACGGGACCGCCCATGTGAACTTTCCCTCGCTTCCGCGAAGCTTAGGATATCTTAAGTGAGTCTGCCTCTATGGGTAGTATTCTGCAGAAGCAATTGTGCCTCTACGAGGGATGGTCTATGGAAGTGGAATCGCTGAAAATCATAAAACCCTTTAAGTCCATTCTTCACCACTTTGCCCAATTATTCCTATTTCTGATTTTGGAGTCTCAAGGAGCTCTAGAGGGTGATTTTTGATGTGTTAGTAAGGGTTCTACCTTGGGGTAAGTTTGTTATATCCCTAATTTGTTTATGCCATCATTAAAGTATGGAAAAACATGTTAGAAGAATGTATTAGTTGGAAGGTTTTGGGTGATAAACCCTAAGTTGAAATTGATTTTCTTTTACTTTAGATCTTAAGTTGTTGGGAAAATTGTTTGAATTTAATCACATATTTATTCGGGGAAACTAGTTGCTAAGCTTGAATTTCGCTTTTACTACGAAATTGGATTATGGAATATTAAGGGTTTGAAGATGATAAACCCTAGATGGATTATTATTTTCTTAATGAAATGGATAGATGTTTTGAATGATTTTTATGACCTGTGGATTGGGTTGGGTATTTGTAAACTTCAATGTTGATTTCTAAACAAGTTTCCAAACGGATTAAAATTTGGGTTTTCTTATAGAATTGGGGGTTGAGTAGTTGCTTTCCCTTTGAGTATTGGTTCTTATATAATATTAAATATGTGTGATAACATAGGAAATATGTGAACCTGTTTGAGTTACGACCATCCGATATTCATTCAGAAGGATGTTGTGGGCTAGGAGTTCATGGCACCCTCTCGGCAATGAGGTAGGCTACAATTTCTCTTTTGTAGACTTCGATAGAATTACGTATTAGTTATAAATTTTGAAGGGTATTGGGCGTGTTTTGGGGTCCCACCTTAGCAGTTTTGATGAACGCTTGGATAGGTACTGGTGTTGAACTGTGATAATGAGTGTTTTGGGGAATCAACCTTAAGGTGATTCTGACTGCTGTTGTTTGGGCTCGTCGCCATTATGTAGGCTTGTCACCATTGTTAGTATTGTGTGATTAGTCATCACATTGTTTTCAATATGATAAATTGATGTAAATGAAATTACGTGTTGTTGAGCTTTTGTAAGCCTGTGATATCCATTCCTTATGCTTGATAGCTTGTTGTGATTTATCTTGTCATTCATGCATCACTCTACATCTCGTCTAAATACTTTGAAAGGATTTGATAATGCTAATTCTATTAATTATATTTTTTTCTTGGTGTACACATATCCATATCATTCATATACATTATTATTGGCATTGAAAATCTGAGATATATATTAAAGGGGCTTGAAAGCTGGTTACTAGATATGGTACATGGTAAGAGAGTGATGATTGATGATAATACTATAGCCACAGAGCTGGGATATGATGAGAAATTCTGGATGATTATGATACTACAGCCATAGAGCTAGGATTTGATGGGTATATGGGCCTCATGAGTCCCTCATGGATCACGTGATACCTACTACAGGAACGTGTGTATAGTTGGTACATATAGCCATTGCATACATACATATTATTTGCATTGATCCCATTTATACTTATTGAGGTGTATTTGATATGGTGTGTACTCAGTGATGAATAATGGTAGACTCTATGATCCTGTGACTCTTGGTAGAGGAAATATTGGTTGTTGATTGGTAAAGTGATTCGGAATGATTATTGGAATTTGGGTGACTTTCATGAGTAAATGAACATGGATTATCGAATTGATTCTAGTAAATTGGATTAGTTTCCATGTTGGGCTTGTGCTATATGAATTGGGTGTCGTGGTTTACAACTTATAAGTTTAAGTATGCGGTGTTATCTGTTATTATGGTCGGTAATGCTTATTTGTCAGAATTCTCCTCTAGAACAAGGGAACTACGTGTGTCTATCCATTTTCTTGGTGATTGACAGTATTATTTAGTATGGTGTCTATCAAGGGACTTGTTGAATTGTATAGTAAGTGTGTGAAGACTTTTCCTTCATTAATTAAAGTGTGTAAGGCGTAGACTGTTACTTGGAATGTAATAAGTACGTCTAATGGACTAATGTATTACATGCCCGTAAACTCATAACGTCGTAATTAAATCTGAAGGCTAAGGTTAATAAGAGAGTTAATGTGGTTATGGTCAGTTTAACTGTAGTATCCTTGGAATAAAATTTGGAGAATGTGTACTATGTGTCAACTTACTTACTGAATGTGTCAAGTCGGGTATGTGGGTTAAATATGAATATGACTTATACAAAGGGTTAGGTCAGTGGGTATCGATAATAAAGCCTTGTGTGATACATGTGCTAAAGTGTACTTGACTGTAATTGAACTTTGTGTTTACTTAGTGAATTATATAATTTATGAACTCGCATGTGAATAAGGTGAATTAAGTGACTGCTTGTACTTCCAATAATAGGACCTACATGAAGAGTCAACTTGACATTTATTTATGCTATGTAACTTCTGTCGTTATCGATCTATGATACCTACGGAGGTATGTTGTGTACTCATGCTATTCTTGCTGCATCTTTTACATGGATGCAGGTATTCAGTCTATTCAGGTTGCATTTTGGAGCACGTGAAGGTTAAGGCAGACCATCCATTCTCGATAGCCTTGGTCTTCATCAAGTTAGGTCGCCCCTATTCATTTAGGGCGCAGTTGTTAATTCTTTCCTTATCTTTTATATTAGAATCGTTGTATGAGTGACACCAGGTTCTAGGTAGTAAATGTTGTAATTGGTGAACTATGTAAAGGTTATAGGAGAACTGTTATATTACGTACCTTCTTCTTCTTCCGCATATTATATTCATGTATTTATAGTTTTAATGTTAGTGGTTCGTCTACGGGTTCGGGTAGGTGCCCTCACGGCGTAAAGGGGATTTTGGGCCGTGACAAATTGGTATCAGAGCTGTAGGTTCACCGGTATCACGAGTACAAGGAAATTTTTTAATAAAGTCTCGCGGATAGGTACGTAGACATCCGTACCCATCCACGAGAGGCTATAAGACATTTAGGAAATCTTCCCTTCATTCGTGCTACTCCGTTTGAATTGGTATCTGGTCGATTCTGATTGGTATTTGAAACTTCTTCATCCTATTCTACCACCGATTGTGGGAGCACACTTTTGATTTTGTGCATGAGTGGTTGGTTATGACGTCGTGCAGTAGGGTGTAAGATGTGTTACTGTGATACGGACGCGTGACCCAGTTTAGTCTTTCGATATGGGTTGAAGGTTCGGTTTTGTGGGGTTATGATTGGTACTTCTCAATTTAATGGTATACTCGGAAAGTGGGAACAATAATACAAGGGTGCAAGAAATAGCAATGGGATGGATCAATCTTCGTTGTATGAAGGGGAAATTGGTATCTGACATATTTGTCAGGATAAGGTTACAAGATGTATGAGGGTGAAACTTAGTATAAGGTTATGAAAGGTTAAGTTGGGCTTAGACGAGACAGAAAGGTAGTTGTTGAGTGAGAACCAGTGATTTGTAGGTTCTTTCAGTAAATGGCTATCGGTTCCAGGTGGCAAGGTTACTTGTGTCGTGTGAAGCCTAAGGAAATAAACAATCGCGTTCCTTCAATTAAAGAGTGTGTTCGTAGGATCACTTGGCGTTTTGTGGCTAGTGATAAGAAGGGGTTGTTGAAACTGCGAGATTGTTAATTTGTGAGTCATTTCGTAGTTGTTAGCATAGATTGAGTGTGAGGGATCATATATGAGTTGATACGTTGGACTACATCATAGGCTAATGGGT
Source organism: Anisodus tanguticus (assembly GCA_034509755.1). Lineage (NCBI taxonomy): Eukaryota > Viridiplantae > Streptophyta > Magnoliopsida > Solanales > Solanaceae > Anisodus > Anisodus tanguticus. The sequence continues at coordinate 15,673,289 of CM067546.1, read as the reverse complement.
GGTAGTGACGACTAACAGGAATGACTCTAGCGCATCGGGTAGAAGTTGAGGAACATAAATATTGCAATCATAAGGTATAGTTCTTCGGTACTTAATTGATTGGATAGGATCCACCTTTTGGAGTCATGGGTGGCGGCACATGATTGATTATTCATGAGAAATAAAATGGACAAGGTCATAACAGGCTTATGGAGAGCGTAATAGTTATTTTGGAATCAGTTTGGGTGACTATCGATGATTTAGAAATTTGAGCATTTATTTTCGGGTTAGACTTGTTCAATTAGGGTTGTGTGGTCCGTGTTTATATATCTTGTAGGACTTATGGTATTTTATTAAACCACCGACAAGGGTTTGATGGATTTCGATTCGAAATGGAGGTATGTCAGTGTTACCAGTTCTCATTGAAATTACAAGTAAGAATGATGATATTCTTTGAATGACGACAATTCAGATAGTTCAAATGGTTTATGTGGGTACTTGGTATGCATTGAGGAGGTACAAATGGTTAAGGTAAGTCTTTATAATGATCAGTTGATTTTCTAAGGATTTGGCACGGGAAGATAATCAGTAGGTGTGCTTATAGTATGGTGATTTAGTGATTCGAGAAGAATTGGGCAATGGGTTTTGACAAACTAATTTTGATTTCAGGATACAAAATTTACGAGACTAGAATTAGCATGATCGTCCTTGGATAAGATCAATTTTGGATGGAATTACTTAGAACTTTCTCATATAAGCACGGATCCTTCTCTGGCGAGGGGAACCATGACTTGGTCTTGTGGTGTGTATTTATGTGTGTCTAAGAGATCTTGGTGCGAGGACAGCCAGGGCAAGTGTGAAAGAATGATTAGCGGAATCTGAATATTTTTATCGTTACAGGTTGGACAATGGTTTGTGGCTACAACTAAAGGATGGTGGTGCTTAGTGTGATATGGGTCGTGACATTTTGATGATGCAAAATTAATCTATATTAGTGTAGAATTTGAGCAGTATTTTATTGACTTTGAAAGATCAAAATGCTATGTTTACAAGACGCTTTGTGATGCAAAATAAAATTTGAGAAGAGAACTAGCTAAAAACTAAGCTGAGTTTAAGTTTTTTTGGGTAAATTCAGACGATAGACATAAATATAAATAGAAACTATTACAGACTACGGTCGGAGTGCATCCCACATTTGTTCGGGGTTCACCCTATTAGAGTCATTACAAATAGAAATTGATCGTTCATAAGTAGTTCCTAGCATGTTTGCCCAAAATACTTCATTAACAAACATCGGAGTAACTACTACTATTTTCACATTCCTATAAACTTTCTTGTTTGTGTTGGAAATTTGCCTTTGGCGGGAGTTGCGACCGACCAATTTTAACGGCTTAAACACTAGTGTAATGTATGTTGGAGAATCCGGTTCTTCACACATGCATGATCTACTAAGTACGTAGATAACCGTAGGGCCAAGAATCGTCAAATTTCATTGAGAAATGAAAGAGATATTGGTTCACGAAGTAAGGTGTTTGAAGCATGGAAAGTGTGGTATTGTGTGTAATTCTCCCTCATCGGTAGAGGAAGAAAGAATTGTTGTGTATATAAGATTCGAAATTGGTTTGGGGTTTGGGACCCCAAGGGGTATCCCATGTGTTTAAAGGAGGGAGGACCTAGATGTGCTTCGGTTCGAGGAAAGACCACACGCGCGCGCGCCGCCGCCCGTCCCTTCCGGTCCGGTTCCGGTTCCGGTTCCGGCTCCGGTTCCGAGTTCGGTTCCGGGTTCTCGGTCACGGGTCACGGTCACGGTCACGTGGGTCGTGGGCCGGGGTCGTGGGCCGTGGGCCTTCGATATTATCTTTTTGGGCCGAAAACTTTCCGAAGTACGATTGATCCCGAAGTTTCGGATGAAGCAGTTCGGACCGAATTCTTTCGGATGTACAGTTTGGTCCCCGAAGTTTCAAGATGTGCGGTTTGGTCCCTCAAGTTTCCAGAACTGGACGATCAAAGCAGATTTGCCAAGCACTCAATTCAACCATTTATTTTGGATGAATTACTCCTCCTATAATGGCCAAATTCGTTGGTCTTTCACCATTTATGTTGGTAGCTTTACTACCTCCATAATGGCCATTATTTAGCTATTATGGAGGCAATTTTTCAGCCCATTACTATCCATATAAACACCCCCTTACACCATTGTTGAAAAAAACTTGATATGCACGAAAATACACAACCAGAAAAAATCTTCTTCCTACAACTTCCAAGCATCATTTCGTTATTCAATATTCTTCACGGTAGCTCTTGAGTTTCCTTTGCTCAAGGGTTCCATTGCTGTTTTATCTTAGGAGACAAATTGTCCAGGACGTATAAAGGATACATACGGGGCAATATTGTCTTAAGGACAGAGTGCCACACTCAACTCAGCAAAAACAGTTTCTATTTTTCCGTCTTCTACAAAACTGGAATTTTCAGTTTTTCTTGTGTAACGATTGTAATTTTCAGATTTCATGTTGAATTATTGTATCTCTGTTTATCCTTTCGAATACTTGTAATGCTTAAATACTTCCCGTCTTGCTTTATAAAGTACCATAGAGCAAATCTCCCAACAACTTAAGACAATATTTATATTGTATTACTATTAGTGTTCGAAAGATGTCGGTCAAAAGTTGTGTGACCAAATCTGGATATGGCAATGGTTTTTTGGTAGAAGAGAGTGATGATGATGAACGTGTTCATGGTGTCACCGCTACCAAGACTGGTGGGAACAAGCGCTCACGAGAGCCTGAGGATGTCAACTGGGACAAGAGGAGAAGACTGAAGATGTTATTCTATCTTGTAGCAGAAGGCCTATATTTGTTCCAGACAAAAGAACCGAATAATGGTGAGAAGGAAATGGACACTCAGTCTGATGAAGTGACTGAAGTGAGCCGTAATCGAAATTGGGATAAGTAGTTTTTCTTACTTGTCAAGAATAAAGATTAAATTATGTCTGATTAAAAATGGATTAAAGTAAGGAGGAATATGAAAATAATTTATATTCCTTATGCTTTAACAAATTAGAAGTTTAATCTCATCTTCTTTTCCGTTTAAAGATTGGATTTTGTAAACGACTTAAGAAGATCCGTTCTTTTAAGTGTAATTACTAAAGTGTGTAAAGTATGTTCGCACATACGAGGGAGTAAGATCCACCGATCGTGCGAAAACCGTTACCACTCTTAAGTAAGCGCCAAGAATTATCTCGGGCACCAATCTTAACAAAAGGAGTCTAAAAGCTAAAGACGTTGAACCCGTCATACTATTTGCGAGAAGATCCTTCATAGGATGATATTGGACACTCGGTCACATAAAGCCTCCGGCGCGGAGTGGGCCCAAATTCCTTTGATAGGATGATATTGGACACTCAGTCATACAAAGCCTCCGGGCGACTGGAGTGGGCCAAAATTTCTTTGATATGATGATATTGGACACTCAGTCATATAAAGCCTCCGGGCGACTGGAGTGGGGCCAAAATTCATTTCATAGGAAAAGTAATGGACACCTAGTAAGGTGGGCCAGAGTTTCCAGGTCCTGAATGATCTGAAGGCCTAAAGAAAGGCAGTAAAGAAATTGGACACTCAGTCTGCCAAAGCAACTAGAGTGGGCCAGAGTATCGAGATCACATATGATCCGGTTGCGCCCTAACCACGGGCAAGAGGTTGTTCATGTGAAGCAACGCCACCTCTAAAATCAAAGGGGCTGGAGAGGTTGTCCTCAATAGGACTTCAAGGAATGAGATCACTCTAAAAAGAGGGGTTACATGTTCCTAACTTGGTTTAAGGGACGCTGTTGGTCAAGCTGGTTTGAGACTACTCCAACAGGTCTGTAATAACTAAGAATGGTACAGTATGTCTGTAGCCGAATGAATGATACATTTGTAATCCGTGCATCTATGCCATCATAGATTAAGATACGTTAAATAGCAAGTCATTCAAAAGCTAGCGAAGTTGAGATTGTTTCCTTCTTTCGACATAAACCCTCAAAATGAATGTGAGGTAGGCGAAGAAGCAAAATCACCTTTCCAAATTCCATCAAGGGAATAGCGAAAGAAGCACCGCTCCTCTAGAACTTAGTCATACCTACTTGGGTGATTTGAAGTTTATACAAAATAGAGGGGGCAGAAAAGTACGTTGTGATCTTCATTGATAATGGTACAACGTATTGTATCCTTTGTTTATTGAAAAACAAAGATGAAGTTGTTGAAGCGGATAAGCGCTACAAAGCAGAAGTTGAATATCAACTAAGCCTAAGAATTGAGAAATTCGTAGTGATAGAGGGGGAGAATGTGAAGCATCGTTCATTAAACGACTGCTCATTACTCACCTCAGTCTAACGGTGTTAGCCAAGCGCAAACCCGTACGCCTAAATTATGTAGGGCAAGGCGATCCTTACCGCTAATGCGATTCTCAACAGAACTCCGCATAAGGATAAGGATAAGGATAACTCTCCGTGTGAGACATGGAAATGATCTCACATACAAAAGTTGTGATGTGGGATGGCTTGGTAGAAGTTGGACTACCGAGACAGGTCAAGTTCGACCTAAGACTGTAGATTGCATATCCACTGAATCTGTAAATAATAGTAGTGTTGATCGCCTCTTGGCATCAAAGAATGCTGAATTCTTTTAAGATAGCTTTCCTTGAAAAAAGGAAAAAGGAGTAATTGCTCAAGGTTAACAAGAACCCACGAGGGCTCGATCGTCCGGAACTAGACGTTCCGTATCTACAGACTCGAAAGTTGTCGGCTATCCGGAACTTAATATTCCAGATCTGCAGAACTCAGGGATTCTAGATGTTGAACCAAGACGGAGCAAAGAGGGGACAAAGACTTGTTCCAGTCCTTCTAGCTTGTATGGTTGAGAACGAACCATGAACAATTAACAAATAATTGTTATCTCTAAAAACGCTGCTTTGGAAAGAAGCTAAAGGGAGAAATAGATTCCATATATAGAACCATACTTGTGTAATGGTTAATCTTCTTCCGGGAAAAGAACCTTTGGGTTGTAAAATGTGCTCCCCTGTGAGTAGCTTAACATCCAGGGCCATTGTAGTCTTGCGTGGCATGGATGTTGAACTAGCCTTCCCAACCGGAGAGTTGGAAGAAGAGAATCAGAGTTAGTTTGCTGAACTATTGGGCTTCTTCCTGAACTTTCAGTTTGGTCCCTGAAATGTTTACATTTTAGTCCTGAAAGTTTCAGATAAAACAGAAACAATGAATCTGACCACAGAAACATTGGCTCTGAAGTTAGAAAGCCAACAGTTGGAAAACCAACGGTCTGAGAGTGAAAATCATATTGAAACAAAGTCTCGATATGAAAGATATGTGTATCACAGATGACTTCTTAGGAATTGGATTTCTAAGACATCTAACGGACTGGTCAATAGTTGACAGTCTCGTTGAAGCCACCAATGGATATGAATCATAGAACCGATTGGAATCATGGTGCACCTATAGACAAGGAGCGATATGCTCGTGTCACGTGTAGTTCAATGTATTGTACACACTACAACCGACTGGTATCGTCCAACAAACAGATCGTTGAGCTAAGGTTCACCGATGATCTTAATACATGATCAATAGAAGGCGTTAAGTCGGATATGACGATATCCGAATTATTCGCTTATCTACGAATTATAGTATTCTCGGATGTCCAGCGGTTCTCGAGAGAACACAAGTGATGCAAACCGGACATCGATCGAAGAACACCAAAGCCACAAGTAAATGTGTATGGTGGTTCTTGGAAAATCCTCTAAGCAAACTTGCATCGACCGATTCATGATGGTATCGGAGTTTATCGCTTTATACAAAGCATGAAAGAAGTTGAGTAACTTCACGACTCATTAGAGGACGTCCCTTATTGGGAGAAACCCGTGCCTTCAAAGCAGCTTCTACACCGTGGCTAGCCGGTCGCTTTAGGAAGGACACGGATGACGGCGTCCGGACATATCCGTCGGTGATTTGTCGGAGACATAAGACCGTATGGCGTTGATCATCACGGGTGTCACTTCCTTGTTTACAAACTAAGGGACTACCCAGAGATCAAGTGTTCTCGCCTGTCTAGGGGAATGGGCTTAAAACCCAAAATATACGGACCAATACAAGTGGAAACCCAACCTTACGAATTGGAGATCCCGTAATTTGGTTCAATGGGAAAACTAAGTTGTAAAGGTTTAGTTGATCGCTTCAGTGGAAGCATGAGCACTTCGGATAGTGATTTCGAAAAGAAACACCAAATCCAAAGCCGTTCCCGCGATAGACGTTAAGTGCTATCTGCAGTATGGGTAAAGGTTAAGTTTTCAAAACTCGTAATGATCCTCAACAAGTTGAGGTTAGGTCTTTGGGAAACTTTTAATGGTTCCTAACACTTGTGAAGTGGGGTATAGCAGGATACCTTGTAGGAGACCACCTATTTAAGTGCGAGGACGGGCCGCCTCAAATTGAACGCACTTAAGAATCCAAGACGTTGTCCATGGCCAAAACGGACAAAACATTACAAAGAAGAGAGTAAGGGAATTTGTTGTGTTGGTACCGTTGTCTTGTCTTACACTAAACACTGACGGTTCAAGACATCACGTTCACCGCGCAGTAAGTAAGTCCGATGGTATTCAACTATGGAAGGTTCAAAGCCGAGGCTACCTCTCCTTATGCAACATCGGTCACCGAAATATTGCCGGAAATGAAAAGACACCATGTGAGTGCGCCAAAATCTCTTTCAAGAGGGGATTGTTGGAAATTTGCCTTTGGCGGGAGTTGCGACCGACCAACTTTAACGGCTTAAACACTAGTGTAACGTATGTTGGAGAATCCGGTTCTTCACACATGCATGATCTACTAAGTACGTAGATAACCGTAGGGCCAAGAATCGTCAAATTTCATTGAGAAATGAAAGAGATATTGGTTCACGAAGTAAGGTGTTTGAAGCATGGAAAGTGTGGTATTGTGTGTAATTCTCCCTCATCGGTAGAGGAAGAAAGAATTGTTGTGTATATAAGATTCGAAATTGGTTTGGGGTTTGGGACCCCAAGGGGTATCCCATGTGTTTAAAGGAGGGAGGACCTAGATGTGCTTCGGTTCGAGGAAAGACCACACGCGCGCCGCCGCCGCCCGCCCGTCCCTTCCGGTCCGGTTCTGGTTCCGAGTTCCGGGTTCCGGGTTCTCGGGTCACGGGTCACGGGTCGTGGGCTGTGGGCTGTGGGCCTTCTGATATTATCTTTTTGGGCCAGAAAACTTTGCCAGAAGTACGATTGATCCCGAAGTTTCCGGATGTACAGTTCGGACCGTAATTCTTTCGGTATGTACAGTTTGGTCCCTCAAGTTTTAACTGAATCCGGACAGTCAAAGCAAAGTTGCCAAGCACTCAATTCAGCCATTTATTTTGGCTGAATTACTCCTCCTATAATGGCCAAATTCGTTGGTCTTTCACCATTTATGTTGGTGGCTTTACTACCTCCATAATGGCCATTATTTAGCTATTATGGAGGCAATTTTTCAGCCCATTACTATCCATATAAACACCCCCTTACACCATTGTTGAAAAAAACTTGATATGCACGAAAATACACAAACGAAAAAATCTTCTTCCTACAACTTCCAAGCATCATTTCGTTATTCAATATTCTTCACGGTAGCTCTTGAGTTTCCTTTGCTCAAGGGTTCCATTGCTGTTTTATCTTGGGAGACAAATTGTCCAGGACGTATAAAGGATACATACGGGGCAATATTGTCTTAAGGACAGAGTGCCACACTCAACTCAAAGAAAAACAGCTTTCTATTTTTCCGTCTTCTACAAAACTGGAATTTTCAGTTTTTCTTGTGTAACGATTGTAATTTTCAGATTTCATGTTGAATTATTGAATCTCTGTTTATCCTTTCGAATACTTGTAACAGTTAAATACTTCCCGTACTGCTTTATAAAGTACCATAGAGCAAATCTCCCAACAACTTAAGACAATATTTATATTGTATTACTATTAGTGTTCGAAAGATGTCGGTCAAAAGTTGTGTGACCAAATCTGGATATGGCAATGGTTTTTTGGTAGAAGAGAGTGATGATGATGAACGTGTTCATGGTGTCACCGCTACCAAGACTGGTGGGAACAAGCGCTCACGAGAGCCTGAGGATGTCAACTGGGACAAGAGGAGAAGACTGAAGATGTTATTCTATCTTGTAGCAGAAGGCCTATATCTGTTCCAGACAAAAGAACCGAATAATGGTGAGAAGGAAATGGACACTCAGTCTGATGAAGTGACTGAAGTGAGCCAGAATCCGAAATTGGGATAAGTAGTTTTTCTTACTTGTCAAGAATAAAGATTAAATTATGTCTGATTAAAAATGGATTAAAGTAAGGAGGAATATGAAAATAATTTATATTCCTTATGCTTTAACAAATTAGAAGTTTAATCTCATCTTTTTTTCCGTTTAAAGATTGGATTTTGTAAACGACTTAAGAAGATCCGTTCTTTTAAGTGTAATTACTAAAGTGTGTAAAGTATGTTCGCACATACGAGGGAGTAAGATCCACTGACTGTGCGAAAACTGTTACCACTCTTAAGTAAGCGCCAAGAATTATCCGGGCACCAATCTTAACGAAAGGAGTCTAAAAGCTAAAGACGTTGAACCTGTCATACTATTTGGCCGAAGATCCTTCATAGGATGATATTGGACACTCAGTCACATAAAGCCTCCGGGCGACTGGAGTGGGCCCAAATTCCTTTGATAGGATGATATTGGACACTCAGTCATACAAAGCCTCCGGGCGACTGGAGTGGGCCAAAATTTCTTTGATATGATGATATTGGACACTCAGTCATATAAAGCCTCCGGGCGACTGGAGTGGGGCCAAAATTCATTTCATAGGAAAAGTAATGGACACCTAGTAAGGTGGGCCAGAGTTTCCAGGTCCTGAATGATCCGAAGGCCTAAAGAAAGGCAAGATAAAGAAATTGGACACTCGCCCGCCAAAGCAACTAGAGTGGGCCGAGTATCGAGATCACATATGATCCGGTTGCGCCCTAACCACGGGCAAGAGGTTGTTCATGTGAAGCAACGCCACCTCTAAAATCAAAGGGGTGGAGAGGTTGTCCTCAATAGGACTTCAAGGAATGAGATCACTCTAAAAAGAGGGGTTACATGTTCCTAACTTGGTTTAAGGGACGTTGTTGGTCAAGCTGGTTTGAGACTACTCCAACAGGTCTGTAATAACTAAGAATGGAACAGTATGTCTGTAGCCGAATGAATGATATATTTGTAATCCGTGCATCTATGCCATCATAGATTAAGACACGTTAAATAGCAAGTCATTCAAAAGCTAGCGAAGTTGAGATTGTTGCCTTCTTTCGACATAAACCCTCAAAATGAATGTGAGGTAGGCGAAGAAGCAAAATCACCTTTCCAAATTCCATCAAGGGAATAGCGAAAGAAGCACCGCTCCTCTAGAACTTAGTCATACCTACTTGGGTGATTTGAAGTTTATACAAAATAGAGGGGGCAGACAAGTACGTTGTGATCTTCATTGATAATGGTACAACGTATTGTATCCTTTGTTTATTGAAAAACAAAGATGAAGTTGTTGAAGCGGATAAGCGCTACAAAGCAGAAGTTGAATATCAACTAAGCCTAAGAATTGAGAAATTCGTAGTGATAGAGGGGGAGAATGTGAAGCATCGTTCATTAAACAACTGCTCATTACTCACCTCAGTCTAACGGTGTTAGCCAAGCGCAAACCCGTACGCCTAAATTATGTAGGGCAAGGCGATCCTTACCGCTAATGCGATTCTCAACGAACTCCGCATAAGGATAAGGATAAGGATAACTCTCCGTGTGAGACATGGAAATGATCTCACATACAAAAGTTGTGATGTGGGATGGCTTGGTAGAAGTTGGACTACCGAGACAGGTCAAGTTCGACCTAAGACTGTAGTTGCATATCCACCGAATCCGTAAATAACAAGTAGTGTTGATCGCCTCTTGGCATCAAAGAATGTTGAATTCTTTTAAGATAGCTTTCCTTGAAAAAAGGAAAAGGAGTAATTGCTCAAGGTTAACAAGAACCCACGAGGGCTCGACCGTCCGAACTAGACGTTCCGTATCTATAGGACTCGAAAGTTGCTGGCTATCCGGAACTTAATATTCCAGATCTGCAGAACTCAGGGATTCTAGATGTTGAACCAAGACGGAGCAAAGAGGGGACAAAGACTTGTTCCAGTCCTTCTAGCTTGTATGGTTGAGAACGAACCATGAACAATTAACAAATAATTGTTATCTCTAAAAACGCTGCTTTGGAAAGAAGCTAAAGGGAGAAATAGATTCCATATATAGAACCATACTTGTGTAATGGTTAATCTTCTTCCGGAAAAGAACCTTTGGGTTGTAAAATGTGCTCCCCCGTGAGTAGCTTAACATCCAGGGCCATTGTAGTCTTGCGTGGCATGGATGTTGAACTAGCCTTCCCAACCGGAGAGTTGGAAGAAGAGAATCGAGTTAGTTTGCTTCGAACTCTGTTGGGCTTCTTCCCGAACTTTCGTTTGGTCTCTCGAAATGTTTACATTTTAGTCCCGAAAGTTTCAGATAAAAAGAAATAATGAATCGACCACGAAACATTGGCTCGAAGTTAGAAAGCCAACAGTTGGAAAACCAACGGTCTGAGAGTGAAATCATATTGAAACAAAGTCTCGATATGAAAGATATAGATATGTGTATCACAGATGACTTCTTAGGAATTGGATTTCTAAGACATCTAACGGATCGGTCAATAGTTGACAGCCTCGTTGAAGCCACCAATGGATATGAATCATAGAACCGATTGGAATCATGGTGTACCTATAGACAATGAGCGATATGCTCGTGTCACGTGTAGTTCAATGTATTGTACACACTACAACCGACCCGGTATCGTCCAACAAAAGCAGTCGTTGAGCTAAGGTTCACCGATGATCTTAATACATGATCAATAGAAGGCGTTAAGTCGGATATGACGATATCCGAATTATTCGCTTATCTACGGATTATAGTATTCGGATGTCCAGCGGTTCCGAGAGAACACGGTGATGCAACTGGACATCGATCCGAAGAACACCAAAGCCACAAGTAAATGTGTATGGTGGTTCTTGGAAAATCCTCTAAGCAAACTTGCATCGACCGATTCATGATGGTTTCGGAGTTTATCGCTTTATACAAAGCATGAAAGAAGTTGAGTAACTTCACGACTCATTAGAGGACGTCCCTTATTGGGAGAAACCCGTGCCTTCAGCAGTTCTACATCGTGGCTAGCCGGTCGGCTTTAGGAAGGACACGGATGACGGCGTCCGGACATATCTCGTCGGGATTTGTCGGAGACATAAGACCGTATGGCGTTGATCATCACGGGTGTCACTTCCTTGTTTACAAACTAAGGGACTACCCAGAGATCAAGTGTTCGCTCTGTCTAGGGGAATGGGCTTAAAACCCAAAATATACGGACCAATACGGTGGAAACCCAACCTTACGAACTAGAGATCCCGTAATTTGGTTCCATGGGAAAACTAAGTTGTAAAGGTTTAGTTGATCGCTTCGGTGGAAGCATGAGCACTTCGGATAGTGATTTCGAAAAGAAACACCAAATCCAAAGCCGTTCCCGCGATAGACGTTAAGTGCTATCTGCAGTATGGGTAAAGGTTAAGTTTTCAAAACTCGTAATGATCCTCAACGGTTGAGGTTAGGTCTTTGGGAAACTTTTAATGGTTCCTAACACTTGTGAAGTGGGGTATAGCAGATACCTTGTAGGAGACCACCTATTTAAGTGCGAGGACGGCCGCCTCAAATTGAACGCACTTAAGAATCCAAGACGTTGTCCATGGCCAAAACGGACAAAACATTACGAAGAAGAGAGTAAGGGAATTTGTTGTGTTGGTACCGTTGTCTTGGCTTACACTAAACACCGACGGTTCAAGACATCACGTTCACCGCGCAAGTAAGTAAGTCCGATGGTATTCAACTATGGAAGGTTCAAAGCCGAGGCTACCTCTCCTTATGCAACATCGGTCCGCCGAAATATTGCTTTGGAAATGAAAAGACACCATGTGAGTGCGCCAAAATCTCTTTCAAGAGGGGATTGTTGGAAATTTGCCTTTGGCGGGAGTTGCGACCGACCAACTTTAACGGCTTAAACACTAGTGTAACGTATGTTGGAGAATCCGGTTCTTCACACATGCATGATCTACTAAGTACGTAGATAACCGTAGGGCCAAGAATCGTCAAATTTCATTGAGAAATGAAATAGATATTGGTTCACGAAGTAAGGTGTTTGAAGCATGGAAAGTGTGGTATTGTGTGTAATTCTCCCTCATCGGTAGAGGAAGAAAGAATTGTTGTGTATATAAGATTCGAAATTGGTTTGGGGTTTGGGACCCCAAGGGGTATCCCATGTGTTTAAAGGAGGGAGGACCTAGATGTGCTTTGGTTCGAGGAAAGACCACACGCGCGCCGCCGCCGCCGCCCGTCCCCCGGTCCGGTTCCGGTTCCGAGTTCCGGTTCTCGGGTCACGGGTCACGGGTCGTGGGTCGTGGGCCGTGGGCGTGGGCCTTCGATATTATCTTTTTGGGCCAGAAAACTTTGCCAGAAGTACAGATTGATCCCGGATGTACGGTTCGACGTAATTCTTTCGGATGTACAGTTTGGTCCCCGAAGTTTCAAGATGTGCAGTTTGGTCCCTCAAGTTTCCAGAATACGGACGAGTCAAAGCGCTGTTCCAAGCACTCAATTCAACCATTTATTTTGGTTGAATTACTCCTCCTATAATGGCCAAATTCGTTGGTCTTTCACCATTTATGTTGGTGGCTTTACTACCTCCATAATGGCCATTATTTAGCTATTATGGAGGCAGTATTTCAGCCCATTCCTCACCTATATAAACACCCCCTTACACCATTGTTGAAAAAAACTTGATATGCACGAAAATACACAACCAGAAAAAATCTTCTTCCTACAACTTCCAAGCATCATTTCGTTATTCAATATTCTTCACGGTAACTCTTGAGTTTCCTTTGCTCAAGGGTTCCATTGCTGTTTTATCTTGGGAGACAAATTGTCCAGGACGTATAAAGGATACATACGGGGCAATATTGTCTTAAGGACAGAGTGCCACACTCGACTCAGCAAAAACAGTTTCTATTTTTCCGTCTTCTACAAAACTGGAATTTTCAGTTTTTCTTGTGTAACGATTGTAATTTTCAGATTTCATGTTGAATTATTGAATCTCTGTTTATCCTTTCGAATACTTGTAACAGTTAAATACTTCCCGTACTGCTTTATAAAGTACCATAGAGCAAATCTCCCAACAGTTTGTTCCATCCTTTGCTAACAGATCAGCGACCTTGTTCTGCTCTCGATAGTTATGCCTTATTTTTGGGCTTCCTAGTTTCTCCATCAACATTCTGCATTCAACTATAAGAGTCCATTTTCAATATAGATATTACTTGTGAATCTAAGTTAATTTTCAAGGGAGTTAGCTTATGGCTCCAAGCAATTTTTGAGCTCCTGTGGGATTAAAAGCAATTCTGATAAATTGTTAGTAGATTTAGGGATGCCCTTCATAAAACCAGTATTTCAAGAGGCGGAGGCACGAAGAATTTTACGCAGAACGGAGCGATGCGTAAGCCCCGAGATATGGAGCGTAAGTCTCATGGATCTACGGGGCATATCTCTCATGTATATTCAATTTTATAATTTTAATACTAAAAAAATAAACAAAAGTAAATTTTTTATTAAAATTCTGCAAATAAATCACTAATAACATAAAGAAATATTAATAATTATTATACTAAAAAGATAACAACAAAAACAAATGATACTCTGTAATTGACAAGATAATTTTTAAAATAAAATATTCATTCACTTCATCATTAATCTCCACATCTATTAATTCTTTCCACCCTCAACTAATATTTGTACTAATTTTTATTTATATATTTCAAAGAAAAAGAAGGATGAAAAGTGTAATAGCAACGACAAAAAATGAAAAAAGTTTCTTCAGCAACATAGTGTTATGAAATAGCTATCCTACCAATTTCAGACATAAATATTTTAAAAAATTATTTATGGCGGTGTTATTTATATATTTTACGAAAAATCACTACAATATGAAAATATGATAACATAAAGTATAAATATCATTACACCAATAATAAAAATTATAATCTATAGCAAAAATACTTATAATTAAAAAAAATCAAATTTAACATCCAGCGCTTACACTTTCGCACTCAGAACTTACGCTCCATAGACTTATGCATTTTATTTGCGCTCCGGAGTGTTTTTGGTACGCCCCACCCCGGGAATCGCCCCAAAAATACCTCTGAAAACACTGCATAAAACCAATAACCCGGCCCCCTCTACTATCTCTTATTACACCACTTACTCTCCCAAGCCCTGGATCACGAATGCAAAAACCATCAGTGCCGAGCTTATAATGAGTTGTATAGGGTGGATGTCACTTAATGGTGTTGAGAGTTTTTCTAGTGGGCTTAAAGAGATGATTACATAGCTGGTCAAACTCTATTGCCCCACAGTAAGCCACCCTAAATGAAGGAAACTATTATTCTAAAGAGAGCTAATGGCTGATTTTCATTGATATCTTCCAAATGAGTACATACAAAATATTTATCCAATACAAAAGAGAACCCTAAATAAATAGAAATGACAACATTATCCTAATAAGCTAACATAGAGTTCTAAATAAATAGGAATAGAAAATTGAGACTAAAGTGTAAAGGAACAAAATTAGATAAATATGCTACTTTTGAGCTCTCTTGGTACGACCTGCAATTTTGTGTTGATTCTCATAGATCACAAATTTGAAGCTTTTGTTTTGTAAGGAATTGTCATAAAACTTGATAATTAAGACGAAAAATCTAAGTCAAGAATATTGAAGGTAGATTAAATCTAGTCTTCTTTTTAAGGTAAAACCAAACAGTAGGATGTTGTTGGTGGTTTATTCAAAACAAATCAAAGTATTTACAGAAAGGAAATGAAAACAAGAAAGAAAGTTATCCTAAGCTACACTAAGACAGAAAAGTGGAAAGGTAAGCTTTGTAGAGAAAGCAAAAGTTACAACAGTAAAAGAAAAGCAACATGAACACTTCTGCTTTGGAATGATGCCACTATCAGTCACCTCAAGCTCTCACCAGGTGCTATGGAATCAATTTTCAATGAAAATTATTCAAACAGAAATATAGTTGTCCTTTATTTCATTGTTGTCAACTGTTTCTACTCTTGTATAATAGATCTCCTTATTGTCATAAACATTTTTCGAGTCTGATACTGTGATGAATGAATTATTGTTGAAGTGAACTGTGTTAACTAACTAATGAGATCCTGTAACAGAATGAACAATAATGTTAATACCAGATACATAGTTAGGATAACCTTAGTTATGCAAAATAGTTTTCCTTATCTGCATTGTTGCATCTTTCTTTTGCATTATTGTATAGATTGTTGTGGACTTATGCTTTGTGTCATCAACTTTTGTCATAGTTGATATTCTTTATTGTTGTTGTAGCTCCTCAATCTGGTTCTCTATTCATGTAAACCTTATATCCGAAGTTAGGAATCATCATTCTATCACTATTGAGGATCTTTTTAGCTCCTGAAAAGATTGAAACTGTATTGTACCTGCAAAATAAAAAACCAGGTTAGCTAAAAAATCAACAAGTGCATTGCCTTCCCTTAAAATGTGAGCAAACTGCACTTGTCCCTTGTTCCTCCAGTATCTGATCTTGCTTACTTCCAGGCTAATTTTCCATGGTACAACCCATTCACCCTGCAGTATTTTCACCGTGGATAATGAATCACACTATCACAACAGGAACCAATTGCTTCTTTATTTATAACTTAATTCCATCTTGTATAGCCACACCTTCTGCTATAATATTAGTTGTATGAGCTATTTTTCTTACACCTGCATATACTATATTTCCCAGCTCATATCTAATACAGAAAGCAGCTAAACTCAAGTCTAGATTGCCCCTTACAGTACCATCTGTATTACACTTAAACCACCCTGATGAGGGATATTTCCATTGCATAATCTTGTATCCCACTCTTGGCTTGTACTCTTTCGAGTATTGCACTAACTTAGACCAGTTGTATGAGATATTTCTGAACCAGGGATATAACTCTTGCACTAAATTATGCAAATTGTAATTGATCCCATAAATCGCCTTCATCTTGTTTATACTTCCCCCGTGCATTATGGTGTTTCTTCTCTTCCAAAGCTGCCAACATATGAAAGCTGGTTCAGTATGTAGAAATAAATGTTGAATTGTTTCTTGCTGATGTGGATTTTCACAAGACCGACACCTTGATGCTACAAAAAAATTCATTCTCTTCAATATATCATCAACTAGTAACTTGAACTTACAAAATCTCAAAAAAGAAAAAAGATATTTTGAAAGGAACACCCTTCATCCACAGTTTTGGAAAAAATACTGATGGTTGTACATTTTTCCTGATTAAGTTCCAAACACTCCTAGCAATAAACTTTCCTGTGGTGTTGATCATCCACCAAGATTTGTCCATTTCCTCAAACTGTTCTACTATATTCAGATCTATCAAAATATGATTGATAACATTTGCTGGAAGTTTATCTTACATTTTCTATGTATCCCAACCTTCTATGTTAATAAAGTATGACAAATCTTCAATACTACTATCTATCTGAAACTATGCAGAAATAAGTTATTTAAGTGAACCAAATTTAGTCTAATTATCTTCCCAAACATCACATGCTCCATTCATTGGTTCCTACCATATCAGTTGGCCCACCTCATCCCTTGCTTCTATCATCTTTTTTCATATCTAAGACCCTCATTTCCACTGTACCTCTGTTGGTTTTAATTTCTTATAGTATTTACTCCACATGAAGATTGACCGTAAAGAATTGGATGTCCTAAATCTCCACCATAGCTTAGCAAAGAGAACTTTAGACACATCATATTAGGATATGAAACCAAGACCCCCTTCTCTTTTGGAAAATAAATCTTCTCCCATGAGACCCAATGTCAGCTTCTACCCTCCTCATTATTACTCCAATTGAACGTTGCAAAGACTTTACGCAGCTCATTTATAGTGTATTTATAAGGACAACTGCTAAGAGCATATATGTCCCACCCCAACTTCTTGGGGTGGGGGGGTGAGGGAGGTTGGGGTGGCCGGCACCGGAGCCTGAATGGCCCGGGCGTACCACCTGTATATCGTAGTGTGAACATATAACTGTCTGGGCCAACAAGGCCTCAGACTAACAATCATAAGAGAAACTGATAATAGTAACCAGAATAAGTGACAGCCAAACCAATATGTGTATATATACCATAACTCCGACAAGGCCACAGCTAACATTAGAAGGTCGACAAGGCCACAACAATAGTACTATCAGATGGACAAGAAGCCATATAAAATGACAATACATATCTCACTAGTATACCAACCTCTAAGAGTCATATAACAAAACAACCAGGTGTGGACACGGCACCGCCATACCCATAATATGTACATAAATGTATACCCATATACTTAAATAGCAACTCTGGAAGAAGAGCAGTGCTCCAACTTAAGCTGAACAATGACCCTATTGAGGAGGCTCGTCAAATCATTTATCTGCACCTATGGGCATGAAACACAACGTCTCTCGATAAAAGGGATATCAGTACGAAAGATGTACTGAATATGTAAGGCATGTAAACATGTATAAGAATGTAATACAAGAGAAGGATACAAAAGTCAACTTGGAACTCAGAAAATACCGTTGAGGGCATACAACTGACATAACCATGAACATATATATAACAGTAAAATCAAGCCTCTCTATGGGGTAATATAATATAGTATCAAGTCTCTATGTGGGGCCATCTCATCATAAACTACCCGGCCATATAGGACATAGTAATATCTACCTAACTGATTAGTGGTAACTGCCCAATAGATGGTAAATAATGATACATAACTGCCCAATCAGTGGTATACGCATATAAGTGCATGCCCGATTGACTATAGCGCGACGTAGTAAGAATATATATATATATATATATATATATATATGTAAGTTCAAGGAAAAACAGACATCAAGGGTCACCATTAATAGAGTCGGAGTGACCTATGGTCGTTACCCTTCGACTATCATTATGGAATCATAGACAACGAATATTACAATCCAACCCTGTTCCTCTAAATTCATCGTATCACAAGGGATATCATAAGATGTGAATGAGAGTTTCAACAAGGAACACACTAGAATCATAAGCAATAATGGAAGGGAAACACAGGATAATCAAGATACCAAGAATGGAATCATTCGATGGTACTTCATTTCACTTTTGGGCTATAAAAAGCTCATGCCAAAGAAGGGAAAAGACTTACATACCTTAGTCAACCTCTTGCTCAACAACCAACCGAGCTTATCCTGATGCCCCTTTGTCTACAATAATGAAAAGGATATTATCGTTACGATTAAAGTGTCATAACAATCGTATAACTATGACAACCTATTCTAAGATAAAATGGACAGTACCTCCCCTATTTATATGACTTTCCACAAGTTACAATAGCCACCAAAAAGCCTAAACAACAACAATAATACTCATGATAAGCTCCTCAAACAGTTCAACAAACACAATGAGCGGCAAGCTCGATTTACGATTTACGATTAACGAACTATAGTTTAAACCCTTTCTATTTCTTCATAAATATTTTAATAACAATAAAAACAATATACTCATGTTGCTACATCAATTTCCATCCCAATCACAAGAATAACTTTCAAAATAGTCCAGCAACTCACAACTACAACATATACAATTTTCTGATATTAATATCGTATTTTATCACCCAACAACCTACCTATGAGTTGGATAAACTTAAATACATCTAAGAGAAGGAAAATATTACCTTAATCCATCAAGAACAACACCTTCTTCAAGCCAACTTCAACCTAAAAAATTCCAGCCCAACAAGGCAACACATTTAATATTAAACAACTGGTTTACGCCTTCTAGCCAATATCTCGCATATTCTCAAAAATCCAACACATCCAGAACCTCAATTAATCCATATACATGAAGAATATAGAAATTATTACCTCAAAAAAGCAAAGGAAAGCTTTATCTCAAGCTACTTAAAATCAAAGGAACATCCAAAGCATCACAACACGATAGAATTATGTTCTACTAGAACCACGGGATTTCCAATACTTGATTTAGGTGATTTACCTTTGGATTACTTTGGGAGATGATAAAATTGTTAGAGAACTCCTTAGAGAGGTCTATGTCAGTTTGGGTCGAATAAATAAGGTGAAAAGAGGTTTCCACCATTTAATTATAAGGCTGGAACTTTCCACCGCCTTAGTGGGTCCCAATGGGGTCTGCCTACACAGTCTCACGAAAATACGCATATCTCTCTATTCTAATGTTGTATCGATAAACGGTTTAGTGCATTGGAAACTAGACTTGTAGAACTTCAATTTCATGGGTGGATCACCCCATAAATATAAGTATATTGGGAGAAAATCTTGGTGAGATATGACCCAAATTTCAGTAGAATTATGAATGTAGCTGGCGGTGACTTTTTCCAACTTTTGTTTTACAAGACCTTATTATAATATTATGCACTCCTACTCTTACCCCAAAAGAACGGGCTATGACAATCCACTTTCCTTCGGTGAACTTCGGCAAAAAAGTGTTTTCTTTGATTTGTTTAGCTTCAAACTCTCACGACACTTACTTAACACTTTTTTCATACCTTTACTATCCTTTATGGAATATTAAACTACTGGGTTCTCATTACTTTACTTGTGATGCACACTAGTGCAAAAATACGGGGTGTAACATCCCCCCCCCTAGGAACATTCATCCTCGAATGTAGGGGCGTATGGATTTTACAAAAAAATTGACAGAATCTCTTCTTTGTGCTGGATTATATCCAACATGTCATGTAGCCAGAAAACACAAGATATATGTCACACAGGGCTATAAACGATTGACAATAACTCTTGGCTCTATACAACCATCAACGTTAATTAAAACATCCTTCCTAATTTATATATCTTTGTCTTTGATTTATGCTGCAACTTCCTCAACTTGAATATCTTCTAATTATACAACGGGGGTTAGTATGACATGTTATAACATGACCAAAAGTATTTAACTGAACGGTAATCAACAAAGGAAATTTAGACTTCATCTTTTCCTTAGTCTTGCTCATCATTTCCTTGACATTATTACTCCTCCAAAATTCTTTTACGGAAGCTATATATTTGATTCTCCACTTTATGGAATTGTCAATCTAAGATAGTATATTGAACTTCCTTGTAATACAATTACGTAATCCAAATGTTATTTACTAGGACAACTCGAGAAGGGTCCCCAATACATTTATGTGACATAGATACATGGAATACTAGATGGACGAACTTTAGCTCTGAGTGAAAAATAGCTCATACGCCTATTGGCCTATCTTCTTAATGAATCTCATCGCGCCTTTCATAGGTGATATCTTCAGGAAAACTCAATTATCAATGTGAAGCTCCTAAATCTCGGCACTGCACCTTAGCTTATGATTTTCGATAATTGGTTGTTATCAATCACCTTTTTCTACCATTTACTGTATTAAATTTGGTTGCAATAACCTTGACTTGCCTCCTTCGAATCATCTAATAGAATATTTGTGCTTACGTCCATACATGGCCTTGTAAGGAGCCATCTTGATACTAGGATAGTAACTGTCATTATGAGCAAACCCTATAAGTGTTATATTTAAAGTCTAGCATGCACAGTTGTGGCATAATTATGCTCTCCACTTGAATTTCTATCTGCAGATGGGAGGCCTTGCCAAGATTTACTTATACTCTCAAGGCCTATCGCAAGGTTTCCTAGAAATTCATTGCAGATTGTATCCCTCCATCTGATATAATAGACAACAAAAAGCCATAGACCCACTCTATCCCTTGATATACAACTTTGCGTGATCTTTTGTGAATAAGTGGTCTTAATCGAGAAGAAGTGGTTGATTCTATAACTCTATCAATGATTACTCATTGAGAATTAACTTTCCTATATGAATGAAGCAATAGTGTGATGAAATCCATATTAATCGCTTCACATTCTTGCATTGGAATCTCAATGGATTGAGTTAACCTATCGGGTTTCTAATGCTCTCTCTTTTATTGTTAGACTGTACTATGAATTCAACAATAATCTTTTTCCTATTATTTCACCCATAAAGTTTTCCTGGAATGGTATATCTTAGTCAACCTTGGGCGGATAGAACAGTGTGAATGACGTGCCTCTATCATGATCTAATTCTAGAGTCCTTCTACATTTGGAATACACAACTAATACCTTGAGTTCCCGCTTTTATTAACCTTAGAGGTCGTTACTAGTTGTTACACTTTCTGCTTGAACTATACTAAAGTAGGATCTTTACCTCGTAGTTCATTTACTTATGCTACTAAGGATGACTTTTTTGTGTTCTGAATAATAACCCTATCATCATCTGAGTTCCCCCAAGTAGACCCCCCAAGTAGCTAACTGATGCATCTCTTGAGCCAACTCCGTTTCCTTTGCCCCAATTCAGCCAGGCTGCTCACAGCTCTACGACTGAGTGCACTGGCTATTACTTAACCTCATCTAGATTGTATAGGATGTTTACCTTGATATCTTTAAATTACTCAAGCCATCGTCTTTGTTTCCTATTTATCTCCTTATGCTTATGGGCACCGGAAACTCTTATGGTCTGTAGAGTCTCAATATGAATAATATATAGATAAAGCCGTCATATCTAATGTGCGTTCACCACTGTGGTTAACTTTAATTCATAGGTCGGACAGTCCTTCTCGTACTTTTATATTGCCATTAATTGTAAGAAATTTACTTTCCTTGCTCATTCTGACTCTAGAACTTCCTTATAAAATACATGCAAAATTTTGAAGAGCTTGATATTATAAGACACTATTCTATAATATCTGAATTCAATAACTATACTTAGACCAAAACCTCATTCCTTATCTCTTAGCTAACAATTATTTTCAATTTCACTTGGAAAAGTTTGCCTTGCTCTTATTAAACTGTGATCTTATTACATCATATACCCCCTAAAACCTTCGGTCATTTTTTTATCGTCTACCATCATTCTTACTTTCCCTTCCCTTCCCTTTGTCTATGTTCCAAAAATATTACTTCAAAACACGACTTTTAATGCCCGCCTAGTATCCAAGGCTCAATGGTCCCCTTTCGACTTTTTAAATACTTATATTGAATTTCACCAACCGTTGCTTCTATTTGAAATACATTCTGAGAGTTGCGTCCGTGCACCTGCGGGACTGAAACTTTTCAAGTTTAGATACAATATGTATTTGTATGATATAATCACTCATCGCCCTCTATAAGCTAATTACTGATTTCTCAATTGATTTATCTTCGTATCTTAATTCTGAGCAACTTGGGGCTATGTATTTTTCGTTGAAATACCTTACACTAGCTTCTTGAGTATCAAATGTCCAGTTATGTTTATCACAATTGGCGTCTCTAGCTAGGAAGTCCTTACTGTCTCTTCTCTACCGTTGGTTCTTACACAGTATTCCAAAGTCATTACACGTCTGTAGAGTCAGTATAAAATTATCTATTTTGCTTCTAACCTATTATAGCAATCCTTCTACCTATCTATCATTAAGCGAAATGAATTTCTACCTTGGTACTTCACCATACCATCTCTCCTTCGTAATAGGATGATGAACACCTTATGTTTTAGGATTCCGCTCCTGTAGAAGTCAAATTATTACCTTTTTCTCTCTTTGTAATTCTTTGCACCCCTGGTGTCTTATAGTTTGTGTCAGAATAATATTCCCTTATTAGGGCAACTGGGATTATTTGTATACATAGAGTGCTATCCATTCATACTGGTTTATTTGTTCTTGATGAGCATAACTTTGCTCGTCGTTCATCTCAAGAAAATCTCATTCTTACTGACTCTCAAAGGTCGCTCTTCTGTCGCTCATCCTTTCATTACTTAATCGTTCACGTTTGCTAATATCGTGATGCCAACTACCGCATATATTCTTCGAGTCTCTAACTCAAATTTAATTTGTCTTAGGTTACTTCCTAATACTGATATCTCAAATTCCATGGCTAAATCGGTCCTCTAATAATCCTTCTTAAGGTCATTGGTTCACATTCCGTAATAAAGATATAATCTTATGACTTACACTTCTTTGTAATCCAAAAATTTGCTTTCTCTTATATCTTTTTCCACTTGACTATGAACCTTATCGTACTACCATGCTTAAGCTTATGTTCTCCAATGCCCCTATCTACTCATAGCACTTTACTTAGCCTTAGACCAGTCTCTTGCTAATATTACGATCTCTTACCTTAATCCAAAAAACTCCAGTGGGCTCTCTATCACTTCTAGCTTCCACTGCTTCATCCGGCCTTATTATTGTGGTCGCTTGATATTCTTTCTTTAGTACGAACGAGGACACACAGAGGTGGATACTTACACTGCATACAAGGATTCTAATACCTAACCTCCAATTTTTCTAACCCTTGAAAGTCATATCTGATTACACAATTGTAGGGTACATCACTCATATGCCTCGTGAGGAGGAATTATCAACATATTCACAATGCTATTCCAAAATATCATCGAGTCCTAACAATATGACCATTGTCAAGGATTATTCTGACCCTTATTAGACTTCTAGAATTCTTTTCTTTTAAAAACTATGTTTGTTGATGCCTAGAAGCCGTAAGCTGAAAGTGGTGTTGTTACTATACCTCTATCATTCCCGAACAGAATTGTAATGCATGTGTCCCTCTTTATAAGCTCCAGCTATTACAAGTTTCACAACTTAGGTACCCTGCACCTCCAATACGTTACCTCTTTTACTTTCTGAAACTCGTACTTTACCTTCTGATGCTCTCGTTGCCGTTTTCATGCATAGGTGAGATAGATATCCACGCCTTAAGACTTTTAACGCAACTTGCGGATTAGGTACACCCATGATCTGATAGGGTCGCACACTTACTTATCACAACCCGAGTTAAATCAAATGCCTATGGCTCAGTTCTATTACACGACCTGGAGTAAGAAAGGAATGTAACCAACTCCTAAATGCCCTATATCCTCCTATTTATAAATGTGGTGCAAAACACATCCATAAACAAGAATCTACTAGACACGACGTGTAGACTCTCTAGGATAGACATACTCTGATACCAAATTTGTCATACTCCAACTTTTGGAGGGTGGCCGACACCCAGCGCCTCAATGGCCCGAGCGTACCACTTGTATATCATAGTGTGAACATATAACTGTATGGGTCAACAAGGCATCAGACTAACAATCACAAAAGAAACTGGATATAGTAACCTGAACAAGTGACAGCCAAACCAACATGTGTATATATACCATAAGTTTGACAAGGCCACAACTAACATCAAAATACCGGTAAGGCCACATCAATAGTACTATCAGATTGACAAGAAGGCCGACAAGGCCATACATACAAAATGATAATACATTTCTCACTAGTCTACAAGCCTATAAGAGTCATATAACAAAACAACCAGGTCGGTAAATGTCCCCGCCATACCCATAATATGTACATAAATGCATACCCATATACTCAGACAGCAAATTCGGAAGAAGATGAGTGCTCTAACTTAAGCTGAATAGTGACCCTATAAAGGAGGCTTGTCGAATCATCTATCTATACCTCCGAGTATTAAACACAACATCCCCTAGCAAAAGGGACATCAATACGAAAGATGTACTGAATATATAAGGCAGGTAAACATGTATAAGAATGCAATACAAGAGAAGGGTACAAAAGTCAACCTGAAACTCAAAAAAGGTCGTTGAGGGCATACAACTGACATAACCATGAACATACCATTTTCTGAGCGGAATTTTTCATCACCTAGCAACCCTGAAGAGGGTAGGAATATAGATGGTATATTAACATATTTACAGGTAAGTTTATCCTGAAGAGGGTAGGAATATAGATGGTATATTAACATATTTACAGGTAAGTTTATCAAATAATAGGCATGTAGTACGGAAGCAGGTATTATTAACTTAAAATTCATTTTTTAAATAAAAGTCTATAACCTTCTATCAATATTTAACATCATAATTGCAGAGACTTATACTTATCAAGATTATAATTAGAAACACATAGTCTGAAAACATACCTCTTGGTAGAATTTCAAGATAACCGGAGATACTCAACCCACCCTAGCTCTGCCTCCCTTTTTCCTCACTGGATTCGACAGGATAAATGGCCTATGTGTTCGGAGTTGCTCGACATACTCTTTCTTAAAATTTCTTTTAAGAGACAGTGTTTTATGGACTAGTATGGTTCTAAGTATAAGCTTTCAAAGTATCTATTCTCTTGTATTATGATATTATTCTCGATATGGGTTATAGACTATAAGGGGGTTTAGCTAGACATTAGAGAGGATATTTTGAAGATTGAAGATTTTTTTGTATTCAGAAGTTATCTTTAAAGGTTACAAAGAGGCTCCTTTTATAGATAACCTCGGTTGCCTTACATTATTGGCATGCTGAAAAGTCTAAAAAGTAAATAGTATTTTTGTTACAAAAGTCATAAAGTAAATAGTACTTTGTCTCTTGTCATTTCATATTTTTCTTAAAGTTGTTTGTCGTTGTTGCCATTTTTTCAACATTTGTTGGTTGTCATATTTTGTCTTTGATTCCTCGTGGGTCCGGTGGCTTTTACATTGAGGCCGGTTGCTTTCTTCCACAGGCATCTTTTGCAGGTGTCTTCTTTGCACAAAAATACGAAATGGTTTTTTCTCCGACAATACTCCTATAGAATAGGAACGGTATCGTTTTGATTTTTTATTTGATACTCCTATAGAATAGGAACGGTATCATTTTGGTTTCAGTAGTATATTGGTGATATATGATTATAGATGAGCTTACTGTAGTTTATACTACATTGGGCCATATTAAATTGTTACATCATGGCTTTCTGTAGTTTAAACTACATTGGGCCGTTTCATTCAAAAGGATTAGATGATCCTTCTTTTTTCATTGTAATATGGGGAGTATCATCATTTATGCTCATAACAGGCCTTTTCCTCTGGCCTATCAAGAGTTTGTACTGCTCAATTTTTATGATCCTGTCATGTATGTTAGTAAGGTGTATGGTGTCTTGAGATAGTACATCGTTGTTGTAGTACAGGGTAATATGTTATTTAGTTTCTCCTCCTTTGGAGTTTCCAATGATGCTGGCTTTGCCTGCTCTTAACATATCTCCAATTTTTTATTTTAATGTTGATAGTCCGATGGCCCTTTTGGCACTTAGCCATTCTTGAAACTTTTCTAGGGTACATGGTATTTTTCATCTTTAGGTCTTTATAATCTCTTCTTATGTTGCTATTTCTTCCTATTTTAAATAATTGGCATAATATAATCGGTTTTCCCGTCAGGTCTGTTGAGGCGTAAAATAGTTGTATGTCGTAGATGCCTCTTCCTAATGATTCCATCATTAGTCTGACAGATTCTACTAAAACATTGGGTAGCTTAGCAATGTTGTAAAAAGTTTCATCTACTAATATTTTATCTATAAAATCGTAAGTAAATAGTTTAAAAACTATATTAGGGTTTGATTTTTCGTTACATAAAAACCTTGGATATTTACTTAGTTTTGCACTTCGTAAAATGTGTGGATTTTATCTGTAATCATAAAATTTGTTTATCTACTCATAAGCTGTAATATATTCAGGTGAAAATTTCATCTTGTCACACATTGTTATTATTGTTGTCATCTGAGAAGACGATGTTGTAATGGGTGGTGGTATAGTGGTTGGCATAGTTGCAAGCTTGGATGTGAAAGTTTTTGGTTTTTCCTTTGGAGATTGAGAAGATTTCAAGGTTTGTAGGGTATTGAAGTCTCCAAAGGCCTCTGTCAGTTGTTCTAGCAAATGTGTATTTTCTTCTGTTTTGGTTGTAATAATTTCTTGGTTTTGCTTGATGATTTTTGTAACATTGGTAATATATTCCTTGAACTTGTCATTGATGGTTGACATTGTTGTACCTACTAAGAAAATCAGCTAGAATATTCTTAGTTCCAGATATATTTTTGACAATAAAATCATAACAATAAAAGAATGATTGTCACTTCCTTCTCTTATTTAGTTCTGGTAAAAGGACTATTTTATTTGTAATGAAAGCTTTTACTTGGGTATTATCAGTTCTACAACGAATTTTACTGGTAATAGGTGATAATGGAATCTCTTTATTCCAAATTTTATCGCTAATAGTTCATTTTCGTTAATATGGTAATTTTTCTCATTTGGTTTCCATGTTCCACCTCCATATCCACAAATTAGTGGTTTTTCTTTGTCAATAAATTCTTTATCGTATTCTATGAGGACTGCTCCCCGTCTTATATCACTAGCATCAGTAAAAAGTTCTAGTTGGTCTAGTTCTGTTGGTATTCTATGTTTTGGCAAGGCTTTTACTTTTTCCTTATTTTATTTATGGCTTTAGTATGTTCTTCCTTCCATTCAAAGGTTATTTTTTTTCTAGTTAATTCTTGTAACTGCTTTCTTAAGAGGGGTAAATCATTTATATGGTTTGAAGCGTAGTTTACTACACCTAGAAATTGTTGTACCTCTTTTTTGCTCTCTAATTTATCTTTATATTTTTTTATTTTTGTTACAATGTGTTCTTGTAATTGTAATCCTTCATTATCTGTTATGTATCCCAAATATTCTATATTATTCTTAAAGATTTCAGATTTTTTTTCGGATAATAATATCCCATGCTATTTTACAGTTTTTATGAATTCTTCTAGATGTTTTATATGTCTTTCCAAATCATCACTATATATTAATATGTCATCCACATATACTATACAAAATTCTGTCAATTTTCTAAACATTTGGTCCATTCTTCTTTGAAATATTTGTGGTGCATTTTTCAATCCGAAGGGTAGTACATTCCATTCGTAATGTCCTTGAGTGGTACTAAAGGCTGTCAAGATTTTGATTCATTTTTTAGTTTTATTTGCCAAAATCCACTTTTACAATCGAATTTACTGAACCATTTTTTATTTCCTAACCTATTGATAAAGTTTCTTTTGTATGGTAAAAAAAATCATCGAATATTGTCTTTTTGTTTAGTTCTCTATAATCAATCACCATTCTAGTCTTTCCTCTTTTTTGGCCACTATGTTTTCTAACTAAAAAGGATGGGCTGCTATGTGAGCTTTTACTCTCTTGTATCAATTTTAATTCTAATAATTCTTTTAGTTGGGTTTCAAATTCTTTTTTATCTGTTGGGCTATACCTAATAGGTTTAGATCTAACTATATCACTGGAATTTATTAACTTGATTTCATGGTATATTTTTTCTTTCTCCCATAGTTGCATTGGGTTTTCTCCGAAATTTATTTTTAATATATTGAGATATTTTTCTCTTAATAACTGTAGGTTACTATTCCTATCTGATCTTATGTTACATATTCTTAGTTTGTGTATTGGTAGTACTCTCCTTAGTATTATCCACTTGTTACAAGGTGTTTGTAGGCTAAAAGTAGTATTATTTATCACTTGTGTTTGAAAGTAGTCTAGGAAATTGTTTCATAACAATACTTGTTATTTCATATCATCCAGTTGGTATATTATTGGTAGTCTAAATATTGTCTTTCCTAATATTATTCTCATATTTTCTGCTACTATATCCAATTCTTTTGTTTGTTCGTTAAAGCCTTGTCACGACCCAAATCGTAGGGCCGCCACGAGCACCCGGATCCCACCCGCCAGGTACCGCCATTCTTACAATGCACATCTGATCGTAATTAATTACGGACTAAGCCAAAAGAAAATTGTGAAAAACTATGTAACCATCTTATATATATATACATATACCAAGGCTGACAAGGCCATACAAGACTACTACACACAGAACACTTGTCTACAAGCCTCTAAGAGAGTACACAACATCAACAGGTCGGGACAAGGCCCCGCCATACCCATATAGACACGCAAAACTGTATCATACCAAAATCATACCGACACTCCGGAAAGAGGGGAATGCTTCCAAAAATCCGCTGAAATCTGCAACCTATTCACATGGGCTGTCGACTTGCCTATGCGAACATACGGACATGAAACGCAGTGTCCCCCGACAAAAGGGACATCAGTACGACTGATGTACTGGGTATGTCAGGCATAAATAAAAGCATAACAGGAATATACCGATAACTGAAACATAAACAACTGACCGACAGGAACTGCCTCTGAGGGCCCTAATATACTTGCCTACATGTTACGTACAATGCAGTGTCCATATTCATTGGCCTCATAGGGCGATTTCGTACCGTGACAGCCTCTGTGGGTATCATACCATGTAATGGTTAATGAATATATGCATGATGCAAGTGTGGTATATATATGTTAGTGTTGCGGATCGTGCAACCCGTCCCAATACATGTTAGTGTTGTGGATCATGCAACTCGTCCCAATAAGCCATACAGGCATCACATCATATCATCACATCATATTGGCCTCTTCGAGCTCTTTTGTGATAGTCTGTACCAACTAGCAGGTGGTGTACATATATAACGCCTTTCCCTTTCCCCATATCCCCTATATATATAATGTTTTCCATATAGTAGTGTGCATAGCACCAATGGGATCCAGGGTAATATATGAATGCAAATGCAAATAAAAATGCATGAATATCAGTAAAACATTTCCTGAATTTATCGGATGGCAATAATATCCTTGCCCCTTTGGTTAACACGGTGAATGTCAACACCTTTTCCCGTATGCCTCAATAAGGACTTAGGAACATATTTAGACATGCTTTTAGCATAAGAATCAATAACATGAATATTCTTAACTACTAGGAGTAGAATAAATTATGGAGCAATATCCCAGTTATATTTTGTTACATGGAACATGCCAAAATAAAGAAATAATTTGCCTTAACATAACTCAATACGTGGAGCAAACCTCAACCAAAATAGGAATTTTGGTTGAGCATAACACTGGATTTCCAGGAAAGGAAAGGAACGATTTGCTTTCTAAATGAAAGATTTGCTTGTCTCTTAAACTTTACTAAGCAATGAAAGAGCAACTAGCATCTACTTTGTTTCTATTTCAAATAAGGAGTTTATACATGATTAAGAACTAAAATAGACAATCAGGGTGGTCTATATACTGGCCACGATTTCCCTTTTAAAAGATGCCTACACTTAATATTTAATGGAGGCTAATGATTTGATCTCCCACCAAATTATTCTTGGCGGTGGAGTCATGCAAATGACGCCACATACACCAACAGGTCATCCAATTCCATTAATTAAGTGACTCACCTCCGCATAATTTATCAATCACACACATAATTAATTTTGTGATCTCAATTCACTTAAATCTTAATATCTCATAAGACCTTCATATATTCAATGTCATAATTTGTTATATGACACTAGTCCATAACCTCTTTATGCACGTACCAAATATATTTTCTTCTTCTGTCTTCACACTTGTTACGTCCAAAATTATTTCGGAATTTAATCCTTCTATATACTAATCTCTTTATTAGCATAAATAAATATAACATAAATTTTCCCAACGCTCAGGTCTATTTACACATGCCTAGCGATTTTATAAATGCTTAGTGATTTAAACTGTAACCCGAAAGTACGGGATGTTACATCTTTCCCCCCTTAGAAACATTCATCCTCGAATGTTGGGGTAACATATCTAATCCCCGTTACGTAACCCGAATACACAATCGTTAAACATCATGACAGGAATTGGAATTTACCTTAGGCTTCTCTTGAAATCTCGACATTAGTCTAGAATAGGTGTGGATATTTGCGCGTCATTTCCTCTTCCACTTCCCATGTCATCTCTTCCATGCTCCTATTTCGCCATAAAACTTTTACAGAAGCTACTTCCTTAATCCTCATCTTGCAGACTTGTCGATCTAGGATAGCAACAAAAATTTCTTCATATGACAGATCCTCTGTAATCTGCACATCCTCAATTGGTACAATCCGAGAAGGATCTCCAACACATGCTCTCAACATGGAAATATGGAAGACTGGATGAACACACTCTAACTCCGAAGGTAAGTCCAATCCATACGCTACCTGGCCAATTCGTCGAATTATGCGATATGGCCCAATATACCTTGGACTAAGCTTTCCTGTCTTCCCGAATCTCATTACACCCTTCATCGGCGAAATCTTCAAGAATACCCAGTTGTCTACCTGAAACTCTAAGTCTCACCGTTGCACATCTGCGTATGACTTCTGACGACTCTGAGATGTTAACAACCGTTCTTTGATAAGCTTTACCTTTTTTATGGCTTGGTGTACCAAGTCAGGTCCAAATAACTCTGATTCGCCTACCTCAAACCATCCAACAGGAGATTTACATCTTCGTCTGTATAAGGCCTCATATGGAGCCATTTTAATACTAGCGTGATAGATGTTATTGTATGCAAACTCAATAAGGGGTAAGTGATCATCCCAACTTCCCTTAAAGTCTAACACACAAGCTCGTAACATTTCCTCGAGCGTCTGAATCGTTCGCTCAGCTTGACCGTCTATCTGAGGATTGAAAGTCGTACTCAAATTAACTTAGGTGCCTAACCCTTTCTGAAATGATTTCCAGAAGTTAGCTGTAAATTGAACACCTCGGTCAGATATAATAGATATAGGTACACCGTGAAGTCGAACAATCTCCTTAATATATAACTTCATGTAATTTTCGACAGTGTAGGTAGTGTTCACCGACGGGAAATGAGCTAATTTGGTCAGTCTATCAATAATTACCCAAATAGAATCAAATTTCCGATAGGAATGAGGTAAACCCATAATGAAGTCCATATTAATCATTTCCCATTTCCATATCGGAATCTCGATGTTCTGAGTCAAGCCACCAGGCTTTTGGTGTTCTATTTTTACTTGCTGACAACTGGGGCACTGAGCTACAACTCTGCCACGCTCTTCTTCATGTCATTCCACTAATAAATACTCTTGAGATCATGATACATTTTAGTTGATCCTGGATAAATAGAGTACAGTGAACAATGAACCTCCGTCATAATTCTATCCCACAATCCTGCTACAAGTGGAACACATAGACCGCCCTGGTGCCTGAGAGTTCCCTGTTCGTCAATCTCAAAGTTCGTGGTCTTCTTTTGTTGAATGTTCTCTCTTATCTTCTTCAAACTAGGGTCTTCCCATTGACGTTCCTTAATTTCTGATATAAGGGATGGTGTTGACATATTTTGGACCACAAACCCACCATCCTCCGAATCCATTAGTCGGACTCCCAAACTAGTTAACTGATGAAGCTCTCTTTCCAACTACTTCCTTTTGACCTGCACTGGCACCGAACTGACCATTGACTTACGGCTGAGCGCATCTGCTACAACATTAGCTTTGCCAAGGTGATATAAGATGTCCACATCATAATCCTTCAATAATTCAAGCCATCTTCTTTGTCTCAAATTCAGCTCTTTTTGTTTGAATATGTATTGCAGACTCTTGTGATTCGTAAAAATTTCCACATGAACACCATATAAACAGTGTCGCCAAATCTTCAATGCATAGACTACTGCGGCCAACTCTAAATCATGTGTCGGATAGTTCTTCTCATGTTTCCTCAGTTGCCTTGAAGCATATGCAATCACTTTACCATGCTGCATTAACACACATCCTAAACTTGCTCCCGAGGCATCACAATACACAACATACCCTTCTGGACCCTTTCGGAGAGTAAGGACTGGTGCCGATGTTAATCTATCCTTTAACTCCTGGAAACTCCACTCACAAGCATCGGACCATTGGAATTTTATATAGCCTTTTGTGTTAACTTCATTAGTGGTGCTGATATGGTTGAAAATCCTTCTACAAACCTTCTATAATAGCTAGCTAATCCCAAAAAGCTGTGAACCTCTGTTGGAGTCGTAGGCCTCAGCCAACTCTTCACGGCTTCAACCTTCTGAGTGTAAACTCTTATACCCTCGTCTGACACTATATGACAAATAAAAGCCATTGACTTCAGCCAAAACTCACATTTGGATAGCTTTGCATACAACTTATAGTCCCGGAGCGTTTGTAGTATTATCCGCAAGTGGTCCACATGCTCTATTTCCGAGTGAGAGTAAACCAGAATATCATCTATAAATAATATCACAAATACATCCAGGAATGGGCGGAACACGCTATTCATTAGATCCATAAATGTTGCAGGTGCATTTGTAAGTCCAAATGACATTATCAGGAACTCGAAGTGCCCATACCTTGTCCTAAAGGTTGTCTTTGGAATATCCTTCTCCTTAACCTTTAGTTGATGATACCCCAACCTTAGGTCAATTTTTGAGAAACATCTCGCACCTTGAAACTGATCAAACAAATCATCAATTCGGGGAAGATGGTACTTGTTCTTGATAGTAACTTTATTTAGCTGCCGATAGTCGATACACATTTGTAACGAGCCATCTTTATTTCGTACGAACAATACCGACGTGCCCCAAGGAGATATGCTAGGCCTAATAAAGTCTTTCTCGAGCAAATTCTTTAATTGCTCCTTCAATTATTTCAATTCACCTGGAGCCATCCTATAAGGAGGAATAGATATCGGTTGAGTGTCTGGCAACACATTTATACCGAACTCAACTTCTCTTTCAGAAGGAAGGCTTAGAAGTTCATCTGGGAATACATCAAGAAATTCATTGACCACCGGAATTAATTGAGAACTAGGTGGCTCAACATCGACATCTCTTGCCCGAACAAGATGGTATATACACCCTTTAGAGATCATCTTTCTTGCCTTAAGGTATGAAATAAACCTACCTTTTGGCGTCGCCGTATTACCTTTTCATTCAAGGACTAGCTCACCTGGAAATTGGAATCTAACAATCTTTGTTCGGCAGTCAACTTAGTGTATCATGGCGCTAACCAATCCATGCCCATAATAACATCAAAGTCAACCATTTCTAATTCCACTAAATCTGCTATGGTTTGATAACTACAAGCCAATACTACCCAATTTTGATAGACCCGTCTAGCGATTACCGATTCACCAACTGGTGTAAATACCACAAATGGATCCCTTATCAACTCAGGATCCATACCAAATTTACAGGCAGCGAAAGGAGTAATATATGATAAATTTGAGCATGGATCTAACAACGCGTACATATTATGTGAAAGGACCGATAACGCACCTGTAATGATATCAGGTGAGGATTCTTGATCTTGTCGTCCCATCAGTGCATAAGTACGGTTCTGGCCCCTTCCTCTGCCTCGACTAGATAACGCATGTTGACTCTGTCCTAACGGGCGTACTGATTGGGATAAAGCTGCTGCAGATCTGACCGGCTGGGTTCTACCACCTTCACTTTTCATTGGACAATCTCGCGCTATATGACCACGCTCCCCGCAGGAATAGCATACTCTTCCCTCTTGTTGGCACGAACCTGTATGGGTCCCACCACACTATCCACATCGAGCCAATGGCGGCCTCATTTTCATAGAGTTCCCTCTATAATAAGATCCTGGTGCTCGTGAACTCTGGCCTGGTCCCGTTTGAATATAGCGATCAGCCCTCGATCCTGAAGATGGTAATGATGCGTCGGCTGCTGAGTAAGATGGTCAGCTATAAGGCTGTAGCATGGGCCTGCCTACAAAGTCCCTCACGCCACTTAAGGACCGAGCCCTTTTATGCTGGCCCCTATCACGCTCTCGATCAACCTGTTGTTGCCTCTTGCGATCCTCCAAGTTCTGTGCATAAGCCTGGATGAGAGCAATATCCATATCCGAATTCAAAGAAGTCATAGTACACTCGTTGACCAAATGTGGCCCCAAGCCAGGAACACACTAGTGTACCCGGTCAGCCATTTCAGCTATAATTGTAGAAACATATCGAGCCAAGGAATAAAACTGCAAACTATATTCTCGAATGCTCATACTGGCCTGTTCAAGACGTAGGAACCTGTCCTGTCTGGCCCGTCGAAGCTCAACTGGCAGAACGTGTTGTAGGAGTGCCTCTGAAAATTCCCTCCATCATGCTGATGCAGCACAAGGTCCGCTAGATATCTCCCATGTATCAAACCATGTTACTGCGACATCCTGCAGTCTATAAGAAGAAAACTTTACCGACTCGATATTGGTAGCATCCATCACCCGCAAAGTATAATGTACCTGATCCAAAAAAATCTGCGGGTCCGCGTTCAAGTCTGTTCTTGTGAATACTGGAGGGTCTAGATTGATAAAATCCCAATCTCTTATGCTAGCAGCTATATCAGAAGGACTAGGAACCTGACGTTGGGCCTGAGCGACCACCAATCGTGTCAATAATTGAATCGCACTCCGCATATCAAGATCCATGTATGGGGTATCACGTGGAGGAACTAGGGGTGCTGCAGCTCCACTAATCTCCTCCAATGGTGATATACTGGGAGAACCATATGAAGCAGTCGCACTGAGGGTCTCACTCTGACCCTCGCTAACGGGTGGCAATCGGCTGGTACCTTCGCCCGCAGCCGTATTCAACTCCCTCATACTCTTGGACTTCTTCCATGCGGTAGGCATTGCTGGAATCATAAGCACGAAATAGATTAGGAGTGAAATACTTATAACTCAGTTCTATAGCACGATTTATGAAATGAAAGAACGTAAATCACCCCTAAATGTCAGGCAACCTCTTGCTTATAAGTATGGTGCACAACATACCCATAAACAAGACTCTACTAGACACGGCTTGTAAACTCCCTAGGACAGACATGCTCTGATACTAAGTTTGTCACGACCCAAACCGTAGGGCCGCGACAAGCACCCGGATCCCACCCGCCGGGTACCGCCATTCTTACAATGCACATCTGATCGTAATTAATTACATACTAAGCCGAAAAAAATTGTGAAAAACCAGGTAACCATCTTATATATATACATATACCAAGGCAAACAAGGCCATACAAGACTACTACACACAGGACACTTATCTACAAGCCTCTAAGAGAGTACACAACATTAACAGGTCGGGACAAGGTCCTGCCATACCCATATAGAAACGCAAAACTATATCATACCAAAATCAGACCGACACTCCGGAAAGAGGGGAGTGCTTCCAAAACTCCGCTGAAATCTTCAACCTATTCACATGGGCTATCGACTTGCCTATGCGAACTTGCGGCCATAAAACGCAGCGTCCCCCGACAAAAGGGACGTCAGTACGACTGATTATAAATTGTGTTGTGTTTATATATTTTACACCTTTTTTTCTTTAGCTTTGGGTATTTATTAGCGTAATGTCCTTTTTCATTGCAATTCCAACATTTACATTCTTTAAGTTTTTCTTCTTCTAATGGTTTTACATATTTTCTTTTCCTAAATTTTCTCTTATGTTTAAATTTTTTCGTGGTTTCAGGGGTATTTCTATAACTTTTAAATCTCTTTTTCCTATAAGGTTTGTAATAGGGTTGTTGGATTTTTCTGTTGTAATTATTATACCTTTTATATTTTTTGTGTTGATATTTCTTTTCATGACCTTTCTTATATTTCTTTTCTCTTTTATTATCATCACATCCGAATACTAGTCTTCTTTCTGTAAATCCACATATCTCTCTTAATCCTATTTTCTTATCTTTTTTAATCTTTTGTTGCATTCTATATTCTTCACATTTTCGCATTAGGTATGCTCTTAGTACTCTTATTCTTTCTCCTAATGTATTTTATTTTGGTTCTAGTTGGGTATATTCTTTTGATATCTCAGTATTATAAGGTATTGGTAAGTAGTCATAATAGAGTTATTGATATATTAAACCTTCTTGTGGTAAGAATCTTGCTTCATAGAAGAACTTACTAAAACTTATTGTATATTCTAGTAATTTATTAAATTTACAACATATCATGTTATTTAGATTCATTATTATCTCAGTTTTTCTTTCTGCGAGTACGTTTTCTCGTACTACTAACCATTTTTCTTCTAGAAATTCTCTTTTTAGTATGATATCAAATATTATTAGCATAGATTTCCAATCTCCTGTTGTTGTGCCTGTGTTCAAAAAATCAGGAAAAACAGAAACCAAACGGAAAGACAAAAACCAGAAAAAACAGAAACTGTATGTTGTTTAAGATGGATTCTATCTCACTATTGATTGCCTCTTTCCAAAATTGAGCTTCCGATGAAGACATAGCTTCGTTGAAGGTTCGAGGCTCATTCTCCAACAAAAATGTTAGAAATTCTGGTCCAAATGAAGTAGACGTCCTTTGACGTTTGCTGCGTCTTGGTTTTTCCTCATCAGGAATATTTTCCTTTGTTTCTTCCCGAGGTCGTTTAGATTCTTTGCTAGACGACTCACATTCCTTTTTATACGGATATATGGTTTCAAAGAAGTCAGCATTATCTGATTCAATTACCGTATTTACCTGAATGTCGGGATTTTCTGATTTGTGAACCAGAAATCGATATGCCTTACTATTTGTGGCATATCCTATGAAAACACAATCAATGGTTTTAGGTCCTATTTTTACCCTTTTGGGTTTAGGAATTTGCACCTTGGCCAAACACCCCCACACTTTGAAGTATCCCAAATTGGGCTTCCTTCCTTTCCACTTTTCGTATGGAATAGATTTTGTTTTGCTATGGGGCACTCGATTGAGTATTCGGCTAGTTGTTAGAATGGCTTCCCCCACAAGTTACGGGGTAAACCGAGAACTTATTAACAGAGGCATTCATCATTTCTTTCGGGATTCTATTTTTCCTTTCCGCAATTCCGTTTGATTGTGGCGAGTAAGGGGCGATTGTTTGATGAATAATGCCATATTCCAAACATATTTGTTCAAAAGGAGATTCATATTCACCGCCCCTATCACTCCTTATCATTTTAATCCTTTTGTTAAGTTGAGTCTCAACTTCGGTTTTGTATTGCTGAATGCTTCAATTGCTTCATCTTTACTATTAAGTAAATAAACGTAGCAATACCGCGTACTATCGTCGGTAAAAGTTATGAAATACTTCTTTCCACCGCGAGATGGGATTGACTTCATGTCACAAATATCGTATGGATTAAGTCTAAAGGACTTGAATTCCTTTCAACCGACTTATAAGGATGTTTAACATACTTAGACTCAACACAGATTTGACATTTTGATTGATTGCATTCAAACTTAGGCAATACTTCCAAACTAATCATTTTTCGCAAGGTTCTATAATTGACATGTCCTAAACGTGAATGCCATAAATTATCGAACCGAATCGGTTTTGACAAACAACAATTATAATACACAACGGTGAAGATTTTATTTCTTCAAACCGAATCAAGGTTACACAAACAGATTTAAAATACTTGAAACGAAATGCAGTAAATTGTATGTTGTATACTTGATGAAGTTTTTATATCTTCAAATCAAGTACCCAAATGAGTAGAAAGTTATGAAAACTTTAATCTCAACCGGAGTAGAAAATCCGAAGATTTTAGTCTCCAAACAACATATAAGTTCGTTACACCGAAACAACAAACACCTTTTTTTTTTCCTTTTTTTTCCAGTAAATTGTATGTTGTATACTTGATGAAGTTTTTATATCTTCAAATCAAGTACCCAAAGGAGTAGAAAGTTATGGAAACTTTAATCTCAACCGGAGTAGAAAATCCGAAGATTTTAGTCTCCAAACAACATACAAGTTCGTTACACCGAAACAACAAACACCTTTTTTTTTTTTTTTTTTTCCCAGTAAATTGTATGTTGTATACTTGATGAAGTTTTTATATCTTCAAATCAAGTACCCAAAGGAGTAGAAAGTTATGGAAACTTTAATCTCAACCGGAGTAGAAAATCCGAAGATTTTAGTCTCCAAACAACATACAAGTTCGTTACATCGAAACAACAAACATACACCTTTTTTTTTTCCGACAATGTTCTGTAATTGTTAAACAAGAACAAATGAACACAGAAATAATGATTAAATTCCTTAAGCTTGTTGTTGTGCCTGTGTTCAAAAAATCAGGAAAAACAGAAACCAAACGGAAAGACAAAAACCAGAAAAAAAAGAAACTGGAAAAATAATACGAAGTAAGAAAATATCCGAGACCACGAATTCTTTGTGTGTCCTTAAGGAATTTAATCCCCTCACTTGTACCCGAGGTTATGGATTACTTCCTCCCCAGGATAAAACGGATATACTGTCGCGGGGAGTAGCGGTACGTCAAACGCCTTCGACTTCGACGAACTCAAAGTTGGCAACGAAACACGGTAAGACTCGATAGTTTTATTTGTGGAAAAAGAATGCAGAATTTCAGATGCAGAAATTTTTTGGTTTTGGTATCTTTAAAATGAGGCATTGCCTTAGTTTATATAGCCTTGAAGGTGCCTCTTCGGAATAGGTTGGTGACTGTTCGGAAAGGTTGCCTTCCATTTCTCATTCACACCAACTTGGCTAGTTTTATTCATTAACTAGCTTTAACAATCCCCCACATGAATGGGGAATGGCTATATGATGAAAAACATGCATGACAAAAAGCTGTGTGATTCGTAAGCAAGGATTAATCGCATCCGGATAAGTAGATTTCTCTTTGAACTTTCCGTAGTGAACATATGTCGGATATACTCGGTCAATCGGTAGATGTGATATCCTTGAACCGTCGAGCTTTGGTGTATACCTAGACAACCACATGTCACACAATTAACCCTTTAACCGTCTTTGGTTCTCATTGTTTTGTTCGTTTGACCATGAACACTTTGCCTGGTTCATAAGTGCGTAGAGAATTGGCCTTACATAATTCTCCTTGAAGCGGCTTACACTTCACACTTACATAGGTGATTCCTAAATGTGTCATCCCGTAGATACACTATTTGATATACCCGTACCAAACTTAGAAACCATTAAAAAGCCGCAATGCTTTATCCGGTATCGAACATTGTCTCATCACGAGAATGGACCAAAGAGTTATTGTGACAATGTTGAACCGTCATTAATGACTTTGTTTGATCTCTTTGAACCTAGATCTTGGGATCTCCAGTCTTCTAGGTAGAGTTACCGTCACGATGACTTGTCCTCGGCCATAGTCCCATTCCCTTGATGATCTTTCAACTACCTCTCTAGTTAGGCCTTTAGTTAGTGGATCCGACACATTATCTCTTGACTTAACATAGTCAATTGTGATAATTCCACTAGAGAGTAGTTGTCTAACGGTATTATGTCTTCGTCGTATGTGACGAGACTTTCCGTTGTACATAAGGCTCCGGCTCTTCCTATTGCCGCTTGGCTATCGCAATGTATGCATATAGGAGCCAACGGTTTGGGCCAAAATGGAATATCTTCTAAGAAA
Organism: Anisodus tanguticus; assembly: GCA_034509755.1. Classification (NCBI taxonomy): domain Eukaryota; kingdom Viridiplantae; phylum Streptophyta; class Magnoliopsida; order Solanales; family Solanaceae; genus Anisodus; species Anisodus tanguticus. The sequence goes on along the minus strand of CM067546.1, from coordinate 15,632,926 downwards.
TTCCGGAGCCATTCGACTTCTTCACCGGCTTTGTCTAAAGCTATGAACTCGAGATTCCATTGTAGAGCGGGCGATACATGTATGTTTGGATGACTTCCACAAGACACTTTGCTCCTCCACCTATGGTAAAAACATATCCACTTGTGGATTTAGTTTCGATTGAACCGGTGATCCAATTTGCATCTTTGTATCCTTCAATAACTGCAGGATACTGTTATAATGCAAAGCAAAGTTTTGAGTATGTTTTAAATACCCCAAAACTCGTTTCATTGCCGACCAATGTTTTTGGTCGGGATTACTAGTGTAGCGACTTAGTTTACTTATAGCACATGCAATATCAGGTCGCGTACAGTTCATGATATACATCAAACTTCCCAACACTCTGGCATAATCCAATTGAGAATGACTTTCACCTTTATTCTTTGTAAGAGCAAGGTTCATATCAATTGGCGTCTTTGCAACTTTAAAGTCCAAATACTTGAACTTTTCAAGTACCGTTTCAATATAATGAGATTGAGACAATGCTAGACCTTGAGGAGTCTTATGGATTTTAATTCCCATAATTAAATCGGCAACTCCTAAGTCTTTCATATCAAACTTACTAGCAAGCATGCGCTTAGTAGCATTTATGTTAGCAATGTCGTTACTCATTATCAACATATCATCCACGTACAAACAAACAATGACTACGTGGTTTGGAGTGTTCTTAATGTAGACACATTTATCACACTCATTTATCTTGAATCCATTTGTGACATTGTATGGTCAAATTTTGCATGCTTGTTTGGGTGCTTGTTTTAGTCCGTAAAGAGACTTAACAAGTCGACACACCTTCTTCTCTTTCCCCGGAACTACAAACCCCTCAAAGTTGTTCCATGTAAATTTCTTCCTCTAACTCTCCATTTAAGAAATTTGTTTTCACATCCATTTGATGGATTTCAAGACCGTACACGGCGGCTAACGCTACTAACACCCGAATAGATGTAATCCTCGTTACCGGCGAGTATGTATCAAAGTAATCAAGACCTTCTCGTTGTCTAAACCCTTTAACAACTAGTCTTGCCTTATATTTATCAATAGTACCATCGGCTTTCATTTTCTCGCTTGAAAATCCATTTGGAACCTAAAGGTTTATTCCCTGGAGGAAGGTCAACCAATTCCCAAGTATGGTTGTTTAAGATGGATTCTATCTCACTATTGATTGCCTCTTTCCAAAATTGAGCTTCCGATGAAGACATAGCTTCGTTGAAGGTTCGAGGCTCATTCTCCAACAAAAATGTTAGAAATTCTGGTCCAAATGAAGTAGACGTCCTTTGACGTTTGCTGCGTCTTGGTTTTTCCTCATCAGGAATATTTTCCTTTGTTTCTTCCCGAGGTCGTTTAGATTCTTTGCTAGACGACTCACATTCCTTTTTATACGGATATATGGTTTCAAAGAAGTCGCATTATCGATTCAATTACCGTATTTACACGAATGTCGGGATTTTTCGATTTGTGAACCAAAAATCGATATGCCTTACTATTTGTGGCATATCCTATGAAAACACAATCAATGGTTTTAGGTCCTATTTTTACCCTTTTGGGTTTAGGAATTTGCACTTGGCCAAACACCCCCACACTTTGAAGTATCCCAAATTGGGCTTCCTTCCTTTCCACTTTTCGTATGGAATAGATTTTGTTTTGCTATGGGGCACTCGATTGAGTATTCGGCTAGCATTTGTTAGAATGGCTTCCCCCACAAGTTCGGGGTAAACCGAACTTATTAACGAGGCATTCATCATTTCTTTCAGGATTCTATTTTTCCTTTCCGCAATTCCGTTTGATTGTGGCGAGTAAGGGGCGATTGTTTGATGAATAATGCCATATTCCAAACATATTTGTTCAAAAGGAGATTCATATTCACCGCCCCTATCACTCCTTATCATTTTAATCCTTTTGTTAAGTTGAGTCTCAACTTCAGTTTTGTATTGCTCGAATGCTTCAATTGCTTCATCTTTACTATTAAGTAAATAAACGTAGCAATACCGCGTACTATCGTCGTATAAAAGTTATGAAATACTTCTTTCCACCGCGAGATGGGATTGACTTCATGTCACAAATATCTGTATGGATTAAGTCTAAAGGACTTGAATTCCTTTCAACCGACTTATAAGGATGTTTAACATACTTAGACTCAACACGATTTGACATTTTGATTGATTGCATTCAAACTTAGGCAATACTTCCAAACTAATCATTTTTCGCAAGGTTCTATAATTGACATGTCCTAAACGTGAATGCCATAAATTATCGAACCGAATCAGTTTTGACAAAGAACAATTATAATACACAACGGTGAAGATTTTATTTCTTCAAACCGAATCAAGGTTACACAAACAGATTTAAAATACTTGAAACGAAATGCAGTAAATTGTATGTTGTATACTTGATGAAGTTTTTATATCTTCAAATCAAGTACCCAAATGAGTAGAAAGTTATGAAAACTTTAATCTCAACCGGAGTAGAAAATCCGAAGATTTTAGTCTCCAAACAACATATAAGTTCGTTACACCGAAACAACAAACACCTTTTTTTTTCCTTTTTTTCCCAGTAAATTGTATGTTGTATACTTGATGAAGTTTTTATATCTTCAAATCAAGTACCCAAAGGAGTAGAAAGTTATGGAAACTTTAATCTCAACCGGAGTAGAAAATCCGAAGATTTTAGTCTCCAAACAACATACAAGTTCGTTACACCGAAACAACAAACACCTTTTTTTTTTTTTTTTTTTTTTCCCAGTAAATTGTATGTTGTATACTTGATGAAGTTTTTATATCTTCAAATCAAGTACCCAAAGGAGTAGAAAGTTATGGAAACTTTAATCTCAACCGGAGTAGAAAATCCGAAGATTTTAGTCTCCAAACAACATACAAGTTCGTTACATCGAAACAACAAACATACACCTTTTTTTTTTCCGACAATGTTCTGTAATTGTTAAACAAGAACAAATGAACACAGAAATAATGATTAAATTCCTTAAGCTTGTTGTTGTGCCTGTGTTCAAAAAATCAGGAAAGACAGAAACCAAACGGAAAGACAAAAACCAGAAAAAAGAAACTGGAAAAATAATACGAAGTAAGAAAATATCCGAGACCACGAGAATTCATCGTGTGTCCTTAAGGAATTTAATCCCCTCTCTGTACCCGAGGTTATGGATTACTTCCTCCCAGGATAAAACGGATATACCTGTCGCAGGAGTAGCGGTACGTCAAACGCCTTCGACTTCGACGAACTCAAAGTTGGCAACGAAACACAGTAAGACTCGATAGTTTTATTTGTGGAAAAAGAATGCAGAATTTCAGATGCAGAAATTTTTTGGTTTTGGTATCTTTAAAATGAGGCATTGCCTTAGTTTATATAGCCTTGAAGGTGCCTCTTCGGAATAGGTTGGTGACTGTTCGGAAAGGTTGCCTTCCATTTCTCATTCACACCAACTTGGCTAGTTTTATTCATTAACTAGCTTTAACAATCCCCCACATGAATGGGGAATGGCTATATGATGAAAAACATGCATGACAAAAAACTCGTGTGATTCGTAAGCAAGGATTAATCGCATCCGGATAAGTAGATTTCTCTTTGAACTTTCCGTAGTGAACATATGTCGGATATACTCGGTCAATCGGTAGATGTGATATCCTTGAACCGTCGAGCTTTGGTGTATACCTAGACAACCACATGTCACACAATTAACCCTTTAACCGTCTTTGGTTCTCATTGTTTTGTTCGTTTCAGCCATGAACACTGCCTGGTTCATAAGTGCGTAGAGAATTGGCCTTACATAATTCTCCTTGAAGCGGCTTACACTTCACACTTACATAGGTGATTCCTAAATGTGTCATCCCGTAGATACACTATTTGATATACCCCGTACCAAACTTAGGAACCATTAAAAAGCCGCAATGCTTTATCCCGGTATCGAACATTGTCTCATCACGAGAATGGACCAAAGAGTTATTGTGACAATGTTGAACCGTCATTAATGACTTTGTTTGATCTCTTTGAACCTAGATCTTGGGATCTCCAGTCTTCTAGGTAGAGTTACCGTCACGATGACTTGTCCTCGGCCATAGTCCCATTCCCCTTGATGATCTTTCAACTACCTCTCTAGTTAGGCCTTTAGTTAGTGGATCCGACACATTATCTCTTGACTTAACATAGTCAATTGTGATAATTCCACTAGAGAGTAGTTGTCTAACGGTATTATGTCTTCGTCGTATGTGACGAGACTTTCCGTTATACATAAGGCTCCCGGCTCTTCCTATTGCCGCTTGGCTATCGCAATGTATGCATATAGGAGCCAACGGTTTGGGCCAAAATGGAATATCTTCTAAGAAATTCCGGAGCCATTCACTTCTTCACCGGCTTTGTCTAAAGCTATGAACTCGTATTCCATTGTAGAGCGGGCGATACATGTCATTTGGATGACTTCCAAGACACTTTGCTCCTCCACCTATGGTAAAAACATATCCACTTGTGGATTTAGTTTCGATTGAACCGGTGATCCAATTTGCATCATCGTATCCTTCAATAATCTGCGGGATACTGTTATAATGCAAAGCAAAGTTTTGAGTATGTTTTAAATACCCCAAAACTCGTTTCATTGCTGACCAATGTTTTTGGTCGGGATTACTAGTGTAGCGACTTAGTTTACTTATAGCACATGCAATATCGGTCGCGTACGAGTTCATGATATACATCAAACTTCCCAACACTCGGCATAATCCAATTGAGAATGACTTTCACCTTTATTCTTTGTAAGAGCAAGGTTCATATCAATTGGCGTCTTTGCAACTTTAAAGTCCAAATACTTGAACTTTTCAAGTACCGTTTCAATATAATGAGATTGAGACAATGCTAGACCTTGAGGAGTCTTATGGATTTTAATTCCCATAATTAAATCGGCAACTCCTAAGTCTTTCATATCAAACTTACTAGCAAGCATGCGCTTAGTAGCATTTATGTTAGCAATGTCGTTACTCATTATCAACATATCATCCATGTACAAACAAACAATGACTACGTGGTTTGGAGTGTTCTTAATGTAGACACATTTATCACACTCATTTATCTTGAATCCATTTGACATGACATTGTATGGTCAAATTTTGCATGCCTTTGTTTGGGTGCTTGTTTTAGTCCGTAAAGAGACTTAACAAGTCGACACACCTTCTTCTCTTTCCCCGGAACTACAAACCCCTCGGGTTGTTCCATGTAAATTTCTTCCTCTAACTCTCCATTTAAGAAATTTGTTTTCACATCCATTTGATGGATTTCAAGACCGTACACGGCGGCTAACGCTACTAACACCCGAATAGATGTAATCCTCGTTACCGGCGAGTATGTATCAAAGTAATCAAGACCTTCTCGTTGTCTAAACCCTTTAACAACTAGTCTTGCCTTATATTTATCAATAGTACCATCGGCTTTCATTTTTCGCTTGAAAATCCATTTGGAACCTAAAGGTTTATTCCCTGGAGGAAGGTCAACCAATTCCCAAGTATGGTTGTTTAAGATGGATTCTATCTCACTATTGATTGCCTCTTTCCAAAATTGAGCTTCCGATGAAGACATAGCTTCGTTGAAGGTTCGAGGCTCATTCTCCAACAAAAATGTTAGAAATTCTGGTCCAAATGAAGTAGACGTCCTTTGACGTTTCTTTGCGTCTTGGTTTTTCCTCATCAGAATATTTTCCTTTGTTTCTTCCCGAGGTCGTTTAGATTCTTTGCTAGACGACTCACATTCCTTTTTATACGGATATATGGTTTCAAAGAAGTCGCATTATCCGATTCAATTACCGTATTTACTCGAATGTCGGGATTTTTCGATTTGTGAACTGAGAAATCGATATGCCTTACTATTTGTGGCATATCCTATGAAAACACAATCAATGGTTTTAGGTCCTATTTTTACCCTTTTGGGTTTAGGAATTTGCACCTTGGCCAAACACCCCCACACTTTGAAGTATCCCAAATTGGGCTTCCTTCCTTTCCACTTTTCGTATGGAATAGATTTTGTTTTGCTATGGGGCACTCGATTGAGTATTCGGCTAGTTGTTAGAATGGCTTCCCCACAAGTTCGGGGTAAACGAACTTATTAACGAGGCATTCATCATTTCTTTCGGGATTCTATTTTTCCTTTCCGCAATTCCGTTTGATTGTGGCGAGTAAGGCGATTGTTTGATGAATAATGCCATATTCCAAACATATTTGTTCAAAAGGAGATTCATATTCACCGCCCCTATCACTCCTTATCATTTTAATCCTTTTGTTAAGTTGAGTCTCAACTTCGGTTTTGTATTGCTGAATGCTTCAATTGCTTCATCTTTACTATTAAGTAAATAAACGTAGCAATACCGCGTACTATCGTCGTAAAAGTTATGAAATACTTCTTTCCACCGCGAGATGGGATTGACTTCATGTCACAAATATCGTATGGATTAAGTCTAAAGGACTTGAATTCCTTTCAACCGACTTATAAGGATGTTTAACATACTTAGACTCAACACAGATTTGACATTTTGATTGATTGCATTCAAACTTAGGCAATACTTCCAAACTAATCATTTTTCGCAAGGTTCTATAATTGACATGTCCTAAACGTGAATGCCATAAATTATCGAACTGAATCAGTTTTGACAGCAACAATTATAATACACAACGGTGAAGATTTTATTTCTTCAAACCGAATCAAGGTTACACAAACAGATTTAAAATACTTGAAACGAAATGCAGTAAATTGTATGTTGTATACTTGATGAAGTTTTTATATCTTCAAATCAAGTACCCAAATGAGTAGAAAGTTATGAAAACTTTAATCTCAACTAGGAGTAGAAAATCCGAAGATTTTAGTCTCCAAACAACATATAAGTTCGTTACACCGAAACAACAAACACCTTTTTTTTTTTTCCTTTTTTTTCCAGTAAATTGTATGTTGTATACTTGATGAAGTTTTTATATCTTCAAATCAAGTACCCAAAGGAGTAGAAAGTTATGGAAACTTTAATCTCAACTGGAGTAGAAAATCCGAAGATTTTAGTCTCCAAACAACATACAAGTTCGTTACACCGAAACAACAAACACCTTTTTTTTTTTTTTTTTTTTTTTTTTCCAAGATAAATTGTATGTTGTATACTTGATGAAGTTTTTATATCTTCAAATCAAGTACCCAAAGGAGTAGAAAGTTATGGAAACTTTAATCTCAACCGGAGTAGAAAATCCGAAGATTTTAGTCTCCAAACAACATACAAGTTCGTTACATCGAAACAACAAACATACACCCTTTTTTTTTTTTCCGACAATGTTCTGTAATTGTTAAACAAGAACAAATGAACACAGAAATAATGATTAAATTCCTTAAGCTTGTTGTTGTGCCCGTGTTCAAAAAATCGGAAAGACAGAAACCAAACGGAAAGACAAAAACAGAAAAAACAGAACCGGAAAAATAATACGAAGTAAGAAAATATCCGAGACCACGAATTCATTGTGTGTCCTTAAGGAATTTAATCCCCTCACCGTACCCGAGGTTATGGATTACTTCCTCCCAGGATAAAACGGATATACCGTCGCAGAGAGTAGCGGTACGTCAAACGCCTTCGACTTTGACGAACTCAAAGTTGGCAACGAAACACAAGAAGACTCGATAGTTTTATTTGTGGAAAAAGAATGCAGAATTTCAGATGCAGAAATTTTTTGGTTTTGGTATCTTTAAAATGAGACATTGCCTTAGTTTATATAGCCTTGAAGGTGCCTCTTCGGAATAGGTTGGTGACTGTTCGGAAAGGTTGCCTTCCATTTCTCATTCACACCAACTTGGCTAGTTTTATTCATTAACTAGCTTTAACATCTCCTACATTGCTAAATACTTCTCCTCTTAATTGGTATGCTATAGATTCTATCCAATAAGCTACTTTTCCGATTAACATTTTAGATATCAAGTCATACATATATTTTAGGTTTTCTATTTGTGTAGAGTTCATTAATGGTATATACATTCCAAGATTCCAATCATTTATTCTTCTTCCTATTTCTTGTTCATCATAAACATTATCTAAGTCTAAAAAATATCCATTGTAATTTACACCTTGTGCCATTGATCCTACAAATTCTTTAAATTCGCTTTATGTCCTGCAGGTATATGATTTGGTAATCTAGTTTGCTTTCTTGTTATTATTTCTAGATTAGGGTCTACTAATTCTTCTTCAGGATAATCATTTGCATCCTCATTTACTATATCAGTTTCTATTTTTGTTTCTATAGGCTTATTAAATTCATCTTCTATATCACTTTCAGGTTCATCTTCTATGATTGCATTTACGCTTTTCATTTTTTCTAAGGCTTCTATTATCTGGTTGTTTTCTTTTATTATTTCTGAGTCTTCTTCTTCTTCTATGAATTCTGCTACCTGTATCTCTTGATTAGTTAATTCAATGTTGTTATCCTCGTCTGTATTACTCTCAGTCTTTTCATTACTAGTTGTACTTTCATCGCTTGTTTTAATTTTCTTTACTTTCTTTTTTCCTTTTAACATTTATATCTCTTCTCTAAGTATTTGTATTTCTTGTTTTAATTCTCCTAAATTTTTGTTTTCCTCAGTTAATTCTTGTTTTACTTCATTTAATTCTTCTTCTATCTGTTTCAACTCTACCTTGGTTTCTTTTAGTATTTTCTTCGTTTCCTTAAATTTCTGTTTGTATTTTTTATATTTGTTATACCACTCTTCATTATTGTGTGTCTTCAATTTTGTGTTTTCTGTTTTTAGTTCACATATTTGTTGTTCTTGTTTATCTAGTTTTAGATTAAAATATTTTTTGGTTGTTTTTTTGTGTCTTTTAGGAAAATGTTTTCACTTTTTGAATTGTTATTACTGTCTGGTGTAGTTTTTTCTTTCTTTTTTATTGGTTCATATTTGTATCTTTCCCTTTCTATTATATGTTTCCCATGGTTTTTTAAAAACATAAGTACACTAGGTTCTTGGTTTTCCATTAAAATTGTCCTTTTTTACTTAATATTGATAAACTATCTAATATTTTTTCTACTTTCTTTGGAATTTTGGTTTCATTTTACTAATATCTACCATTATAGGTTCTTTACTTCTTCTCCAAGCATCTATCGGTACGATTTCTGGTTGTTGAGTTATAGTACTAATTATTGTGTTTTCTTTGCTTGTACTAGGTTCAGTTTCTTCTGCTTGTTTAGCTTTTCCTTTATTTGTTTCTTCTACTAATATGTTATGTTTTTCTAATATTATTTTAAATGTTGGTACTTCATATACATTTCATAATTTTGTTAATTCTTCTCTTATTATTTCTTGCATCTGTGTTTGGTTTTCATTTATTTCATCCATTATTATTAATGTATTTTTCATCTTTTCTTTTACTATTATTTCTTCCCATAACGCATTAATTTTTTCGTTCGGGTTAGTCGGGATTATTTATTTTCTTTTTCCATCTGTTTCCCATTTCTATCCATATTTTGTCAAATTTATCACATCGTTGTTCTAACTGCTTTATCTTTTCTTCTAGTTTTATTTCTTTTGCCTTGTATTTTAAGTATTTGAGTTATGAAAATATTTCTTCTGATAAAGTTGTTTTTATTATTTTTCGTTTCTGTTTTTCTCTATTATTTCTCTTTGTATATTCATACTTTATTTACGAATCTTGTTTTCCCTTGGTCACTTATTTTAATTCCGTTATCATTTATCTTATAATTTATCATGGTTAAAAAGTCACTTCCTAAAAGTAGTTCATTGAAACTGTCATATTCTATTACTCCTATGTTTATCTTATATTCTAAATCTTGGATTTTGAATCTTAAATTAATACTTTTGGTAATTATTATTTCTCTTTCATTTTCAGGATAATTATAAGTTTGTGGGTCTATTAAATCACAATCATTTTCATCAATCTTACTTATATGGATAAAACTTTTAATAGCTCCAATGTTTATTTCAGCTATACAATCTGTTGTTATTATACCTTTAAATATTATTACCTTAATCTTTAATCTACTAGTGTTTATATTTATTAAATCTAATATTCTAGGTTGTATAACACCAGTTTGTTGTGACATTATTGGTTCTCTCGTAATACTCAATCTAGATCCTTATTTTTTGTATTAATCTTTTTGATGGTGTAAGGGTTCTGGTATTAAAATCCATATATATTTCTTCTGGTATCGTTATTTTGGAATTTTATTTATGTTCTATCTGTTCTAATATCTCTTGGTACATTCTTGGTACTAATATATTCATTTCATGTTGTTTCTTTACATGGTGGTTTCCGGTTAGGACATATATCATTTTTGTTTCAATACTTATGACTTTACTTCCTGGTGGCATTGTTATTCCATCTAGTTTATAATATAGTGTAAAGCTAAGTCTTTGTGTTCATCTTTTAATGATATACTAAAGTCTGGTTGTATCATAAATTTTAGTTTTGGGTACATTAAATTTCCTTTTCTTACTGATATTAGCGCATCTTGTATATTACCTAATACTTCTATCATCTAGTATGTATATTTGTATAGGTGTATTTATGTTCTTCTGAAAATATGCTTTTATGGTAAATTCTACTCCTCCAAAGTATATATTTCTATATTTTTTTGCTTCTTTAGTAGATAGTTTTGCTAACTCTCTTTTTATTACTTCATCGGTTATCAAGTTTATTTGTGTTCTTCCATTTACACTCATTGTATCTATTATATTTTCATACATGTGTACTATATATCTTATTTCTTTATTTCTTTATTTCTTTCAAACCATTGTCTTAAATATTTTCTTAATAGATAATTCCTATTTTTCGTCTTGTATCTTCTGATATGTTTCTGGCTTAAAGCTTAATGTTTGTGTTGATCCTCCTTCATATGTATTCATTTGATAATATGTTTCTTTATAGTCTCCTATTATTTATTTTCATTTATCCATATTTTAATAGGTTAATGTACTTATATTGTTCTTCTATAATATCATTTAGATCTTTTAATTCCTCATCTTTTCTGATTATTTGTCCTAATTTTTCCACCAGCAGTTTCAAATTTTCTTCTTCCTTATGCCTCAACTCTTCGTCTTTTAATGTTATTCTATTTCATAATTCTTTAATAGTTTCTCGTTATTCATATATTCGTTTAGAATTTTCTTGTAAATGTTGATCTTTTTTCATTTATTAGATTTATACCTATTCTGCAACTTACTATATGTTGGTTTATAATATAAGATTCAAAATCCAAGATTTAGAATATAAGATAAACATAGGAGTAATAGAATATGACAGTTTCAATGAACTGCTTTTAGAAAGTAACTTTTTAACCATGATAAATTATAAGATAAATAATAACAGAATTGAAATAAGTGACCAAGGAAAACAAGATTCGTAAATAAAGTATGAATATACAAAGAGAAATAATAGAGAAAAAACAAAAACTAAAAATAATAAAAACAGATTTATTAGAAGAAATATTTTCACAACTCAAATACTTAAAATACAAGGCAAAAGAAATAAAACTAGAACAAAAGATAAAACAATTAGTACAATGATGTGATAAATTTGACAAAATATAGATAGATATGGGAAATGGATGGAAAAAGAAAATAAATAATCCCGACTAACCCTAACGGAAAAAATTAATGCGTTATGGGAAGAAATAATAGCAAAAGAAAAGATGAAAAATACATTAATAATAATGGATGAAATAAATGAAAACCAAACACAGATGTAAGAAGTAATAAGAGAAGAATTAACAAAATTATGAAATGTATCTGAAGTACCAACATTTAAAATAATATTAGAAAAACTTAACATATTAGTAGAAGAAACAAATAAAGGAAAAGCTAAACAAGCAGAAGAAAATGAACCTAGTACAAGCAAAGAAAACACAATAATTAGTACTATAACTCAACAACCAGAAATCGTACCGATAGATGCTTGGAGAAGAAGTAAAGAACCTATAATGGTAGATATTAGTAAAATGAAACCAAAATTCCAAAGAAAGTAGAAAAAATATTAGATAGTTTATCAATATTAAGTAAAAAAGGACAATTTTAATGGAAAACCAAGAACCTTGTGTACTTATGTTTTTAAAAAAACCATGGGAAACATATAATAGAAAGGGAAAGATAAAAATATGAACCAATAAAAAAGAAAGAAAAAACTACACCAGACAGTAATAACAACTCAAAAAGTGAAAACATTTTCCTAAAAGACACAAAAAAACAACCACCAAATATTTTAATCTAAAACTAGATAAACAAGAACAACAAATATGTGAACTAAAAATAGAAAACACAAAATTGAAAACACACAATAATGAAGAATGGTATAACAAATATAAAAAATACAAACACAAATTTAAGGAAACGAAGAAAATACTAAAAGAAACCAAGGTAGAGTTGAAACAGACAGAAGAAGAATTAAATGAAGTAAAACAAGAATTAACTGAGGAAAACAAAATTTTAGGAGAATTAAAAGAAGAAATACAAATCCTTAGAGAAGAGATGAAAATGTTAAAAGGAAAAAAGAAAGTAAAGAAAATTAAAACAAGCGATGAAAGTACAACTAGTAATGAAAAGACTGAGAGTGATACAGACGAGGATAACAACATTGAATTAACTAATCAAGAGATATAGGTAGCAGAATTTTAGAAGAAGACTTAGAAATAATAAAAGAAAACAGCCAGATAATAGAAGCCTTACAAAAAATGAAAAGCGTAAATGCAATCATAGAAGATGAACCTGAAAGTGATATAGAAGATGAATTTAATAAGCCTATAGAAACATAAATAGAAACTGATGATATAATAAATGAGGATGCGAATGATTATCCTGAAGAAGAATTAGTAGACCCTAATCTAGAAATAATAACAAGAAAGCAAACTAGATTACCAAATCATATACCAGTAGGACAACAAGCTGAATTTAAAGAATTTGTAGGATCAATGGCACAAGGTGTAAATTACAATGGATATTTTTTAGACTTAGATAATGTTTATGATGTACAAGAAATAGGAAGAAGAATAAATGATTGGAATCTTGGAATGTATATACCATTAATGAACTCTACACAAATAGAAAACCTAGAATATATGTATGACTTGATATCTAAAACATTAATCGGAAAAAGTAGCTTATTGGATAGAATCTATAGCATACCAATTAAGAGGAGAAGTATTTAGCCATGCAGGAGATTAGAAATCTATGCCTATAATATTTGATATCATACTAAAAAGAGAATTTTTAGGAGAAAAATGGTTAGTAGCACGAGAAAACGTACTCGCAGAAAGAAAAACTGAGATAATAATGAATCTAAATAACAAGAAATGTTGTTAAATTAATAAATTACTAGAATATACAATAAGTTTTAGTAATTTCTTCTATGAAGCAAGATTCTTACCACAAGAAGGTTTAATAAATCAATAACTCTATTATGACCACTTACCAATACCTTATAATACTGAGATATCAAAAGAATATACCCAACTAGAATAAAAAAAATACATTAGGAGAAAGAATAAGAGTACTAAGAGCATACCTAATGCGAAAATGTGAAGAATATAGAATGCAACAAAAGATTAAAAAAGATAAGAAAATAGGATTAAGAGAGATATGTGGATTTACAGAAAGAAGACTAGTATTCGGATGTGATGATAATAAAAGAGAAAAGAAATATAAGAAAGGTCATAAAAAGAAATATCAACACAAAAAATATAAAAGGTATAATAATTACAACAGACAAAACCAACAATCCTATTACAAACCTTATAGGAAAAAGAGATTTAAAAGATATAGAAATACCCCTTAAACCAGGAAAAAATTTAAACATAAGAGAAAATTTAGGAAAAGAAAATATGTAAAACCATTAGAAAAATAAAAACTTAAAGAATGTAAATATTGGAATTGCAATAAAAAAGGACATTACGTTAATAAATGCCCAAAGCTAAAGAAAAAAGGTGTAAAATATATAAACACAACACAATTTATAATGAGTCTACAACAAATAAAAGAAGACAATAATAATTGGTATGAATATGAAGACTTTTATGTCAGTCAAACTGATGAAGAAAGTGAATCAGAAAATATTAACTACATTAACCAGCACACAGATAGTGAAAGTAGTTCGGAATAAAATGAATCTACAAAATAAAAAAGGAACATTATTAGAAGAAAGAAATTACTGGATACATTGTGAACAAAATGTTCGCCATAAACTTATTACAACTACAACTACTAGTGAAACAAGAAATAAATACTATAGTGATAGATACCAAAAGATCATTAAAAACCTTAGCAGAATAAGAGAAAGATTGAGTGAAATAAGATGGAAAGAACTACTAGAGGAAGTAAAAGAAATGGAACAAGATGAAGAGCTTCAACAAAGATTAAGAAAGATAGATTTAGAAAAAAATGATAATTAGATAGTAGCAATCTATATAGAAGCTCATATAGAATACAAACCTGAAAAATGATAAAACAAAAGATCTTTATTGACAGTGGAGCAGACTTATGTCTGGCAAAGAAAGAGGTATTAGAACCACACAAATGGAAGAGATTTAAAACACATAGAACTAGAGTATCAAGCTTTAATGAACAAACAAAAGAATTGGATATAGTAGCAGAAAATATGAGAATAATATTAGGAAAGACAATATTTAGACTACCAATAATATACCAACTGGATCATAGGAAACAACAATTATTGTTAGCAAATAATTTCCTAGACTACTTTAAAACACAAGTGATAAATAATATTACTTTTAGCCTACAAACACCTTGTAACAAGTGGATAATACTAAGGAGAGTACTACCAATACACACACTAAGAATATGTAACATAAGATCAGATAGGAATAGTAACCTACAGTTATTAAGAGAAAAATATCTCAATATATTAAAAATAAATTTCAGAGAAAACCCAATGCAACTATGGGAGAAAGAAAAAATATACGATGAAATCAAGTTAAAAAATTCCAGTGATATAGTTAGATCTAAACCTATTAGATATAGCCCAACAGATCAAAAAGAATTTGAAACCCAACTAAAAGAATTATTAGAATTAAAATTGATACAAGAGAGTAAAAGCCCACATAGCAGCCGAACCTTTTTAGTTAGAAAACATAGTGAACAAAAAAGAGGAAAGGCTAGAATGGTGATTGATTATAGAGAACTAAACAAAAAGAAAATATTCGATGGATATTTTTTACCATACAAAAGAAACCTTATCAATAGGTTAGGAAATAAAAAATGGTTTAGTAAATTCGATTGTAAAAGTGGATTTTGGCAAATAAAACTAAAAATGAATCAAAATCTTTGACAGCCTTTAGTGCCACTCAAGGACATTATGAATGGAATGTACTACCCTTCGGATTGAAAAATGCACCACAAATATTTCAAAGAAGAATGGACCAAGTGTTCAGAAAATTGACAGAATTTTGTATAGTATATGTGGATGACATATTAATATATAGTGATGATTTGGAAAAACATATAAAACATCTAGAAGAATTCATAAAAACTGTAAAATAGCATGGGATATTATTATCTGAAAAGAAATCTGAAATCTTTAAGAATAATATAGAATATTTGGGATACATAACAGATAATGAAGGATTACAATTACAAGAACATTGTAACAAAAATTAAAAATATTAAAGATAAATTAGAGAGCAAAAAAGAGGTACAACAATTTCTAGGAGTAGTAAACTACGATTCAGACCATATAAAGGATTTACCCCTCTTAAGAAAGCAGTTACAAGAATTAACTAGAAAAAATATAACCTTTGAATGGAAGGAAGAACATACTAAAGCCATAAATAAAATCAAGGAAAAAGAAAAAGCCTTGCCAAAACATAGAATATCAACTGAACTAGACCAACTAGAACTTTTTACTGATGCTAGTGATATAGGATGGGGAGTAGTCCTCATAGCATACGATAAAGAAGATATTGACAAAGAAAAACCACTAATTTGTGGATATGGAAGTGGAACATGGAAACCAAATGAGAAAAATTATCATATTAACGAAAAAGAACTATTAGCATTAAAATTTGAAAATAAAGAGATTCCATTTCACCTATTACCAGTAAAATTCGTTGTTAGAACTGATAATACCCAAGTAAGAGCTTTCATTACAAATAAAATAGACTCTTTACCAGAACTAAACAAGAGAAGTAAGTGGCAATCATTCTTTTATTGTTATGATTTTATTGTCAAAAATATATCTGGAACTAAGAATATTCTAGCTGATTTTCTTAGCAGGTACAACAATGTCAACCAGCAATGACAAGTTCGAGGAATATATTACCAATGTTACAAAAATCATCAAACAAAACCAAGAAATTATTACAACCAAAACAGAAGAAAATACACATTTGCTGGAACAACTTACAGAGGCCTTTAGAGACTTCAAAACCCTACAAACCTTGAAATCTTCTCAATCTCCAACGGAAAAACCAAAAACTTTCACATCCAAGCTTGCAACTATGCCAACCACTATACCACCACCCATAACAGCATCGTCTTCTCAGATGACGACAACAGTAACAATGTGACAAGATGAAATTTTCACCTGAATATATTATAGCTTATGAGCAGATAAACAAATTTTATGATTACAAATAAAATCCACACATTTTACGAAGTACAAAACTAAGTAAATATCCAAGGTTTTTATGTAACGAAAAATCAAACCCTAATATAGTTTTTAAACTATTTACTTACGGTTTTATAGATAAAATATTAGTAGATGAAACTTTTTACAACATTGCTAAGCTACCCAGTATTTTAGTAGAATTTGTCAGACTAATGATGGAGTCATTTGGAAGAGGCATCTACGGCATACAACTATTCGACGCCTCAACAGACCTGACGGAAAAATAGATTATAATATGTCACTTATTTAAAACAGGAAGAAATAGCAACATATGCGGAGATGATAAAGACCTAAAGATGAAAATATCATCTACCCTAGAAAAGTTTCAAGAATGGCTGAGTGACAAAAGAGCCATCGGACTATCAACATTAAAATAAAAAATTGAAGATATGTTAAGAGCAGGCAAAGCCAGCATCATCGGAAACTCCATGGGAGGAGAAACTGAAGAACTTATTACCCTGTACTACAACAATGATGTATTATCTCAAGACACCATACACCTTACTAACATGCATGACAAGATCATAAAAATGAAGCACAAACACTCCAGTGGAGCAGTACAAACTCTTGATAGGCCAGAGGAAAATGCATGTTATGAGCATAAAGGATGATACTACCCATATTACTATGAAAAAAGAAGGATCATCTAATCATTTTGAATGAAATGGCCCAATGTAGTTTAAACTACAGAAAGCCACGATGTAACAGTTTAATATGGCCCGATGTAGTATAAACTACAGTAAGCTCATATATCATCATATATCACCAATTTTCTACTGAAACCAAAATGATACCGTTCTTATTCTATAGGAGTATCAAATAAATAATCAAAATGATACCGTTCCTATTCGTCTTTTTGTGCAAAGAAGACACCTACAAAAGATGCCTGTGGAAGAAAGCAATCAACCTCAATGTAAAAGCCACTGAACCGACGAGGAATCAAAAGTAAAAGATGACAAGCCAACAAACATTGAAAAAATGGCAACAACAATAAACAACTTTAAGAAAAGCATGAAATGACAAGAGACAAAGTACTATTTACTTTATGACTTTTGTAACAAAAATACTATTTGCTTTTTAGTTTTTTTAGCATGCCAATAATGTAAGGCAATCGAGGTTATCTATAAAAGGAGCCTCTTTGTAACCTTGAAAGATAACTTCTGAATACAAGAAAATCTTCAATCTTCAAAATATCCTCTCTAATGTCTAGCTAAACCCCCTTCTAGTATATAACTCATATCGAGAATAATATCATAATACAAGAGAATAGATACTTTGAAAGCTTATACTTAGAACCATACTAGTCCATAAAACACTGTCTCTTAAAAGAAATTTTAAGAAAGAGTATGTCGAGCAACTCCGAACTCCTAGGCCATTTATTCTGTCGAATCCAGTGAGAAAAAGGAGGCAGAGCCAGGGTGGGTTGAGTATCTCCGGTGATCTTGAAATTCTACCAGAGGTATATTTTCAGACTATGTGTTTTTAATTATAATATTGATAAGTATAAGTCTCTGCAATTATGATGTTAAATATTGATAGAAGGTTATAGACTTTTATTTAAAAAAATAAACTTTAAGTTAATAATACCTGCTTCCGTACTACATGCCTATTATTTGATAAACTTACCTGTAAATATGTTAATATACCATCTATATTCCTACCCTCTTCAGGGTTGTTAGGTGATGAAAAGATCCGCCCAGAAAATGGTACTTTTTCCCTTATTGAAGTGTTTGGTAAATATAAAGTACTTATAAGCTAAAAATCGGTCAAAATTCATAAGTTGATCACTCATAATTTATGACTTTTTAGC
The DNA here is from genome assembly GCA_034509755.1 of Anisodus tanguticus. Lineage (NCBI taxonomy): Eukaryota > Viridiplantae > Streptophyta > Magnoliopsida > Solanales > Solanaceae > Anisodus > Anisodus tanguticus. The sequence continues at coordinate 15,614,441 of CM067546.1, read as the reverse complement.
ATAAAGATTTTTACTATTTTATCCTTAATTTTTTAAAAACAATTCAAAAACTTATAAGTATCAAGCCTCTGTGTGCGGCCATCTCATCACAAACTACCCGGCCATATAGAAAGCTGTAATATCTGCCCAACTGATCAGTGGTAACTGCCAAACTGGTGGTAAATAACGATACATAATTGTTCAACTGGTGGTATACACATATAAGTGCATTCTTGGATGACTATAGCGCGGCGTAGTAAGAAAAGAGATACATATATAAAAGTGCAATGCCAGACAGACCTCAAGGAACACCATAAACAAAGTCGGAGTGACCTATGGTCGTTATCCTCCGACTATCATTATTGAATCATATATAGCGAACATTACAATCCAACCCTAGTCCTCTGAATCCATCGTATCACAAGGGATATAATAAGATTTGAATGAGAGTTTCAACAAGGAACATACTAGAATCATAAGCAATAATAGAAGGGAAACACAGGATAATCAAACTACTAAGAATGGAATCGTTCGATGGTACTTCACAGAACTTTTGGGCTATAATAAGATCATGCCAAAGAAGGAAAAAGTATTACATACCTTAGTCAACCTCCGGCTCAACAACCAACCGAGCTTATCCTGATGCCTCTTTGTCTATAATAATGAAAATGATTAAAGTGTCGTAACTATCATATAACGATGACAACCTATTCTACGATAAAACTGACAACACCTCTCTCATGTTTATATGAATTTCCACAAGTTAAAACAACCACCAAACATCCCAAACAGCCCAAACAACAACAATAATACTCATGATAAGCTTCTCAAACAGTTCAACAAACACAACAAGTGGCAAGCTCGATTTACGATTAACGAACTATAGTTTAAACCCTTTCTCTTTCTTTATAAACATGTTAATAACAATAATAACAATACACTCATGTTTCTACATCAATTTCCAGCCCACAATATCACAATAATAACTTCCAAAATAGTCCAGCAACTCACAACTACATCATATATGATTTTCCGATATTAATTCTGTATTTTCTCACCCAACAACCTAGCTATGAATTGGATAAACATAAATACACCTATGACAAGGGAAATATTACCTTAATCCAGCAGGAACAACACATTCTTCAAGCCAACTTAAACATATAAAAATTCCAGTCCAACAAGACAACACAATTAACATTAAACAACTAGTTTACTACTTCTTGCCGATATCTGGCATATTCTCAAACATCCAACACATATTCGGATGCACGTGCTTTGTGAAAATAGAACCTCAATTAATCTATATACATGAAGAATATAGAAATTATTACCTTAAACCATCAAGGGAAATCTTTATATCAAGCTACTTCAACTCAAAGGAACATCCAAAGCAACCACAACACGATAGAACTATGTTCTACTAGAACCACGAGATACCCGACCCTTGATTTAGGTGATTTACCTCTTAGGATATGAGATAACAGTTAGAGAACTTCTTAGAGAGGTATATGTCAGTTTGGGTCGAAGAAATAAGGTGAAAACTGGTTTCCACCATTTAATTATAAGGCTGGAACTTTGCACTGCCTTAGTTGGTCCCAATAGGGTATGCCTGCATAGTCTCTCAAAAATGCGCATATTTCTCTAATCTGACGTCGTATCGATGAATGGTGTAATGCATTGGAAATTAGACTCCTAGACCTTTAATTTCATGGGTGTATCACTCTGTAATTCCAAATATATTGGGATAAAATCTCAGTAATAAATGACCCAAATTTCAGTAGAATTATGAACGTAACTTGCGGTGACTTTTTCCAACTTTTGTTTTACAACTTTATTGACTTTAAATCTTAAGATACAACTATTGTATGATCCAAATACCTCATAATAAGACTTTCTTAGAATATTATGCACTCCGCAAGTCTTACCCCAAAAGCACGGGCCATTACATTCCACTTTCTTTTGGTGAACTTCAGCAAAAAAGTGTTTCTTTGATTTGATTAGCTTTAAACTCTCACGACACTTACTTAACACTTGTTTCATACCATTACTATCCTTGTATGGAATCTTCAACTCCCATGTTCTTGTTACTTTACTTGCGATGCACACTAGCGCGAAAATACGGGGTGTAATGATATAAATAGGAATGATTTGGAGAACACTATTAATGAGAACTATTTTACCTCCAAAAGCGAGAAATTTACCTTTACAAATCTGAAGCTTGTTTTTCACGTTCTTGATAAGTTCAGTGTAGAACAACTTTTTATTTATTGCATGGAAAATAGGACAACCTAGATATTTCAAAGGGAACTAATCCCTTTGGAAACCTATAATTTCTTACAATTGTTGAACCAGATATCCAACAGCCTTATGATACATATAAAAATCTGATATAAAAAAGGTCCCGAACTTGGTTCCTCAACTCAAGTTAAGAAGTGACGTCCCAAGAGTACCAATGGCTTGCCTTCAATATATGGTTAAGGGCCTAGAATTGTATGGGATATGAAGCGGATTAGGAGAAAATACTTGATTGTCTCAAAGCATTGTCAATTATTTGGCCTTAGTGTTGGTGTTGGCCGAGACCATGCTTTTAATTTGTTGTCTTTAATTTCTTAGACTAATTACTTGTTTACATAGGACACCATTAAAGCCATGTAATAACCCATATTTTCCCTTAGGACACATTCAATGCACTATGTAAGAAGGGTGACTAGGCCGAAGGGGTTTTGTCCAAATAGTGACTTGGCCGAGGATAGAACAAGGTAGCAAAGGCAAAGGCATCATCTAGAAGGTGTGGTCTTCAAAGGATAATTCGTGCATGAAATTCCTTAATTGGAGGACATCAATATGAACTTGAAAAAGCCGAAGAGTTGGTCGAACCACTCCTCCAATCGATCGCCCAAAGATGCATGCCAAAGGGATATGATTCTCAACTCTCCAAAAAGTTCATTTAAAAATTAACTAGTTCATATGTAGAAGACACCAAGAAAGGTTATAGAACACATGGGACTTCAGTATTCATCCCCCTCGGCTGAAGATCCCTTCTCCTCCCCCGTTCCCACCTTGGCCTAATGGCTTGTGTTTGTGTCCCTTGTATTTCCCTTCTAGAATGGTCCTTTTACTACTATAAATAGAACTCTTAGGTCATTGTAATGGGGCAGTTGTTGATGATATATAAAAAGTGAGTTTTACTCAAAAGCTAAGGTATTCAACCCAGGGTTGTATACATTAGTTGGTCCTCCGGAGAGGTCGTGTGTCTTGTGTTAACTTTTAAGGTTCCGATCACCCTCACTTGGTTAGTATTGAGCATTGTAGTCAGCAACCTCAGTCTAATACTTTTCTAATTGACCAAACGCATATTGGTGTCGACTCGAGCAGTAAATCCCTCGTATCAATATCCTAAGCATATCAACCGTATAGCACGTGGTGTGTACTCGAGTTTTCCCCTAGCATCCCATGTCCATTCCTCGTCCAAGTTACTTGTTTCCTTGCTCCACTATACACCACACCATCCCTCAAACCTCCATTCAAAGGGAAACTGCCAAAATCCACCCGCATCCCCACGCAAATACCACCAACATCCCCACCAAGTTCCCCTTATCGGACCTTAGTATCCCAGTTCATCTCCGAGACCTTACCACCACTAAGACACCAAAGTCCTGCCACCAAAATCTCCTGAAACACCCCCAAGACATCCCTCTACAACACCATAACCCACTTCTTCCTAAAACTACCCGAAACAGTCACTAAACTCCATATTACCGGCAGAACCCGATAAACCCGAGACCTCACTGTTTCAGCCTTATTCCGTCACCTCACCACCACTCAAACATCAAACCCTGAGCACCATCCCCACCTTAAACACACTCGTAACACTCCCATAAAATGTCTAACCCCAACTCCCCCTGATTCCACCCTAAATGACCTCCTAATACCCACTGCCCGGCAATAGCCGATAAACCAAGAACCCCACTTTCTTGTCCATTTTTTGGGTCGACCCGAATATAACTAACACCAGACCCGCTTACTCACTTATACCCCTATTTATATACATCATATTGGTATCAGAGAGAGATGACCCCGTCCCACACTTTGACGCTATGGCACATGTAAACGATGAACTTAGGAGGGCCTTAACCGAAATAGTTGCAGAACAAGTGCAACTATTAAGGAGGGAATTTACGGATTGAGTCATCATCAATGACGTCGAATCCGGAGAGGAGGTTGCTCAAAACAACCCCATACATATTGAAGGTGATGCACAAGAAGAACCGAAGCTTAAGAGGGAGGATGACCGTACCTTACGGTTTGATCTCCCCACATTTGATGGTAACTTAGACCCGGAGGAGTTTTTCAAATGGATAAGATCCATTGAGAGACTATTTGAGTTTAAAATAATATGACGACCGTAAGTGCTTTAAGGTGGCCATCTTGAAGCTAAAATCATTTTCCTCCGTATGGTATGAGAATCTAAAGACAAGCCGGAGAAGACTCGGCAAGACAAAGATTGATTCATGGGAGAAGTTAAAAAAATACTTGAAGAGGAAGTTCTTACCATGAGAATATGAGCAAGATCTCTACCATAAACACACTAATCTTCGGCAAGGTGTTCTTAAGGTCGAAGAGTACGTCCGATTCATAGGAGGTTTGAATGCGGAAATACAAGAGAAAGTTGAAGTATCTACTTACCACACGTTTGAGGATTTGTGTCACTTGGCATTAAAGTTTGAGAGGCAACAAAAGAAGGGTGCTCCTATGCCTATACTAAACTTGCTAGTATCAAAGAAAAGGGTAGTACTTCGTACTCTAACCCTTTGTTTAAACAAGACGACACGTACAAGGACAAGGGAAAGAAGATAGAAGTTGCCAAAGGAGTTAAAAGAGGTGGCACAAGATGTTTCAAGTGTCAAGGCCTTGGACACTTTGCAAGGGAGTGCCCCAACCCGAGAGTCATGACACTAGAGGAGCACCAAGAATGTGGAGACCCATTTGCCGTGGAAGAACCCGAAGTGGAAGAAAGTCAAGAGGAGGCCAAGACCCTTGCGAGAAGATGGTGTGAGCCTAGTTCTCCAACATGTATTGAGTATGCAACTAGGAGTTAAAGAATCGCAAAGGGAACAAATCTTCTACACCCGATGCAAGGTGAAGGACCGAGTGTGTAGCATGATTATTGATGGAGGAAGTTGTGCTAACATGGCTTCCATTGAGATGGTAAACAAATTGCAATTACTGACCCATGTCCATCCCAAGACCTACAATCTTCGATGGGTGAACAAGGCAAACGGGCTAAGAGTGGCCAACCAAGTCCTTGTTAGTTTCCGAATTGGAGGATATGAAGACGAAATATGGTGTGATATCCTACCCATGGATACGTGTCATATCTTATTAGGGAGACTGTGGCAATATGACTGAAGGACCATATATGATGGAGAGGACAACACCTACTCCTTCCACAATGATGGCAAAGATTTCCAGTTGAGACCTTTACCACCTAGAAAGGTAAGGGAAATGAAGATTCAAAATGCACAAAAGTGTCAAACCGAATCTGAAGCTCGCGTACTTGAGGAGCAAAAATAATAAGAAGGGCCCGAAAAGGGGAGACCTAAGGAGATGTTGGTGTGTGAAGGAAAGGAAAGTCGTATGAAAGACATCGAGGAGAATGAAGGAGCAAAACAAGGTTGGACTGATAGAAATATCCCCGTGAGCTCAAGGTGTCCAATTGATCCTCAAGGTGATAAGCGCGGGGTTCCAAAGATGTTCAATCAACCAATGATAATGTGCTTAAAAATGCATGGAAAGTGGAGTGGTGTTGGAGTTATCACATGATAATCTAAGAAGCATTTTTTATTCGGCCTTCTTGTTGGTCTTGGCCGAGACCATGTTTTCTTTTAGCTTGTTGTTTTCTTTTATTTCTTAGCTTAGCTTTTAACTCTTAGCTTAGGATATGATGTAATGTGTAAATAACTCTTAGCTCCCATTAGGACACAATTAATAAACCATGTAATAGGAAAGAGGGAGACAAAAGCCGAGAGGTTCTCCAAAGGGACCAAAACCGTATAATGTTTGTCCAAGCCACGATGGCAAGGACAAAGGATGACTTGGTCGACACCATGGCAAGGACAAGAGACTTATAGAAGATGGATACTTCAAGAACTGAATTTGAAGACAAGAAAGTCGCCCAAAGAGAAGGCCAAGAGTTGGCCGAAATTACTTGTCAAACAAGAACAAGAATGGAAGCTTCCAAACTAGTTCCAAGAAGATGAAGTCTTGAAAGGACCAATCCATCCCCTTTTCGACTTGGACTCCACAAAGAAATGTGAAGGAATTTAAGCTCAACTTTGTCTCCAAGAAATGCCAAACCTTTTCCCATTGATCACACTAAAATCGAGAAGCCTCTTGGCCAACAAGAAAACCCGAACACTTTTCCCAATATGCCGAAAGTTTGTGTCTTTAGTTTGTTTTCTAGAATAGTGTTTTGTTTACTATAAATAGGAACCTTAGGACTTTTAAATAATCATAGTGGATTGATATATAAAAGTGAGTTTTACATAAATCTAATTGTATTCACTTGTGTGTGTTTACTTTTAGTTGGTTCTTGTGTGAACCACACTCTCCTTCGGTGCAAGTATTGATTAGGACTTGTGTGACCTAGTCTATACCCAAGCTTGAAGAACACCCTTGGTGGTAAACGAAGGTTGGTACTTGTGTGGACCAACTTAGTCTAAACCCCGGTCTTGACCTTGTGGCATTGATCACCAAATCCTTGGTGTCGGTTCAGGCAATTAACTCACCGTTCCTCTATCCTTGGGCCTATCCTCCATTCAAACCTCCTAGTTGGTTGGGTTTTCGGGTGTTTTTGGGAGTTGGTTAACAATCCTTTTTAGTGTAGGTTGGGAAAGTATTGTAGTGTATTGTGGTGAAATGGATTAGCCAGTTAGGACAATAACTGGACACGAAATTGATAGACAAGTTCGGGTGCATGTAAGTTGATGTAGTCCGAGATGACCTTCCAATGTGTTTGTAACAAAGTAACCAGATAGAACCTTGGCTTGGGTATAGTTAGATCACAAAAGTTCTAACTAAACTTACACCTAGGGTTTGGACCACAAAAGGACCAACTAAGATAACACAAAAGTTGAATAACTTAGCAAAGTTTGACAAAACTCAAATATATTCCATAAAAATTCAATGTCTCCTTTCATAAACTACATCTCCTATTTATACTAGTTTTAAACCTTCTAGAAGAGGTAACAAGATAGACATAAAACATGCACTAGGCCAAATGGGAAAAGGGTAGAGGTTCAACCGATTTGGGAAAAGGGAAAAGACTCAACTCTTCATGTTCTCTAGGCCACCCTTTTGTGTCGTCCATGTAGATAAGTGCATGAACTAGCTAGTTCATGAATTACCTCCTTGGGGAACATTGGAAGCTTCTCCTTCTAGATGATTCGCGGCTTGGTCATATTATCTTATTACATGGCATAGTAACTAAGCTATAAGAAGATCTAGTAAATAAGCTAGGAATTAAAACAAGCTAAAAGGTGGTCTCGGCCAAGACCTACATAAAAGCCAAAAAAATGTTTCCTTTTTGGATCTTCAAGTATTGTCTTCAACTCCACTCCACACTCCACTCCACATTAAGGATGTCACCATAGGACGGTTGGCAATCTTTGGCACTCCTAGCAAATCACCTCACGGCTCATGTTGGAAACTTAAGTTTACGGCCTTCTTTTCATCACTTTCCAATAGCAGATGTCATAGAAAAAGGTGATTCTTTTACAAAGAACGTAGGCAATAGATTTTGAAACAATATCCACGCCTTTTCTTGTGAAGTTTCTTCATCAACTTTGAACTTAGAATCATATATAAGTGGCCTCATTTGTTACGAGAATCCATCTTTTACCTTTAGATAATATGCACATTTAGATGTAAGATTAATTAAGTCTTTCATCAACGAGCATCAGATTAAAAAATGCCTTTGTCTAAATAATCCCACTTTACATTCACCTTTAACACCACATTGTACATGTATAATCATTTTAATCCATGAGAAAATTTTCCAATCACTGCATGTTGAAGGTTTTTAATAATTTCCATACGTTTTATTTCTGCTTCTGTCCACTTCACAATTGGAATACCATCCACATAAGATATTTTCTTCATGTGAATAGGATCGCATTGCAGTTTAATTGTAGGGTTCTCATAGTTGTTGCATGTTAAAGAAAGAACAAAACTTTTTATAGGGTTAGGGTTTGAAGAAGGATGCGGAAGAATGGAGTTGGTAGCGAGTAATGTCGGTTGTATCAGTGGTGGGAAAAGAGTTTCTGAATCTAGATAGGGTGGCTAGCCAGCCACCGTTAAAGACTGGCCAGTGGCCGGAGCGGTAATGATATGGCTAGGCTCAGGTTTAGATTAGGGTTCGCATGAAATTTTAGGAGAGAGAAGAGAGCGTCCTCTTCTTGTTTCTTTGATCAAAATCAACTTTCATATTTTTTTGACCTCTAGTAAATTAATCTAGTCAAACAAAGAAATGTGTAGATATTAAGCTACATTATTAGCAAATTATCTAATTGGATGTGCTCTTCCAAGAGTTATTGACTTTTGTTTTTGCAATGTTTTCTAGATAAAAATTTAAAATAATATGTGAAAAACTGAACTAAACCGAACTTATTTTTCTATTTATGAATAAAAGAGCTAATCGAATTAACTCAAAATTAACTGAACCAACTGTCCTTCTTAGTCAGTCTGTGTGACTAGTTGTAGGTATTGCATATGTAAAATAGTAACACCCACGGCCTTCAAATTTTGAATTCACCTCTGAATAAGATATGATAAATTAAAAGATAAAACATTTGTAAAAAGTTTGAAAATCATACCAATCCAAGAAGAAAGAATTTGGGTAGCCAATTGATAGTTGGAAAAAGAGAGACAGAGGCGTGAAACTTTCTGTCAAAAGAAAGAAAGATGAAACTGGACTTCTTATAAACAAAATTATTCTTTTTAAAAGAGGCTAAATTGTGTTAAGACTCCCAAATCTGATTCATTCAGGTTCATCAAGAGATTTTAAAATTTAAAATAAATGCACTCAAATAGCTATCACATGTCATTCATATTCAGACCCCACTAAATGTAAATAAATGAATACATAGCCTTTCATTATTTGAATCACATGAAAAGAAATAAGAAAAAAAGGAAAAATACAAACAAATAAATAATAGAGTTTAAAATGGAAACTTCGAAGACTATAGCAAAAAGATGAAGTCACCACTCCCTTAGAAGGTTTTGACAACTTCTCACGACTTGGCTTCCTTTTCAATGGAGTAGGTCAAGAGTTTCCGCACTTCTTCCTTTTTTATATTAGTTTCAGAAAATGAGGGAAAATTGAATTCTTACTTATCGTATTACAAATATCCACAATATTGTTAAGAGTATACACTTTGTGGTAGAGTTTCCACAACGGTCTAGTATTTGCAAAAAGTTATTTTAGTTATATGTATTACTTTAAGGTCCGCTGAAAGGTCAGGCAAGTAAGGCATATACTTTAGGCGTCCAAAAAAATGGATTATGGAATAAGTATTGAAGAATCCATTTTTTAGTATAGCGTCAGGATAGCTAGGTTATGCGTTAATTTTCCTTACAAAACTTTAAGTATTTTAGAAGTAAGAAATTTTCTTCTATATTAAAAAAGTATTTTTTGTCATTATGAAGTTTATGTGACTATTGAGGGATGGAAAAGCCCTCTCGGGGTAAATTAAACATCTCATTTTTGTTAAGCAATTATTCATAATTAAGCATGAGAGAATTCAAATAATCCTTTTCAAAAAACGCTCTCTTCTCTCTCCAAAAATTCCATGTAAACCCTAATTCAAACCCTAGCCTAGTCATATCATGGCCGCTTCGGCTAATGGCCAGTCGTCAAAGGTGGCTGGCCAGCCACCTTCTCTAGCGTCATCAACTCTTTTGCTACCATTGACACAACTGACATTACTCTCTACCAACCTCATTCTCCCGCATCCTTCTTCAATCCCAAACCCTACAAAAAGTTGTTCTTTCCTTAACAGACAACAATGATGAGAACCCTCCCATTAAACAGCAATGCGATTTTATTCACATGAAGAAAATAACATATGTGGATGGTATTCCAATAGTGAAGTGGACAGAAGCATAAATAAATGTATGGAGATTATTAAAAACCTTCAACATGCCGTGATTGGAAAATTTTATCTTGGATGGTAGGAATTAGAGGAACAACGAACGATTATACCTACACAATGTGGAGTTAAAGGTGAATGTAAAGTTAGATTTTTTAAACAAAGGCATGTTTTAATCTAATGCTCGTTGATGGAAGATTTCATTAATCTTACGTCTAAAGATGCATGTTATCTAAAGTCAAAAGATGGATTCTCGTATCAAATGAGGCCACCTATATTTGATTCTAAGTTCAAAGTTGATAAAGAAACCTCACAAGCAATGGTGTGGATATTGTTTCCAAATCTATTGCCTACGTTCTTTGTAAAAGAATCACTTATTACTATGGCATATGTTGTTGGAAAGCCAGTACAATTGGACTTGGCAACGATAAACAAGACACAACCAAGTTACGCCAGTTTGAAGGTACATGTAGATCTTCTTACGGAGTTACCTAAATTTGTTATGATGGAGATAGAAGATGAAGTTACTAAAGAAACCAGAAGGGTGAAAGTGAAAATTTAGTATGATTTTCTACCAAAGTATTTCACAAAATGTAAGATACAAGGTCACTTTTGTGATTAATGTTGAATTCTTCATCCTGAATTGAATAAGATAGCAGAAGTTGAAGTTCCTAACACCTCTATTGAGAATGGGGTAAAGGATAAAGGCATTCAGGAAGCACATGTGGTGAAGGACAAGGGTAAGCAGGATTCACACAGATGGTTTCATGGTAGGAATTATCATGTTAAGAAATTCATGCCTAAAATTCTTTCTAGTGGAAAAGTGGTGGACTATCCAAATATTATTAACAAGGATAAAAGGGATAGAAATGGAGAGAAAGGTGAAACCAAGAAGGATGTAGAATCAAAGTTCAAGTACAAAAGAAGAATAAGTTTTATATCCTGAATTTTGTTGAAGAAAGTGATCAAACTCATTCAAATCAACACAAGTGAAGAGGAGAAAACAAAGGAAAATGTTAATGATAGATTAGATGGTGCTCAGACTGATTTGAGTCAACACATGGTTGAAGTTGAGAAAAAAAGGAGAATGATGGTGCTATTTCAGGTGAATCTCAAAGATACAAAGAGAATCAGCAAGGAAATGTTTTTCAAGATTCAACATAAAACTAGGTGGAGCAAGTTTTTACTAATGATCAAGGAATAACTCAACAAGGGGATATTAAAGAAGTATTTGCAAAAAGGGATTCTATCTCACAATCATGGGCTGACAAAGTAGAGGAAGATGAGGTTGAAGAAGGGGAAATCATGCAAGATAATATGTTTCAAACTGGATAATGAACAATTACTATTTGAGAACGGTGGAGTAAAAGAGAGCAGAAACTTAGTAGAAATTGAAAGTGGAAGGCCTGCAGAAGTTGGTGAAACTAAGGAAATTGATGAAGGTTGTGCAATCATACAGTGTTATCTGTAGAGGAGTAATCTACATTTGTTGATCATTTAAAGGATCTGAGTGCATCGTAAACTCCATAGATGATCATACATCAGATAAAGTGCAAGAAGTTACTGAAGTATCAAAGGAATCAAAATATATCACAGAGGATATACCAAAAGATGACTTAGAAAAGAAAAATGAATTAGCTTTTGATGATCTACAGATTGCTAGTTCAAAGCACAAAGAGGAGGAGACCAATGAGATCACAGGAATAGTTGATGGGACGGAGACAGATGGATATTCTAATTAATCGGTGGAGTAAATTCCAAAAGAATTCATAGAGAACTCTGATGCTTTGTCTATGCGGAAAGAGGACTCTAATGAGATGATTGATGATTTAGCCTCTGAAGAGTTCACCAAAGGAAATAGTATTGATCATGAGAATATTCAGGTGGTCTATCCAATCAACAATAAAGTGGTGCAGAAATCTCAGGACAGTCTAAGGAAAGAAGATAAAAATGTAGTAAAATCATCTCCAAATATTCAGGAAGCTCTGATGGATTCTAACAATACTGATTGGGATATTATTGAAGTAACTCTTTATTCTGAGAATCAACATGTATCAGTAGTTAGGAATTTATCTCCTAAAAACGTGATGCATGACTTGATTTCTCATAATATTGAGACAGATGGGGTGGATTTAGTTGAAAAAGATCTTCATATAGAGGAAAAATGAGATAGCATTAAGCAAAATAAGGAAAATATGTATAGGCAGGCTGGTATTTCTTCTAATAACAAATCCAACAATAAGGGTCAAAAGAAAGGGAATAAGAATATTTCTAATGATAAGCAACTTTCCACCAGGGTGTTACCAAAGAGGACTGGAACTAAATCTAATGTTAAATGATGTTAAAGTCCTTTATATGAAACATTAGAACAGTGAAGACTCAAAAGGCCTTTAATAGGTTACAAATGCTAAATAGACATCATAAATTCTTCTTAATAGCACTCATGGAGCCTTTTCAGTAGGCTCGGACTATTCATCATTACAGGAAGAAAACTGCAATGGTAAGATCTAGTATTTTGTTGCTGATAATATAGAGGTGGAAATTTTGATGGATTTTTCTCAGCATGTTACTTTGAAACTCTTTTTTTTAAGATTTGAATCAGTATCTTGTTACTACTCTACTTTATCCTAAATGTGATGAGATATAGAGACTGAAGTTGTGGAAAGATATTTATCAACTTGCCAACATCATGACTGATCCATGGATGATTGGTGGAGACTTTAATTAGTCATGAATGATAAAGAAAAGATAGGTGGCATTCCTATTCAACTTCATGATGTGGAGGAGTTTTCTTTGTGTAAAATCTTGTGGTCTTGAAGAAGTGAGATTTAAGGGTAGCCATTTCACTAGGTGGAATGGAAGAGCTGATGATGAATGCATATTTGAAAGATGGATGGAATGCTGGTGAATTCTTCTCTTCAGAACTAGCTTGGTAATATTGAGGTGGAACATCTAGCAAGGACTAGTTACTGATCATGCCCTTTTATTGTACACTTATGGTGAAACAGTTCAAAACCATATCAAGCCTTTTAAATTTCTCAACTTTTGGACTGAACATGATTCTTTCCTCGAAATTGTCAGACAGAAGTGGTTAAACTGGGAGTATGATGATCCTTTCATAAACTTCAAATGCAAATTAAAAAAGCTGAAATGAGTGTTATCCAAATAGAGCAGAGAATTTTTTGGAGATATATTCAAACAGTTGATCATAAGGGAGGAAATAGTCAGACTAAAGGAGGAATTGTTTGAAGAAAAATCAATGCAACTGAACAGATTGATTTTGCAGAAAGCTCCGGCTGAGACAAAAAGGTATTTACATAATGAAGAGGAATACTAAAGGCAAAAATCTAGTCTTGATTGTTTTTGCAGATGGTGATAAAAATACTAGATTTTTTCATAATCTAGTAAAGGGTAGAAGAAAGAAGTTGCAGATTAAAAGAATTCAAAATTCAAAAGGATCTTGGATTGATGATGAGGATCAAATGGCATCAAAGGCTGTGAAATTATACTTACATCAATTCACTCAGGAAGATTCAGTTGGAGGGGCTAGTTTGTTATCTCATATTCCACAGTTGATAGATCAGGATATAAATGAACTACTCTTCCAAATTCCAAGTTTAGATGAAGTCAAGAATGTTGTTTTCAACCTGAATGGTTCAAGTGCAAGTGGACCTGATGGGTTTTCTAGCTTGCTTTACCAGGTTTGTTAGGACATTCTTGGTTTGGATGTCTATAATATGGTGGTGGCATTCTTTCAGGGTCATACACTTCCTAAAATTATCACTCATACAAACCTTGTACTTCTACCTAAGGAGTTGATTCAAATTTACTCAGACTTAAGACCTATAAGTTTGAGTAATTTTATCAATAAGGTACTGTCAAGGGTTGTGCATGACAGACTAGAATCTGTTTTACCAGATTTGATTTCTGTAAATCAAGAAGATTTTGTAAAAGGGAGAAGCATAATTGAGAATGTGTTGTTGACTCAAAAAATTGTGACATGCATCAGAAAGAGGGGTAAAGCTGCAAATATAGTGATAAAATTGGATATGGCCAAGGCATATGATAGAGTGGCATGGTCTTATTTAGCAAATATTCTCAGCAGAATGGGGTTTGCTGAGCAATTTTTTGACATGATATGGAGGCTAATTGCTAACAACTGGTATTCAATACTCTTTAATGTCCAGTCCAAAGAATTTTTTTCATTCAACAGGGGTGTTAAACAAGGTGATCCTTTATTACCAGGACTATTTATCTTATCAGCATAGGTCCTTTCTAGAGCACTCAACTCAGTATTTGACAGTAGTAATTATGTAGGCTATGGTATGCCTAAATAAAGTCAGAATATCAATGATCAGGCTTATGCAGATGATACAATAATATTTGCATCTGCAGAAAAAGAATCTTTGAAGAGAATCTTGAAAATTCTATAGGAATATCAGGCAGTCTTAGGCCAAATGATCAACAAAGATAACAGTGCATTTTATACATATCATAAGGCTATCGGATATCTGGTTCAATAAGTGGAAGAAATTACAGGTTTCCAAAGGGATCAGTTCCGTTTGAAATACTTTGGTTGTCCTATTTTCTATGCAAGAAAGAAAAAAGTGTACTATAATGAACTTATCAAGAAGGTGAAAAACAAACTTAAGAGTTGGAAAGGTAAATTGCTCTCTTTTGGAGGTAAAGCAGTGTTCATCAATAGTGTTCTCCAAAGCATTCCTATTTATATGCTCTCAACAGTTGTCCCTACAAATTACACAATAAATGAGCCGCATAAAATCTTTGCAAGATTCTATTGGAGTAATAAGAAGGAAGGTAGAAGCAGATATTGGGTTTCATGGGAGAAGATTTGTTTACCAAAAGAAGAAGGGGGTATTGGTTTCAGATCTTTATATAATGTATCTAAATCTCTCTTTGCCAAGTTGTAGTGGAGATTCAGGACACCTAATTTTTTATGGTCAACCTTCATGTGGAATAAATACTGCAAGAAGTTGAAACCAATAGAGGTATAGTGGAAAAGATGATCTCAGTTATGAAAAAATATGATAGAAGCAAGAGATCCAGTGAACCAACTGTCACGACCTCTTTAAAGGAATCGTGGTGGCACCTACACTGTCTCCACCGGTAGGCGAACCACTCCCCAAATTTACAGCATAATCGAAGTAGATATGCAAAAATAACAATATTAAGTAAAGTTGTCTCATCTTTATATAAAAGTGAAACAAGTTTGGAAAACTAACAATACAACCCCCACGAATCTGGACAATCATACAAGATCCCTAATCGAATATTGGTCTGATAAAATAATAACCCAGGCCAAATGCCTAAACAACATAGTGAATGTTTGAACATTTCTCTCGGATAAATAAAAGACAAAAATATAAACAAGAGTATCCAGGGCATGCTGAATGGAAGCATCCTCACCTGAACAGTGGAAGTCCCCCAACTCAAATTCAACTCGAAGTCTTGAACTGGTAATAAGCGATGTATCTGTATCCAAAAAGAATGCATCAAGTGTAGCATGAGTACACAACGAACCCCCGTAGGCATCATAGACCGACAGCGATGGATGATATGTAACATAGATAAATATCAAGTTGATACTAGATAACCATATACTAGATAGTTCAATAACCCATATTAGTCACATTGTGCATATATTAATTCACTAATCCAACAAGTCACTTTATTCACATAAGATTGAAAACACAATCAAGTACAATCAGTTCATATACATACATAGGGATCTTACTATCACAATACCTACCGACTAGTGCTCTCTTATCCTAGTCATATTCATGCTTAACCCCACTTACCCAACTTAACACATCAAATAAGAAAGTCAACACTAAGTTCACAACAACCCTTTTAGAACGCTTTCTAAAAGTATTATACTTAGGCTAACCATGATGACATGAACTCTTTTATTATTCTTGTCCTTCAGACTAAGTTAAGTCTCTATACAGTTACGATTTGACACACATAGATTATTCAATGTCTACCTTTCTAATAGTGACACTTATCACGGGCTCTTTATTAAATTCATTACCCAGTCAAGCAGTTGATTATCAGACATACACAAATACACATAGTTTCTATGGATCTAAGCATAGTACCGACCTATTGACATTTCTGGCAACAGTTACAGTTGACATCAAACACTTAGACATACAAATATTAAACCACAAGGACCCATACTCGAGGAAGCAAGCCACACACAGCAACCAAATCAATTCAGCAAATTCAACCATTTATCCAAGTGTTCAAACAGACCAGCCTAATTATGTCAATCAAACTAATTCAATGAAATCAATCTAATTTTAAAGTATTCACAAAGACAAGCCCAATCACGAAAATCAACCCGATTCAATAAAATCAATCCACACTACCAATCAACAGATAATTAATGCATTGAGATGTGTATGATATGAATACAATGCATATTCTAGGTACATTTCCCTCTAGTATACATGTTGTCAAGTTTTTATATGATTGGCCACCCATAAAGGACCCGCAAAGGTAACACATAATACAAGGATATAGACCTTAACAAATCAAGATTTCAAATACCAACCCAGGACCCACATCACCAAGACTCAAACTTTATTGTAAAAAACCAAGAACACATACTAAGTAATCGTATCCGTAAGTTAATTAGAAACCTATACTCAGATGGACCTTCAATTGAAAAATACACAAAAGCTCTAATATGGAAACCCTAGAATTTCCCCCAAATCAAAAGAGTTTCTATAATCAAATCAAATGCTACAACATTATCTTTTATCATAAACCAACACTTATTCACAATATTAAATTCAACTAATCCGTATTACACCCTTAAATCAGAAATACACCCTCTCTTATTCTTAGATAAACATTAGAGCTCATCTTCCCCAACTTACATACCTTCTATATCACCATTAGAGACTTAAACACATGAAATATAATCATAAGGGTGAAGAACCTTACCTCAAATAAGGAATTTGGCCATAACTTCCAAGAATCCTCTCCTAGCAGTTTTAGAACCGAGATGAGGCTTTTTGGGGCATAAGATTCGATTTAATTCATTCAGTGTGCTTTCTAATACAGCGATACCTCTCCAACAGAAATTGACTCCACTAGCACGGTCTCGCTGAGGCGAGGTCACTTGACACCTTGCCTCTGTGCAGAAGCGAACATGATCCCGCAAAGGCACACTTCCCTCTGCGAGAAAACCCTCTACCAAGGTAGAAACCAACCAATCCACACAATTCCCGCTTCTGTGAGCCAACCTCCATAGAGGCGGACACGCAGGAGCAGACAGTTCACCGCTGGGGCGGACACCAGACACCAGAAACTTGGAATTTATTTCAAACTTCCATGAAACACCTGAACCACTCCCAGGACACCACAGACATAAAACATGTATGCTCTCCCAAGGTAAACAGTGCTATGAACTCACTCATACCCTCGGATTTCCCATTTAATCGAGCTAAGACATACTTTTCTAGAGAATCTTTCAGAGTCATCAAATATCCAACTATTACAAATAATGCCACATAATACATTTGATTATCTCGGAAAGTGAACTAATGACTCGACTAAGTCATAAATGACCCTACGAAAGTACTGGAAGTGACGGATCAAAAAACAAACCCATATACTCAAACTCAACCTTAAGTCAAACTAACAAACTCAATGGTTCTCAATTTAGGTTTTTCATTCGAAACTCATATAAATAGACCTCGGGATCCATGTCACCAATCCTCGCACATCACAAACCGCACACAGAGTCTTACGGGAAGGGTAAAATAGTCAAATAAGGGTCTTTAGCTAAAAATGACCAGATGAGTCATCACATCAAATACTAATTAAACAAATGTTCATCCTCAAATGAAGAGAAAGAGAGTACAGAAGCTGACGAGTAACCAAGTAACCCCCATCCTAATCTCATAAAAGCCCCCAATATGAAAGAAATGAAACGATAGTTCCACATGTTCACTTAATCAGTCAAAGCTACTATAACTTACCTCCACACCCCAAATTTCTATTCCTTCATAACCAAAATTTCTTTCACATTTGATTCTCGAATGTATGACCTGACTATGCTTAAATTCCTTGGTTTGATCATAATTATACCTCTTTATGCGCTAGATTGAATTCACAATAATCACCATAATCCTTTAGCTGTAGCCACAACAATAATCCAACCTATACCGATAACATAATCTGAAATTACTAATCTTTCTTCTCAACTATGAAGTTCGTCATTGCACTAAAATCCCTTAGAACCACGTACACACACACCATGAGCCCAATCTTTCTCAACTTCTCAAATCATCATACTATAAGCATACCTACTGATTACCTTGTCGTGCTAGATCTGTAGAAAATCAATTGATCACTCTAACGACTTCTCATAGCCATTTGTACCTCTTCAAGACATACCAAGTACATATGGAACTATCTAAATTGTTGTCATCCAAAGAACATCATCAATCTTACTTGCAATTTCTATGAGAACTGGTAATACTATCATACCTCCTTTCTGAATCGAAATCTATCAAACCCTTGTCGGGGTTTACTAGAATACCATAACTCCTTCACGCAATAGAAATAAAAGCCACCCGACCTCAAATGAATAAATCTATCCCGGAATAAAATGCTCAATTTCTAAATCATCGATAGCCACCCAAATTTATTCCAATTTTAACTGGTAAGATTTCCATAAGCATGTTATGAATCTTCCATCTCTTTTCCTCAAGAACAATCAATCATGTGTCGTCACCCACATCTTTAAAAGATGGATTCTATCCAAGTGATCAATTCAACCCTGACAAACCATACCCTTGATTATGATCTCCAAGTTCCTTGAATTCTACCCGATACGCAAGTCTGATAGAACCACATGAAACTCTAAATATATCAAATCTTCCTCGGACTCTCTCTTAACTCGTCCACAATTCTGGACACCTTGTTGAACCTCTATCTATCATATCTCGCTATTTATCAGCCTTACCATTTCTTGTCATATTAACTTACCTTTCACCTAGCTTACATTTCTCAATTCTTTCCAAGTTCTTTAATACCTGAAATACTCATTCATGTTATTAATCACCAATACTTCAACATAATCTACCATCAGTCGCCAATCGCAACCCGTGGAACATTTGTCATAACGCTTAATCGATCACCATGAACTTACTCCTTCGAGCATACCAAATAATTTCACCGGTCAAAAAGATGTGAAAGTAATGCCACCATAATCCACCTCTAACCCAAGAAGTCCTATTGTTTCGAAGAGTCACCTTACTAATTTCAAATTAGATCAACCCCGCATTTATCAAAATTCTTACATTTCCACCTTTTATTTCAATCATAATCACCACTAACATCCGATCATTACTCAAACCTGTTTCAGAGTATACTGAAATATCATAGGCCTTGCAACATAACTGAATCGATTCTGGAAATAATAGGACACCGCATACTCCACAATAAAGAGTTTTTCTCTCCTCACTCGAACCTTAAACTGGATGCTCCTCCCTATCCGGCATAACCCACATACCATACTTTATAAAAATTAATCCACTATAAAAAGTACCGACCTACTCTGGTTACTCTGATCAACAATTATTTAGTACCCAAACAATAACCCAAATCATCACTGAACTGATCCATAATCCAAAAGTTGATCCTTAATCATCGAACATACACTCCCTCTAACACTCTCATGGAGTTTCATCGAAATACCCTTGTCAACAATCTCTAACTGAAATAATTATTCTTCTATATTGGCTCACAAGTTACTAACCTGATCATCGATACCCGAAGCTTTCCGCAAATAGAATTATATCAAACTGTCACCAATCCGTTATGGTAAATACCCCTATTTACCAACACCTTATTTGAGAGTCTTATACGATGCTTGCTTGGGTAAAACCAACCCTTACCTTAGTTTGTCGAACCATAACACGTCTAACTAACCATGCAATTTCCCTGTCCTTCAGCCAACTCCAAAGTCATTAAACCCGTAACTATCAAACTTCTCAAGTATTAACCTTTATATACCATGCCCACAAATCTTTATCTAAGAACTAGATGCAACTCCCAGTAATCCTTCAAATAGCACCCCACACTTGTCCAGCACAAGTGTCATTCCTATTAGTCGATCATTGGCTCCCATTAGCCTACAACATAGTCCAACATCCCAACTCAATTGTGATCTCTTACATTCACCCTATACTAAGCAACTGGAAAATAACTCACAAATCAACAATCCTTTTTGGTTCCAATAATCCATCTTTATCACTAACCTCGAAAACTCCAAGTGACCCTGCGAACATACTCTTAACATGTGACTGACTATTCTATTAAGCTTCACTCATCACAAGTAACATTTCCACCTTATCTCGAGCAAAAAACCTTTTCCTGAAATAACTCACACCACTAATTCTATTCTTCTATCACAAATCTTGTGAAATCGAAGCCAACTTAATCTTTCATAACCTATACGATATTCACCCTTGTACATCTTGTAACATAACCTAACATGCATGTTAGATACCAATTCTTCCCTTCATCAATGGAAATTGATGTCACGGCCATTTTCAAGAATCGTGGTGGCACCTATATAATCCCACCAGTAGGCGAATCACTCCCAAATCTTCCTAGAAAGATATGATATAAACAAGAGCGGAAGAATGCAAATACTATAATCAATGTCTCATAATATAACGCAGAAGAAAATGATGTCTGATACATCCAATAACACTCCAAAGTAATCTAGTCTTGGCATACAAAAGCACTAATCAAAGAAATACAAGTCTAAGTAAAGAGGCACGCAGGCCAAAACTGAATACATAGCCTGAAATATGTCTCTCAAATACGAACAAAATACAATAAGTAGAGGTAGCGTATCCAAGGGCATTTTGGAAGGAGCATTCTCACCCAGAATACCGAGGATCACAACTCTGACTCAGCCATGGTCCTGCAGAGGTAGGAGGTACTGAATTTGCATCCAAAAAGAATGCAACAAGTGTAGAATAAATACACAATGTACCCCCGTAGACATCATAGGCCGATAACGATGGAAGATACATAATCAGAGATAAATACTAAGTTCACACCAAATAATCCTATGCTAATAGTTCAATAAACCAGGTATGTCACATAGTCAACAAGATGTTCACAGAGTTCAATAGTATATCAAATAGCATGAATAATCCTTCCAAGTTCAGAATCTAACAATGGAGTTCGTAATCACTCAATACACAGTTTCACCACAATTTATCACTAGAATGGCATAAGTATGTATGATATGAATGCAATGCATATGCAAGGTACTTTTCTTAACTTGGTATGTAGTACATCAAGGTTTAATTATGATCCGTACACCCATGGAGGACCCGCGAAGTCCATATACCGCTCCTAGCCAGCTGAAATTCCACACACGAATCTGGCTAGAGCCCATGACTCATTTGTTAATTCTCAATCATGTTGTAGGCGTGCAACTCCATTCCCCGCATATCAATATCATCTCAAGTGACATAATCTCACATTACCCTTACCTTTTCGGCCTCTTGAACCACAGCATATCCATACCTCTCACATCAAGTAACAGAACCATACGTGTATGAATGCAATGACAATATAAGGCAAGATATCATGATATAATGAGATGCAATCAACTATAGAGATGATATACACATGCTTTCAACAATCCAACAACACATAGGCAAATCCAAGTCAAATCAGGATATCATATCGAAAGCATGTGTGATGAGTAAACGAACAATAGCAAACATAGTGATGAGCCCACATATGGAAACAAGCCCAAATAAACGGCGGTCAAAACCAACACAATGTCGATTTCCCAAATCTATCCATCATCATAGTTCAACACCGGTACCTACTCAACTGTTCATCATAACCGACTGAGTGGGACCTCCAAACATGCCCAATACCCTTCAATATTTATAACTAATTACGTATTTCTGTTGGAGTCTCAAAAAACTAAATCGTGGTCTACCTCAAAGCCGAACAGGTATGCTACACAAATAAGCCTCAGTGATAGCCTTGCCCTTCCTTTGTGCCTCGTGATAATTGAAGTCTATTCACGTATATTATATAATTATTATAAAGCTAACACAACAAAATAAAGACTTTAAATACTCATCCGGGCCCACGCTACCAAGACTCAAACTTTATTTCACAATAACCAAGATTACATACTAGGTAGTCATATCCTTGAATTAATTGGAAACCGATTCACATTTGATCTCTCAATTGAACAATAATAAAAAAGCCCCAATTTGAAACTCGGAAAATTTTCCCCAATTGAAAACAAGCTTCTATAATCCAATTAAGACTTATAATATGATAATCTAACATAATCCAATTCTAACTCATGATATTAACACAATTGATCCGTAAATCTCCATTAAAATCAATAGCAAGGCTCTCTTATTCTCATATAAACTTATAACCATTTTTCACCGACTTAAACACACACTACAACACCATTAATAAGCTTATTATCATAACCTTAAACCAAATAATGAAGGAAACTCTTACCCAAGGGTTGAAATCGCTCCTAGGGTCCTGAAAATACACTCAAGCAGAGCTGGTTTCGAAGTTTGCTATTTGAAAAGCAATCTGACCTAAAAATAGGTAAAGGACACCTGAACAGTAATTCCTCCCCAGCGGAATTGACTCCGCTAAAGTGGACCCATTGTGGCAGAAAATCCCTTCATCGTGGCGGAGGTCACTTGACACCTCACCTTTCGTTGTGACAGAAATCTCCCGACTACCAGATTCCACTTCGGCGATCCAACCTCACGCCGAGGTAGACACGCCATAGCGGGATGCTGGTACTGCCGTGGCGGATACTAGATACCAGTAGTGAAATTTAACCAAAGATCCTCCCTTCAACACCCGAAACACTCCCGGAATCCCCTGGACACAAACCAAACATGCTCATCTAAGGTAAATAGTGCTACGAACTCGCTCGTACCTTCGGATTTAAAAAATAACCAAGCTAAGGCATACTTTTCTAAAGAATTGTCCAAGACAAACCAAAAATCTAAACTTTACAAATAAGGCCACAAAATACATCTGATTGTCTCGGGAAGAAAACCAATGACTCGACTAAGTCATGAATGACCCTCCGGAACTACCAGAAGTGACGGAACCGAGAAATGAGCCCATCTAGCCAAAAGACAACTTTGAGTCAAACTAACAAACTTTAAGTTTCTAGTTTTGGGTTTTTCATCCAAAACTCATAAATGGACCTCGGGATTCATGCCACCCATCCCCGCACATCACAAACCCCACATAGAGTCTACGAGAAGGGTTAAATAGGAAAATAAAGGTCTTTAGCTATAAATGACCAGATGGTTCGTTACATCAGATACCAATTAAAACAATGTTCGTCCTGGAGTAGAGAGAAACAAATAGGGAAATTTACTGGAAGTAGTGAACAAGCTCGGGTATCTACTCTTCATATCAAACTCGGTCTCCTAAGTTGCCTCTTCTACAGGATGATACCTCTACTATACCTTCAGAGAAGCTATCTCCTTCGACCTCAACTTCCTCACCTACTTGTCCAAAATAGCCACTGGCTCCTCCTCATACTCCAAATTTTGATCAAGCAATATTGAGTCCCACTAGATAATGTAAGAACCATCGGCATGATACATCTTCAGGATAGATACATGGACGACTGGATGAACGCCTGAAAGACCTGGTGGTAGAGCCAACTCATATGCCACCTCCCCAACTCTATGAAGAATCACAAATGGTCAGAGATACCTCGGACTTAACTTCCCTCTCTTGCCGAACCTCATCATACCCTTCATGGGTGAAACCTTCAGAAGAACTATGTCACAAACCATAAACTCTAAGAATTACTCTGTGCATGATTTGGAGTTGGTTGTCGTTGTGTTTGCCTTGAGAATTTTGAAGCATTATATTTATGGTGTTCATTGTGAGGTGTGTACCGACCACCGTAGTCTGCAGCATATTTTTAATCAGAGGGACTTAAATTCTAGGCAGCGTCGGTGGATGGAGTTGTTGAAGGATTACCTCATGCATAGAGTAACTCAAAATAGGTCATGAACATGATAGTTCTTCTCATGCATCTTGAACTGCCTCGATGCATAAGAGATAATCTTACCCTCCTTCATCAACACACAGCCCAACCCAATCTACGAAGCATCGCAGTACTCAGCAAAGTCTTTTCCCTCCACCGGAAGAGATAAAATAAGGGTCGTGGTCAAAAGGGTCTTGAGCTTTTGAAAGCTCTCCTCACACTAATCGGACCACTGAAATAGCACCTCCTTCTGAGTCAACCACGTTAGATGCGAAGCGATATAAGAGAAATCCTTAATGAATCGGTGATAGTAGCTAGCAAGACCCACAAAACTTTGAATATCTATCACAGAAGTTGGTCTAGGCCAGTCCCTAATGCCTCTATCTTCTTCGGGTCAACCACAATCCCATTATTAGACACCACGTGCCCCAGGAATGCCACAGAACTCAACCAGAACTCACACTTCGAGAACTTTGCATAAATCTTCTTCTCCTTTAAAATCTCAAGAACCACTCTCAGATGACGCTCTTGGTCCTCCCGACTCTTTGAATATATCAGAATGTCATCAATGAATACAATCACAAAAGAATCTAAGTACGGCTTGAATATTCCATTCATTAAGTCCATAAATGTTGTGAGGGCATTGGTAAGCCCGAATGATATCACCAACAACTCGTAATGCCCATAACGTGTCCGAAAAGCCGTCTTAGGAACATCCTCGGCTCGGATCTTCAACTGATGATACCCGAACCTCAAGTCAATCTTTGAAAACATTGAAGCACCCTGAAGCTAATCGCACAAGTCATCAATACGCGGAATTAGATACTTATTTCTGATGGTGACCTTGTTCAACTATCTATAATCAATGCACATACGCATAGTGCCATCTTTCTTGTTCAGGAATAATAAAAGAGCACCGCACGGAGATACACTCGGTCGAATGAAACCCTTACTCAACAAATCATGAAGCTCCTCCTTCAACTCCCTCAACTCGGCTGGAGTCATCTGATATAGGGGAATAGAAATGGGTAGAGTACCCAACTTAAGATCAATACATAAGTCAATATCGTTGTCTGGCGGCATACTCGGTAAATCTAAAGGAAAGACCTCCGCAAACTCAATAACTACCAGAACAGAATTAAGGGAATGGGTCTCCGCATTAGTATCTCAAATATGCGCCAGATAAGCCAAACAACCCCGATCCACTAACTTTCTAGCTCGAATATAAGAATTCACTTTTAGGAGTATGACTGGGACCACCTCTCCACTATAACCTTGGAAGACCAGGCATAACTAGCGTAATCGTCTTGGAATAACAGTCTAGAATTGCATGATATGGTGCCACCTAATCCATACCCAATATAACATCGAAATCCACCATATCTAAGATAACCAGATCTACCGAAGTATTATAACCTGTGAAAGTAACTACACACATGCGATATACTCTATCTATAATTACAGATGCACCAACTAGTGTAGATACACGAATAAAACATCAAACATATCACACCACGTCTCTAATTTAGCAGAAATGTAGTAGACACTTAAGAGAAAGTATACCCTGGATAAAATAACATAGTAGCAACTCGATGATCGACTGAGATGATACTTGTAATGATTGTGGCTGATGCCTCAGCCTCAACCCTACCAGGGAATGCATAGCAATGAGTGCACCCTACCTCGGACTGAGTACCCTATAGGCCACCTCGGCCTGAATGAGTTCAATCTCTCCCCGACTGAGATCCACTATGACCAAACTAATGGCCACCATGGCCCGACTGAGATCCTCCCTGGCTAATCTGACTACCACCTCTAGATGTCTGTACTGTGGTCCTATGTGCACAAGAGCTACCCGAAAACTACCTAGGGCAATCTCTCCTAAAGTGCCCAACCTCTCTACTAGTGCAACAAGTCCTGGCCGCTGAGGGCTGCTGAATGGAGATAGAAGAACCCGCCATGGTTTTAATAACTAGACTGAGAACCCATCGAAGATTGAGCCCCGTCATCAGTAATCTGAAGAGATGCCTGAATCGATTGACTAGGCTACAAATGCTGATATGTCCCCTGATAATCATAACAATAGGAAGTAGAACCACTGAACTGTCCAAAGTGCCTAGGCTTCTTATCGAGCTCATGTCTGGGCAACTTTCCACTCACAGACTCTATTGTCTTAGCATGCTCGGCAACGGTCTCAAAAGAGGATATAGAGGCCACCAACTATAGCGTAGCCAACTGGAGTGGAATATTCAACCCTCTAACAAAACATCTTACTCATTCCATCTCACTAGGAAGCAATGGCGATGCAAAGCTCGATAAGTCATAGAAATGAGTCTCATATTGTGCCACGGTAGAACTCATCTGCTCAATCTTCTGAAACTCACCACGCTTGCTCACACGCAAGATCAAAGGTACATACTTCTTAAGAAACACCCTATAGAACCAAACCCAAGAAATTGGAGGTGTCCCTGCGGGCAAACAATCAACATACGACCTCAACCATTATTTCGCATCCCCTAACAGTTGAAGGGCCACGAAACTAACTATGTTCGACTCAACAATACCAAAAGTATGCAACCTCTCATGGCTGCTCATGATAACTCATACGCATCCTCCTCAGGCTATCCATAGAATACCTGAGGCTTCATGTTCAAAAAGTGCTCCCAAATATACAGCTCATCGCATGTCATAGTTGTCCCTCCAATAGGTCTGGGACCAATATCTGGATCATGAACCTAATCAATACGAGGAACTGACATTACCGCTGGCTGAACCCCAGGAGTACGAAACTCATAGGTATGTGTTTTCCCCACTCCGATACAGGTCTGAGAACTACTGTCTGAGCAAAACCATCAAGAACACTTAATAACCTAACTAGTGTGTCCTGTAGAATCGGAGTAGCGATGAATCTAGGATGATCCTGGGCTGGACCCATCTCCTCCTCTAGCATATCATCTTAAGGCCAATAATTGGCTTAGGGGAAACAGATCTAGCACGAGCCAGCCAGACTCTCTATGTCCGCCCTGAGCTAGTGCTACAGCTATGGCCTCTACCACGATTGTGCACTATCGATGCTGGTGCCTCATCTCTTGCCGCATCAGCATAAAGTCCTCACCATCTGTGAGAGAATAGAAACAAAGGTCAAATACCAATCTGATTCAACTTAGCACGAAAGGAATAAAAAAGTGAAATTTCCTAAATGCCCTCATAGCCTCTCGAAGATAAGTACGGACGTCTCCGCACCGATCCGCAAGACTACTAGATATTGCTCTTGTATTTAAGATTGTTTAACCTAGGGCTCTGATACCAACTTTGTCACGACCCCTTTTCAGGAATCGTGGTGGCACTTACATAATCCCACCAGTAGGTGAACCGCTTTCATATCCTCCTAGCAAGATATGATATAAACAAGAACGGATGAATGAAAATACTATAATTGATGTCTCATAATATAACGCGGAAGAAAATGATAGTCTGATACAAGAGCACTAAACAAAGCAATGCAAGTTTGAGTAAATTGGCACACAGGCCAAAACCGAATACATAGTCGGAATATGTCTCTCAAATACGAACAAAAGACAATAAGTAGAGGTAGAGTATCCAAGGGCATGCTAGAAGGAGCATCCTCACCCTGAATACTGAGGATCACATCTTTGACTCAGCCATGTGGTCCTGTGGAGGTGGAAGGTACTGAATCTGCATCCAAAATGAAAGCGGCAAGTGTAGCATGAGTACACAACGTACCCCTATAGATATCATAGGCCAACAATGACGGAAGATACATAATCAGAGATAAATACCAAGTTAACACCAAATAATTATATGCTAACAGTTCAATAACCTAAGTACGACACATAGTTAACAAGATGTTCACAGAATTCAATAGTATATCAAATATCAAATAGCATGAATAATCCTTCCAAGTTCATAATCCAACCATGGGGTTCGTAATCACTCAATACATAATTTCATCATATTTTATCACTAGAATGACATAAGTATGTATAATATGAATGCAATGCATATGCAAGGTACCTTTCTCAACCTGGTATGTAGTATATCAAGGTTTAATTATGATCTGTACACCCATGGGGGACCTGCGAAGTCCATAAACCGCTCCTAGCCAGGCAGAATTCCATACACGAATCTGGCTAGAGTACATGACTCATTTGTTAAGTCTCAATCAGGTTGTAGGCATGCAACTTTGTTCCCCTCGTATCAATATCATCTCAAGTGCCATAATCTCATATTACCCTTACATTTCCGGCCTCTTGGACCATAACATACCCATACCACTCTCACATAAAGTCACAGAACCATACGTGTATGAATGCAATGGGAATATAAGGCAAGATATCCTGATATCATGATACAATGAGATGTAATCAAGTATAGAGATGATATACACATGCTTTCAACAATCCAACAATACATAGGCAAATCCAAGTCAAATCAGTATATCATATCGAAAACGTGTGTGATGAGTAAACGAACAATAGCAAACATGGTGACGAGCCTATATATGGAAACAAGCCCAAATATACAGCGGTCAGAACCAACACAAGGTCAGTTCCCTAATTCTAACCATCATCATAGTTCAACACCGGTACACACTCAACCGTTCATCACAACCAGCTGAGTGGGACCCCCAAACATGCCCATTACCCCATCAATATTTATAATTAATTACGTACTTCTATTGGAGTCTCAAAAAACTAATTCATAGCCTACCTTAAAGCCGAACAAGTGCGCTACAAAATCAAGCCTCGGTGATAGCCTTGCCCTTCCTTTGTTCCTCGTAATAATTGAATTTTATTCACGCATATTACATCATTAATATAAAAGAAAACACAATAAAAATAAGACTTTAAATACCCATCCCGGGCCCACGCCACCAAGACTAGAACTTATTACACAATAACCAAGATTACATACTAGGTAGTCATATCATTGAATTAATTAGAAATCTATTCACATTTGATCTCTCAACAACAACATACCCAGTGAAATCCCACAATATGTGGTATGGGGAGGGTATAGTGTACACAGACCTTACCTCTACCTTGGTAGGTAGAGCAGATGTTTTTGGGAGACCCTCGACTCAAGACAAAGCATAATCACAAGTGAAGCAAGCACAGCAATGCAAGAGAAACGGATAAACCAAGACAAGAAATTAAAGCAATATGAACATGCTAATAACAAAATTGATTATGCCATGGTAGCGCATTCTGGCAGGAAGAAGCAGTAGCTAACTTAGATAAATAATATCAACAAAGTACACTACGGAACACATAGCATCAGAAATCAAACTACAAGGGACTATAAAGCAATATTGCGCCTATAAGTGTGATAGGCTAATTGGTCCTACAGTAATAACACTACAACTATCATTTTGTAAGCGTAAGTAGGACTACGCTCGACTACCTACTACCCTTCTACCCTAATTTGTGTCCTCCACAACCCCTATCTAAGGTCATGTCATCAGTAAGTTGCACCTGCGCCATATCACATCTAATCACCTCACCCCAATACTTCTTCGGCCTACCTCTACCCCTTCTGAATCCGTCCATAGCCAACCTCTCACACCTCTACACTGGGGCATCTGTGTCTCTCCTCTGCACATGCCCGAACCATCTCAACCTCGCTTTTCGCATCTTATCCTCCACCGAGGACACTCCCACTTTGTCTTTGATATCTTCATTTCTAATCCTATCTCTCCTTGTATGCCCACACATCCATCTCAGTATCTTCATCTCCGCAACTTTCATCTTTTGTATGTGCGAAGTCTTGGACTGGCCAACACTCCGCCCCATACAACATAGTCGGTCTAACTACCACCCTATAGAACTTGCCTTTAAGTTTTGGTGGCACCTTCTTATCGCACAAAACTCTAAATGCGAGCCTCCATTTCATCCACCCTACCCCAATACGATGTGTGATATCGTCATCGATTTCTACATTCCCTTGGATAATAGATAATCAAAAAGCCCCAATTTGAAACCCTGGAAATTTTCCCCAATTGAAAACAAGCTTCTATAATCCAATTAAAACTTATAACATGATAATCTAACATAATCCAATCCTAACTCATGATATTAACATAATTGATCTGTAAATCTCCATTAAAATCAATAGCAAGGATCTCTTATTCTCATAGAAACATATAACCATTTTTCCCTAACTTAAACACACAATACAACAGCATTAATAAACTTAGAATCATAAACATAAACCAAATAATGAAGGAAACTCTTACTCTAGTGTTGAAATCGCTCTTAGGGTCCTGAAAATACACTCAAGCGGCACTGGTTTCGAAGTTTGCTATTTGGGTAAAAAGAAATCTGACCTAAAAATATGTATAGGACACTTGAACAGTAATTCTTCCCTAGCGGACCCACTGCAGCGAAAAATACCTTCGTTGTGTCGGAGGTCACTTGACACCTCACCCTTCGTTATGGCAGACACAAATCCGTTGCGGCAGAAATCTCCCGACTTCCAGATTCTGCTTCGATAAGTCAACCTCTCGCTAAAATGGACACGCCAGAACGGATGTTGGTGTCACCGCAACGAAAACCATATACCAGGAGTGAAATTTAGCCAAAAATCCTCCATCTAACATCCGAAACACTCCCAGAATCCGCTGGACACAAACCAAACATGCTCGTCTAAGGTAAACAGTGTTATGAACTCGCTCGTACCCTCGAGTCTACGGGAAGGGTCAAATAGGCAAATAAGGGTGTTTAGCTAAAAACGACCAGACGGGTCGTTACAATTGATCCATCCAACTCCTTTTTCTTTCACCTCTAAATTGCCATGCCCACCTTCCAAGGATACCACCGAACTAATGAGTCACAAACATAACTCAAATCAACTGAACCCTCAAATCATAGTTGAAGACTGAACTTGATCACGCGTCTGTATCAAGGGAACATATCTCATACACTATCGCACGATGTCACATCAAACTACTCACACACAAATTTTAGAGTGTGGTACCACCATCGGTAATAGAATAGGAAGAAGAAATTCCATATACCAATTTGATTTAACTTATCACGAAAGGAATTAAGGAAGTGAAATTTCCTAAATGTCCTATAGCCTCTCGAAGATAAGTATAGACTTCTCTGCACCAATCTGCAAGACTCTACTAGACAATGCTCTTGAATTTAAGACTGTTTAACCAAAAGCTCGGATATCAACTTTGTCACAACTCCTTTTAAGGAATCGTAGTAGCACATACATTTTCACCACCGGTAGGCGAACCACTCTCCAAATTAACAACATAATCAAAGTAGAAATGCAAAAATAACAATATTAAGTAAAACTGCCTCATCTTTATATAAAAGTGAAACAAGTTTGGAAAACCAACAATACAACCCCCACGAATTTGGTCAACCATACAAGAGCCCTAATTGAATACAAGTGTGATAAAAGAATAACTCATGACAAATTCCTAAACAACATAGTGAATGTTTGAACATTTCTCTCGGGTAAATAAAAGACAAGAATATAAACAAGAGTATCCAGGGCATATTGAATGGAAGCATCCTCACCTGAACACTGGAAGTCCCCCAATTCAGAATCAACTCGAAGTCCTGAACTGGTAATAAGCGGTGTATCTACATCTAAAAAGAATTCAACAAGTGTAGCATGAGTACACAACGAACCCCCGTAGGCATCATAGGCCAACAGTGACGAAAGAAACGTAATAGAGATAAATATCAAATTGACACCATATAATCATATAATATATAGTTCAATAACCCTTATAAGTCACATTGTTCATATAATAATTCACTAATCCAACAAGTCACTTTATTCACATAATATTGCAAACACGGTCAAGTATAATCAGTTCATATATGTACACATGGATCTTACTATC
Source organism: Anisodus tanguticus (assembly GCA_034509755.1). NCBI lineage: Eukaryota > Viridiplantae > Streptophyta > Magnoliopsida > Solanales > Solanaceae > Anisodus > Anisodus tanguticus. The sequence goes on along the minus strand of CM067546.1, from coordinate 15,582,352 downwards.
ACAATACATATAGACTAGTACTCTCTTGTCCCAGTCGTATTCATGCTTAACCCCACTAACCCAACTTAACACATTAAATAAGCAAGCCAACACTTAGATCACAACAACTCTTTTAGAACGCTTTCCAAAAGTATTATACTTAGGCTAACCATGATGACATTAACTCTTTTATTATTCTTGGCCTTTAGACTTAGTTAAGTCTTTATACAGTTACGGTCTGACACACATAGATTATTCAATGTCTATCTTTTCAATAGTGATACTTATCAAAGATTCTTTATTAGACTCGTCACCCAATCACATTGTCGATTATCAGACAACACACAAATTCACATAGTTTTCCTAGATCTAAGCAATAGTACTGACCTATTGACATTTCCGACCAACGTAACAGTTGACATCAAACACTTAGACTTACAAATATTAAACCACAAGGACCCATGCCTGAGGAAGCAAACAACACACGGCAACCAAATCAATTTAGCAAATTCAACTATTTATCCAAGTGTTCATACAGACCAGCCTAATCATGGAAATCAATCCCATTCAATGGAATTAATTCAATTTTCAAGTATTCACAGAGACAAGCCCAATCATGGCAATCAACCTGATTCAATAGAATCAATGCATTGAGATGTGTATGATATGAATGCAATGCATATGACATGTACCATTTCCTCTAGTATATAGGCTGTCGTGTTTTTATTATGATCAGCCACCCATGGGGGACCTGTGAAGTCCATATATCCCTTTGGAATTTCCATCGGAGCCCAGCTCTTGGCTGAATAATAATTATTGAAGGCATGCAATTCGTTCCCTCACATATCATATATGTTGTCGCGTGCAACCCGAGCCATCCGTAATATTATCAGCATCTCAGTGTTGCCATAATCTCATAAGTGTTCTTACGTTCTCAGTCTCTTGGATCCACAGCATTTTCATACCACCCTCATATCAATATCATCAAAACCATGAGTGTATGAATGCAAATGACAATACAAGGCAAGAAATTATAAAGTATGAGATGCAACTAAGTAAAGGAGATGAATAGCGCATGCTTTCAAAACAACAAGTAATCCAAGTACAGTTAGGATATTATATCAAGCATGTGTGATGAATAAATACGACAATATCAAATATGGCAACAAGCCCATATAATGGCGACAAGTCCAAATAACAGCAGTCGGAATCCATTTAAGGTTGATTATCCAAATCACCTAATAATATAATTCAACACCGGTACCCAACCAAGTGTTCATCACAACTGCTAAGGTGGGACCCGTAAACTTGCCCTATACCTCTCAACATTTATAACTACTACAAGCTTCTATTGGAGTCTCAAAAACTAAATTGTAGCCTACCCCATTACCGAGCAGGAGCCACGAACAATCCATCTTCAGTGCTAGCCTCGCCCTTTCCAAGCGCCTCGAAGTAATCATAGTCTATCACGCATATATTTTATGTTAATAATAAGCTAACACATAATACAAAGACGTAGTCCTTAACAAATCAAGATTTCAAATACCAACCCCGAGCCCATATCACCAAGACTCAAACTTTATTACAAAAAACCAAGAACACATACTACGTAATCAAATTTTTTAGTTAATTAGAAACCTATACTCACTTGGACCTTTAATTGAACAATACACAAAAGCCCCAATTTGAAAACCTTAGAATTTCGCCCAAATCAAAAGAGTTTCTATAATCAAATCAAATGCTACAACATGATCTCTTATCATAAACTAACACTTATTCACAATATTAAAGTCAACTAATTCATATTACACCCTTAAATCACAGATTCACCCTCTCGTATTCTCATATAAACATTAGAGCCCATCTTTCCCTAACTTACATACCTTCTATATCACCATTAGAGACTTAAACACATGAAATATAATCACAAGGGTGAAGAACCTTACCTCAAACAAGGAATTTGGCCATAACTTTCAAGATTCCTTTCCTAGCAGCTCTAGAATTGAGATGAGGCATTTTAGAGTATAAGATTCGACCTAAGGCATTTATTGGACTTTCTGATTAGCAATTCCGCTCCAGCGAAAATCAACTCCATTGGCGCGGTCTTGCTTTTGCGGAAAGAGGTCTCACTGAGCTGAGGTCACTTGATACCTCGCCTCTGCGCAGAAACGGACATGATCCCGCAGAGGCACACTCGCCTCCGTGAAAAAAATCCTCCACCGAGGAGGAAACCAACCAATCCGCACAAGTCCCGCTTCTGCGAGCCAACCTCCGTAGAGATAGACACGCAGGAGCGGACACCAGAAACTTGGAATTTAACTTAAACTTCCATCAAAAACCGGAACCACTCCCAGGACCCCTCGGACATAAACCATATATGCTCTCCCAACGTAAACAGTGCTACGAACTCACTCGTACCCTCAAATTTCCCATTTAACTTAGCTAAGACATACTTTTCTAGAAAATCTTCCAGAATCATCAAATATCCAACTATTACAAATAAGGTCACAAAATATATCAGATTATCTCAAAAAGTGAACCAATAACTCGACTAAGACATAAATGGCCCTCCGGAAGTATCGAAAGTGACGAAACCCAACAATAAACCCATTTACTCAAAAGTCAATCTTGAGTCAAACTAACAAACTCGACGGTTCTCAATTTGGGTTTTTCATCTGAAACTCATATAAATAGACCTCGGGATTCATGCCATCCATTCCCACACATCACAAACCCCTCACAGAGTTCACGAGAAGGGTAAAATAGTTAAATATGGGTCTTTAGCTGAAAACGACCAGATGGATCGTTACACCAACTAATATGGTGGGAACCAAGGAATGGAGCATGTGATGGTTGGGAAGACAATTGGACTAAAATTAGTTCACTTAAACAACTTGTTCTTCCAAATTTACAGATAGATACTAGTATTGAAGATTTGTCATACTTCATAAATATGGAAGGTTGGGATACACAGAAAATACAAGACAATCGTCCAGCAAATGTTATCAATCATGTTTTGGAAAAAACTGAATTTAGTGGAACAGTCTGAGGAAATGAAAAAAGCTTGGTGGATGATCATCACCACAGGAAAGTACATTGTTAGGAGTGCTTGGAACTTACTCAGGCAAAAAGCACAAACATCAGTATTTTTTCCAAAATTGTGGATGAAAGGATGTTCCTTTCAAAAAAAAAAAAAAAATTTGGAGATTTTGGAAGTTCAAGCTGCCGGTTGATTATATATTGAAGAGAATGAAGATTTCTATAGCATCAAGGTGTGGGTGTTGTGAAAATCCACAACAGAAGGAAATAGTTCAACATTTGTTTCTAATTGGTGAATTTGCAGCAAACATTTGGCAATACTACACTGGTGCAATAGGGATTGTTGATCCAAGAATTCAGATTCATCAATCAGTGGTGAAATGGTGGGCTATGCAAAGTACCTCAAACTTAAGCCAATTTTACAGGTTGCACCAGCTTTCATATGTTGGCAGCTTTGGAAGAGAAGAAACACCATAATGCATGGAGGCAATATAAACAATATGAAGGTGATTTATGGGATCAATTATAATTTGCATAATTTAGTGCAAGCATTATATCCTTGGTAGAGAAATATCCCATACAACTAGCCTCAGTTAGTGCAATACTTGGAGGAGTACAGGCCAAGAGTGGGATACAAGATGGTGCAATGAAAATGTCCCTCATCAGGGTGGTTTAAGTGTAATATAGATGGTGCTTCAAGAGGCAATGCAGGTTTGAGTTCAACTGCTTTCTGCATTAGAGATGAGCTAGGAAATCTAGTATTTACAGATGCAAGAAGAATAGCTGATACAACTAATATTACAGCAGAAGTTGTGGCTATACAAGATGGAATTGCGTTCTGTATAAAGAAGCAAGTGGTTCCTGTTGTGATAGAATCAGATTCATTATCCATGGTGAAAATGTTGCAAGGTGAATGGGATGTACCATGGAAAATTAGCTTGGAAGTTAGCAAAATCAGGCATTGGAGGAACAAGGGACAAGTGCAGTTTGCTCACATCCTAAGGAAAGGCAATGTCTTTGCAAATTTTTTAGCTAACCTTATTTTTTATTTTGCAGGTACAGTGCAGTTTCAATCTTTTCAGCAGTTACTAGCAAGAGCAAAAAAGATCATCAACAATGATAAAATGATGCTGCCTAATTTCAAATATAAGGTTTACAGGAATAGAGAACCAGATTGAGAAGATACAACAACAATAAAGGAAATCAACTATGATAAATGTTGATGACACAAAGCTTAAGTCCACAACAACCTATACAATACTGCAGAAAAAAGTTGCAACAGTGCAACTAAGAAAAACTGGTTTGGTTAACTAAGGTTATCCTAGCTATGTGTGTGATATAAACGGTACTATTCAATCTACTAGCAGGATCTCATTAGTTAGCTAACACAGTTCACTTCAACAATAATTCATTCATCGCAGTAAGCAGGCTTCAAAAGTGTTTATGATAATAAGGAGATCTATTATACAGGAGTAGTAGCAGTTGCCAACAATGAAAGGAATGACAATCATATTTGTGTTTGAATAATTTTCATTGTGAATTGATTCCATAGCATCTGGTGAGAGCTTGAGGTGATTGATAGTGCCATCATTCCAAAGCAGAAGTGCTCATGTTGCTTTTCTTTTACGGTTGTAACTTTGCTTTCTCTACAAAGCTTAGCTTTCCACTTTTCTGTCTTAGGATAGCTTTCTTTCTTGTCTTCATTTCTTTTCTGTAAATACTTTGATTTGTTTTTAATAAAACACCAGCAGCATACTGCTGATTGGTTTTGCTTAAAAAAACATCTCTTTGTGATTTTCTTAAACTTGAATGTAACCTTCATTTTGCATTTTTACATTCTTACCACTAAAACTTAATGTACTTTTTTAGAAAATTGAGATCATTAAATGGTATGAATTTGAGAAAAAAATATTGTGTTAACCTTCGATGATCCTTAAAGCATTATAGCCACTTTAATATTGATGGCTTATATTTCAAATTAAAAGTGGTAAGAGAAATGGTACAATTACTGAACCTCTAATTATAGTTTCACTTTAGCCCCAATTATGTTAAACCGCCCCTTTGTACTATTTCCTCCACTTTTCAGTAAGCGAAATTTGGATTGCAAATCAGACAATTTTTGTTTAGTCTTTTTATTCGATTTCTAGACATCTATTTGTGTATTAATTTCATAAGAATCGGCTTTATTGGTGTCAGAAAACTACTTCTAAAAATGTCTGTGGACGAAACAAAAGAGTATATAAGCCTTTTAAGTTATGTTCTTTTGTTACCAAAAAAAAACTCAGAACCAAACAAGCCCTCAGAATGTATGAAATTTGACATCTAATTTTCTTTCTTTTTAACAATTAAAATTAAGACTCGCATCTTCTTAACGAGAAAACCTTTGATACCATTATGCATCACATCTGGGAAGTGGTCCTACAAAAAGTGGGGCATAACACTACAGTATCCTAACATAAACCCCAGATATACGCCTCTTGTAGGGAAACTGTCATGGCAAAGCAGCAAGAGAAAGGGATTAACAGAGCCAGGACTACATGAGGAAGCACATGTCAATAGAGCTGGACAAAGAAATAAGATTACAAAAGAAATTAAGGGGGGGAATTTCACTTGAAAGATTGACAATAGTTACTTTTTTTCATCAGTGAAACAATTTTGGACATTAACAACTCCACATTACCTGGTTCTACCATGACGAATTGTACATAAATGTCAGGTAAGAACCATTTACTGGTGGCAGAAACTATTCAATCTCGATCACATTTCAGACACTTTCAATGTCAAATCCTGTGGATCTTAAAACCGAATACCCTGGGAACATAATTCTGTGTTGGCTTTTGCGGCTTGAGGTGTCCATAAGTCATCAAAAACAGGTGAGGAAATGTTGTCCCAAAGTAAGCTCCGTCAATATCTTGGCCAGTTAAAGAAATTAGATCTGAGGATGAGTGATTTTAGTCACAGTAAGGGAGCAAACAGTAATATGAACAATTAGCAGAACTAATCTCGATGTTTATATGCATCCATGTCCTAGCGAGACTTAAAATATGCAGAATAACAAAATAAAACTTTTTGGAACAAAATCAATCCTAGCTACCAAAAATAGGCTTTTGAGCAAAGCATAAATGTACTAGTTGTTAAAGGACCGCTAGAGGTGTGCTTAAGCCCTGAGACTAGGTACAGAATATGTTGTGTGATTCCCCTGGCTTGAGAAGCGCTCCAGTGCAGGCACTATAAGGAGCCAAGACACGTGCACCATTTCCCTTGCGCTCTATCTTGAAGAGAGCGGCACTTAGCAATAAATTTTTCACCTAAATTCTTGTCAGTATATTTGTTTGGGTTTATACTTATTATCTTTTGCTCTACAAATATAATTTTTTATCTTTCCCTTCAATTGTGCCTTTGTCCGCTAAAGCCAGCACTTAATTTGCACTTTGTCCTTGAAGCCCCAATAGATTTCAGTGGTTTTTACGCCCTTTGCCTTTATAACACTGCTATAGAGGAAATACTTTAAGGAAAAAAAAACATAAAAGCGATAATAGTGAAGGATACTGCCTTGGTACTTCGATCGTGGATAATATATATCTTCACATTTTGGACAGTAAATTTTTACAGTACTTGAGCGTGGAATATCAGATTGACCAACTGGAAGGCAAGGCTGTCCACTGCAATAAACTCGTGGGCATCTCCCAAAGTCGTAGTTCTTGTACTTCTCCAACTGAAAAATGTTTACCAAAGAAATCATTTTACCAGACAAGTTACATGATAAAATGAGCACAACCAAAGGAAAGAAAAGGAGGGTGGAGGGGGGATGGGGCTACAAAAACAGATAACACTAGGGGTGTGTTCGGTAATTTTCCCATCTACGGTTGGTCAAAATTTTTTAAGAACATTTTCTCTAGTAGAACAAGTTCCTTAAAAATGAGGAAAATGACTTTCCTAGTGGAAGTAGGAAAACCAAGTTCCACAAGTGCCATTCCACGTTGATTGTGTCCTCCCCTCTCCAACACACCTCATCTTCACCCCAACCCCGTAGCCCCAATCCCCACCACCCCACACTCCTACCCCCACCACCCATAGTATTTGTCTAGATTATATACAAATGCTTTTAGGATAATATTTTTTGCTTTACGTACCGAACAAAAAAAAATAAGTAAGAAACCACTTGTTTTCCTGAAAAACATTTTCTTCAAACCGAATACACCCTAGAATCATATAAATGGCTGAAAGCCTGATATATAAGACACATTACCATTGCAGCCATTCCCTTGCTAGTCAAAATATACCGGACGTGGATTAAGCCATACAGCATCTCTGCTGCTGATTCAATCAATTCATTTTGCTCTTCAGTGAACATATCACCTATTCAAAGCAGGAGAAATTTTTCAAAAGATCAAAGCAGGAAAAATACGAACTCATTCTACAAATATGGAAAAGTGGAGTATTTCATTTTGGAAAGTGTTTTAACATTTTTAGTTGCATTAAAATAGACCTGAAATTGCACTGTGAGTAGAAAGAATGCTTTGTTTCTCAAAAGGAAGCTGAAATTAAAAACAAATTAATTAAAAAGCTTGTTATGACACCATATGTACAAGGACATGCTGGTAACGAAGAGGTCTTGAACAATTGTATCAAAGATAATATCATTAGAGCATAATATCATCAGTTTTCCAAGCATCGGAATTCGTCAGAGACCATAATATCTGATTACAGCTAGATGCCTCTTCCAAAAAGGAAACAAATGAAAATTCAATATTATATAGAGCAGGGTCTCTCGGAAACAGCTACTCTACCTACCAAGGTCGGCCTGCGTACACTCTAATCCTCCCCAGACCCTACACTGTGGGATTTCACTGGGTATGTTGTTGTCGTTGTATATAGAGCAGACTAAATTAAGTTTATAAGTTTCAACTTCCAAGGGGAAGTAGTCTTTGGTCAGTCAGAATTTGCAGAGAACTGAGAAAACCGTTATAGAAATTGACTCTGTTTTCCTCCAATTAAGCTAGGAGTCCCAGTCGAAAAAAGCTAAGAATATGGCTGCGACCCAATTCCATTTTTTGCAAACAAATGGTAGACTTTTATCATAAAACAGATGCACTGTGGTTCACAGATTTAGCAGGTTAATCAACAGAGGTTAAATACTTTTCCAGGGTGTGCTAACTTTTTATCAACAGCCACCACCAGATACTACCCATCCCCCAGGAGTGTTAACCTATTGAAACATAACATTTTGAGAATAAACCTTCCTAAGTGATGTGCAAGTACTACACAGTTAAAAGGGTAGCCCGATGCACTAAGCTCCCGCTATACACGGGGTCCAGGGAAGGGCCGGACCACAAGGGCCTATCATACACAGCATTTTTGCAAGAGGTTGTTTCCACGGCTTGAACCCGTGACCTCCTGGTAACATGGAAACAACTTTACCAGTTACCCAAAGGCTCCCTTCAAGTACCACACAGTTGAATTTTGATAATCTGCCGAATAACAAAATTGGAATTGGAACCCACAGAAAGAATATCTCTAGAGATCTGGAATGATGTTATAGAGAGTTGTGATAAAAATTGTCAAGGTGGAAATCCCAGTACTTATCTTTAGGTGGTAGAGTGACCCTCATCAACTCTATTCTGGATGCACTTCCTACATATATGATGTATGTCTTTCCTTTACCCAAGGGGGTAGAAAAAAGGATTGATAGACTGAGAAGAGATTTTCTTTGGCAAGATAATAAGGAGGATAGTAGCATGAATCTAGTCAAATGTGATGCTGTAACCTTAAGCAAGAAGCATGGTGGATTGGGCATAAAGAAATTGAGATTGCACAACAGTAGTTTGTTACAAAAATGGCTATGGAGGTTTAACAATGATGACAGGGCATTATGGAGGATCCTCATTTCCCAGAAATATGGGATGTTGGATCAGTGGATTACTCAGGAAGTTAACAGCCCCTATGGTACCAGTGTTTGGAGAACTATAAGAAACCAGTGGCAGAACTTTTGGGGTAATGTGGAGATCATTGTGGGCAATGGTATGAAGACAGATTTCTGGGCTGATCATTGAATTGGGCAGAACAGCTTGAAGTTAATCTTTCCGGTTCTTTTCTCAATTAGTTGACAACAGCATAACGTGGTCAATCAATTATGGGCCCAACAAGGTTGGGATCTAATTTTTAGAAGAGCTCTAAATGATTGGGAAGTTGAGAGCATTACAACATTGCTACAGTTACTGAGAACTTTTGATGGTTTATCTGACTGCCCTGATAGAACCAGATGGAGATTGAATAGCAAAGGGTCTTTCTCAGTAAAATCTATTTACTGGAAATTGAATCAAAGAGGCCCAGCCCAGTAAAGGTAAATTGGCCATGGAAACAAGTCTGGAAAGTAAATATTCCAGTGAATGTATCATGTTTTGTTTGGCTGGTGATTAGGAAAGCATGCTTAACTCAAGTTAATTTACAAAGAAGAGGTTTCCAGATTGGTTCAAGATGTCTACTATGTGACCAAGAGGTTGAAAGCAATGAACACCTGTTTTTACACTGCAAGACAAGTTTAAATCTGCGGCACATGTTCTTCTGTATCTTGGGGATAAATTGGGTTATTCCTACCACTACTTTGGGACTTCGAAGCAGCTGCTGGAGTATAGGGAAGAGAGGTGGTGAGGAGGAGTGGTGGAAGATCATCCCTGCCTTCATCTGGTGGAGTGTGTGGAAGGAAAGGAATGCTAGATTTTTTTAAGGCACTAGTAGTTCTATCCAGAAAATTAGGATGAATTGTCTTAGCTGGTTCTTTTTTTTGGTGTAAACAGAATATGTGGGGGGACTAGGTGAATTAGTTGGCTTGATAGGCAATGTATAAGAATATAGGTTTTTGGACAGGGTTTTTTATACCCTTTTGTTGTTCGTAAAGATCTAAACTTAGCACCTTTTTTGGAGTGCTTAAGTTTTTGTATCATAGTAATACAACTGTTACCTTCCTCAAAAAAAAATGATTCCAACAATTGGTTACCTTGAAATGACAAAGACAAAATCCGAGGCAACTCTTAAGATTTAGGTTTAGTATGTCAGTGAACTATGTGATTACCTGATACCTAAATATAGAATTGTTGTCCCTACCATAGCCCCCATTTTACATATCTACCTCGTCACCCTACCTTTTAACCAACAAATATATACCTTTAGCATATTACTTGAGTGTTGAGCATGTACATGTGAATTTCCTAATGCCTTATGAGCACCATAACAACTTAAGGTACCACTGTCTTGCTTCAGGTGCCTAATTAATTGGTTCTGCTACAGTCCATCATATTGTTCATGGGAGGTGTACATTGAGTAAATACAATCAACACCATTAAGAACTGGAACAGTGACTGATTTGCAGTTTTAATTGTTCTTTTACAAGTGATGAACTGAAAGGCTACAGACCGACTTAAAAAGAACTAGCCATTTACCCCTCAACCACAAAAGAGAGTAAAACCTGAAAAGGAAGCAAAATGATTTTTGTTCTTTTAGCACCATGGAGAAAGATTGGAGAATGAATAAGGTTAGCCACGGTTGCTTTTTTTCCTTCAGAACGATAGACAAAAGATAAAGATACCACGGGAGCTAGCAGAGATTTTTCATCTTCTAATTGGATATAAGGTTCTACGGCTTCATTTCTTATACTTCTTCATCATGCCATGGTGCATATAGTAGAATGAGCTTAACTAAGGTTGTCCAAGGGACAAAGTATCGATGCATGTATGAGACTTCATTTTGAATATTGTGGGATTAATTGGTCGATGCGGACAACTGAAGAATTGCTGCAATGCTGGTCAAGGAAAGGACTGGGAAAGGTAAAAATGAAGGTTTGGAACACAATTCCTACAGAAGTTTGGTGGATCATCTGGAAGGAAAGAAATGCGAGAATCTTTGAAAACAAATCTGAATCTGCAATTAGCGTTAAATACAGATGTATTTCTTCTCTATTTTTTTGGTGTAACATGGCATTTGCAAATGACATAGGGGCCATGATAGAATTCTTGAACTCATTACACAGTATGTAGTGATGCCCTCCTGTACGTAAGTTACAGCATATTCTTGATGCAGGATACAAATGAACTTCACTTTAACGATCAACAGCAAAAGTCCAATTAAAACACCAGCCTAAGTGGAGACAGGCCAAGATAACACAAATATAATACATTTTTTTGATAAGCAGAAACAAGTACAATTACAAATAATTTTAATAAAAAAATACTATAAACACGAAGAATAATCATATATACTGGACAATCTACAATTAAGTGAATGTATATCAAGTTAAAATTGTGTTAATCAAGGTCAAAAACCATCTAATGTTTTGATCCATATTCAAAAATGAAATTTTAAGTTTCTAATAAAAATTTAGTAATTTCCTTAAATTATAATTTTTCCTACTCTGAATCAGCAATGTGTTCAACCAAAACAATTTCTTAACAATACTTTCTTAATAATAATTAATAACACTTTCTTGAAAATAAATTGCTTGTTTCCATAACAATAGCATTTTCATAAATTAGCCTAACTAAGAAATTTGTTGGTTGATTTTTCCTTAAGGTGGACATCATTGCACCTTTTTTTTAAACTGGTAACTTTGATGGACATCATTGCACAATTTTTTTTAATAATCGTGGTGTCCGGGCCAGCTGGCGCACAACTATTCCACAGGATACCTGCCACCTCCCACCAACAACAGGTACCAAGTAACTCTATCCACCAAGGCACAGATGGGAAGAAATCACATAGACATCATTGCGCCTTGGTACACCTCACTGAATCACTGACAAGCCTAAGCAACAAGACGCGACCAACCACACTCACCTCCCTTCAGTTCTTAAGTACACCTCAAGCGTGCCCTCAACCATATTGAGTGCAACATCAAAACCCTATAGAGCTTAAACAACATCGCTCGCTCACCCAACTGCATAAACTAAAAATAGCTGGCAGATTTATAATATGTGTATAACCGTGGATAATCAGTGTATAATCTATGCATACCGTCTAGGAAAATTCACCAGTGAATCTGGCCGGTTATTTGTGTAAAGATCCCCATAACATCGGTGGACAACATTTCATACAAACCGTAACAGTAACACTAAGCAAGGACATGTAAAAACTGATTTTGTTCATATGAAAATTCAAATTCACGCGCATTTGTCTACAAATAATCTACGCTAAGCAGAATGTGGTCCTTTTCTTCCAGCCTTGAAAAACAAGTGTACCTCAGTCAACCTAAAAATATCAAGCCGAGCTTACTAGTGCAGAAACATGCTCACTATACACCAAAATTAACATTGTATTAATTTGTATTAAATAATGAGTACCAAATGGAAGAGTACAACAAGGGGAAAAAAACCATTCTTTCTATCTACAGAAGACTAACAACTTATATCATTCAACAGAAAAGACGAGTCACTACAACGTATGGGGTCAGCGGTTTGGAGATCTATCAGAAACCTTGGGCCAAAATTTATGATCAAATGCAGTCACAAAGTAGGGACTGGGTTGAAAACTACTTTTTGGGCAGACAGATGGTTAGGTCAACACTCCCCAAAGCAATTATCTATAACCTTAACCAGCAGCAATATGCCACAGTGGGAGAAGTATGGTCTATCCATGGCTGGAACCTGAGTTACAGAAGGCTACTTAATGATTGGGAGGTTGACAATCTGGCAGAATTTTAGAGCCCCCTAAATCAATTCACTGGTCCCTCAACCTCTGAAGACAGCATTCTATGGCAAGTGGATTAACTAGGGAGATTTTCAGTTAAGCCAGCTTACAAGAAGTTCAACCTATGCAACACCCAGATTGATTGTTGACCCTGGAAGCTAATTTGGAAGTTAAAATTCCACTCAAAGATGCCTGCTTCACTTGGCTTTTGGAAACGAAAGCAGTCTTAACCCAAGACAATCTAATCAGAAGGGGCTTCCACCTGTGCTCTAGATGCTATATGTGCGGAGAAGAGGCAACGACAATCAACCATCTTTTTTTGCATTGCACGACAACTGATCAGTTATGGAGGAGTTTCATTAACTTGAAAGGAATCATGCGGGTAATGCCAAGGGACACCCTTGAAGTCCTGGAATGTTGGAACAGATACAGCAATTCCTCAGCACATAAAGAAAGATGGAAGATTGTCCCAGCTTGCATTTGGTGGGCAGTATGTAAAGAGAGAAATCAGAGGTGTTTTAAGGACAAATCTAACTCCATGTTTAAGATAAAATGCTTAACCTTTTTCTATTATTGGTGTAAACATGAATATATGGAAGATATAGAATCGTTTGTTGATGTTTTAGGATCTCTGTAAGTTGTTAATAGATTAGAACATCTTCCTATATTCTCCTTTTGTAATTAAGGACAGCTGCACATGTTTTGATGCAGTTAATATATATACAAGTACAACAAATGTTACCTTCTCTCAAAAAAAAATGAGTCAAATGTAGTTCTCTTGCAATTCATCAAAAAATCTAAAGAAGCAACTATACTTACCATGAGAGGATTCAACATCAAGGATTAGGTCAAGTGCATAGTCGTAGTATGGAACTTGACCACTCAATCCACAAAGGTTAAAATCATCTTGAATGTAGTCGTCATCAACCTCACAAAAGAACTCATTCCCACGCAGGTTACAAAACCAAGAAATCCATGATGTGTCTTCTCCATCAGAACCACTAACATCAGACTCTTCACTGTCTGATTCAGATTCCTCTGCAAAGTACACAACCGTGGGCATTTACTCATATCATGTTTGACATGCAAGTAAGAAAGTCAGCATTAAGAAAACAGAAGCATAGGCAACATAAATGCAGTCATTTTACTTAATGGCTGGTGTCATTAGAGTAATGAAAATATAGCAAAAACATGCTCTGGCTTTTCCGAAGGGAAGTACTGAAAATATACTGGAAACATGTTCTGGCTATTCCTAAGAGGATTAATGAAAATATAGCGGAAATATGCTTAGGGTTTCCAGTATCTATGGGTAAAATACTCTTTCTGAGATAAAGCACAGGAAGATACCAGTAATCAAAATTCAAGGTTGATGTCAAAGAGGAGTAACGAAAGAGTGGAAACATGAGTTGGCTTTCCAAGTAACTGTAGATAGTAACTAGAAACAAATTGATAAATACTCTTGGTTTCAATTGCTGTGAGATACCAAAGGAAAGCATGAGTTATAACCTGATTACTCTACCACCCTAAACCATAGTTCTTAGATGCTGCAGAGCTGAGTACTCATCAGTAGATCCATCTACAATGAATCCACCTCTCAGGAAGACCAAGTAAGCAGATCCAAGATCCCACAAAAGAAGCAATTGCAAAAAGGACCTAATATCATAAGCCACGACCAACAACATGTAATGCTTACAACCAGGATATTTTGTAAAACCATATATAATCTTTTTATAACTGACTGATCCCCGACAGCCAATGGCGCAAGGTTTGAAACTCTGTGTATAATGGGCCCGCCACTCTACCCTTCTCCACTTAAATACCAAGTTTTTGTCTGAGGTTCGAACCCTTGATGTGCACCTAACCCACACATCATGCATCTAAAACCATATATGATTTTACCTTAAATGTTTTGATAAGCTAGAACTATCTACAATGTAACTTTAGAAGATACAGAAGGAACCTCAAGTAGAATAGAATGACATTGCAGCAACAGTTTTTCCGGCCTTTGACACTTGAAATGTTTTCCTGATCACATTCTACGTTTTTCTTTTTTGGTAAGGTAAGGTAACCCTGACCACATTCTACATGCTTCCTGAAGAAATAGAATATTCTATTACATCCAGCCAAGTCAAACGCATTTTATCAGGATATAAAACCCCTAATTAAGGAACATAGATCCATCCAACACCCCGTTGAGAAAAGGAGCCCCTTTACATATCCATGCAGATACATATGCAGTTCAGTGAGTTTTAGAACCAATTTCCATATATAATTTGGAAAAGAGAAAGATATCCAATTGGATCTCCAAAAAAACTGTACTGCCACCACGAAGACAAAAATGATGTAGAAACATATCTTCACATCTAGTAGAGACGAGTAAAGAGGGAAAAAAACTAATTCAACGGCTGAAAAACAAAATATTACGCCAAACTTATGCCCGTTTGGCCATGGATATTAAGCCTCTCTACCTCTCAAGGTAGTCTCAATGTTACACACTACCATCCCCAAACCCCACTTGTGGGATTACAGTGGGTTTGTTATTTTTTTATTCCGGAAAACTATTTGGACAAATTTTACAATTTTCTGGAATTCAACTTACTCCAAAAAAACTGTTTTTATAATTGCCACTCCAGATCACTCACAAAAATTCAAAAATAACTCTAATTTGTATTCATATCCAAACACAACTCCAAGTTCCAAATATCATTTTCAATTATTTTCCAAATTTCATACTAATCTTTATGTCCAAACGCCTACTATTTCTGTTACCATTCTCAAAAAAAAAAAAACTATTAAAGCCTCAAACTCATCTAGAGCTAAGTATCCCGAAGATCATAAAAGCTAACTGAATGAAATGAATAATTAACGACTTAATCTAATGCAATCAGAAACATAAAAATTGGTAAGGGGAAAAAGGGAACATTTTCACATTAAGAAAAAGATGCTAACCATCGGAGCACTTGTTTTTTGTGAGAGTAGATGAAGAGAGAGTGTCATGATGATTATTATGATGCAATTTTGCAGTGACAACAGCAGACTTCTCCTTCAACGCTCTCGACGTTGAAGAAGACTTGTCCAACT
Organism: Anisodus tanguticus; assembly: GCA_034509755.1. Lineage (NCBI taxonomy): Eukaryota > Viridiplantae > Streptophyta > Magnoliopsida > Solanales > Solanaceae > Anisodus > Anisodus tanguticus. The sequence goes on along the minus strand of CM067546.1, from coordinate 15,566,575 downwards.
GCTTATCTAATGCATTGTTTATTCGCTGCTTCCGATCCAACGCTTCTGACTTCGATGAACCTCGATCTCTATACATTTTCCTTTCCTTCTCTATGCTTCTATATTCATATGTTGTGCGTATCGTATGGGTTTGAAAATTGGAGAGATCGAACAGAAAGCTTAAATTCGGAGAGAACAACAACAAGGACAAGCTTTGTGTGTGTGTAGAGAGAGAGTGAGTTGGAGAAACAGAGATAACTAGGGTTTCCTCGACATTCGAGGTGGGGAAAGAGAAACGACACGAGGAGCTTCTCAGGTTCTCTTTTCTGTCGCTTACGACAACAACAACAACTAACCAGTGAAATCGCAAGCCGCGGGTCTGGAGAGACAGAGCGTACAGACGTTAAATAAACGGTACATCGGCTGTTTTCAGCACATGTTTTGAACAAAGCATAATGACAAGCAACGTAATTAAAACAAAAAAGAGTAAATAAAGAGATAAGAGTAAAGCAAAAGAAACTTAATAAGCTATACAAAATACACTAAATAACACATAGCGGTAAAAATCAAATTACATTAGATTATAAAATAATAATGTGTTTATAAGTGTGATAAGTTAATTGGGCCTACAGTAATAACTCTATACCTATCAATTGATAAGCATAAGTAGGACTACGTTCGACCATCTACTACCCTTCTACCCTAATTTGTGTCCTCCACAACCCCTATCTAAGGTCATGTTCTTGCACCTGCACCATATCACATCTAATCACCTCTCTCCAATATTTCTTCGGTCTACCTCTACCCCTTCTGAACCCGTCCATAGCCAACCTCTCACACCTCTACACTGGTGCATCTGTGTCTCTCATCTGCACATGCTCGAACCATCTCAACCTCGCTTCCCGCATCATATCCTCCACCGAGGCTACTCCCACTTTCTCCCGAATATCATTCTTTTTGTTTTTCTAGTTTCCTTATTTCGATTTTCATTTTCTTTTCTTCTTACTTTCCGTTTCAGTAAATAGGGAAACGTTTTTAAAAAATTTAGGGTAAATGGTCAAATATATTGTAACATCTCGTACTTTCGGATCACGGTTTGTATTGCTAGGCGTATGTAAAATCGTAGGCGTGTGTAAATAGACCCGAGCGTTGAAAAATTTATGTTATATTTACGTATACTAATAAAGAGATTAGTATATAAAATGATTAAACCCCGAAATAATTTTGGTCGTAAGAAGTGTGACGACGGAGATTAATAATAATAGTTGTATATCCCCAAAGAGGTTATGGACTAGTGTCATATTACAAAATTATGACATTAAGTATATGAAGGTTTTATAAGTCATCAAGATTTAAGTGAATTGGGATCACGAAATTAATTATATGTGTGATTAATAGAGTGCACGTTGGTGTGCATGTGGCATCACCCAATGCTCTTCACCGCCAATATTGGCTAAGTGGAGGACATTATGATGACAAATCATTTTGTTGACACTTAAGGAGCGTTATCTCGTCCTAAAGTACTTAATAGGATGAAGCTAAGTTACTTTGCTGCTTAGACGAATTCTTGTACCAAACATTGTTAAAATACTCTTTTGGTTTCGCAAAAAAAATTTAGAGCTAATGAATAAAGGAATCAGTTTGTAAGGTGTAGGCAGCAACGTTAAATGTTCATTTAGAAATCTTCTTTGAAGAAGCAGAACGTGTAGCAAACCTTTGGAGTTCATATTTTCAATTGAGAAATTATTTGAAGAGTTGGTAATCGAGGTATGTTAAGGCAAATTATTTCTTTCTTTTGGTATGTCCATGTAACGAAATATAACTGTGATATTATTCCATAAACTATTCTACTCCTAGTAGTTAATAATATTCATGTTATTGATTCATATGTTAAAAGCATGTCTAAATATGTTCCTAAGTCCTTATTGAGGCATATGGAAAAGATGTTGATATTCACAGTGTTAGCTGAAAGTACAAGGATATTATGTCATCCGATAAGTTCAGAATGTTTCATTGTCATTCATGCATTATACACATATAATATATTGGATCGGGCAGTACATTCCACAACACTAACATATATTAGATCGGGTTGTACGTTCTGCAACACTAACATATATTGGATCGGGTTGCACATTTCGCAACACGACGTGGATCGGGTTGCAGTTATATATATATATATATATATATATATATATATATATTTCTTAGATATTAATATTTCAAATTTAAAAATATATTGGATAGGTTGTGAGTGCACGTTCCGCGTATATATATATATATATATATATATATAGGGTTATATTCATCATCCCCCCGCCAGTTGGTGTATTTGTTACTATTTATACCGCACATTATTCCCTGTTCACTTCAACAGGCCATTAATACCAACCACCGTTGGAATAGGAATTTACAGGCTAATCCATGGAAGTCACTATAGAGAATAAAGGATAACCATATACTAAGTTCATCGAAAGTTATGTCTAGGCATAATGTGATAAAGATTTCTCTAGTAATTCATACATTCTTTGGCAAAGATTTTAATTAGTAACTTAAGATTCATGATGAAAATAAAAACATCATATTGTATTAACAATAAAAACTCGCATTTCTGCAAGATAGATACAGTACAAACATAATATACATCTGGAGATAACTACTTAAGAACTTAAAAACTTACATAGTCTGAAGTACAGGGAGGTTTCCCTTTCGGGAGTCCCGGGAGGAGGTAGTTGCTACGGGGGAATGAGTACCACCCTTGGTTGTCTTACATCGGGGTTTATACAAGTGGGGAGATGTGATGTCTCAAGAGAGAGAAAATGTTTAGGGAGCGGATTTAGTGAGTGTCTGTGATTTTACTCTGCTAAGAGTTCACTCTCTTTTTCTTGTGAGAGGAAGTCTCTTATTTATAATGTCTGGCGGACTTCAGCTTCGGATTTCAAATTGGAAAAGAATCTTAAAAAGTTTCGGCCGGGTGCGTTGTGGGCCCCATCGTCACTTTAACTTTTGAAAAATATCTCTCCTTTTTTGTTGTCTTCTGTTGCTGGCATTTTGCTTTGTTGATTTTTCAATGCTGCTGTCCTGCTTTGTCTGCTACTTTCGGCTACTTTATCGAAAGTGGCTGTCTTTGTCTTGCTTTGGCATCTTTCAACTTTGTAGTTGTCCGTTGCTTTAGCTTTCTTCATCTTTCATGTATTCATTTTTATGTGTCTAGGTTGTGCAGGGCTACCGAATCAAAACTCATGCCGGAATCATCATCTTCATTTGGATCCTGAGCATTTTGGATTAATTCGTTCTCTGAACTAGTATCTGATACATGATCTATGTCTTCTGTATTAAGTCCTCTACTTTGTCTTGGCACTTCCAGCGCTGTAGTTACCGAATTTTCGTGCTTGTCTTCCATTCTTGGTTTAATTTGTTCTTTGAAAATATTTTCCAAAGTGTCTTTTATTATTTGTTCTATGTTCTGTTGAGTCTTTTTATTCTTTCTCGCTCCGAGCTCGGGATGTTGATCCAAAGTGAGAGTTTGGGGCGGCTTTTACGTCTAGTCTTTAGAGAAATTTCTTCCTCCGATTCACTTTTTGGTAAAGTGACAACCGTCAACGAATTTGATTTGTCTTTACCGGCGACCGTTTGTACTTAGGACTAGTTTGTACCTTTACCCGGTACAATAGGTTTCTTAACATTCGACGGGAATGTTCACCGATCTCATCCATTTTTTCTTGAGATGGAGAACTCTGTTGAGTCTGTCTTAGAAGTAACTCTAACTTTGTGGTTTTTTCTATGAGGTATATATTCTGAGTCTGGAGTTCTTCTTTTGCCTGGTTTAATCTTTTGAATGATTCTGTCATTGTATCACAATGGTCACAAAAGATAATCTTGTCTGTGTCTTTCCTGATGTTGTATTGAGGAGTCTGGTTGGGATTTTGTCTGAGTGCCGGAGAGAGGTAGTAATTCGGACCAAGTATTCCTCTGGCATAGTCGAGAGCTTCATTGAAATCATTAAAGCCTTTGAATAGTGGGGTTTTAATATCTTTAATTGAATCCACCACTTCAATCCAAGTTTGAAAAATTCCTTTTGTCTTTCCATGAATCACAACATAAAACTTAAAACGTTTTTCTAAGTTCTTTCATGGAAATAAGAACAAGTACTATTTAAAGTAGCCAAGAAATGGCTATTGTCTTTCCTTGTGTGTGAAATCCATAAATTGTCCACAAGACATTTTTGTTGTTTGTCTAAAACAAAGTCTGGTAATACTTTAAAAGTCATATTAGAGGGGGGTAAGATATTAAGTTTTTCTTACCAAAAATGAGTCTTTCTAATGGGGGAGTCTCAAGGGCAGATATGGGCCTGAAATTCAGGTTTCCCAACACTGATTGTCTATAAGTGTCTTGGGGTATGGCTGGGCCTTTCCCTTTGTCTTTAGCCGTCTTCTTTGATGAGCCACTCATGCTGCTAAGAAAGAAAACAATGTTTAGCTTGGATAAATCTTAATACTCTTTTTTGAATTATCCGTAGAGATTGCTAATCTACTAAGTTGGTCTGCTAGATTATTGTCTTTCCCTTTAATGTGTTCAAAGACTAAGTTATATATAGATATGGTGTCTAAAAAGTTTAACCACCTACGTCTCTCTGCTACTTTTGTCATTTATTTTTTGATGAAACTTTACTATAGCTTCACAACTGTTTCGACTAAAGTCTCGGGTTTATTTAGAATATAGAGTCTAAAAGCATTTAGTCCGTATATTACTGCTAGTATCTCGGCGTCTATACTACTCATGTTACCTTTTTCTTTGTATTTACCGCTTTGGTAAGCGCAAATACGTTCTGAAGTCTTACTACAGTATTTATTTGTCTTGGCTTTCAACACCGCACCCCATCCTTCGAAACTTCCATCTGTCTCAACAATTAAATAGTCTTTTTCGAGAGGCATGCTTAGATCCGGAATATTCTGGATCCTTTGCTTTAGGAGTTTTACAATCTTTGTATCTTCAGTGTTGAAACTTTTCTGGCCTGTTGAACCTGTTTTAGAATATAACGGTCCAGCAATCTTTCCTAAATCTTTTATAAAATTTCTAGCATAATTTAATATTCCTAAAAACTTTTGTAAGTCTTTAGTTTTGTCTAGTTTGTCTGGCATGTTTAAAACTTTTTTAGCGATATGGGGTTGAAGTTTTATTTTTCCTTCCCCTATCGTTACCCCTAAAAAGTCTATGTATTTTTTACATAGCACCATTTTCTTTCTACTAATAATTACACCATTATCTACAAAAAGTTTGAAAACTGTCTGGAGGTGTCCTAGGTGTTCTATCATATTGTTACTGAATACCAAAATGTCATCTATGTATACTATAGTGAATCTTTTATATTCCCCAAAGATCATATCCATTTTCTTTTGAAAAATCGGGGGAGCAGTCTTTAGTCCGAATGGCATTACCAACCATTCAAAGTGTCCTTCTAGACAGGTGAATGCCGTCCATTCGATGCTGTCTGGATGCATCTTTACCTGCCAGTATCCTGATTTACAGTCAAATTTGCTGAAAATTGTTTTACCTTGAATTCTATTTATTAATTCTGTCTTGTCTGGTAATTTGTAGCCATTATTTCTAGTATTGTCATTAAGTCTTTTATAGTTGATAACCATTCTGGCTTTTCCTCTAACCTCTTCTGAATGGTTTCTTACTATAAATGCTGCTGATCTATGTTTAGACGTAGATCTTCTTATTATCTCTAAGTCTGTCAAGTCTTTAATCTGAATTTTAAAGTCTTCTAAGTCTTTATTGGTTGCTTCTATTGAAGCAGTCTTGATTATATATTCTGGATTAACAATTTCTAATTCACAAAGAATTTTATTATTTTTCCATTGTCTTAAAGGTTTTTCTCCTATTATTTCTAGTTTATCTAAGATTTTAACTATCTCTTCTAGATCTTTCTGATTTTTTATAATTCCTATTTTGTTTAAGCCATCTTTGAAATTTACAAAATCAGTCTCTAATTCTATTAAAGTATAGTTTTTCTCTAGAACTTCGTCTTCTAACAAGTCATTGATTTCTAAATCTTCTATTTCTAATTTATTACTGTTTTGGCAGCAATATTTTTCATTACTGTTGCATTCTTTACAGCAATCGTCATTCTTATTTACTTTGTTTATATCTGAAATCTGACTTATCCTTGTTTCTAGCTTTTGAGTTTGTACTGGAGAATAAGTACTGTCTTTTTGGAATATGATTCCGTCTCTAGTTATTGTACAGCTTCCATTATTATATAATAGGAAGTCTAAACCTAAAATAAAGTCTGTGTTTATATTTAAGTCTCTTACTAATATTCTATTTATTTTATAGTGTGGACTATAAAATTTATCGCAGGAATTAATGAAGCTTATTATTTGCTTCTTGTAAATAATACTTATAAAAATTATGTGTGCCATCCATCTGCATAGCTGATGATGGTTTATCTAAGGTCTTAATTAAACTAGCTGGGACAATCTTTTTATTTAATATACTGCTTATGCAGCCTGTGTCTATTAAAGCTAGCGTAGTAATCTCATAATTCTGAATTTTTATTTTTGTCAATAGTCTTAAAGAACTGAACTTTTTTTCTTCGTTACAGATTAAAGTTCTATTCATTAATTCTGAAGAGTCGTCTTTCTGTTCTTCTAACTGTTTTTCTGATGCCTCTATATTTTTATCTTCTGAATCTTTTTGTATTTCTAACAAATTTAGCCTTCTTTCTAAGGTATTAACTCTAGTTTCTAGAGTTATTAGTCTGATAGATAGAGTTGGGTCTGTTATTGGGCTTTCTAAAATAGGTGGATCTTTCTTTGGCCCAATTGTTATGTTTAACTCTTTCTGTAGGCAATTTATGCAGCCTTCCATGTAGCATTTTTTGCATTTGGCCCGTTTGCTTCTGCTTGGGAACCACTTACAAATGCAACACGCAGTGCTGTCTAATCCTTTATTTTTTTCGAATAAATGATCGCAATCTAAATCTGTATTTACTAAATTATTAAGTTCTTGTATATTAAAATTTTCTATACCTATTTCATTTATGAACTCATCAGCTTCAGAATCTGATGAATCTATCATCTGGTCATGTTCATTATGTATACTTACTACTGAATATATGCTTTCTGTATCTGACATATATTCGTCTACACATATTAAAGTTTCTTGAAAGTCTTCGATTAGTTGAGCATTCTTACTATTATTATTTATTCTTTTAGGGCAGGTGTTTGCCAAGTGCTCTATACTACCACAAGTAAAACATTCTAATCTATTTTTATATGTTCTATCATCTCGGTATTTTCTAATGTGTTTGTTTTTGTCTAGGTAAGGTTTCTTGGCTGTTGATTTTCTAAGATAATACTTCTTCTTATCATATTTATCGGTCTTATAATTTTTTCTTTTATACTTCTTTTTCTTCTGGGGGTCTTTATCGTAACTCTGAGTAGTGTATATTACGCTCTTGCAGAAACTTAGCTCGTTTTGTTTAAGCTATTTCTGTATCTGGAGGTTTGTACACTTCTCCTGGAGTATTTCCATTATGTGTTGGATCCTGTGTCCTATGGACCATTTGGCTGTAGGATTTTGGAGGATTCCATCACGCTTACTCCAGCGTTCTTCAATTTCTCTACCTAGGGCTCCTGGTAGTTTGTTGAAGAGTTTCTTACCTAAGTCTTGATCAAACGAATTTCCGCTGATCGTGCAGTAATAAAAGAAGTCATTTAAAAACTTTTTAATATATATCCAATTACTTATACTAAGTTGTTCTAGCTTGATTAAAGCATTCTTTTGTAAAATTATAAGTCCGCTATTGGGGTCTTCACCAGTAATAAGAGTGTGAATCTTATTTGTGAAATTATACGGGTTTGATCCCATACCTGCCAATTGGACAAATTCTTCTGGAAAGTTTGTCTTATAAGCTTCCCACAAGGCTTTTGTTGATTCGCCTAGGAATGTCTCTAGATATTTATACATAGTTTCTGGGTCTGTTTCTATGTAGCTTTGTATATAGTATGCTACTACTATACCCTTCCATATATCTATTACGGAGTTCCACCTTTGCGGATCATGGGCGGCTATGTTAAGGATCTTTCCTCTTCCTCCTCCTTCTTGGAGGATAATATTCTCTTCTATAGGCATCCGTTTTCCTGACGGTCTAACGGCTTCTATAGGTTCTTCTATATTTCTCCATACTCGTCTTCTAGGTACATTACCTGTACTAGTATTTACTGTAACTGGTTCTCCAGTTCTCTGAAATGGACTAGAGCTGGATGCGCTAGCTTCCATTAATTCTTTCTGACTAATTACAGAGGTTGTCTCGAAATCTGAGTCTAAGTCATTTATTAAAGAGAAATCTTTCCAAATTTCTTCCAACATTTCATTTTTCTCTTTAGTCATTTGTTCTTGTTTGTAACCTGCATTATCTGTTCTTTGTTCACATAACTTAAAATGTGCTATTGTCTCGTCTAACTCCATGTCATCTAACTTACAACCTTTACATCTAAATAACATCTTGGGTTTTTGTCTTTTCAGGTCACGAGCTTTTTCTATGGCTATGTCTACTTCAAATCCTTCTTGGATGAGTTCTATATTCATTAGATTTAGCTCTTCTTCATCTATTGTACTTTCTTCTTCGCAATCTTTTTGCGGAGTGTAATTATATTCTGTAAATCTGATGGAAGTCTCTCCATGTCTATTTGTATATTCTAAATGAGCAGTTGGTTGTAACATTTTTCCTTGCCTGGTAAACTGATTTAGTTTCCATTCCAACCCTGCATATTCTTCTGGTTGTATCTTAGTGGGCTTAATCAAATTAATGCCCTTGTTGCTCATTAGTTCAACTACGTCGTTAATTTTTATTTTAAATTTTGTATTACTACTTGTAGTCATTTTTCCTAGGAAACCTAAGCATAATAAAAGGTTATTTCCGCTATGCATTTCTTCATAGCCTTTAGTCTGTATTCCGATTTTTATATGTCTACCAAACTCACTTAGATTTATTAAGAAATGCTGGTGATATAGAAAATTCCTCCATTATCGGTCATGTCTATTTCGGTCATTCCGATGATAGATTTTTTAATATCTGTCCATCTGTCATCGTATATCATTATTAAAACTTTGCTACCTAAGTTCTTTCTAGTTAATCCTTTGATTCCTATCACCATTAGTCCCATATGCATTAGGGTCCTGGTGTTACGTCTAATCTGTTTAAAGGATTCTTCGCTAACTAAATTTAAGTTTTGAGTCCGGCCACCTAGTACGGATAATTTGTTCTTCTCTCGTAATGTCTATATAGCTGTGCTGTAGACGTGAATCTTCCATTATTGTATAAAGTTCTGGGGTTCAACAAATTTAACTGATTTTGTTGAAAAATACTAATGTCTCTTTCTACATCTATAACTTCACTTAATTGTCTATTTGTTTCTTCCGGGGTTCTTCTATTTAATATTCTGGATATTAAACTGGATCCTACCCTGTCTTCGGAGAAACTTTGTCTTGGTCTTTCACTTCCTGATCTAGTTGGAAGAAAGTCCATTTTTGTGATTTCTTTACTACCTTAATCTTTTCTTTCTGCGGAGTTATTTCTATTTTACTTAGTTGGTCTATTAGATTATCTATAGCCTGAGTCTCTTTTTCTTTTCCTAAATTTCTTCTATCTCTATCTAACGTACTTTGAAAAATATGTTCGTCTAGCTTGTTTACTCTATTGGCTAGGTTATCTATTTTTCTGTGTAAGTCTACTAATAACGTTGTTATTATTATACCTTGTTGGATTAAAATCTGGTCTGATTTCTGAACAGGTATATAATTTTTATAATCGTCTGTTAAGGGAATAGATTTTTCTATTATTCTTGCCGCTTGCTCTTGAGTACTTTCTATACTCATGAAATAATGGCAAGTCTTAACTCTTTTACTGATTCTTCTAATTTAAGAAATCTTTCTACTAAGTCTTTTCTTAACTCTCTATTTTCCTGATTAATTTTTAATTCTAAATCTATTAGATTGTCTTTAAAGATTTTCTCTAAATCTTTCTTAGGTGATCTTTTACTAGTTATACTATTTATGTAATCTAGGTTCTTTTCTGTTCTACTAAACAACTTTTCTTGTTTCGACAGTAGGTCTTCTAGTCTTTGCTGACTATCTAAGTATTTATTATTATCAAGCTTTAACCTTTTGCTTAAATTAATTATTAGGTCTACTATAGAATTAAGCTGTCTATCTTCGCCGTGAAGCGAGTGTTCTTTAGTACCGAAATTACACTTTATAATACTATGGTCTGGTAACACTCTATATTTTTTATCTGACTCTATTCTTAAGTCTAAGTAATCTAAATGATTTAGTCTATCTATTTTTTCGTTTTATCCTAGAGATGTTGTCTTTCTTTTAAGTTTCCACCTCTGATATTCTAACCAATGTTCTGCGTGACTTATGTCACTTTGTAATCCTACTAGATGCCAACGTAAGTCTTTTAATAGTTCTACGTCTAGGTCTCCTTCTAGTATTCTATTGTATACATTAGCCGAAAAATTATTATAATCTAAATCAATTAGGAGGGGCTGTACTTTTTGAATAAAAAAGTCTACTACTTCTTTTATAGATACCTTTCTTATATTCTTATCTCTTATTTCTAGAATTCCTCTTTTTCTTATTTCTAGTAAGCTGCAGAGATCTTCTAGTGCTGAAAAGGCTTTTTCGTATCTACGTTTCTTTCTAGCTTGTTGGTTAATAATATAAACTGTATATCTAATATGTCTAGCAAAAAAGGAGCTTCTCATAAAAACTTTATAGATACAGAGTCTACAACTTTCTATTAACAGTCTATATATATATATATATATATCGCATTTGCATTGTGCATAACATTTAGGCATATGTATTTGGGCCCCCAGAGGCATTTACTGTTGGTCAGTTGTTTCTGTTTCAGTTGTTGTTATACTATTGTTCATGCCTGACATACTCAGTACATCAGTCGTACTGACGTCCCTTTTGTCGGGGGATGCTGCGTTTCATGTCCACAAGTTTACGTAGACAGGACGACGATCCACGTTAGTAGGTTGCTGACTCAGCGGATTTTTGGAGCACTCCCCTTATTTCGGAGTGTCCGTCTATTTTGGTACGGTATATTTTTGCATGTCTATATGGGTATGGCGGGGCCCTGTCCAACCTATTGATGTTGTGTACTCTTTAGAGGCTTGTAGACATGTGTTCTGTGTGTAGTAGTCTTGTGTTGCCTTGTCGGCCTTGGTATGAGTATATATATATATATATATATATATATATATATAAGTTGGTTATCTGATTTTATATAATCTTTTTTTCGGCTTAGTCCATATTTAATTATGATTAGGTGTTAACGGTATGGTTAGTGGTACCCGGCGGGTAAGGTTCGGGTGCCCATCGCGGCCCTACAGTTTGGATCGTGACAAACTTTGTATCAGAGCATGTCTATCCTAGGGAGTCTACAAGTCATGTCTAGTAGAGTCTTGTTTATGGGTATGTTGTGCATCATACTTATAAAAATGAGGATGCCTGACATTTAGGGACGGTTTCCATTTTTTCATATCATAGATCGTGCAGTAGAGCTGAGTTTTAAGAATTCGAGTTTAACTCGTGCCTGTTACGGTTTCAGTAATGCTTGTTACCAAAAAGGACTTCGATTAGTTTATACTAGTAGCCAATAAATGAGCGATTTCTACCAAGATGATTGATACGCCAGAAGGGACGGTATTATTGTTAAAATTCGAGATTATGAGAAGTTGTCTCACTTATTTACGGAAGATGGAAGAGATAATGCAAGCCGGGAAAGTAAAATGTTTAGTAAGGTAAAGGAAGTACTAACATCGAAACGCAGAAGATTGTAAGGATTTTTTCTGTAGACTTTATCGTATTTACGATTACAGTAATACTTTCTTCCCGAAAGATAAAGATTAGCAGGGAGATTAAAGTTGGATTGAGTGTAAATACGAGTGGTATGCTCTCCATTGAGACGGATCCGTCAGGGAATATGTGTAAGTTGCTTTCCCAGGGATTGGCGAATCATGTAGCACCAGAGTAGTTGAGGAAGGCTCATGTACCATCAGTCCTACCACCGATTCCGTCTGATTAGGATGTAAGGAGACCGGTGTAGGTATTGAATCAATTGGTTGCCTCTCATGAACGACCTCATCTTGAAGTATTTGATACAGATAAGTCCCTTGGGGAGTCAGTGAGCTTATAACCGAAGGAATTTATGAGTCAGGGATCAACGATATTTATAGGGTTCAAAAATGTCAATATCTCTGAGTCAAAGTTGTAAAGGTCAAGTGAGACTGCCCCGACCGTCTTATAGTCAAGTAGCAACTTTGACAAAAGCATCAGAGGGAAAGAAATTCAGAGAGCAGCAGTATATCGAGCATAGCCACAAAAATGCTAGAAGGTGCAACAATTGAGCCATAGCAACAGAGAACAAAACAGCAGGAGTCAGATAGTCTTGACAAGTAGCATATTCTCAGGATGTGCACCAACTTATCAAAGTTCAACACTCGAGAAATGATCTGTTTACTCGAGATTTGCAGCAATAGGCAACAACAAAGGACAACCACAACAAGTGGAAATAAAATCAACAGCATAGGAAAGTCTCTCGAGCATAACAATGGTTTAGACAACAAGCATAGTAGCTACTGCTTTTTTTCCAATTATCAGCAAGGTAGCAACAATTTCATTTCAAGTTCAGCAGCAGCTCGAGGACATTTGGGATTTGAAAATCACCAAGTCATGCAAAGAAAAGAGGGGTGAAAAATGAGTATCACAACTTGCTTAAGTAACAAATGGATTATTATATTAGATAAAGGTTAGGATATCCAAAGGAGTGGGTAAGCACACAAAATAGCTTCGTGAATGTAACCTTCGTATAATAATAGGGGCACTTGGGTACCAAAATTATGGTACAATCAAAGTATGGTGGTAGGAAATATGAAAATATTTAATAAGTATGAATGGAATGGTATGATTAAAGTATCGAGGCAGAAATGTTTTTTGCTTAGTGAGGAATAGAATGAAGGATTACAACAAAATTGATAAAGGTGAATGAGATTATAGTTATGCAGATCTCACAAAGGTATGATTATTCTAGAACAACGAAAGGATCAATGGTGGAGGAAGGACAAAATGAACTCTTCGACCAAAGGTGTCGATTCTCTGGTGTGCAGAAAGGGAGTATGAGAGGTACTTGGAGATAAGAGATTTTTCCCCAAGGCAATTTGAAATGGAAAGGTAAAGGTAAGATGAATGAGCACTCAATCGGTGGGAGATATAATAATGATAAGACAAGAAAGCTTGACAAGTCATGAGATCATGTAACACTGTGAATCGGATCTAAACATACGAAGCATCGGTTCCACAACATATGCAGCCGTACCTTCTAAGAAGTATGTAAACAGAAGTAATAGTGAGTAAAGCTTGAGATTAGCTCCTAAATAGGTGAAAGGGGGCTAATGACGCCTATGGATACAAGGTAGACATTAAAGATACATGTCAAATATAATGACCATTATAATAAAGATAGAATGTCTGGCAAATGCAGATATCTATGAGCATTATTGAACTGATCAAAGGTGATACGATACAAATAAAGTAATGGGTTGACAGCTTAACAAGATTGATGGAATCTTTTCCAAAGCGCCATTGACGGAAAGAATTAGCCATGAGGCCAATGGAGGAATTCAAATCTAAGTATACCGACCAGGTTTGGATATGGTAGGCCAACATCATGTAATGCAAATCCTTCAGAATATTCCACGTACTGGATAAGGGAATAAGTTAACAACTCATCCCTTATGGGTTGGTAACGCTAAGGATCAGAGTTAGGAGTAATGCTTAAGATTACGTATGTATACAAGAATATATACCAAGAGGAGTACGACAGGTAAGAAAATGAATGGACAAGTAGTAAGAAAGGGAGTTGTTTATAATTACGAGTAATGAGAAAGTCCAAATTCCTTGCAAACCATGAATAAGAGTTAATGGTGATGATACGCGTACTTAAGATTGGATTATATTTTCCATAAAGTGTTCACGATCGAGGTACTACAAATATAAGAGTTTTCAACACACCATCTAGTAAACAAAGCTAGATGGTCAATAGAATCATTCATCCACAAGCAGCTGGATTAATGTGAGAATAAAGGAGAGAAGTTGACCTGAAGGAATGCATCAGTTAGCTAAGTAAGAGACCGATTTGCAGATTCAGATAGTGATAGCCTTATAACTCAGAATACAGCGGGGTCATCCCTCATACGGAAAGAAAAGAAGTGTCATGATGAAGATCCCATTGTTAGAGAAGATTGGGAAAGATATTTAGCAAAAGAGAACCGCAACATTCGAGTATAATAGGAGAGAGACCCCTAGGTTTTATGTATTCCCAATGTAGCGGGATTACGAGACAAGATTATGATGGAGGTCCATCGATCACAAAATTTCGTTCACCATGGATCTACTAAAACGTATCATGATCTCAAGAGCATTTATTGGTGGAATGACATGAAGAGAAGCGTGGCGGAATTTGTAGCTCAGTGTCCTAATTGTCAGCAGGTGAAAATAGAGCACCAAAAGCCCGGTGACTTGACTCAGAACATTGAAATTTATGATGTGAAAATGGGAAATAATGAATATGGACTTCATTACGGGTTTATCTCGTTCTTACCATAAGTTTGATTCTATTTGGGTAATTGTTGACAGATTAACCAAATCAGCTCATTTCTTACCGGTGAAAACTACCTATACAGCCGAGGATTACGCGAAGTTGTATATCAAGGAGATTGATCGCCTTCGTTGTGTGCCTATCTCTATTATATCTGACTGAGGTGCACAATTTACAACTAACTTCTGGAAGCCATTTCAGAAAGGTTTAGGTACCCAAGTTAATCTTAACACAACTTTCAATCCTCAGACAGACGGGCAGGCCGAGCGTACGATTCAGGTGCTCGAGGACATGCTACGAGCTTGTGTATTGGACTTTAAGGGAAGTTGGGATGATCATATACCTCTTATTGAGTTCGCGTACAATAACAACTATAACGCCAGTATTAAAATAGCTCCATAAGAGGCTTTGTATGGACGAAGATATAGATCTCCTATTGGATGGTTCGAGATAGGCGAGTCAGAGTTATTTGGGCATGACTTAGTACACCAGGCTATAGAGAAGGTAAAGCTTATCCAGTAACGATTGTTAATCGCTCAGACTCGTCAGAAGTCATACGCATATGTGCGACGATGAGACTTAGAGTTTCAGGTTGATGATTGGGGTTTCTTGAAGATTTCGCCTATGAAGGGTGTGATGAGATTCGGGAAGAAAGGAAAGCTCAGTCCAAGGTATATTGGGTCATATTGCATAATTCGACAAATTGGTCAAGTAGCGTATGAATTGGACTTGCCTTCGGAATTGGAGTTTGTTCATCCGATTTTCCATGTTTCCATGTCGAGAACATGTATTGGAAATCCTTCTCGGATTGTACCGATTGATGATGTGAAGGTTACAGAGGATCTATCATATGAAAATGTTCTTGTTACTATTTTGGATCGACAAGTCCGCAAGTTGAGGACTAAAGAAGTTGCCTCCGTGAAAGTGCTTTGGCAGAATAGGAACGTAGAAGAAATGACATGGGAGGCGGAAGGGGAGAAGATGCACAGATATCCAACCTATTCTAGACTAACGTTGAGATTCCAAAAGAAGCATAATGTGAGTTTTATCTCATGGTATTATAATTGATGTTATCGTATCATGTGAGGTCTAATGTAGTGATGTATGTTACCTTATATGACCGTGAAAAAGGTGATTGTATTTTCGGGGCTACGTAACGGAGATTAGATATATCACCCCAACATTCGAAGAGAAATGTTTCTAAGGGGGGAAGGATGTAACATCCCGTACTTTCGGATCACGGTTTGTATCGTTAGGCGTATGTAAAATCACTAGGCGTATGTAAATAGACTCGAGCGTTGGAAAAATTTATGTTATATTTACGTATACTAATAAAGAGATTAGTATATAAAAAGGATTAAACCTCGAAATAATTTTGAACATAAGAAGTGTGACGACAGGGATTAATAATAATAGTTGTATATCCCCAAAGATGTTATGGACTAGTGTCCTACTATAAAATTATGACATTAAGTATATGAAGGTTTTATAAGTCATCAAGATTTAAGTGAATTGTGATCACAAAATTAATTATATGTGTGATTGATAAATTATACGGAGGCAGGTCACATAATTAAATAGAGTGCACGTTGGTGTGCATGTGGCATCACCCAATGCTCTCCACCGCCAATATTGGCTAAGTGGAGGACATTATAATGACAAATCATTTTGTTGATACTTAAGGAGCGTTATCTCGTCCTAAAGTACTTAATAGGATGAAGCTAAGTTACTTTGCTGCTTAGACGAATTCCTGTACCAAACATTGTTAAAGCTCTTTTGGTTTCGCAAATTTTTTTTAGAGCTAATGAATAAAGGAATCAGTTTGTAAGGTGTAGGCAACAACGTTAAATGTTCATTTGGAAATCTTCTTTGAAGAAGCAAAACGTGCACCAAACCTTTGGAGTTCATATTTTCAATTGAGAAATTATTTGAAGAGTCGGTAATCGAGGTATGTTAAAGTAAATTATTTCTTTCTTTTGGCATGTTCCATATAACGAAATATAACAGTGATATTGTTCCATAAATTATTCTACTCCTAGTAGTTAAGAATATTCATGTTATTGATTTCTATGTTAAAAGCATGTCTAAATATGTTCCTAAGTCCTTATTGAGGCATACAGAAAATATGTTGATATTCACATTATTAGCTGAAGGTACAAGAATATTATGTCATCCGATAAGTTCAGAATGTATCATTGTCATTCATGCATTGTACACATATAATATATTGGATCAGGTTGTACGTTCCGCAACACTAACATATATTGGATCAGGTTGCACGTTCCGCAACACCGACATATATTGGATCGGGTTGTACGTTCATAATATATATATATATATATATATATATATATATATATATATATATATCACATTTGCATTGTGCATAACATTTAGACACATGTATTTGGGCCCTCAAAGGCATTTACTGCTGGTCATCTGGTTTCAGTTGTTGTTATATCCCTGTTATACTATTTTTCATGCCTGACATACTCATTACATCAGTCGTAGTGACGCCCCTTTTGTCGGGGGACACTGCGTTTCATGCCTACATGTTTACGTAGACAGGACGACGATCCACGTTAGTAGGTTGCTGACACAGCAGATTTTTGGAGCACTCTCCTTGTTTCGGAGTGTCGGTCTATTTTGGTACGGTATATTTTTGCATGTCTATATGGGTATGGCGGGGCCCTGTCCCGACCTGTTGGTGTTGTGTACTCTTTAGAGGCTTGTAGACAGGTGTCCTGTGTGTAGTAGTCTTGTGTGGCCTTGTCGGTCTTGGTATGGATATGTATATATATAAGTTGGTTATTTGATTTTACATAATTCTTTTTTCGGCTTAGTCCATATTTAATTATGATTAGGTGTTAACAGTATGGTTAGTGGTACCCGACGGGTAAGGTCGGGGTGCCCATCGCGGCCCTCCGGTTTGGGTCGTGACATATACCTCTTCTACTTTTTTTATTGACTAATTTCTACTTCCGTTAGCGAAAGTGTCTAAATATACCTCTACCGTCCAATAAGTGTACACTTATACTCTTAATTGGACAGAAACCCCAATTTATGTTGATTTAACCCGATTTCATAAGAATTATCCACCCCATTTTATAACCAGTCCCGACCCAATTTATAACCTACAAAACAATTAGTCCCCAAACAAATATACCCCTCTTCGACCTAAACAAACCAGTACGATACAAATCTATTAGGGTTCCATCCATTCCTCAAGTGGCTACATAATATTTTTTTCCTCTCTTTGCTACTCTTCAAGTTTCTCCTTCCATTACTCACGAGATGTCGCAAAATAATTGTTCGTCGCAAATGAGGTGCCACTCCATCTAATCCGGGAAGAAAATTCGTGAAATATTCTCGGCCGGATGTAAGTTTGTTTGGTTATAAAGTTTTATTCTTTCACTGTTATTGCTAACTTAACTTGCATATTTATTTTCTTATATAGATTGGCCAATTTTTTTGTTTTGTGTTTTTCTATTTAAGCTAACCTAATTTCAATGTTCAGCAATCCTCATGTGGATTTTGGAAATGGGTAGATCAATTTTTTTCGGAGAAAGTTTACATACAAAATTTAGAGTTGTTGAAAGACGTCAAGAATGAACGGGACAATGTGAAGATTGAAATGGACACTTTGAAGCTAGAATTGGATAATTTAAAGGTCGAAATGGCCAATTTGAAGAATGAAAAGGATAATTTAAAGATTGAAAAGGAAAATTTGTCGGAAATGGTTGCCACCTTGGGAGCTACTAATCAATTAGAAATTAACAAAGCCAGGACTTTTGACGAGAAGTATTCCAAGATGAAATTGAACGTTATGATTTCATGGGCTATTTTTGGTGCTTTTTTGGTAACATTGATGGCAAAGTGAATTCAGGATGTGATTTTAGGTGTTAGTGGCTTAAAATTTAAATTTTGACGAAGCTAATATGTGTATGTAGTAGTTGATGAATTAATGGTTGAACTTTTCTTTTGGGAGGTGTATTGAATGTAGTAGTAATGTGGATGTAAGTGTTTGTGATATAAGGATGTTAATGTAATGTGGAACTCTTTCAATGTTAATGCATATGGTTTGTTTAATTTTTTTTCTTATTTGTTTGGTTTTGTATTTTTGAATGAACTATATGATAATCAATGTTATGTGAAAATTGATTGTGCAAAATAGTGATCAAAAGTGATGCAAAATTTGAACAAAAATTGTTGCAACAGTGCACAAATACTTTAGAAATGATGTGATCAAAGTTGTACCAAAACTTGTCTCAAAACTAAACTAAAAACTGAACCTAAAATGTGAAACAAAACTAAATCAAAACTGAACCAAAACTTCACTCAAAATCTGAACCAAAACTCAACCAAAAGTTGTAACTGAAATTGACCAAAAATCAATATCAAATCAATCTAAAAAAATAATTTCTAAATTGAACAAAAATCAGTACCAAATCAGTCTAAAAATAGTGTCTAAACTGAACAAAAATCAGTGTCTAAACTGAACAAAAACTCCTCAAAATTGAACTGAAACTGATCCAAATCAACCTAAAAAACAGTGTCTAAACTGAACAAAAACTAGTGTCACAACTAAACTTATAGAGACCAAAAACTGATCCAAATAACAACCAAAATCTGAACTAAACTCAATCAAAAGTTGTACTAAAACCCAACCAAACCTTCACTATGTTCAACTCAAAAAACAGTACCAAATCAGCACAAAATCTGAACCTAAAACTCAACAAAATTGAACTGAAACTGATCCAAAATCGTATCAAATCAGTCTAAAAAAATAGTGTCACAACTGAACAAAAACCTGAACAAAAACTGAAATAAAATTGGACATACTTCATATATAACATACTAACAATTTCATATATAAACTAGACAATAATTTTAAAAGTTGTTCAACTTCAACATTACATTGGGGATGTCATGCTATAACCCCAAAAAGATGCAATAAAAATATTATAATATGACATTCCACTACCACCATGAAGTATTGAACTAAGTTTTCACAACCAAAAGTAAATCATAAGTTATAATATTACATCACCGTAAGTTTTCACAAAATAAACATCTTATTCCAGTTGGTACACCACTCCTTCATTGTTGTTCCTTGCCATTACCCTTTTTGGACTTGAGTTTTTTCACTCTTTGTTGCTCCAATTATCTTTCAGTTATTGATGCATTAGCCTTTCATGAGAGCCCTTTTGGTGCATACAAGTCACTTGGTTTACTTAAGCCTCTAACATCACCCATAAAGTTGATTTATTCTGTATCAGTTGGTAGAGGTTGTTTTTGTCTTTCTTGAAGTCTAGACTTCAACTCTGACACACCTCTTGACCTTCGTGGAAGGTCTTCTTCAACTTCATCTTCAAATCTAGGATACTCAAAATTAGGATTGTTGGAGGATGGATCAAAGGACTGCCCAAAGAGAGACTGTTTTGGCTGCAGTGTTGGGGTTGGCATAAAATCAGCTTATCTAGGCTTACTTGAGTGACTATTTTGACTAGGTTGTGGAGCTGACAAGAGCAAGTCCTCAACTGTTGCAAATCCTTCATCTCCATCTTCTTCATCAATTAGTGTTCTTTGCATTGGTTGCTTGCCCTTGCTTTTCTTCCTACCCTTCAACAGCCCACTCTTAGAAGTGCCTTCACCATTTTTCTTGTTCCACTAACAAAATAACAAAGAAAATAGAGTCAGTTATAGTAACAGCACAATATAAAAAGATAATAATTACACTAGAAATGTTACCTTTTCACACACCCTAACATTGTGTCCAACAACTCCACAAGTTGAACATGTCATAACTCTTCCTCTCCTTGGTGCAACCTATTCAGATTGCTTCTTAAGTGATTTATCTTTGTCTCTTCACTCTAGATCTACCAGCAAGTTACAAAGGGGGGTGGTTCCATTGCTTCAAGGGTTCTATTTTCCAAAATTTTGGCCCTGGAGCAGGTTACAGCTTGTGATGATAAGTCAATCTGTATGCTTCCTTTGAGTACCACTAGCGGATCTCCTTCTTGGGATCAAGCTTCTTTTACAGAAGTGCTTTGATGGCATGGGTACATGAAATTCCAGTAAGGTCCCATACCCTGCAAGTGCACTTCTTAATTGATAAATTGACAATGTGCTTGTTAGTCACTTCACTCACCTCAAATCCATAATCATCATTGAAATTCAGTTCACATCTATTTGCAATTTTGCTGAATTCATTGTACATATCAAGAGCTTCTTGACTCCATTCAATAGCCCAAGTTATAACCTCCTCTTCATTTGATCTCACCATCTCCATCACCTTTAATCTTATTTCCTCTAATATCCCAATGATAGATTTGTGTCTTGGTTCTATTCTCCAGGAGTTGAATGACTCAACCAAGTTGTTTTCCACTTTCTGATTCTTGCAACTTGTGTCGAAAAAGACCTACACCATGTTTCAATTGGGTATTCCAACAAGTGTTCTTCGGCTTCTTCAGACAGCTCACTCATTGTCTTCAAGTGATCATCCAACTCTGATAAATATGTGCTACATGCACACTACCAAAGAAGCTTACTTTGTTCTTTTGATCTCTTTTCTTTTTTTCTCCAATTAGCTTCTCTGTATCTCACACAAAACCTATGTAGGGAAGCAGGTAGAGCTTGTTGGACTGCTTCAATTAGTCCCTGTTTATGAATCATAAATTGAAAAAATAATAACACAAAAAAATCAGGAGAACTGAAATAGTTCACTATGTGCAGTAAAAATAGTGAACTGAAACAGTTCATTTATCAGCTTACAGTGACTGTTTTAGTCATAAATTTTTTAAAAAATAATAAAGAGAACTGAAACAGTTCACTTGAAA
Organism: Anisodus tanguticus; assembly: GCA_034509755.1. NCBI lineage: Eukaryota > Viridiplantae > Streptophyta > Magnoliopsida > Solanales > Solanaceae > Anisodus > Anisodus tanguticus. Next base: position 15,545,077 of record CM067546.1, on the reverse strand, counting down.
AACTAAAACAGTTCAAACAATTCAGTAAATTTAGTGAACTGTTTCAGTTCACTTCTCAGCCAACAGTGACTGTTTCAGTCATAAATTTAATTAAAAAAGTTGATTGGAATAAATGTTTACCTTTTGCATGTCTGACATGAGTGTGATCCCTTCTTCATTGTTGAGATTTAGAGACTTCCCAAGCAATTCCAAGAACCAAAGCCAAGTAACTTTAGTTTCTTTGTCCATAACAGTCCAGGCAATTGGATAGACATGGTTCATTGAGTCTTGAGAAACAGCAGTTAAGAGTTAACCTTTGGCTTTATCTTTCAAAAAGGTCCCATCCAAGCCAATGAAAGATCTCATTCCTGCCTTAAACCCCTTCTTAAAGGCATCAAAGCAAATGTACATCCTCAAGAATCTTCTTTTGCCTTCAGCAAGTACATATCTTGAAACCTTGAGGATATCACTTCCTACATTACAC